>OZ020508.1:54905940-55543591 GCA_963971375.1 Platycheirus rosarum | reverse complement strand
TGAATGGATACGTATCGGGTGGTAAAAACGCATCGTCACCACTACGCGGTGCCCGCCGGATAACGGAAAAGTGAACTAACGACGTGCGTTGGATCCATGGGTTGTAGATACCTGAGTCACCTTCTCAGGAACTAAGAGCAGAAGAAAAGATACGCTTTGAAGATCCAATCCAAACATGATATATATGCTTATGCACAGGCCTGACAAGCTGGTCATGTCAGAATCCCATTGTGATGAAAATCAAACGGATGAACAAACCAAAAAAATCAAAAAAACCGTCAACGATTTACGTTTGTGCACATCGAACGTGCGCACACTAAATAGGCCGCGCAAAGCTGAACAGCTAGCCGAGACCCTCACCAGTTTGAAAACTGATATAACCGCAATTAAGGAGGTGCGATGGGATGGACCGGGCCTGAGAAAAAACAGAATATGGGGATTTTTACTATGGGAAATGCCACCTTTATAGCGCTTGATAGCGAACCTGCAATCAAATCGATCATATCGCGATTGACGGTAGACATTCCTCCTGCATTCTAAATATCGGTACGTTCCGAGTAGCAAACATTTGACTCGGATTACTATCTAGTTGGTGCAAAACCTCTAGTACGGATATAAATAGAAGCTTTTAGTTGGACGACTTAAATCGGAAGCGGCCGCCTATGCTGATCGCGTATCCTTTGAGGTAGCGAAAAATCAAATCTCAACGTGAAGTCGAGGAGATGCAGAAGAGGGTAGCAGTCAACATCAGGTTTCAATAGCCGTCCTGGGCCCTGCAAAGATGCGTATGGAAACACTAGTAGATACGCAATCGATGTGAACCACCTGGAGTGACTAATTTAAGCAGTTATTGAATGGCGATGACGCCCAATATCCCGCAATGATCGACCTGGACCACTCAACCTGGAAGATAACTTAATAATAACACCCGCCCGACCAAAATGAGATCAAAGCAGCCATTGCCAGTCTAGAAACGAACAAAGAAGGTGGTCCCGATGGGCCATGATCTTCTTAGACACGCTGGAGATCACCTTGTCAGGTGCATACACCAAATCATCTGCAAAAGTAGATGGAAGGAGGAAAGTATGCCCGATGATTGTAATCTCAGTACCAAAAAAGGAGATAGACTTCTCTGCACCAACCAAAGGGGAATAAGTCTTTTAAACATCGCTTATAAAATCCTGCCCAGCGTTTTATGTGAACGTCTTAAACCCTTTGCTGATATAATAATAGGTCCTTACCTTTTCACATTGCGCCAGATCCTGTAGAAAACATAACAATTTAAGATTTAGACCCACAATCTGTTCATCGATTTTAAAGAAGCCTATGACAGTGTAAACAGGGACGAACTGTACCCAGCCATGTGTAGTTCTGGAATTCCAACTGAACTGATACGTCTTATCAGGATGACGATGGAAAATGCTCCGTCAAAATTGACAGACATACTCAGACCTTCGAAACCACCAGAGGGTTAAGACAAGTTGACGCACTGTCTTGGAGCTGTTTAAAAAGATAGTACGAAACTTGTGCTTGAAAAAAAATAGTACGCTACACCCAAGCCAGCATATTAGGCACTATCTTTAAAAAAATCAACACATTTACTTCGGTTCATTGACGACATTGATGTGATAGGAATAACCAAGCGGGTAGTAACCGGTACTTTCACTTCCATGGAGTCAGCTGCAAGCAGAATGGGACTGGTTATAAGCGAGGACAAAGCGAAGTATAATATGCTTTCATCAACAAAAGTCCAATCCCACCACCTACTTGGTCAGAACATGACGTTGATAGGTATAACTTCGAAGTAGTCAGTGAATTTATCTACCTGGGTTCTGCATGAACACGGGTAACAACATCAGAGCAAAAATTAAATGTAGAATCACTTGCTAATCGCTGTTACTTTGGACTGAATAAGCAAATAAGGAACGAAGCTCTAGCGAAAAGAACCAAGCAGAGGCTATACATACAAAACACTCATCATTCCGGTCCTGCTATATGATGCAGAAGCATGAACCCTTTTCCATTCGGATGAAAGCGCCCTTGGGGTATTCGAGAGAAAAATACTACGTGCGGTTTATGGTCCTGTTGACGATCAAGTGGTGAAAAAGGTACAATAACGAGTTGTACGCACTGTATTGCGACATGAGCCTCATAAAAATCCGTATCCAGCGGCTAAGATGGCTCGGCCATGTAGATCGGATGAATATCGATTCTCCAGTGCGCAAGGTTTTCGACGCCGAGTCAGAAGCAAGGGGAGACGTCATCTCCGATGGAGCGACCAGGTAGAAGGAGATCTCCGACTGCTTGGTGTACAGAATTAGAGACGGCAGGCTAGAGATTGAGCCAGCTGGAAGGGCACTTGGAAATTCTACACGGGCGATTTAAGAACATGGCCACCTCACTTTTTCTAAAGTTTTCTGAAGTCAAAAGTCTATGCGAATAAGCGAAGCCATCGTCCCCCGAGCCAACATAACTTATGCCATTGGTATGATTTAACCTGATTTATGCGCCAGAGTTAAGGAAAATTGGCCGTTTTGGATGCATGCCACCAAGAGAAGCCACGGCGGACATTTTAACTATGTTATATTTTATACACAATGACATCGGCCTTCTCACACGTAATGTGTTTTATTTAAAATTGGAAGCGCTTAATGAAAGACCCACCAAAATTATATGAACCCAAAACTCTGAATGGAACGCAATTCTGGAGAACTCATCAAAAAGACATTATAACATACATATGTAGTTCATAGTATATAGATACCGACAAACTATGCAAAGGTATTGAGGGCATTTCGCCAACCAGGAGCCATTTCATGATTTCATGCAGTATAATGCTTCTTTTCCATTTGATTTAATTTAAACAAAAACATCTTTGTAGAACTAAAATAAAATATTTAAACAATTCCATCTTTTTTCAATCTTCAACCTACTTCATTTTATCCAAACAAAGTTGAAGGCGTGTGTTAACCACTCGCTCAAAGAAGTTTGTTTGTTTAAACAAAAATCTAAAGATTTTCACACTTCGTCTATTGATGAAGGTATAAGTGGACATGGCAATGGCCACAAGCACTTGGTAATAAGTTGTAACCTCAAATGAACACAAATTCATTAGCAATATCCAATATTCTAGCCAAATGTAGATTTTGACTATCTACGTATATATATATGTACATACTAAACAAAAGATACTCTGTTGATTCGAGCATTAAATAAAACTTGTTAACTTAAGTCATACATGGAGAATGGAACCTTCATTGTTGTTGATGGCTAAATATGTATATAAAATGTGCAGATAAGTTTTTTAAATAAATTAATTAACAAAAGTGATTTTTAAGTTCACTCCAGGTATTTGTTGTATTGTGATGTACATTAAAAAAATGGTTTATGAACTAAAACTACTGAGCCCATTTTTTACTGGAATATGATCTGGAATCTTTATAAACCCCTTCGATAATCAAGTATTAAATTTATAACTGAGCGCACCAGCATTAATCAGGTAGCAAAAGCAATATCGCGCGATCGCTTTTATATTTAAACTTCCAATAACTTTCTGGTGAATTTTTTTTTCCGTAACTTCCATAGCTATTGCTAAAGTGCTTGGCTTAAGGGATAAAATTAAGGATGAACCTTAAGGCCCAGTTTGTTGGAGCCATCCTTACCATACCTATTTAACCTTAGGTAGCGCTACAGTCCGGGGTGGACCTGGACCTCAACCAACAAGCTTCTACTCCCAGCTCGGTCCCTAGCTAGATGCTTTCAGTTTCGCACGTGAAGTCGGTTGATGTCCTCTTCCACCTGTGTGCGCTACCTGAGTCTCGATTTTTCTCTACTGGGCCGTCCCTCTGGGGAGGAATCGAAGATTTTGCGGACCGGAGCATTGTTGTCAACCCGCTCTAAATGACTCAGCCATCTGAGACGTTGAACTTGTACTCCTTTCCTTTGGCTAAGTCTATCGTCTATTTCGCTGTACAGCCGGTACAGTTCTTCGTTTTATCTTCTTCTGCACGTTAAGAGGCCTCCGCCCTTAAAAAATAAAATAAAAAATTGCACAAACGGATGCCAGTTAATTGATGTCCGTAGTGAATGTAATACACCAATTTAAATTGTGTATCCAATAATGGTATTTTGGCTTTGAAACCCCTGAAACCTTTTGATTTTGTTTTCGTTTTATTTCAATATTTCCGTGAATTGTTTCGTAAAAAATGTTCAAAACCGATCTACAGAAGTCATCTGTAAGTGAGATAGATGCTTAAACCAGATAAACTATGTATGTCGTTTTAAAGGTAATGACTAGATCTTTGAAACGCTCGGAGAAGATTTTTTATTTTTCATATAATTTTTTTGAATAATCCGGCCTCGAAAATTTGTATTTTTTATATTATTTTCTAATGTTTTTTTTCAGCATTAAATACATTACAAATACTACATAACTTTTCCAATATGTAAAATATGTTTTCTTCAATGATTTGAGAAAAAAAATGTTTTAAAAGTTCACAAGTTTTTGAAATATAGTACATTTTATAAAGCTCTATTTTTTGTTCAAAATAACGTTTTTCGAAGATCATAAACATTGGTAGTTCACAAACTCACAACAAGATGGATTAATTGAACTAAAGAATTGATTAAATGAACTATGATGAAAGAGATGAAGGATTATAGTAGTTTGGTTAGGTATGCCGACCCGTTGAAAGATGGAAACAAGCACTGCGGGCCTAGGACCCAATTTGGATGCCCAATGAGCGTTTTCAATTTCCGATTCTTAGGAAGGAGGAAAAAGGGGTATTGTTTACACGACCGGGGTTAAGGTAAAAAAAAAGAAAAGTACTAGGTACCTCCAGCACAGAACATGCACTGCAGGTCTAGGTGTATGTGTGTGTAGCCAATGTTTTTGCTGTAGACCTAATTTGTATGCACAATGAGCGTTTTCCAAAACCTGTTCTTATGAGAAGAGGAAGGTAGTGGGTATTGTTTGCATAACCAGTTGTAGGGTTGAAGAAAAATGAGATGGACTGCCACAGAATTTTAGCTGGTGACAAGAAATATTTTGTTGGTTTTTCTAACGCAATTTCGGATATATTTTGGATGAAGAAACTATGGTATAGCGAAGGAACGGTGGACCGATCGAATCTCCGACAGTTTCCGGTATCTTATGTATTTATTTACTGTATTAAATTATTTTTTAATACTTTAACGACGTTTTTGAATGTTTAATTAATAAATATTGATTAATAAAACTTCCGAAGCATTAGAAACAAAAAATAAATCTGAAAAAGCTACAACATTTTTCATGTACTTTTTAATATACACCCTGACAAACGCATAAAGCGAGATCATAAATTGATAAAATAAGAAGTTTGTGAAAACCGAAATAATACATTTTTGTATCACTTCATAGCTTTGGCTTCACAGATCGGGAACTGACCTCTGGTACCTGAAACTCCTTTTCCTCCACAAGTAGAATTTGAGTTCGACATTTTGTACGGAGGCCTCTTAATGCATACGGGACTCAAAATCACCCGGAGAGTTTGCGATTTCTGCTATACAGCTACATGCACAAAGCACTACGTTAGAGTGTGTGAAAAATGCTATGACAGCGTATCGCCTTGTCTAAATCCTTTTTTGATTTCAAAGGTGTCGGTGAGTCTTTATCGATCTTGACGGAACAGCGTGCGTTTTGTGTCGTCATTTTGCACAGGTGGACGATTTTGGTAGAAATGCCAAAACTGCACATCGCTCTATATAACTCGTCTCTATCAATACTGTCGTACGCGGCTTTGAAGTCGATGAAAAGGTGGTGGGTGTTGAGGAGACTGATACCCTCTTTTTTAAACCTACAACTTTTTATTACATTAGCCTATTTGCACACCCCACTCACTTTTGAAGATTTTTAATAAATTAACACATCTGTAGTGAAAAAATGTATGTAAGAGGGAAATGCAAAAAATAGAACGTTTTAAAGAAGCCTCGTAAAAATAAGAACTAAATTATCTTAAAGTACGGTATTCAGCTAAATTATTTTATAATAGAAAAAAGGCATACAAATTAATATATATTTTTATAAAAAAGAATAATTTGCAAAACATTACTAGTATATTTATTTAAGTTTTTTTTGGCCAAAAAAATGCAGCTGTTAAAAAAACAATACTTTATAAAGTTTAAAACAGCAAAATATTTTTTTACAAGACCATTCCGTTAAAAAAATAACTTTGGCTACCCTCGGGATGCCAGTACACCCAGTCCAAGATATCTTAGCTTTGGAGTAAGGAAATTAACTAAATTGCACTGTTCCGTAAAGAAACAACCAACAAATAAAAGTCAGGCAATCGGTTAAAATAACGGCTTTTCTGAAAAAAATGCAGCGACTTTAAATTTAAAGTTGGTTCCTACTCACCCCCCGTATGGGGTGTAGGGTTAAGGACCCGTCCTAAAATATTATTTTATTTCAATAAATGTATTCATATTTAATGTGAATCAAGATAAATTGAAATATTCAATTGGTGTAAATGTATTTTGGTAAAACATAATGTTAAGCTATTTAAAATTTTCAATTGAATGCACTGTAGGTGACCCTGTAATTGCTGTAAAGTAAACAGACAAGAGCTCAGGGTCACAACGAAGAAAAAGTTGACAGTACTGAAAAAAGTATCTAACGTGCCTACTGGTTTCAGCAAACACGATTTAAATTATTAGAAGCAATAAAAAAATATCAAGTAAGAATAATAATTACAAGCGATTACCGCCGAGTCGACACGTTTTTGTGCGTTTGTTAATAATTAGATAAGCACCCGAATTTGACAAAAAATTCTGTCTGCTGAAACATCTCGGAGTTGGATTTATTTTTAATGTTTTTTTATAACTATCAAAGGGTTTTCCAGTTGAAAGATTGGGTTTGGAGAATGGTAATTATAGTTATACACAGTGTGGCCAATTTAGAATTTTTCCTGCTAAATTTTGCAGGAATATTTTACTTTTAGCAGCTTTTTATTTCAAATCAGGCGCGCATTTTTTTTTTAGCATGATATCATGGTTTAGCAGGAACATTTTGCAGGATTTTGGTTTCAACATGGTATAGGTCAAAACAGTTTTATTTAATCAAAAGAAAAATATAAGTGTGAACTTATTGAATAGCTAATTTATATACTTTTAATCTACCAACATAAATAACGACCAAACATAATTGGATGTAATACGTTACATTTATGAAATAAATATGCTACTTATATTATAAATGTGAATATTTGGATGTTTGTTCCGCAATCACGCCTCAAAGGCATGATGGATTTGGATGAAATTTGGCAGGTAGATGTATGAGCTGCTGGATTGAAGAATAGACTACTACTTATCCTGGAAAATGCACGGTTTCTGTGGGAGTGTGGGAGAGGCTTTAATGTGAAATGATGTATTGCTGGAAGTTTGTTTGTAATGTTTCCATGCCTCAACGACTGAAAGAATTTGTTAAGTTTGGTATCGCGGCTCTTTTTATTCCGAAAAAATGCACGGTTCTTGTCTGAGAAATTTTTCTTTTACGACTTTTGATTCAAATAATATTCTTTTTTGCTATTTTAAGATTTTAAACAGGTTTTGATTAAAAAAAAATTAGCATGTTTTTAGCATATTTTAATATAAAAAAATCATGCTAAATTTCTAGTTTTACCATGTTTTTCAAAATTGAATTGGTCACACTGGTTATACAGCAGCTTGAAATCAATACAGACCTGGCCTAGGTACTTTGAAGGACATACAAATTTTAGCGCAAAATTAATATTTAATACCGAGTCTAAATTCTATTATATATACGGAAGTCGACTTTTTCATAATTTTAGTCGAAATAATTTATCGTTAATAGAGTCGTCTAACTTTAAAAGTAGCCTAGGTCCCTATTATCTTTTTAATGTATACTTTATCCAGTGGCCATTTGACATTTCAAATCAAAATAATACAAATTCGGAGAAGGAATAATTCCATATTTTTGAAGGTTTTGCGATTTTTTCGAAAACTAAGAATGTTTGTGTCTCGTCAGGTTCCCCTCAATCTCCAATATTTGACTGCATACATATATTTGTAATTTAAGCAGACAGCTAAAGATAGAAAGGTTTATTGTGGATGACCAAAATCTCTTTTATTTAAATAAAAATAATTACAAAAATGTTATAAAAACTTTTTTAGTTGTGTTGATTTTTTCGCTTTTCTATGGTTTGCACTAACTTCCAACTTACTGTTTCACCTTTTAGCGAGTTTCTGGACATCAACTTTGCACCAATGTAGTTCTTTATGGACAAAAGCAAAGAACGACTACGTTCCTTCAAAAATTGATGTCGGCGTCTCCCATTTGCTGGGTGCGAATATGAGTATGGAGCTCTTTAAACAACCTCAAAAGATTTTTATTATTTTTTCCTGAAAAATTGCACAAATTCGATAGCATATTTTCGTTAGTATTTTGTAAGAAGAGCGCGACAATCTGGAAAGGATTGTTGTTTAATTTGTATTGTATATATCTCCATTTCTGTTTTGTCTCCGACTCTTTTCCTTATATTTATCAATGACTTATTATCTGAAACAACTAATCCAATCAATTGTTTTGCTGACGACAGTACTCTCAGCTTTTCATATTCGTTTCCAGATTCACATCCATGTTCTTCGGATGTTGAACTGCAACGGCAGCGTATGATAAGTTTATTAAGTTTTGATCTTGACGCATTGTACAATGGGGAATAAGAAATCGCGTAGAATTTAATGCTTCTAAAACTCAATGTTGTCTTTTGTCGTTAAAGCAAAACATACCTCCAATGCCACTATCCATGAGCGGTACTTGCATTGAAGAAACAGAACACCTCTCAGTTCTCGGTATGTGCATTACAGACCACCTTCTGTGGAATGACCACATATTTGACATCGCAAAGAATGCTGCGAGGTGTTTAGGTTTCTGCATTCCTACCCTGAAACGATTCAACCGTAATACTCGAACTGCTAGGAATGCCCATCAGTTTAATCTTGAGCCTATCTTCGGACGTACTCTTAAGTATAGAGATTCTTTCTTTAGTCGTACCACACGAATGTGGAATGCTTTGCCACGCTCTGTTTTTCCCTCCCATTTTGATATTCAGAACTATAAAACTAATGTGCATCGGTATCTCCTCTTTTATCCCTCCTCATTTCCCTAATGCTCGTGCGGTGTTTAAACATTTTAAGGGTACACAAACCCCTTTCGCGCGTGTAAATTATAAAAAAAAAAAATCTGGTATTGAGTGGTTTGATTCCCCAAGGGGTAACCATACTTTCGTGAATCCTCCTACGGCCCCGGCTGTAGTAAACCGCACATCAGATTTGGGGGTGCGGCAAATTTCATGTACAAATGACGATCGGGACGTCACAAATAACGAATCAGCAACAGGATCAAGAAATCCTTTTGCTGCCCTATGCTCCAGGAGGAGTTGAAGTGCTGCATTGCAGCCGGATAACATATATATATTTCCATTGACGTATTATATATGGACTGCTAGTCTAATGTCAGCCTCATACAACAATGGTCAAAAAAATGTCGCCAAAATTAACATGCCAACGGGGGAAAACCTGCTGCCAAAGTCTGAAATTACTGGATGAAATGTCAAAATTGAGGTTTAAATATTTCCCGCTAATGGTGTACTCAGGAGGGTTAGTACGACCAAAATAACTGAGACTAAAATGGAACCAACTTGAGGTAGGCAACTAGCAGTCCATATATAATACGTCCATGTCCATCTCCATTTAAATTTGGATGTGTTCGAAGAGATGTTTAATGTGTTTAAAATTGAGATTAACTTAGTTGAGGATTCTTAACTAAAAGTCCATCCATTTTGAAAAAGACATATTTGAGAGAATACTGCTTTTTTCTGATTTCCGGCGAAGTTTAACTTCTGATCGAAAAATGGTCCACCGAAAAGTTGTAGATAATTAAAAAAAAAACTACAATTTTACTTCAGTGTATTTTTCAACATAAAGTCAAGTTTTATGAGAAATCGGCATAAAAATAAAAATGGCTGGCCAGTTATTATTTTTCTAAATATTTTATTATTATTCGTATTTCAATTCAAGAAGCAACCGTTTATTAAACATCAAAAAATCAGTTCATAAATTTTTTTCTTAAACATGGCGAAAATATCGATATCATCATCATAACATCGATGTGTTTATGAACGATGTTGCATTCGTAAATGCAAATGACAAAGGAAGAGTGTCAGTCCTTCACAAATATTACCATTTAATTTCTTTAAAGTTTCATCAAAAAGACAAATCTCGATTTTAAGATCAAATCTTTAAAATTTGAATGAGACAAGCATTCTAGCAACCGTAAAGATGTGCTAACGCGCCAGCGCCAGGTACTCCCCTGACAATTCTTTTACGAACTTTTCTTTCACAAGCAGAATACCCTCAGGGCTGTCAACTCGGTTCACTTTGTCTTTTTGAATAATGACGTCTTCTTATGCTCTTCTGAAACCTTATTGTTTACCAAAAATTTTTTTGCTAAGGTGTCGAATGCCTTCTCCAAATCAACCAGACAAGCTTCGTGCATTGATCCTTCCTTTTGATACCATTGATTTCTCTTGACTTCTTTTTCTTTAGTTATTCGAAGATGATTTATAGTTTGATCTTCGAATTGAGCAGCGAACTTGGCGGTTCTGCTCGTCGATAGTAGGGTTTGTCGTTTTCCAAGTTCTTGTCATTGATTCCTTTAAAACCAATATTCTCAGAACGCCATTGTGTGATGTTTTCGCGGTTAAAATTTGTTTAATTAGAGTTGTTTCCTCACTACGTGATTCGGACGAATGCACTCATTAATCTTATACACCTGCTGAAAAACAAGTGTATTCAAAGGATCTTCAATCACAAAGAAATCGTTGTCCAGATCGGCATTCTCCAGATCTATTTCTGCAGTCAACTGAAATTTTCGTTGTTGTTGTCTGAAGCTTATACTCCAGGAGGCGGCCGTAAGAAAACTACCTCATCGAGTCAATGGAAAATGTAGCTATTAAGTAATGGCAAATTACATAAAATGTACAAAACCGCTGGTCGGACAGACTTTTTCTTGCCCGTTTAGCAGTATAATGGCCACTTCCGGTTTGGTGTTGGCCTACCTCATCGGGTCAATATACAAATGTGGTATCAAATGAAAGCTTAGACCATCTAAATTAAGAATCTGCTGGTCGGACAAACTTAATATGAGTCAAACCTGCGTCCGACCGCTATTTTTCAATATTAATTTGTCTTAAAAAAACTTTAATATTGACTTATGAGCATTTGAAGAAATGTACAGTAATTTGTGTTTGAAAAAGTGTTCGGACGCATGTTTGGCCCATGTTAAATTTGTCCGAACAGCAGATTCTTAATGTAGACGGTCTAAGCTTTCATTTGATATCCCATTTGTTCACTGAGTCGATCCCAATGAGGTAGACTAGCATCACCAGTGTGTGATGTGTAATTTATCATTTATTTATGGCAAAATTTTCCATTGACCCGGTGAGGTAGGTGTTAATATGGCCGCCTTCCCTACTATTAAGACATCAAAAATCGTTTTGAAAGTTTTTACTAAAGATTTTATTTATCTCAGGAAACGTACAACGGCTCGAACTATGTTATCCCAGAATGCGTTAGAAAACAATCTATGGTTATGCTTCATGAGCGAGTTAACATATCTAATTAACGACTTCCGTTCCTAATCTCCAAGTCCAGATCCAGATGACAAGACCGTTGTTTTACAATAGCTTCCTTCAACCTTCCTTTACCTGGCTGTAAAGGTGATTTGCTGCATGACCCTCATTAGACGGGTGATTGCACTTTGCGAAGATGGGTTTAGCAGTCCATCCCACCTAAGATAAGAATGTGTACTTAGGGGGCGCTACAGTTCGGGACGAACCTGGGCCTAATAAGAAGATAAGAATGTGTAAGGCTGCTTTAATATAAATGTATGTGCCTCGCATGAGGTATCGTAGAACAAGTAAATCGAAACAAAATAAATATGTTAACATGAATTTCTTGTTGTGGTCTTGAACTTATCAAAACGAGTTCGTGTAGCATTCAGATGAAAAAAATCTTCCGGGTGCAAATAAAAACTTTAAGAAGCAAAACAGCATCAAAAAGTTATTGAAATTCTAATGTTTCCAAAGGCATTTCTTAACATATTTAATGCTATTTTTGGGATATATTTCTTCTTTTACTAATTGTGTGATCTCTTTAGCTTCAAGAACAATAACTGACTTTCCACTGCTTTTTCTTATAGCTCCATCTGGGAGGTTCACCGGATTGACCTAAGAAAACGTCGGCCAGGCTATTTTTCCCATATCTCAGGCTTACAATGCAAGTGGCTTTGAAATTGTTGTATCAGCATTTTTTTTTTATAAAATGTGCATTAATTATATTAAAATAATTAAATGTCAGCTTTATTGTTAGATTTTGTTAAGTTGTCTTTGTGATTTTTACATTAAATGTACTAATTTTTATCTGGCTACATTCGTTTAGGTTAACTTGCTTCGATGCTATGTAGGTATTGGGTGGGCGTATATCTTAGTCATTGTCATAAGCCTTGAGTGCTTTCGTTGTTTCATATCAAAGTTCTGAGTTAACTTGTTTTTCAAATGCATTTCAAAATATTCCAAATTTTTCATTTAATTTTCTGGTGAATCAAGTTTTTTATTTAGCTATGATGGCCTTGCAGAGAATTCCTTCCGGCTGATTTTCGGTACATCGCCAATGTATGCTTCGTTTTTATGAATAATGCCTGCAGCTATTTCATGTTCCCAAGTAGTCAGGCAGCAAACGGAAAACGACCGATACAATATTATTTTATAGATTAAGTTAACCACCACGCCGCCAATGACTATGTTTTCTTAATAATGTGTGGGCTACTCCTTATGCGTAACCTATATTTCCCAGAAAAATATATGGTACAGATTAACGAACCTGGTAATTGTGTATTGTTTAGACAAATTGTCAACCGATTAACCCCAAAAGAAGGGTTAAGGTCAAATATTGATTTTTAAAAGGTAAGAGTTGTTAATATATATTAGCGATTACATTATTATTTGTTAAGTAGAGAAACCCATAAATAAGTCATTGACACATTTAAAGGTGAAATTTATTTTTATTCTTTGACAAAGTACTTGGTCCTCAAACCAAAATAAAGTGGCTTAAAAACAAATTAGTTTTTACATTTGTATAAAGATTTACAAACTTAAACTAACTTCATATTTTAAAAGATTTTGTTGAATCGATTTTGGTAAAATTATGTTTTTTATACATTAAGATTTTTGAAAAGCAGTTGTTTAGAGTTTATCAATATATAGCTGATATTTTTATTTAAAATAAAATTAAAGGATAAACTTTTAAAGTAGTGAAAATAAAAAAAAATAAAAAAACATTGGCCCATTCATTGTCATATTTTGGAAGTATTGTGTCAACAAAAATCCATTCAACTTTTTTTTTAACTATTTTTGACGTTAAAAACAACTTAAAGAAAGCTTCTGTCGTGACTAACGTCAGACTCGAGTTTTTATTTTAGAAATGGATTTATTAAAATTGTTTATGAATAACATAAACTGGGGTTTTGTTTAGCAACAACATAATAACAACTTATCCAACATCTATGAATATTATTATATTAATTATATAAAAAAAATATTCCAGATGTTGGTATGCTGAATTTACTTTTTTCAGTACAAATTTCTTTGAATTTTTTTTTATTAAATTCTTTTGACCAAACGATTAGATATTTTACCTAAAAAGACAATGCGGGTGAACCTGGGCCTCAACCAAAAACGTTCTCCAAACAGCTCGGTCCCCAGATTAGATTATTTTTTATTACATTCGTTAGAGTTTATGTATAATTGGCCTTAAACTAACTTATAACTAAAATAAATGATGTCGCTCAACAACAGGGGCCCGAAGTACTTCAGCTATATATTATTCAGTACAATGCTATATTTTTACTTATATCATATTTTTGTTTGCATAATCTTTTATTTGAAATTCTTAATTTTGGTTTTAAAAAAAATTGGGGTTTAGAATGCGGTGTTGTTTGTTGTGTCCGTTGCTGGTTCTCTCGTAGAACGGGGCTCCGTCGTTGTTCATAATATCTTCGAATCGGTCGTCTGTGATGGCTCGAATGTTGAGGTAGTTGCTGGATTTCCAAGTTGAAGTGGTCCTCCAAGTTCCTCAAAATATTTTTGGAGAGCTGTGTCATGAACTGATTTAATGGGAGCAGTTTGGTGTTTGGGGTTTCGGTATAGGCCTGTACAGCTACGGAGTATCTTTCTTTCGAAAACTTCGTTCTTCTTCATATATGTTGGTGATATGATATGGTGAATGTACGTCAGAACTGGATGGATCAGCTGTTTATAGATGAGGAGCTTAGTATTAGTGCTTAGTCCTTTTCTTCTCCTAAGCAGCGGGTGGACCAGATGTAGGGAGAAGTTGGCTCTCTTAAGCATAAATGAAGCGTGCTTGTTGAATTTGAAGCGGTTAGTGAAATTCACTCCAATGTATTTTGCTGTTGTTTTTGTCCTTATCACTGTGTTGTCTTAGAGCTTGATACTGATATTATCTTCTTAGGAAAAGAAACGGACTAAGCACTAATACTAAGCTCCTCATCTATAAACAACTGATCCGTCCAGTTCTGACGTACGTTTATCCTATTTGTTTCACCATATCACCAACATATATGAAGAAGAACGAAGTTTTCGAAAGAAAGATACTACGTAGCTGTACAGGTCTACACCGAAACCCCATTACAAGGAAAAATGTCCCAAACAAGAAGCTATATGAAGACACCAAACTGATTCCAATAAATCAGTTCATGACACAGCTCTCCAAAAATATTTTAAAGCAACATGGTGGACCACCCTCAACATTCGAGCCATCACAGACGACCGATTCGAGGATATAATGAACAATGACGGAGCCCCGTTCTACGAGAGAACCAGCAACGGACACAACAGAGGATAAAGAATACCGCATCCTAACCCCAATTTTTAAAACCAAAGAAGACAGTAAGTATAAATAAGAATTTCAATCAAAAGATTATGCAAACAAAAATATGATATACATAAGTAAAAATATAGCATTGAATAGAGTCAGCTGAACTACGTCGGGCACCTGTTGTTGAGCCGACATGATTTATTTTAGTTATAAGTTAGTTTAAGACCAATTGTACATACATTTTAACGAATGTAATAAAACTAATCTAATCTAAAAAAAAATCTAATCAACTTTTCGGTCCGCAAATCACAATAACAACCACATTTGCGGACCCAGACGAAGTCGACGAATATCAAATCAGCATCATCGAAGAAAAAACGACCATCATCTGGTTAACGGTGGTTGGGAGCGAGAAATACGAATTCTCGTATACCCAATGCACGAATATACGAGCATACGAGCATTCGATTCGAGCAACCAGACTTGGACTAGTGGGATTAGCGGGAGTTGCGACCTGTTGTTTACCAACTGCAGCAGTGGAAACCTACCACAGGAGTGTTTTTCTGATGCTATAAAAAAAGCATAAGATAAAAATGGAGTTATCACGTCATTTTGAGCAAATCCACAGAGCAGTGCGCGCAGTTCAAGGAAATCATTCGAGCAGACCAGTGCATAGCGAGTTTGAGCAAAGTCACAGAGCAGTGCAAGGGCAGTTAAAAGGAATCATCAGAGTAGTACGGAGCAAGAACAGCTAAATGGAATCATCAGAGCAGTGCAGAGCACAAATAAATTTGTCAGAGTTTTATATACCTACATCTAGTCCATTTAATAAACCTTAATTGTGAATTACAATAACCATTTTTGTACTGAACAATCTCGATAAAAAATATCCTAGAACTTTATGCATCTGTTCTCATAGACAACAAACCGATAACCAACTTTTAAAAATTTAATATTTTAAAGTTTTAAAAAACAAACTAATTCTATATATGTAGGTACATACGATTTTTGAATCATGGATGTACCCGGTTTCCGGTATACACAAGTTTCTCCCGTTTTTACAAACTTTATACATCGTACGAGGTACGACGTACCTATACGAGGTGTTTATTTTCTTGTATTGTTTAATCGGTTTCACTATACATACATATATGCAAGTAACTACTGACGTTTTTGTCAACAGAATTCCATGATGCTGCTTTTAAACATAAACCTACGTACCTACATACCTACTTACGTATGTATATATAAAAAAATTTGAACTTTCAACCACAATGACAACATAAAAACAACTAACGCATTTAGAATCGCATTCCGCGACTAAAATAACGACATGTTAACCCTATTTTTTCAAAATCTTTGTCCTTTGTCGGCATCAACAATATCAAAACAAATCATGAGGATGCCATAATAGCCTTCACTTACTTTATTTGTATTTAAAATGCATATATGTACATACACACACACATCGAACATTACCGCTTAAATCGAACACTCTAAACCCGTAGCATTATGTAACGCATTTTAAAAAGCTTAAAGGACACCCCATTCATTCACAAGCACATACCAACTAAAAGAACATTAGGATGAGGAGCATTGGTATTGTACTTCCTAAATCACGCGCCACACAGCAGACAGTATTCTAAAGATTATTTTTTTTTTATTTAAAAAAGGACACAAATGAATACTCACTTTTATTTTTAATTTGACAAAAGTACTTAAAATTTTGGCAAAAACCCAACTGCACACTTTTGTAATTTATGGATCTATAAAATTTTAGGTAAAAACTTCACTCCTACGGGTATGACAATGACAAATAGGTATCCAAGTTGACACAAACCAGAAGATGTAAAAATAATCAAACTCTAGCACAAGGTCAAACACGAGCCCGATATACTTTTGTTGTCCAGTTCGATTTGTTTGGAATTTATTTTGCTTTTTTTATTATATTTTGTAATATAATAAATAGGAATCCTATTTATATCCTAGAGCCTAGACCTTTGTGGACGATGAAAGCAAACAATGTACCTTCTCTACAACCATGTTCGTGGTCTAATAGCAAGAGACTGGCGGAGTAGCTATCAGTCTTTCAGAAGGTAACCGTTTTGGTTTTTTAGATTTCCACTTTCCATTCCACCCTTGTGTGCACTCCTAACTCCCATGTCCCATCCCAACAACCGACGACGAAGACAACGATATAAACAAAATTATTTGTACAAATTCAGTCAGATGCACAAACCTGATAGGTAAGCTCAGAAAAGAGATACAATTGTTCGCAGTTCGTCCGACAACAATAATTCTAAATGTACTTCACGGTCAAAAAGCTCAAAACCACTGTTTTGAATGAATGATAACAATTTTCAATGAGAGTAAGAGTACTAAATCAGTGCTGACATTTTTGCTGCTTTAGATTTTTAATTCTTGCTGGATTTATTGAATGGATTTTGGTATGAATTTTGCTTTCAATGCAGATAGGTACACAAATTTAGTGAAAACTATGCATGGAGATACATTCATATTTTTTTGTTTGGAAATCGATATGGACTGCAGGTAGTAATGATTTTTGTTTTTTTGAGGCTTTGTATGAAATAACTGACCTACCATTTGCTCGCGGGTAGGAAATTCATAGTTAATGCAAATCTTATTTTTATATCGCGGTGGGTTTTTTGGCTGTAGAAAATTAAAAAGTGGGACGATTTTCGTGATTCTTTTTTTAAAATGTTCGTCTGCGGCGGGTTTTCGTTAAAAAAATGTTTAAACTATCCCAGATGTCGGATTTCAATTATGACAGATTTCAGATGGTTTTTTACTTGCGATTATAGGTACCTACTATAAAAAAAAATTGAGATAATAATCAAACATGATATTACGATGATAGAGAAGTCGAAAAAAGTTGGTTCGAAAAATGTCTGGCTGTTCGGTGGTCTAAAGCCTAAACGGATGGGCCGATTTGGTTCAAACTTGGTATTTAGTATTTATTAGGTAGTATCTCGGGGGGTATTTCTCATTTTTGCTCTAGGTCAAAAATGAACTTTATTTGCCGTTTAACAAAAAGTTTGATTTTATCGAAAATGGTTCCAACGATTTTGATCAAACTTTCAGGATGCTATTTTTTTACAACAATACATCTTTCAGTTTGAATGAATTTTTCGAAATTTGTTCTATAACGGTACCTCTCATAGAACCGGTTTTTTCAAATGCCGTTTTATCGTTAACCAATACCCTGATTTCAATAAAATTTTGCACACAGGAAGTCATTTATAATTCAATTAACATTGCATTTCAAAATTTTCGAAAACTTTTTTTTCAATTTTCTAAAAAAAAAATTGGTTTTCGAAATATTTTGAAAACGGGTTGATTTAATTTTTTTCAAATAAGTTTCCCACATAAAAACTGCAGATTTCCTTATAATGACATACTTAAAAAAAAAAATTTTTGAACTTTTCCAACATTTTTTATTTAAAAAAAATGTATTTTTTTCCGCATCACCCAAGAGGTAAAATACAAGATGCGTTTTTTTTTTTGAGGTATCCCCAGCAGGCCTATTCCTCATTACAAAAAAGTAAAAAAAAAATCAGGTACAATTTACTTACTATTAAATAACAAATAATAACTTACTTAATACTAATTTCTAACTTTCCAATGAGAGTAAGTAGATTTACGATAACCAAATTTTAAAATAAGACTTTAGAGTCAGTTTTAGAATAAAACTTGGTTATCCGTCAAACAATCAGTATATCTGACGATTATATTAGCCCGCAGCAACAACATCACGACCTGCCACTTCAGAGTTTGGGCAAACTTGAGAGCAACGGTCGTAATGCCATTTATGCTGCGGAGCTGCGGTGGTTTTCTCCCTATCCTATAAATTATTTAAATTTAAAATAAGCTAAACTAAAACTAAGGGTGCTTGTTTATAGTGAGTTCCCTATGCCTCTCACTTTGAAGGTGTCTATATACACTTGAATAAATGATAATAAATAATTAAATTAACTTAAAAGTGAATGGTACTAATGACCACCACTGCTCATCCAAGTTTAGGAATTTTTTAAAATATTCCATTTTGTATTCCTCCAGGAATTCTGCCACTTCTTGGCAGTGTGCGAACTGTATATCTGCCGAAAACAGTTCTTCGTGAACTATACGCGTCCATTCGTATTTAGTCCGAAGCTTATTTTCGGTAAATTTCTCGCACAAATATCTCACGATACGTTTAAATAAATGTACCGTTATGCAGTTTTTCATCGCCGTTTCGTGCTTCTTTGCAATATCTTGGATGAGATACGACCGTCTGCTGCCATCATAGACTCATTGAGTTTCTCGCAACTCGAAAAACTTGTCATTCTTTGCAACACGTTCCTTTTTTTGCCGTTTATTCTGCAAGTGGTAATAAAAATCCAGCAAATGGTTAAAACTAAACACTTGTGGAAAATTATTACCATCTTCGTGCAGAATTTGCGTGTAATGGTAATGCACATAAATCGAGGTTTCCACGCAAAGTGCAGATACCTCCAACACGTCTTTTTCAATTTGTCCCGCAAGATCCTTTTCTTTACAAAATTTGTTGAAGCCCACCTTCACCGTCCATGTTTTCACAATTGTACCATCGTCGGTATTGTGGAAACGCTTCTTCTGAGGTGGAATATAATTCACACACTTTTTAGAAGAAGCACGGGAGTGGTCAGTGCCGTTACATGCTTTACATGGCATGATTGTTATTTAAATACAGTCCAATATGAACCTGTACACCAAAATTAAACTATTTCTATATATGTATATTAAATTCAAAAAAAAAAAATACTTTAAATGTACTTAAATACTTATTTAAAAAATGTTGATAAAAACTAAAAATAAAGAAATAATTTATGAAATTTTAAATATAATAAATTTCTATACTACTTGTAAAACTTATCAAACGTATTTTTTTTTTTAAAAGTCTTACTCCCACTGCAAACTTTTTGTAGGTTTTGTTTGTTTTTTGTTGTTGTAGATTTTTAAGTACCTGTAAATAATAATATTGTCCATTAATTAAAAATAAAAAAAAAGTTTTATAAAAAAGTTGTCATTTGTATAATACACAAAGGATACCTATTCTTAAGATTATAAAATTGTCAATTGAATTTTATTGAAAACGTATAAACTTCATATAAAATAATATTCAAATATTCAAAGACCAAAAAAAAAACTAAACTTGAACCCCATTTCTTAAAAAGCATTACGAAACAATAGAACAAATTCGACCTTCTTAATTTTTCATTAATATTTCTAAAAAGCAAAAAAAAAATGTCTTCAAAAAGCCCAAAACATAAAAACTGCACAATGGCTTAATTCTACAAAACCTCCCACTGTACCAAGCTCATCCTATGCAACCGCACTATCATCTTCTAATCATCCTAAATCCTCTACACCAAACTCAAATACAACAACACCTTACACTTATCATAACGCACAATCATAACCAAAACCCCCAACGATAAACAATACGTCTCTTACATCAGAGCCAAAGAAATTGTATATATGTACATTAAATTACATTATCAATATGAAACACAATGCAATGAAAATGTACCATGGCAAAAGCCAGACAATCGAATAATATTCTTCTACAACTTTAAACTCAACCATACTAATTTCAACAACAAATATGAATCTAATCCGAAGGATACATACGTGAACGTACGCATTTTATGCGTTGACTATAAAAGTGCATTCCCGAACGGGAGCAGTACCTGTCGTCTTTCATCATTTATCATTTCTGTCGTGACAGTCTAAACGGAATTGTAAACAAACAGAAAATAGAAAAAAGTTATAGGTACGAAAAAATTGGTACCCAGCTGTATTTCTCCACTGAAAAAAGTCAACTGTAATACTCGCCTTATTAGGATAATTGTTCAATAAATCCTATCCAATATTACTAATAGTGTCACTTTTCAACAAAAAAACAGCAAGGATATCTACGGTGGAACTCAGAAAGGACTCTTCCAGGAGATCATTAATCAAAACGATACACTTTACAGAACTCGCATGAATTCGAATACATCAAATGCCAATAGTGAACCACAGGAGGTTTCTCCTCATTTGGTCAAGTGAGTTGATAATTTTTTTTTAAGTTATTACTTTTTTTATAAATTTGCTATTTTACTTTAAAGATTTGTTCGCGATTCCTCGAAATTCTGGTACAAAGCCAATTTGTCCCGCGAAGAAGCTATAGAACTTCTACGCAAAGCCACTCCTGGAACTTTCATTGTACGCGATTCAACAACATTTAAAAATGCTTACGGACTTGTGGTTCGTGTTGCACAACCTCCGCCAGGTATAACAGCGTCGCCAGGAAGTGACGAACTTGTACGTCATTTCTTGGTTGAACCTACAACACGCGGTGTTCGCCTGAAAGGATGTGCCAACGAGCCTGTGTTCTCAACTTTGCGATCTATTCTTAATTCAAGATATTTTACAGTACTAGTTACAAGAAGTTCATTGTGTTTTTTGTCCTAAAATTGTACTGTCGACCAGTGGCCAAAATGTGAAAAAGAAAGATTGGGGCAAATCTTTAGTTTAAATTGTGAAAGATGTCCTCATTGGATTTACTTTTCAATCAACGAAAACTTATAGTTGTTTAAAAAAATAAAAATAAAACTCTCACTCATAACTGTTGGTTCCAAACCATATTTCCAAATGGAAATCTATGAATACTTACACATCACACAAAAAGTTCACGGTAATCCATCAAAGTTCCAGAACAGCTAAAAAGCACAAACCGAATCTCGTTCCTGTTTCAATCACACCTAGTTAATTCGCTTGACGTAAACATTATTTTATTCGAACCGAATCAGTAGATACATTTTTCATTCATGCATTTCAAAGTTCTTCCAAAATCCAAACAAAGGCTTTGTTTTTGTTCATAATTTTATATTTACGTCACGGAGATAAGCCTTTCCTGAGATATTCACAGATTTCTTATGCATAATTATAGCAGCACTTAAAATCGACAGGGTTAAAATCGACGGAACTTGATGTGATGCTATCACAATTGGACATGTAAAGTGACAAAAAGACAACAACAAAATGAAAAAGATACAACAACCGAGATCTTGTAGTGTGCTTTATACCAAGCCATCAACATGATGGCCAACATAAAAATGTTGACATGTTCATTAGATATGTAATGTGTAAATTTATTACAATGTTTATGTTTATAGTTCGTGTGTTGTTTTTTTTTTCTTAAGACATTTCAGGATTGTAAGGCGTGATGGTTGGAGAAGATATAAAATATACTTACACTGCACTGATTGGATTCCTTGAGTTAGACAAGCATTACATTCTATGTGACTAAATAATATGGAATGGGGCATATAGTTTGTGCTTCGAAATGGTAATAAATTAATTGCAATCAAGGCGATTTTATCAAAAACTTATTTTATTTAAAAAAAGTTTTTATTTTTCTTAACAGCGCTTAATTATCAATCTATGAGCATTACAAATACAACTCTAGTGCAAGTGGTTTGGTAGAGGCAGTGAAAAATAGTTAGAGATTTTTCCTACTTTCATATCGTATATGACATATTCGAAGAAATTGAAAAAATCACCAACTATTTTTCACTGCCTCTGCCAAACCACTTGGGCTAGAGATGTACTTTTAATGCTCCTGGCTTGCTGATTAGGCGCTGTTAAGAGAAAAGAAAACAATTTTGAAATAAAATAAGTTTTTGGTAAAATGGTTTTGGATTGAAGCAAGGTGCATATTAACAAAGAAAATAATCCTTTACTTGTTTTCTTTTTATACATTAGTTTAACGAACGGACCTGTTATTTAAAAAATAAATCAACCCCAAGTGAATAAAAGGCACGCAACTTTTTTGAAAATAGTGATTTAAAGCTCACTGAAACAAAAAATGTTTCAGGGCTAGGTATAGGTACTTATAGGTACCTACATTTAACAAAAAATAACTTTTTGGAATCAAATGAATTAAAATAACTTAATTATGTGAACATTTATCGATATTTTCCCAGTATTTCATACACTTTTGTTATTTGTTCTCATTCTATATCCACACCAATTGGCGATTTCAACATGGAATGTTTTCTTTTTTATATAATATGTATATATATTTTTTAAAATACATAAATATAATTATAAAATTTAAAGGAATACTTACATACAACACCGTAAATTTATAAATTTGATGCTTCAAATTTTGCCCAATGGTGTCTGGAAGCAGGATCTTCGGTTGATTAAATTGCGCGTCGCAATTTTATATAGAAATTCCAAATCCAAATGAACGGCAAAACAATGAAAAACTATTTTCTTTTTTATTTTTTTTAAAGCAGATAGTTAAAAAAGTTAAAATTGTCTTTATAGCCACAGTCAACTGTTTGGGTTTTTTTTTTAAGCCAGACAAAGTTCTGGCACTAACAAAATCCGTTATGTATGAAAATCTCTTAAGCGTTGGCAGTGCCACCTCTGGCGTTTAAAAGATACATAAGGTGTGGTGGATTTGTTTGCTTTAAGGCTCTGTTCATATCGATTTATTTACTGAACTAAATTTAAAAAATAAATTTTTGAGGTGTCATAAAATTATTAGCTGTGAAGTCCTTATTTATTTTGTGATCCTTAAACCTGAAAGATTATAGTCACGTATACCTAGTTTAATATTGAAAAATAGGTTCGGGATAGGAAGAAAGTAGCTCTTTCATAAAAAAAAATAACTATGGTGTGCAGCTATGCACGTCCTCCCTCAGGCTTATCAACAAATATTTTGTTTTGTTGAATTAATAAAGTCATGCATATCACCATTTTTTTTTGTCGGTTGTTAATCAAAAATACAAGTGTTCTAAAAAATATTGTACATACCTATGTTTGTATATATTTTAAGGCAAACATTGGAAATGCACTGACACAGGTACATACGTAGATATGTTTGGGTATCAGTTTTGTTTACTAATTTTCATATTTCAAGTATATCGATCAATTTTTTTAACTATTGATATTTTTTGTGCGTTTCTATTAAGGGCTTAAGATGTTCTGAGTTTTTAAGGGAATGTTTCTTCTTCCACTGTTTCAATACAAAGCTTACGCTTTGATTTGATATGATTGCGTATTTGGTATAACCCCAAACTTTTATTACGTAGGACGTATTTTCATCCTAAAATAGGGTAAAACGTAAAAACCCATTTTTACTTGCGATTGAAAGGGACTATAAGGCAAGTTATGCAATCGTAAAAAAAATTCTAATAATCAGACATGACATTACGATGATAGAGAAACATATTTGAGTTACTGGCAAAATTCTGTCTGTTTGTCCGTCTATTTTTTATTTATAATTAGCGGTCGCACAAGGGATTTATTTGTTTCCCTTTTAATGTAGAGCACACTGCGCGGGCATTAGGAAGATAGGGAGGGGAAAAATAGGAGGTGTCGATTAATATTGGTTTTGAAAGCTTGCGGATCAAAATGACAAGGAAGTCTCGCTGGTTAAACTATTCCAAATTCGTGTTGTTCGGCTAGAAAAAGAATTCCTATTTATATTTTATTAAATATTATAGATTATTATATTATATTCCTTAGACTAGTATTGCGGGAGAAACTTTTAAAAGGAGGAATGCAACTGGCTACTTCGAGTGAACATTTTTTGAAAAAAAAAACGATAAAATAAAGAGACATGAAAAATTGCGTCGGTTGTTCGAGAGGGGCAATTGTTTCAGTGGCAGTTCTATTTCCTATCAATCTTAACGCTCGATTTTGTATTTTATGTGAAGCCATGTTTGTGAAGCTCCTGCCCAGAGGTGTGAGTTATACTCCAGTTTTGGGAGTATAAACGCTTTGTAAATTGTAGCCAGTTAGGTAGGGAAAAAAAACTTCTTTCATCGATACAGAAAACCTAAGCACTTAGCAGCATTTTTGGCGGTCTCAAATATTATGGTCGTTCCAACGGAGGTCGTCGTTGACACACATATCGAGTACTGAAAGCTTTTCGGTGTCTTCGATGAAAGTACCATTCATGGACAATGGCATTGGGGGTATGTTTAACTTTAACAACAGAAGACAGCATCGAGTTTTCGAAGCATTAAACTCCACACGATTTCTATTACCCCATTTGATTGCTGTGTAAATCGGAGTTAATGAGTTTGACATACGGTACGGTTGCGATTGCACGTCCGATGGCGAAGGACGTGAATATGGACGTTCGGTGAGGTATGCCATCAGATCACAAGTGGAACGGTTGCTTTGGAATCCATACTGATGGTCATGGAGAAGCTTTTTGTACCGAACGTAAGTGCTATGGATGGGTCGGTAGGAGGAGGCGGAGGATGGGTCACCTTTCTTAGGGACAGGCTGGACAAATGCTGTTTTCGATCTTCTAGGAAAGATTCTAGAAGAGTAGGAGCAATGGAAAAGCTTACGCAGTGGCTTTGTCAGTGTGGAAGAACACCTCTTCAGAAGAATCGGGGTATACCATCCGGGCCAGCGGATTTGTGTATATCGAGATCTTTGAGGACTATTGCTACTGTACGTGTGCGGACAAAAATCTGTCCTATGGAAAAATTTACACTCTCAAGTACAGGAGGGGCAACGTTGCTGTGAGACAGCGTGGAGCTGGCAGCGAGCAAGTTTGCCTTCTCTGAAGAGTAAACAATTGTTATTGTCGATGAGCGTTGGAACCGAAGATGTTGGGGATTTTTTAATATTTTTTTACAAATGGCCACAAATGTTTACTGCTTTTGGGACATTGCAGAATATTTTTGCCGTAATTTTTGGTCATGCAAAAATTTGGTTCTTTCAATAACGGAGTTGCATGAGTTCCTTGATTGTTTGTGCTTTTTCCGATTTTCCTCTGTAGGGTTGGCTTTGTAAGATCAGAAACTTACTTCTTTGAGTCTAGCTTCTTAACACTAGGAATTAAACCAGGACTTTTATTTGAGATTGATGCTTTTAACTCTGTTAGGAATATAAGCACGCATCCCTAGAAGAATCACATTTGTGATCATTTCAGCACTGACATCAATTCCACTATCGACATTGTCGAGATTTGGACTCGTTTAAATAAAACCATGATACACAGATGTAATGATTATAAGAACAATAAATTTAAAAAAAATAATAACAAAACCGGCAAATTAATACATTTATTTACACTCTATCATCAGAAGAATGTGACGTCACACGCATAATCAGCCAAAGTGAGCATACCTTGTGTTTTTGTGTATCATGAATAAAACAATAATGAATGACATGCTTGCGGACAGTGAATTTGAGCCACAAGAAGTTAAAGTCCCTGTTGGAGCATTGCCCACATTGGGGAAGGCTCTGGCAAGCAATACCATTCCTAACATAAACGACGAGACCATGATGGGAAAAAAGAAGTGGCATCAAGCAAATTCTGATAAAGCAGTATTTACTCCAACCTGAGTCTCACTTAGTGCCAAAAGAGCTGGCCTCTACTGTACAGTGTACAAGTGTACATATACACGTGGAAGAAATTCTTTCTTAGGTAAGGATGTATATTGAACTACAGCCTAAACGGTTTGGCCAATCTTCTTCAAATTTATTAGTTTTTTTAGTTATTTTGACATTGTACAGAGGACTTTTTAAATTTTTTTTTAGCTAAAAAATGTACGGTACCTGTCATATAACTGTTAAGTAAAAGCATATTTTTCTCGGAAACGGCTCCAAGGATTTTTATGTTTTGGGGAAATAAATTCAAGATGGTGGGCTAAAAACGGTATATCCCATAGAACGTTTTTTTCTTCGACTTTCTCGAAAACTGGTCATCCGATTTCAATCAAAACTGAATTCATGTTGGTATTTTCGAAAACTTTTTTTTGTATTTTTAATAATTTTCTTAATTTTTTTTTTCAAAAATCAATTTTTGAAAACGGTTGAATGGATTTTTTTTAATTTTGTTCTTATATGTAGATTATTTTTTGCTTAAGTTTGCATCCTTAAATTATTTTTTTTTTATTTTTGAAAAAGTTATTAAAACATAATCGTTTTATTTAAAAACCGCTCCTACGATTTCGAAAAAAAATCACACTTTTTTACATTTTATAAAGAAATAAAATGGCGTTTAAATTTGTTCGCTATAAACTACTTTACGTACTTTTTTTCAAACAATCAATTCAGAAAAATCGAATAAAAACTTTTCAAATTTTATTTCAAGCTCTGACCGCACAAAAGAGCAAGTAAGTGCGACCCAGTCGTGCAATTTATTTTTAATGTTAAGGTGATCAAAATGTGTTGTTAAATAACTTGGAGCCTTTGATTGTGACAAAAGAGAAACGTTTATAATCCTTTTTTATTCGGACCGAACCAACTTTTTCTATACACTATGCCCTAGCTATCTGAGGCCTTAAGGACTATTCATATAAGAGCAACCAACGAACGACGAATAAATGAATAAATGTGATTTAAAGCAACTTATAAACCTTAATTCTTCACCAAACTCAATGCCAAAAAATAGAAATATAATTGCAGTTATTATTTAGATACTAAAAATTGCATTTTAGTTTTTAATATGATAAATTTGAAAAAACAAAATGTTCGTCGCGAATTCCAATCTGATTGCAACGACCTGCCCAGCTCTATTCGTGTTCCACATACGATTCACACTTCGACTTCGTTCGCGAATAACCTCAAAACCACCTATATATGTGAAAGAAAAGTCAAAGAGGACGAATGTTTGTTTATTCGTTGGTCGTTGTTCGCTCTCATGTGAATAGTACTTTAGACTTTTAATTGGTCTGTCCCCACCACCTATTCACTATTCACAGAGAAAATTCGGAACAAGCACAAACAAGCAAGGAACTCATGCAACACCGTTATTGAAAGAACCAAGTTGTTGCATGACCAACAATTACGGTAAAAAATTCAGCAATGTCCCAAAGACGGTACAAATTTTTGGTCATTTGTAAAAAAATATTAAAAACTCCTCAACATCTTCGGTTCCAACGCTCATCGCTAATGACAAATCTCAAAGATCTCGATATACACAAATCCGCTGGCCGGATGGTATACCCCCCATTCTTTTGAAGAGGTGTTTTTCCACACTGGCAGAGCCACTACGTAAGCTTTCCCATCGCTCCTACTCTTCTGGAATCTTTCCTAGGAGATGGAAAACAGCATTTGTCAAGCCTGTCCCTAAGAAAGATGTACCATCCTCCTCCTCCTACCGACCCATTTGATAAACCGTCAGCCTAAGGAATGTCTCGAAGGTCGAAAGCTTCTCCATGACCGTCAGTATGGTTTCCACAGCAACCGTTGGTGATCTGATGGCATATCTCACCGAACAGTGGGACAAATCTTTACATCGCTTTGGTGAAAGTAAGATTATTGCTCTTGATATCCGTAAGGCATGTAGCTCTCTTATTGAAAATGCGTGCTTTTGGTATCGATGATACTCATGCTTGTTGGACTAGAAGCTATCTTCTGGACCGTTCAATACAAGTTGTATTGGACGGCTTCAAGTCCGATTCTCACAAAATAAATGGTGGTGTGCCCCAGGGCTCCGCTGTCTCCGATTCTTTTCCTCTTAACTGTTTCGCTGACGACTCTACCCTAAGCTTTTCATACTCGTTCGATGATTTACTTCCTTCGCCTTCGGACGTGCAATTCCAAAGGGGTGAAATATGTAAAGCTCATTAAACTCCGATTTATACACTATAAGGGCAACACACAAATCAGACAATCCCTTTTGCGCGCGAGTTACATACCTCACCTTACACATGCCTCATCGCCGGTCATTGGCACCAACTATCAACATAGCAGCCTTCAGCATTTTCCCACATTTTATTAAACAACCAACATAACAGTCATCAGCATTTTCCCACATTTTATTATTAACGATGCAATTTCAATTCACTTCCATATTTCTCTTTTAAATAATAACTTTAATGCTTAGTCATCAATAAACCATTATAAAAACTGTAATTTTATAGAATAAGTTTTGAGTTTGTTAATAAACGCAGCACTGAGCTGTTCTTAAGTAAGAAAATTGTTTTTTTTTATTTGTCGCGGAGCTTCCAACTTTAACTGGCGCAGTCGTACGGAACGAGTTTTAGATTATATCGAAGGTTTATCGAAAATTTAACTCGGAAAAGAACTTAAATACAAACGTGGAAGATCGGTAAAAAGTTTCGAAGGTTTATCGGAAAATTATACCAAAGCGAACAATAGAAATAGTCAATCTAACACAGTTCAGTGCAAGGGATAAAAATCATTTTTCGAAGGCAAATCGAAATAATAAACATTGCCAGTGTACGAAATAAAAGATAATTTTTGTTTAAAAGCAAATCAAATATTGTCAAACCAATACACATCAGTGCAAAAAAAAAACACTTATCAAGGAAGGAAGGAAGGAACTTGTTAAGCAGAAGCAGCAATAACTTGAAGATAAACGTCTCAACAGTGTAAGAACAACATGAAATTCTATGTCACGTAAGTCAAAATAACGAGTTTCATCCTATGCCCACATGTTTAAAATCCCAAAAATTAAAAACAATCCCTATCCAATTCAAAAGAAAAAACTAAACAGCTCCAATAATTTAAGCATAGAAATAAGTAAAGAAATTAACTTTGACAAAATAAATTTAAATATTGAAAAATCTGAAAAAGAAACTTTGACCGGAAATACGAACAAACATTTAGATAACAACATTAAATTAAATAGTGAAACTTATTTAGATAGTAAAATTAATTTAAGTAGTTGTGAAACAAACAGAATTATAATGCCGAACGATCAAGAAGTTGATGCGACATCAGTTGCAGCTGCATCAGCAGCAGTCGACCTTTTGAACTCACTTAGAGTTCCAGAGATAGTAAAAGATATTCCAACTTTTGATGGAAATCCTAGGCTTCTCTTCGAATTTATAAAAAACGTAGAGGAGGTATTATCTCTTTTGAAAGGCATAGATGGCACGAATTTATGTAGAGTCATACTCCGAGCCATAAGAAACAAAGTTGTTGGTTCAGCCAACGAAGTCCTCAATGTATATGGGACTACGTTATCTTGGGCCTCTATTAAAGAGAACCTTATAAACCACTACTCAGACAAAAGGAACGAGACGTCCCTTATACGTGACCTTCACAATTTAAGACAAAATAACAAAACTCTAGAAAAATTCTATAGCGAAGTGATAGAAATACAAGCAGCTATGAATAATCATATACAGATACATGAAAAAGAAATTAACGTTATAATCGCAAAGAATAGTTTATACCAGGAAATGTGCTTAAATACCTTTCTTACAGGGCTTAGAGAACCTCTTGGTTCCACAGTGAGGGCTATGAAACCTTCAACCCTATCGGAAGCCTTTGGCTATTGCACAAAAGAACAAAATATTTTTTATATGAAACACGAATCGTTATATTTGCAACAACAAAAGAAATTTGTTTCCCCCATTCACCAATTCAACCCACAACTTGATGTCTTTTATAGAAATCCTCAGCAAAACCAAAACCAAATACATTACCCTTTTAACAGTCAACCGAGAAAAAATGCACAAACACCAAACTCTTTTAACTTCAACTCACATTACAGACCTGGGCAACAAATGCATAATTCAACTAACCTTTTCAACCCACAAGCAAGACAAAACCAACAAATCCCTTTTAACCACTTAAACCCTATGACAAGACAAGGCAACCCCTTTTTCAACAGACCCTTTAAAACCAACCCCAGTTCTGGTCAATTCTCAAATAGACAACAGTTACCCCCACCCGAACCTATGGAAGCAAGTACCACTTACTCGAAACTTCAACCCTCATCACAACACAATTTAAGTCTACAAAACACCAGAACACCGAGCAACTTTTTCAAACAAACAGGTCCTCCTAGAGAACTTCATAACATCAACATTGAGCACCCAAGAACTTCAATACATTTTGAATACGAGTATCCAAATGAACCCGCCGACAGCCTGGACTTTGAGAACGAAAACCCGTACCAAAATCTGGACAGGTACTATAATGAACAATACCAACAGGACCTTGAAACGTTCCACGAAATGAACCTTTCACAGGATACTGAAAATTTTCACGAAACAGCCTCTGGGAGCCAATCGGATATATAAACATCAATAAACACGGAAATATTTTACCATACATAAATATTTCTTCACCATTTGGAAGGCCACTCAGATTCTTAATAGATACGGGTGCGTCTTCATCTTTCATCAATCCCGAGTTTGCCGACCCTCAATTTCAAATCCCCATTAATAATACAGTTATAAAAACAATTTTTAAAGAACACACAATTAATAGAGCGATAATATTCCCCTCTTTTTCAGAATTTCGAACACAGGGTACATTTAAATTCCTAGTGTTTAGATTTCATGGATACTTTGATGGTCTTATCGGCTTAGATATTTTGACCCAAATTAAAGCAAAAATAGACTTAGAAAAACAGAAATTGATTACAGAAAATTCTTGTATTTCCCTGCTTTTTAAACCAAATTCTACATCATCGCAATACATTATTCCCCCATACACAAAAATGATCTGTAGACTCCCCGTAAGCATACGAAATGGTGACATTTTCATAAGACCAACTGAAATTAAACCAAGCGTTTTCATTTCAGAAGGAATATATGTCGCCCGGAATTGGTATAGCATCCTTGAAGTAACTAATACTTCAAACAAAGAACAAACTATTTTCTTGGAACAACCCATGAAAGTCTGTCCATATTCAAATGCTGAGTTCTGCGAAGTTAATATAACAGAAACATACTCAGAATCAGAAGACAGCAAAGTCCTCGACAATGAAATAGTAAATTCATTGAAGCTTAACCATCTCAATGCTGAAGAAAAAAGATCAATAATTAAATTGTGCAAACAGTTCGAAAATATTTTTTTTCAGAAAAACCAACTTCTTACCTTCACTACCGCTGTTAAACATCAAATACCAACCAATGACGATGTTCCAATATATACCCGATCATACAGATACCCATATGTACATAAAATGGAAGTTCAAAAACAGATACAAGAGCTACTCAGGCAAGGAATAATTCGTCCAAGCCATTCACCGTGGAGTTCCCCGGTATGGGTAGTCCCAAAAGGAAAAGACATACCCCCAAAAAAGTGGCGACTTGTTATTGATTTTCGTCGTCTAAATGAAAAAACAATTAGCGACAAATATCCACTCCCGAATATAACGGAGATTCTGGATAAGTTGGGGAAATGCATGTATTTCTCCACACTTGATTTAGCAAGCGGGTTTCACCAAATAGAGATGGACCCAAAAGATGTTCCTAAAACGGAATTTACAGTCGAAGGAGGTCACTTCGAGTTTGTGCGAATGCCGTTTGGTCTCAAAAATGCTCCATCCACCTTTCAACGTGTGATGGACCATGTACTAAGTGGTCTTGTGGACAAGGTCTGTCTAGTATATTTAGACGATATAGTAATCTTCTCAACCTCCCTACAGGAACACCTTGAAAACCTGAAGAAAGTTTTCTTAAGATTGCAAAAATTTAATTTTAAAGTACAACTAGACAAAACCGAGTTCCTACACAAAGAAACAGCATTTCTCGGACACATTATCTCCAGGGACGGAGTAAAACCCAATCCTGACAAGATAAAAGCTGTCAAAAATTTTCCAATTCCAAGAACCCAAAAAGAAATAAAATCTTTTCTAGGCCTCCTTGGATATTACCGCAAGTTCATTAAAGACTTCGCGAGGCTGACAAAACCACTCACAGAATGCCTGAAGAAAGGGAAATCAATAACGCTAGACAAAAAATACGTCACAGCCTTCGAGATGTGTAAAGATCTCTTGATTAACGACCCTATTCTTCAATACCCCGATTTCTCTCGACCCTTCATACTAACAACGGATGCGAGTAACTATGCAATAGGTGCAGTCCTATCTCAAGGCACCATTGGTAGCGACAAGCCAATCTGTTACGCTAGCAGAACCCTAACCGATACAGAATGTAGATACTCTACCATTGAAAAAGAGCTTTTGGCCATTGTTTGGGCAACGAAATATTTCCGCCCCTACCTGTTTGGTCACAAATTCAAAATTGTGACCGATCACAGACCATTGCAATGGATGATGAATTTAAGAGATCCAAATTCTAAACTCGTTAGGTGGCGACTAAAATTAGAAGAGTTCGACTATGAAATCATTTATAAAAAAGGAACATTAAATCTGAACGCTGATGCACTCAGCAGAATAAAAATCGAAAATCAGAACGAGAAAATTGAATTAAACATGAACGAGGTTGACCAAACAATCCCCAACTCTAGTGGATCCACAATCCACTCTGCTCTTGAAAATATGAATGACCACATATACATATCTGAACGTCCTTTGAACGAATTCAGCATTCAACTCATACTGAAAAGAAACATAAAAGACAAACCAACACAATTACAAATGCCATTTAAAAATAAACAGAGGCGAACATTAGAGAAGCTAAATTTTTCAGAGAACGATATTATTTCCATTTTCAAAAACTACGTACCCCCAAATAAATATTGCGCCATTTATACCGACGATGACACATTTAAAGTCGTCCAAAGTGTTTACTCGAATTACTTTTCAAACAACAAAGCATTCAAAATAATTCGCTGTACAGAATTATTAAAAGATGTACTCGAGAACGACGATCAAGATAAACTGATTAACGATTACCACCTGAATAACAACCATAGAGGCATAAATGAAACACTTTTGCATCTAAAGCGTGAATTCTTTTTCCCCTTTATGAAAGGTAAAATCTCCAAAATAATAAATAATTGCGAAGTGTGCCAAACACTTAAGTACGACAGAAAACCCCAAAAAATAGAATTTCGAATCCCAGAAAATCCAGAAAGACCTTTAGATATTGTACATATTGACATCTATAGTATTAATAATCAAAAAGTTCTCACGGTTATTGACAAATTCTCCGCATTCGCAGCAGCATACACAGTTCCAGCTAGAAATAGTCTAACAATAATAAAATCCCTTTTGCATTTCATGAGCCTACACGGCATTCCAAGCAAAATAATTACAGACCAAGGCGCAGAATTTACTTCTTCTATGTTCAAAGATTTCGTCAGTCAATACAATATAAATCAACATATAACATCGCTACAACAATCAAGTAGCAATTCTCCCGTCGAAAGACTTAACTCTACACTAACTGAAATATACAGAATTATATTTACGAAACATAAAGACAGAGACCACGATGACATACTCCACGAAACTATAGCTTTGTTCGATGTCTGCCCTAGGGCGCACTGGTGTACACTGGATTCGCACTGAGGTGTTTTATGTGACACTTTTTTCGCCCCAGTGTTTTTGCACTGTGTTCGATGTCAACCCCGAGCACGCACTGAGTGCACACTCTCACGCCCCAGGTTTTTGGTCGGTGTAAGAAATCAGTGCTGTCAAAATTCAAATCAGCTGTTGGTGCTTGGTGGTAGAAGTTTAAAAGAAATTTTATTTTACAAATTTGGAGTGCAATATCTGATAAATATAAGATATTTTGTAGGTTATTTTGAAATTATTAAGTTATTTTTGTGATTTTAGATAAAATGCCGAGATATACTCTATCTGATGGAAATGAAAAAACTGTAGACTTTGTAAAGAAAATTAATACATACATGAAATGTCAAAAAATTAAAACTGTTGCACTGAGCTGTTTGATGTTAAATCAAACCCCGAGCAGAAACACAGTTTTTTGACAGCTAAACGAAATGCACTGACATTCCCCAGTGCGCACTGGGGCGGGGAACATCGAACAAACCTTATGATAACCTATAACAACTCCATTCATTCCGCTACACAATTAACACCCTATGAACTGTTTTATGGTAGAACCTACAAATTCAAGAATATAAAATATAATAACGTCCATGACTACCTCAATAGATTAAACGACTTTCAAGCAGAATTATTTCCATCAATTAAAAATAAAACGAAAAACCAGATAGAGAAAAATTTAACTAAATTAAACCATAATAGGGAAAGGCCATGTAGCATAAAGACAGGATCATTTATTTATAGAAAAGAAAATAGAAGGAATAAATTAACCCCAAGATTCAGTAAACATAAAGTCAAAAACAATAGGGAAATAACGATCCTTACTACTAATAACCAAAAATTACATAAATCAAAAATTAAAAGAAGACGTAAATTCCAGATTCACAATCCTCACCCTGCTAATAACGATGACGACAGAACAAACAATCGAGGTACATGATTTGACGACCAATCACGGCCTTCTAACTTTGAAACTAGGAACAGGCAGAATAATTAAAACATACAGGAGTCTAATCCACATCATCAGATTAGAAAAATACCAGGAAAACGTGAACGCTATAGGCAACTCTTTGGCAATTTTCAATAAAATAGACGGCTTTAATGACTCCCTGAAAGTAATCAAAATAAAATTCGAACAGTTGCAAGACAAACTTAAAACACTTACACCTAGCTCCAGAAAAAAAAGAGGACTTATTAACGGTTTAGGTACAGTCATAAAGAGTATAACAGGAAATTTAGATGCTGACGATGCTCTGGATATAAATAAAAAAATCGAAGAGCTATCCAAGAGACAAAATGATATCGAGACAAGGGAAGACGACCAGTTTAGACTTAACAAACAAATGATAAAAAGATTCGACAATATAACTAATCACATAAACATACAACAAAATATTATTGAAAAATATTTAATTAATACCGAAAAGTCATTGGGAAACAGGATCAGGTCAGAAGAAAACTCAATTAGATATATTCAATATTTAAATCAAATAAACTTCAATATAGAACTTTTAAACAACCATTTGTCCAACATCGCGGAATCTATTATTCTTGCGAAATTAAATATCATTTCAAAACACATATTAAATCCTGAAGAATTAACATTTATCTACACTTCCTTAAAAAATCAGTCCGTAGACATTGAATCAAACGAAAACATATACGAGTTATTGGAGCTTCAGGCTTACTATAACCATTCAGATATAATATTTAATATACAAATTCCCTCTTTAAAAAATGAATCATTTTCCTTTTTCCATTTAATACCCATCCCAGTAAAAAATAAATTACTCCAAATTAAACCCTTTTGTATCCTTAACCAAAATGAAATTCAATGTTTTGACAAGAAATGTGAACAAATAGAGAAGACGTTCTACTGTAAAGAAAGAACAAGCCAAATTTCTAACGTGGAAACAAGCTGCATTGCCAATTTAATGGAAAACAAACCGGCAAAATGTAAAACCTTAGAAGTAAACCAGGAACAACAAATATACCTACCGGAACCTAACTATATTTTGTTCACAAACATCCCAGAGACAAATATTACATCAACCTGTGGTCCCAAAATCCAAAACCTGAAGGGTACATTCATTATTCACTTCTCGAACTGCAGTGTTACTGTCAACCAAGTGACATATGAAAGCACGAACAGAGTTTATATTGAAGACGTCCACATCTATCCCACTTCAATCAGCCAATCGAATATATCTTCGATCCAAACAATCAACCTCCAATCACTACAAAACTTCCACTTCGAAAATAAAGAAGCAATACGTTATCTGGAAAGACGCACCCACAAACACATAATCCTGAACTATACCATCACCTCGACAATATCGACGTTAATCGGACTCGTCATCATAATACACCTCATACAACTATATAAAAGGGTTAACAAACCCTCAACATCAGCACTCGGCAACAACAGTCAACATGCCCCAGCAATAAACTTGATGCTAGCTCCGGCAAAAGAAGCATACAGCCTTTTTGACCGTAGCTCTCTCCAGGGGGGGAAGAGTTACATACCTCACCTTACACATGCCTCATCGCCGGTCATTGGCACCAACTATCAACATAGCAGCCTTCAGCATTTTCCCACATTTTATTAAACAACCAACATAACAGTCATCAGCATTTTCCCACATTTTATTATTAACGATCCAATTTCAATTCACTTCCATATTTCTCTTTTAAATAATAACTTTAATGCTTAGTCATCAATAAACCATTATAAAAACTGTAATTTTATAGAATAAGTTTTGAGTTTGTTAATAAACGCAGCACTGAGCTGTTCTTAAGTAAGAAAATTGGTTTTTTTTATTTGTCGCGGAGCTTCCAACTTTAACTCGCGCATGTTATCGAAAAAAAATTGTCAAATGGGGTAATATGAATCGTGTGGAATTTAATGCTTCGAGAACTCAATGCTGTCCTCTGTCGTTAAAGCTAAGCATATCCCCATGAATGGCACTAACATCGAAGAAACCGAAAAGCTCTCAGTACTCGGTATGTTTGTCAACGACGACCTCCGTTGGAATGACCATATATTTGAGACCGCCAAAAATGCTGCTTTGTTCTTAGGTTTTCTGTACCGAGGTAAGAAGTTTTTTTTTCCCTTCCGATCTGGCTACAATTTACAAAGCGTTTATACGCCCAAAACTGGAGTATAACTCACACCTCTGGGCAGGTGATAGAATACAAAATCGAGCTTTAAGATTGATAGGAAATAGAACTGCCGCTGAAACAATTGCCCCTCTCGAACACCGACGCAATGTTTCATGTCTTTCCTTATTTTATCGTTTCTTTTACAAAAAATGTTCACTCAAAATAGCTAGCATTCCTCCCCTTAAAGTTGCTCCCGTAATACTCGTCTCGCAAAGAATGCTTATCAGTTCACCCTTGAGTTCAACTTCGGACGTACCGTGAAATAAAGGGATTCTTTTTTTGGCCGAATTTGGAATAGTTTACTCGGTGATATTTTTCCTTGCCATTTTGATTTACAAGCATTCAACACCAATGTTAATCGACATCTTCTGTCCCTATTATCCTACGAGTTTGAGTACGACTACGAGTACGAGATATATACAATCAAACAATATAATGTAAATAATGTATCATATATCCTTTACTCAGGCCCAGGTTCGTCCTGAATTGTAGCGCCCCTAAGTAAAAGATCCTTTATTAAACCTAAAATTTCGAATTCAATTTCGTAACGTCTTTATGAATACACTTTATATAGCCTAACGATTGAAACAAACAAAACAAGTTTTTTTTAAATTTTTTTCCTTTTCATTTATTTTCTAATAATTTCTTTTATTTTGCAGATTTCATATTTTTTGTATTATTTTGTATTTATCGTTAAAAATAATTAAAAAATAAAGAATTAATTATTAATTTTATTAAATTGTTTTTTTTTCATTTTTTCATTTATGTTTTCATTTTTAATAAAAATTCCTAATTACATCCTAACTTAACTAAATTAAAAAAAAATGTATTTATATAATATATATATATATATATGTATATACTGCATTACTTATAGCGTAAATTGTTTATATATATTTTTTTCAGTTGCAGTGGTTTTTTTTTGTATTTATATTTATATTTCTTTTTTAGCGTTCCGTTATGTTTAATTAATAAAAAAATAAGTTTGCTGATTACTTGTTAAACTTTATTTATTTTTTTCTGTTGTTTAAAATTTAAAGTAAAAAAGAAATAAAAAGAAACTTATCGTATTATAAATATATATGCAAGGACAAAATAAATCAAACTTTGTATGACAACTAAATAAAAAAAATCGTTAAACTTAACATTCAAACATAAAATTGTTTTCTTTTGTTGTTTGTTTATATAATCATTTAAAAACTATAATCATTTTGTGTTGTGTACTTGAAAAATGTACGTTTCAACTTGAATTAGCAGATGATTTTTTTTATTATAGCGTTAAAAAAATTAAATAATAAAAAAGAAGAAAAGTACAAACAAGTATTACAGCACTAAAAAAATCAAAAGCAAATTTATATAACTAATATTTTTTTACAGAATTAGGTCGTTTTTATTTAACTTAATAACTAAACTGATCACTTATAAAAATTACTCTTGTATTGTTTGTGTTTTTATTTATTTATTTATTTTATAAGTAAAAATACGTATTTATATAAAAAGGGAAAACTATATAACTTAATAATAATTAATAAAGAGATGTTTATTACTTCTTTCCTCTTCCTCGCATAACTATACAAATTATTTATAGATACATACATTTAATATATATATATATTTATTATTTTTTTGTTTCATAACATTAAGTGTTTATGCATACATATTCTAGTTTATTTAGATTAGAAGTCTGTTGTTGGTTTAAATTTTGTTTAATAATTAATTATTGTTTTTTTTTACACATGTGCACAAAAAATATTTCACATCTTTAAGTTGTTTGTTTATAATTTAATAAATAAAAATAGAATAAAAAAATAAACAAGTTATATAAGTAGAATTACAATAAATCGTTAATGCATGGTTGTTGTTTTTTTCATGTTTTGCTTATATTTTAAATATATAATCTTTCTCTTATGTTTCGTATTGAATATTTTACCTTTTATACAAACGTACGCCATCTAAGGATATTTTTTGTTATTATATTTTACATTGTTTTGTATTTATTTATTTATATATATTTTGTTGTGTAGGTAGTTTTCTCTACTTTGTTTTAACTCCGTTATAAGAAATGTCAACGAAAAAACTATGACGTTTTATTTGCAGAGAGAAACGGTCAGAATGATATTTTTTGTATTTTATTGAGCTTCTCAAGGGTTTGTTTGAAAATAGAGAAATCAACATACATACAGACTTATATTAAATCATTTATATTTTATAATTGTATCACTGAGTGATCAAAACAAATATGGAGAAATTAGGCAGAAGTCTTGAACTAAGGTCAACCAAACTTAACAAAACTATTTTGGACCAACAATCTAGGAATGTGCTTGCTCTTTCAATCAAAGTTACTTTGACTAAGCTTTTTTTTGTAAGCATTTTGGTAAAAGCAATACAAAAATGGAAATTGATCAATTTTAATATAAACAAAATTCTTTGTTATGAATCATGCAGTAGAAGTTTGTTTCATTTACAATTTACATCAGCTCATTCTTGTAAAAGTAAACTTGTATTACAAAGAACAAATTAAATTTTAAAGGGAAAACAAAAAAAAATCCCCAAGAAAAGCTCATTTCATAAAATACTTTTTTATCCTTCTAAGCAGTCGCGCCTTGTTAGAAATGTTCCAAGTTTTTGTATATATATTTTGTTTTTGATAATTGTTCTTTTTTCTAAACACAACTTTTTGTGGATCGTGAGCTTTAAAAATATAAAAGAGTAGATTGTAGAGAAGAAAAAAATTTAGCACACAAAAATAAAATAAATAAATATTAGACCTATCTTTGTGTGTTACCCAAAATAAATTCCTCATTCCCAAACAAAATAGTTTTTTTTTATCGTAATTTGTTTGCTTTTTTTTTTATAAAAAAATAAATTTGCTGTTTTTTTTCTGTACAATGCATTTCTACCACTTAAATCGAATTGAATTTGATAGATAAGATGAGAAATATGTCGAATAATATGAAAGAAAGTAAGTAAATCCAATATTATGTGTAATTTTGTATATCAAGTTATTTTTTCATTTATGTATCTTGTTTTACTATTCCTCATCGCTGAGCGCCTCATATTGTGCAGAGAGTAGTGGTTTCGGTTCGGATGATGATTGTTGCGAGGATTGTTGGTGAATATTGCCACTGTGTCCGCTAACACCACTCATGTTATGAGCGACTCCACTTGGATCACCGCTTGTGTTCGAATGGAGTTTAGCAAGTCCAAGACCTGTGGAGTTTGGTGGAGGTCCATGAACGTTCAATGCGTTAAATGGATACGTGTATGTTGTGGTTGCAAAAGTAGTCACAGGTGGTTGAGGATATGCAGATGGATGGTGGGCGTCATTGTTTTGTTGTGGGCCGCTACCACTTCGTCGACTATCTTCATAATTCGATGTTTGTTTTCCACCCATAAGGCCATCTTGATCCTTGTGAACACCGCTTCCCGATTGTCGATGATCATTGACGTGGTGGGCGGCGGCAGCAGCAGCAGCTGCATGCAAATCTTCAGGACGACGTTCGTCTTCGGTGCGCATTGCTTCTACAATGCGATTTTTAACGTATTTCATGGTGTCAAATTGATGATTGAGGCTGCCGCCAACAATTCCCCCACCTTGCATTCGTCGGTCATGTGGATTACCACTAGCTGCGGCCGCAGCGGCTGCCATATAGTAATGGCCGCCATCATGGGGCATTATATCATGCACAAATTTTCGTGGGCTTAGTGGCGGTTGAGCCATTCTAATGATTTGCCTTTCGTCAGGGGTTGTTGATCGACCACCTCCGGAGGATCCTGACGAAGAAGAATTTTTACTTCGTTCAGCTGCAGCTGCAGCGGCTTCTGCTTCTTTTTGTTGCATACGGCGATTGTATTTCCACCGGTCGGGTGTCACTATAGCTTGGGGATCCTGCATGTACATGAAGGGACGTAAATGCATGGGATTGGGCCCATAATCCTTGGCTATTATGGATTCGGTTAATTCCCCAAAAGTGATGTTTTTAGTGAGAACCTGTGGTGGTGGAGGTTGTCTGTTATTAGGGGGACCACTCACAGCAACCCGTTGCTGTTGTTGTTGCTGCTGATGCTGTTGTTGTTGTTGCTGTTGCTGCTGTTGTTGTTGGTGTTGTTGAAGTTGTTGATGTTGCTGTTCTCCAGAATCTAAATCGATGTTAATCACATTAGGGGAATGCGCTTTGCCATTGTTTTCTGCAGCCGCTATAGCTGCATGATGGTGTTGAGGAATATCACGAGGGTTGTACTATGAATAAATCACAAAAAAAAAAATGTTAAACCACGCGGTTCACTTTGTTTTACTCAACACTTACAAATGATGTTCTTGGAGCTTCCCGAGCCATATTTGCTGGTGGTGGTTCAGAGGCTCCCTGGCTGATCGAATGTTTGATAATTGCGTCGATAAGGCACGCTGCCGATAGGGTACTCTCCTGGGTACGTCCCGCATGTGGCCTGTCCGTATGAGGCCTATGATAGCTATAGTTAATAACAGTTTTTGTTTGTTTGTTGATCGGAACAGATCGGACAAAATAATGAGAGAAAGAGGAGGGAGAGAAATCATGATGATTAGTTAATTTTATTAGCGATGAGTTAATTGTGTTACAAAAAGAATAAACTAATGCGAATGAAAAGCACAAAGTACCAAATCCCCAGATTACAAATAATACATTTAATTTTAGAAGAACTTACGGATCTCTCTCTCGGTCGGGTATTGCTCTAGGAGGACCATCGGTTCTCATGTAGTGCGGCGGACCTCCTGGTGGCGGTGGAGCATTAGCTGCATATATCCTTGCATTTTCCAAGCGGCGTCCTTCTCGTTCTTGTTCTTCAGCAATACGCTCCCGTTCTCGTTCTCTACGTTCTCGTTCCCTTTCACGTTCACGCTCACGCTCTCGTTCTCTTTCACGCTCTCTGTCTATGCGATCGCGTTCTGCTTGAAGTCGTTCTTGGTTTTGACGCTCAGCTATACGCTCACGCTCTCTTTGTTCCTGACGTTTTTGCATATCACGCTCAAGCACCTGCATTCGATCACGTTTACATTGCTCCATGCGGCGATGCATGTCAGCCATTTGTTGTTGCTGCTGACGAAAGTGTTGTTGCTGCTGATGGTGTTGTTGTTGCTGCTGCTGCTGATGTTGCTGTATTTGCATGGCAACATGATCACGGGCAATTTGCGCCTGATGGTAGCGGATATCATGATGTGGAGGCGGTGGTGGCTGGTGTTCGGAATTCTGACGTTTTTCGTCTTTCTGGGGAACGGGCAACTGCGGCTGCTGAACTGCAACATCGACGAAAGAAGAAAAGGCTTCATGACCAGCTTAGGTAGAAGGAAATTAAAATGGAATTAGTAAAAAATTAGCAGAGTTTAGCAGAGGGGCCTATTTACCTGGTGGATAATTGTGCGGCATGGCATGCATTCGACTTGGTGGGGCTGCTGGTGATGGCGGTTTGGAGCCCGTATTATGCCGTTGAATGACACCTTGTCGTTGTGGTGGTGGTGTTCGATGTGGGCTTGGAGTACTACATTTAAATAAATTAACAGAAAATGAAAATCAAGATAACAAATATAAAATTTGAAGGAAATTACCTGTTAGCATGATCAGCTGGTGAAGCCCGACTTGATCCATATTCAGTAGGCCGGCCGCGTTCTTTATCGTAATAAATCAATGCTGGCGATCCACCCAAGGCACTATTTCGTGGCGAAGGAGTTTCCTTATCGCTCCGCGATACATTTCTTTGTTGTCCTTGCATCTGCTGAGAGGTTATGTAGTCATGCATTACTATCTGTCGTGTGCTTAAGACCGGTTGTGGCTGCTCCATTGTCGAGTACGGCACAGGTCTTGCATACGGCGAGTTGACAAAGTTTTGCGCCTGTGGGCTGGATTGCGAATGAGGCGGCATAGACTGTTGTTGTTGGTTGCCAGAGCTACCCGCGACCTGTTGCGCTGGACTTTGACGACTAGTTTTGTAGTATTCAAACACTCGCTTGCTGCTATCTTGCAGATGATGTGATGGCAAATGTATTGGTGTACCTTGGGTAATGGATCCCAATTTGTTGCTGTCATTAACACTTGATGGAGGCGTCTGTCGAAGAATTCCCTCGAATTTCGGGCTGAGTGTGGATGCAGCACTTCCTTGGACAATAATCTGCTGTTGAGCATTGTTCATTGGTGTTCCATGGGTAATAGAACCTTTGGGACCTCCACCAACAGACACCAATTGACTGGGACTTGCTGATTGTTGGTGCGTATGACCTGGATGATGTATTTGTGGAGACAATTTCGGGGGCATTTTGTTTTTCCCCGAAGTTGGGCCAGACTGTTGCAGCTGTCCGTGGCTGGGAGGTGGCAGCTGTTGTTGTCGAATAACCGCAGAGGGCGGCTGCTGCGATATAGATATTGGTACAGGTACTTGGGACACATATAGCGAAGATGCTGCTGAGGGTTTGTTTGTCGATCGACCTAGGTCTGCGGCCGCAGCAGCGGCTGCTGCATGATGGTAAGCCAAATACGAAGAAGGTGCTGAAGGCGCGTCACAGCCAGTGCGATATATTGAAGCGGAATTGTTGCCAACAACGTGTTTTGGGAGATGCATTTGCTGAGGAGGAGGCTGTTGTTGTTGAGTTTGCTGTTGTTGATGTTGCTGCTGGTGTTGTTGTTGTTGTTGTTGTTGTTGCTGCTGCTGCTGCTGTTGTTGTTGTTGTTGTTGTTGTTGTTGTTGGTGTTGGAGCTGCTGCTGATGCTGTTGATGTTGTTGTTGTTGTTGTTGCTGCTGTTGTTGTTGTTGCTGTTGTTGTTGTTGTTGTTGTTGTTGCTGCTGCTGCTGTTGTTGTTGCTGCTGTTGTTGTTGTTGTTGCTGTTGTTGTTGTTGTTGTTGCTGATGCTGTTGTTGTTGTTGCTGATGCTGTTGTTGCTGTTGGTGCTGTTGTTGCTGTTGGTGCTGTAGTGGTGAAGGGCCTGAATCCCTCGATGGCTTCTTAATAGAAAGATCAAGAGTCTGTGGCTCTGGCTCGTTTTGCCGCTGTGGAACACTATAAATAATTTCGTCCTTGTCTCTCAGATCATGCGACTGGGGTTGCGAAACTTTGACAGGCGTAATTGTTGCAGCGATACCATGAGAATGGCTTATAATTTGCGGTGGCATATGCATATGTGAGTTGACAACAGATAAAGTTGCTAGATTTTCCCCCGCAGCAACTGATTGCCGTGAAACGGTGACTGCTGAAGCGGAAGACTGCAATAGATTCGTTGTAGTTGGAATCGATGTTGTGGGAGGCTGTAAGGGGGACTGGCTCATATGTTGTTGCTGTGCTTGTTGTTGCTGATGTTGTAGCTGCTGCTGCGGTTGCTGATGATGCGATTGCTGTTGCTTCACAACTGACCCGTCACTACGGAATTCCCTCACAAATGTCACATCATTGCTATTGGCACCTCCACTTTGTTGTTGCTGTTGATGAATTTGCGCTCCATTGTTGTTGCTGTTGGTTTTCTGTTGCGAAGTCGTCGAGTTTTTCATTTGTGAAGATGCTTGACCGACCGTTTTCAAAGATCTTTCAATCACACTATACACAAAATCTTGAACATTCATTGATTGTTCACCCGGACGTGGTGGACCATTTGGCTGTTGTGTGCCATTGCCAGAGGCTGGTGGAACCATTGCACCATTGGCCGACCCTGCGGAACTTGATATCACTTTGGGACTCTGGCGGTTCGCCGGAGAATTTTCGTTTTCCTCATCAGCTGTTTCCGTCGCCGAGCTATCATATTCCTCAGATGCCTTTTGCTTCTTCGGAGCTTGCTGTGGCGGCAACAGTTGATCATCCATTTTATTCAACGCATTCGTAGCATTCGACACATCTGACGACTTCTGCTTTTGTTGATCCTTCTGAAGAACACTTCCGTGACGACCATGATTTTCGGGACTATCAACTGAGGCGGTATCACTACCGCCGTCACGTTCATCGCACGACGATGTACTCAAGTCCGACTCATCGCCATCCGTTCGTCGTTCTTCATCCGTAAGATTTACATGCGGATCCAATTTTCGGCGTATTCGCATTAAACATGCCGAACAACAACGATTCGCATTGTTTGGAATCTGGAATTCCTGAATAATAGGGTCACGAATATCTGAAGCTAATTCAAACAAACGTGGTGGTATATTGTGCAAGCGTTTCGCACGATCCTTCGAATTAGGGCACGTAGGCAGGGGACAATTTGGATGACGATTGCGCACCGATTTGCACTGACATGAGTTACATACCCTTGCTCCAGCAGGAATTGTATCATCAGGGATGCCATACTGTTGACCACGTCCCTTTTTCAATGGACGAGTACGAGGACAAGCTTCAGCTTTGCAAACAAAGCAAGGATTGAGTTTTTCTGCAAAGAAACAAAAAACAAACCATGAGTAAAATATGACTACTAATTATGTACGCTGTGTAATGTTTAAAGAAGCATAACCACTTGAAATGACTCAACAAATTATATTGAAACAAGAAATTTTGTTCCCTCGTGAGAGATGAGAGTGTGTTCCTTAGCAAGGATACGATTCAGTGAGGCATTCTTTTTAAGTAAATGTCACCTTATCTTCTTGGTTTTTTTTTGTCATGAAATTTTAATGATGTTCAAATAACGATTTCAAACATGAAGACAAAATACTACAACAATTGAAAAGAAGAAATAAACCACCAGGGTAGATACGCCGGAACTTTTCTTTTGTAATCCCTGTATTCTGATATTTCAAAAGCTGGTTCGTTCGTTCCTAAACGAAATTGGAATGAGGAGGTGAGTTTCAAATGCATTAAAGCTGTAGTTCAAGTATACAAATTGTTTGGTAATAATTGCTTCTTGTAAAGGGATACAAAGACAAACATTTTGTATTGAAATGTTCAAGTTTTCTTTCTCGTCTCACAATTCTAAATTAAATTAAGCATGCAGTTTGTTTGTTCATAATTATCCTCTTCTTAGCCTAATTAAAAAACAAATTTACACTCGTTAATCCTTCATCCTCATTAAAAACACGCAACCATTCATCCGTCCTCTTAGCTGTTTGATCAAGGAATTACTCCACAAAAATAACACAGCCAGCCGAAGAGCGCAACTAGAACAAGGAGTGTACTCGAAAACTCAAATCCAAACTCGCAAAATTTGTAATATTGTTACTCGCTGCTGATGGCTGTGACTGTGAGTTGTGATGGCGAAAGCAAGAGTAAGAGCAAACTCCAACTACTATATATCCTTGTTCCTCAACTGAACGATGTACACCCATATACAAATACAATCCTTCTACGAGCATCGATTCCCAGCGGTGCTAATTAACGTGTGCATGAGATTAATTGCGCTAACTTGACACAAAATTCCTTTGGCAAATAACGAAAAACGATGATTTTCACTTCATGTAGATGGATGAATGGAATGGAATGGGGTGGTCATGACGATGTACTCCGAAAGCGTTTCAACGAATTTTTTTTTTGTATTTTGTTCTTTTCTATGTTGGATTTGCTTTTGGGGGTTTTGTTAGTTTTTTTTATGGTTTATGTGATTTGGTAACTGAAGGGGGTTAGTAAATAAAAGAAAGATTGCATTAAGCATTAATGTTTAATGCGTTCTTTGGTTTTTGGACAAATGGTACGAAATGGTTTGAAATTTGTTAAATGCAATTTTGACAAATCAACAAGTCCAAAATAATTCCCACAACTGAAGCAGTGTAGTGGTAATTGTGGTCACAGTCGAGATCATACCAATAGTCGATTAAAACAAGAAAGCTCGCCAAGCGGAGCTAAGTGCAGGTGTGGGGTAGCATTACATTACCTTAGGTGGCCCTACAGTCTGAGTGGACCTGGGAGTCAACCAACAAACTTCTCCAGCCAGCGTGGTCACATGCGAAATTGGAGGCAGCTCTAGTTTTTCACGTGAAGTCGGTCGAAGTTCTCTTCCACTTGTGTGTTGCACCTGAACCTTGATCTTCCCCTTGTGGGTTCGGGAACAAGAACAACAAGCAGTGTTGTTCATTCGCTCTACGTGACCCAGCCATCTTAAGCGTGATATGCATATTTTTTGACCAGGTTACAGTTCGTATAGTTCTTGGTTCAACCTTCTCCTCCAAAGCCCGTTAGCGCAGGTAGGGCCAAAAATCTTCCGAAGAATTTTACGTTTGAAACGGCTAAGGATATCTGCATCCGCTTTAGATATAGTCCATGCCTCGGCGCCATAGAGCAGGACTGGGATGATTAAGGTTTTAAACAAAGTCCCTAAAACTACCTCAAAGTTGTACCTGTCTATTGTGTCATCACCTGCTGCTTTAAATAGTTCGGCCATCGACTCCGGTGGCTTTATTATTATTGTTGTTCTAATTGACCCTGATAGAATTAATCTTTCTGCCTTACGGTTGAATTTGGTTTGTTGTACAATCAGTCTGTAGAAATGGTTTTCCATATTCTCAGCATCGACTGCGCTTCCACTACGATGTTATTTTAGATGCATTTGTTCGCCGACACTCATCGTCAAACCAGGGGTTTCGTTGTGGTGGCCGTGTAAAATCCAACACTTTAGAGGCGGCCTCCCTGATGGCATGTTGGAAATGTTGCCAGTAGTTTTCAATGCTTGATGCTGGCGGTAAGGGACTCCATCGAAAAAGGACCTGATTCCAGCTGTCCGACGTCAAAACTTCCTCAAAGTATTACCTCTTCTTGGCGTTGATAGGGATATTCTCAGTCGTACCTTGGGCCTTGGCTACAACGAGGAAGTGGAATAAATGAAAAAGTGAATAAATGATTGCTCCTTGGAAAGTTCGGACATCCATGATACTGGAGCAGTGCCTTGTATTGCTCGCAGTGTGGTCAATCTGGTTGACTAGGGTAAGGTGAGCCTAGACATACTTAAAAAAATTAAAACTTTCTCACAAGTGAGCTTCTTGCGTGTTGTGCGGTGATATCAAAATTAATTGATGCCATCCATTATCAAATAGAAACATTGAAGGACACACTCTTCCAATGAGAGCGATGGTCTCATTCACTGAAATATGTATGCACTTTATTATTACAACAATTTGGCCCAACGCTATTATGTAAAGTAAATTAATTGTCCAAAGGACAATCAAACACAAAAGAATGCAAAAAAGAAACAAAGACCAAAGAACTCATAATGTAAACGATTTAAAATTTTAATAAACCACTTATATTAATTTTCCTTTAGTCCTGTGTGCATATTTTTTCTTGTTCCTCCTTAATTCGCTTTGCTCTATTTGCTCTTTGAAACCAGAAAAATAAATCCTGTGAGTTATGTTCTGAGTTAAACCTCAGCCGTTCGCCGTTTGCTGGTTGCCGCGAACGGAAAAGGGATAGGTTGTGTGCCAACATCAAGCACACACAATATGATCTTAACTCAAAAGAAATTAAATTGAAGAGTTGAGGGGAATAGGACAAACCAAACAGTGGTTCTACGCATTTGCTTGCAACAAACAGTGCACCTTCAAACTCCTTTGGTTATCCGGCTGGAAATCCTTGAGTTTTTTTTTACTAGCTTTTTTGTTCATTCCACCAGTCAGGGGTTGCACACCATCCACCCACACAGTTTATGGACCGACTTTCGGTGGGTTAGTTGATTCATTGTTGTTTTTCATGTGTGTATTGATATTGGGGTCATGTACTGCATTCGTGAACAAAATTCCGACATCAGAACTGAATTGGAAACTTAAGTTTGTTTGTTTTTGGGCTTTCACGTCTTTTCTACTCAGTCGATCATCATGAAATTTTGTACACATATTGTTAGGTGCTTAGAAAATTTAATGGGATACATTTCATCTCAAAAAAACACTGTTCTAGACTCTAGAGGAAAAGAAAAGTCAAAGCAAGGCATTATGTAACATGAGAATGTTGATTTACACTCCTAAAGGTATGCAACATAATTAAGTTGGCTCGGACGTACATAAGTATACCTCGAATTATATTAATTGGCTGTTGGTAAATTTATTCGGGAGAACACTCAAGGCGAACGGAGCCGCTGATAATAATTAAAAATAATAGTTAGTTTTGACCAAAACCTTACCTGGTCCTCAACAAACAAGCTTCTCTAGCCAGCTCGGTCCCTAGGTAGCTGCCTCCAGTTTCGAACGTGGCCCTCTTCCACTTGTGTGGGCCACCTGAGTCTCGGTCTTTCTCAAAGTTATAGCTGTCTATCGTGATGTTTTGTCCAAGACGTCGATCTTAGGTGTCTCTTCTTGATGGCAGCATATACTTGGTTTTGCCCTCATTGACTGCTAAGCACATCTTCGCTGCTTTCGTCTCAATACTCACTCACACGCCAATGAAATCATGCTGTGTTCTTCCAATTATGTCAATATCGTCGGTGTATGCGGAAATTGGACGGACTTTTGAAAGATCGTGATCCTCTGGTGTTGCCGTGAGAGTTCTGCACTATTCTTTCAAGTATTGCGTTGAAAAAGTCGCATGGACATACTATTGGATACTTTTTTGACTTCAAAGGTGTCGGTGAGGTCTCTCGACCTTGACGGAACAACGTGCGATTTCTATCGTCATTTTACACAGGCCCACAATTTTGACAGCGATGTTAAAACTGCACATTGCTCTATATAAGTCTTCTCTATAAATGCTGTCGTACGCGGCTTTGAAATGGATGAAAAGATGGTGGGTATCGATTTGAAGGTCTTGGGTTCTTTCCTATATATTTAGAGTAATGTTCATATTTGAACGGTGGACTTTCCCGGCCTTAAACCACACTGATATGGACCTATCAGGTTATTGACAAATGGCTTTAGGCATTCACACAATACAGCAAAACATAGACCACAATTAACACTAAATTCTATAACAATTTTTTTGCGCAAGTCTATGCGACTTAAAGGTAATTTTATGCCATCAGCCATCATATTTTGATTATTTAAATTTCGCCAATTCTGTTCTGGGGATTTGCCCCCATTTCTGTTTCATAAGGTAATTGTTTTTTTAATTCCTTTTCATTGTTGGAGCCACTCGCCACCAGAAATCATCCCTTTTCAGGGAGAACGAAAGAGTGGTGGGGAGAGATTGGAAAGGTTTAATTTGGCAAATAGAATTATTAAAAATGCCGTTTGGTGAATTTTTAAAATTACTTCGAGGCTTTCGAGTAGTACTCCCATTTCCCATAAGCCATACACTGCATTGGAGTGCCATGCCAGGGTATCCAAATGGTTGGTTGGTTTTGGGGGTTAAACTTGAGTGTAGAAATGGTGGTGGTGTGGTAGTCGATCTTCTTTGTGTGCAAATATCCTTTGTTATTTATTTTTTTTTGTTATCTATGAGGGGACCATCAAACAACTGGAATAGGTATCTACAAAGGTATCATTTTTAGCTTTACCCGCACCACAAGACCACTTGTTGCCAAAGTGTAGCTCGTCAAGACCACCAGTCAAACGCTTCTTGGAAATATGTAGATATATAATTTTTATTTCTTGTTGTAAGTATATGTGTACTTGGTTGACTGGAGGTTATGGGGGCAAGAAAAGGAGTTAAAAATTATTTGAGAAATGAGGTTACTACCCGTAGGAGTTAATTAACTAATTTCGTAGTTAAATATTAATAAGCAGTTGTGATGTGTAAATACGCAGACTGGCTCTGTTGATTACATTTACTTTTTTTCTCTCCTTTGAATGTTAGTTTTGTGAATTGTGATTCTTATATTTTGATTGACTTTTTCAATAAACCCCAACGAATCGGGTAATCAAAAAGGATTTCTTCGCGCAACGGTAATGAATGTCAAGAATGTCATAATTTTTGATTATAATCAAGATGTCGTTACAATGATTCAAGTAAGAGCAGTGAAATATTATTTGGTGTTGGAAAATCAAGTTGCTAATTGTCATTCTTAAGTTGAATAAGTGGTTAAGAAAAATTGAAAAATGCATTTTGAAAATTGTAGAGCTACCTGACATTATATTTAAGTAAGAAAGCCGTAACTTGTTCAGAAAAAGTATAAAATCGTTAAGAAAAAAGTCGTATCTCAATAAACTGTTGAAAACCTATGCGAATTTTTCGTATCTCCTTGAAAATTGATTATGCAATATTAAACAGGTGTGTAGGGATGTACAGTAGGGTGTCCCGTCGATGTATGTATTGTACAGGGTTTCCGCCGAGAAGGTATATTACTTTTAATTAGTGTCGGCAATTATGTATGGAATACAATATCAGGTAAATGTCCGCCTTGTTAGTCTCACAAATGCGAGCCCTTTTGAGCACATTTTTCATTACATTCTCACACATTTCACGCGGTATTTCATTAATTTCATAACGAATATATTGTTTCAGTTGCTTTGGTTTGTTGGTTTGTTTGCATAAGCCTTGCTTTTCAGATATCCCCACAAAAATAAGTCCGGAGCAGTCAAGTCAGGCGACCGTGGAGGCCAATCAACATCGCCATTTCTTGAAATAACTTGTGGAAAGAGGTCTCGTGTAATTCCATTGTTATCCTGGCTGTATGCGATGTGGCACCGTCTTGTTGATACCACATGTTAATCAAGCCCAAAGCATGCGGTTGTGGCGTCAAAAAGTTTTCAATCATATCACGATATCGTTCCCCATTCACAGTTACCGTTACGCCGTTTTCATTTTCAAAGAAGTAAGGTCCAATGAGCACGGCGTGGAATTGAGGTTGATGGATTGTTTTGAACACTTCCTTGAGCAGCAGTAATGTTTTCAGTCGATCTTGCAGTACGTTGTGGTCCATGCTTGGGCCTATCACCTACAGACTCTCTTTCTTCGAAATCATTCATACACGATAAATAGTGCGTTTTGTTGGCACGTTGTTTCTCCCAAAAAATTCAAGTAACTTTCTCATCTTCACAGTAATCGATGATTGATTTTGATAAAATGTTTTAACGATTAAAACACGTTGGTTTATCGAATATTTTTCAATAATAAATTTGCCAAGTGTCTACTTCACGACTGCCAAATATGAACTGTCAAGACTTATGTTTACCAAAATGGCGGCAAAACAAAGTAGTATACCTTCCCGGCCGACACCCAGTACTTTTACTGAAAATTATTTTTTTTGAGATACGACCTTTTCGCGGCAGTATATGAGTGGCATAACCATGAAGCAGAAAATCACTTGCATAAAATTATACTCATAGCGCATTTACCTCTTCCCGCTATAATTCGCAGCTGAGAGATTTCTGTGAAAAAAGTACGGGAATGCTTTAAGCCAAACAAATTTGCAGCATTCTTTCCTAGTTTTGCTTAAACATCGATAGTATTTATGTTTGATAGTATCGATTGTTTAAAAAACTATCGATAGTACCGCTACTATCGATAATTTTATCAAATGAATAGGCGAAGGCAAATTATAAGGCCTTTCAAACTCACTATTAAATTTCCATTTCTATCATTAAAAACATTGAAAATACAATTAAGATTATTCATAATTCTTAACTCTGACGATGATAATATCATTAAATTCGATAGGCTTGTTCAGATTTTATAGATTTATGAATGATTAAGGAACTTGTTACATATTTTTTTATGGATATTGTTGTGATCCCAATTTTCAAAGCACTCAGGAAGCTGCAAGAAAATGTTTGGCTGTCAGTGCAGCACGAGCTCTTGTACACTCACTCATAGCTTTAACAAGCTCATCGAACCTCTAATAATCGTTTAGGTATGATCTATTTAAATGGGTCCCCCATCTCTTGAATAAACTTAAGCTCGAAATGTGAACTTAAGTTTGAATTATTAACACTATCGATAGTCACCCGATTGTTTTTTGTTTTGTAACTATCGATGTACTCTATAGTATTATATCGATGAACTGTCGATGTTGAAGCAACACTACTTAAACGTCAAAAAGTTAGTGGAAACTAACAATTATTGCGAAACGTTTTTTTAAAATGTTTTGTTTATTTTTTCAAGGGAAATGTTTTGCCTATTTGTGGCATCAGATTTGCCAACAAAGCAATTAGTAGTTTTGTAGGCGCTTACACGCTTCCAGACACAATATTCTTTTTCTACTTCTTCTTGCAAGCAGCTGGCTTCAGATGACTCTAAGCTTTTTAAACTCACAGACTCGCATTACTCTGTAACAGTTGCCTGAACTAAATCAGGTACCTGGACTTTGTCAACAAATATTCATAAAAAAGTTCATAAAACCAGGATTTTTATGTTATTTTTTTTATAAACAAAAATTTCTTGATGGCAGATTCGCAAATTCCCAGGGCGGTGAAATTATTTTGTCACGAGCTCTCTCTTTAGCGAATTTCTACAAATGCTTGGTGTACAAGAACAGGAATTAGCAGAAATTTGTGAAAATTCGTACGAATTCGCAAATTGGGAACAGGCATATGACAGCCCAATCCTTGTTCTTAATGGATACGTTCAATGCTTAGTCAGAGTGAATCCTTTGAACGATAAATTGACACCAATACATTTGAAAGTAAGTCAAGAAATTGACCAATTGACATTGACCAATCAAAGGCGCGTTGACTGACTTAGTCGACGCATTGAACGGCAGGAATTTAATTTTATCAGACTAGACCCGACAAAAATAAATTAATGGCCATTTCATGTCACATTATTTAAAGTAGGACCGGATTGGTGGAATTCAGAACCATTCAAAAAAAAAGAGATGTGGCTCTGTGGCGAATATTCTGACCAAGTTAAAAAATTCCAAAAAAGTTAAGGCTGGGACTCGTATAAAGAATTCTTGAAAATTTTAACAAAATAAACTTCTGTTAATAAGTAGAATCATTAACTTTTCAGCAAGGTCGTACCACGTAGGATGGTGTCCTAGCTCCTCGTCTAATGTACACAGTACAACATGAACTCTGAATTAACCTAGAAGCTAAGGTTTTCAAATTGGTTGCATATGCTGATGACGTCGCTATTCCGTATCAAGGAAGCTTCTTTAAACTATTTTATAGAACTGATGTAAGCAAAACTTTCAAATCACCATTCCACAAAGAACTACTTGGGACAATGATGAAATTGTTAGATATGGATCAATTCATTATATAGAGTAATGTACAGTTTTGGCATCCCTGCCAAACTCATCAGATTGTGCTAAATGACGTTAAAAAATGCACGCAGTTCCGTCAAGGTCGGTAAAAAAAGGATTTCGACAAAACGATGCGCTGTCATGCGACTTCTTTAACATCGAACTTGTCTCACGCCAACACCAGAGGCACAATCTTTCAAAAGTCCATCCAATTACTCGCATACGCCGACCATATTGACATAATAGCCGTGTTTTTTGGGGAAAGCTATGGGCAGCTTTCCAAAAAAACGAATAGGCAGCCGCGCATAGGCAGCCGCCTGTTGTCTTATGTTCCAGTGCAACCTTTCAAACTTCTAAAACAATGCAACATAAAATGATCATTCACAAAAGACCGTCGGCCAGTGAGCCTAACTAGGAAGAACACAGCGTTATGCAAAACCAAGTCATCACGAAGAGACACCCAACATCGACGTCTTGGACAAAACATCACGATAGACAGCTATAACTTTGACGTAGTTAGTCACTTTGTCTACCTGGATCAGTTATTATTTCAGAGAACAACACCAGCGTTGAGATTAAACGAAGAAAAACTCTTGCCAATCGCTGCTTCTTTGGGCTTAAAAAGCAATTGAGTAGCAAAGCCCTCTCTGGGGCAATTAAATTGTATCTTTATAAGACACTCATGCAGACGCATGGATATTGTCAAATGTGGATGAGGACGCTGTACGTTGCGTCGAGAAAAAGATTCTCCGGTTGATGTTTGGTCCCCCGCATGCATTAACGGAGAGTGGAGAGAAAGATGCAACGAAGAACTGTACCGACTGTTCAGCGACGCAGGCCTAGCCAAAAGAGTAAAATTCCAACGGCTGGGTCATGTAGAGCGGATGAACATCAAAGCTCCGTCCCGGAATATCTTCGATTCCACCCCAGAGGGACAGCGCAGTAAAGGAAAACCGAGACTCAGGTGGCGAACACAAGAAGAGCACTTAGACTAGAGGCTGGTTGAGGCCTACATCCACCCCGGACTGTAGCGCCTCTTAAGGTAAGGTATGAATCAATTAATTTCTACACTATACACTAATGACTCAAAAACTGAAGATTTGGTGGTTGGTGGCGTATACTCAGACTAACTAAATCTAAGCCCATCTCCCAGACCATTGTAGGGTGATCAATCAAAAATTTTATATTTCTATTTCATCCGAATAACTTTGATTTTATTACTTCTTTTATCTTTTTCCTTTTATTTCTGTTTTTGTTGTATTGAACATTTTCGGTAGCTTCCCGTGTGAATAGCCTATAAGTTTGCAAAAGCATTCAGATCTGTTGCATTTCCCGAATAATCCAAAACATCAATCTTTTTTCTTCCTGGAAATAATTCATCATTTTTTCGGGATAGATGATGCGGAGCTGAAAATACTTGAACTTTCTCCAGTTTTTGGGATCAGCAGGAGTCTAGCATTGACCTTCTACTGGAATAAGTGCACCAGGTCCAAAGTAAGAAAATCAGTCTCTTTCTTACATGGTGTTTAATTCTTGCTTGGACACATACTTTGTTCATGCGTATTTAATGAGCAGCCTAATGATGGTCCTTTAATCCTTCAAAAACAGGAAGAAGAGGATAAATATTTTTAATTTAAAATCGTAAAACTTTGATGTGGGCTTAAGAAATGTATATGCGGATTGTTTGTTGAACATGTTTAAGTTCAAAATGTTCATTTAACGATTTAAAGCAGATGGTCTGGCCTGCCACTTTATCAGTTCATCTCCGATTATTATCAGTTTTTTAACTACCTATATATAACTCTCCATCCAGCACTTATTGCCAACCATTTCGGAACAAAGTTCTTCTTGTGTGAAAACATTTATGAGGTTTTGTAAATACATAAATCCAATACATAGGAAATATACATATAAGTATACAAATGTTTATATTCAAAATTAATATTTCATAAAAAATGCTTCATCTGCACAATATGGTAGAACAGAGTAAAAAAAAAATAAAAAAAAAACTGCCATTCACAGTCGATGATTTCTCTGCACCAACAATATTTATGTATATCGAGTATTTTATTAATTAAAAAATTCAATTAAATATATTTACACACTGCAACGACAGTTGACGATGATGATGGCGCTGGGTAGTCTTGTAGTATTACATTGGATTTATCGCCAGAGGATGAAAACAAAATCCAGTCAGAATAAAAAAAAAAACATAAAAATATATTATGTGCATGGAAATCAAAAATTCATCATAATCAGTTTTTATGGAAACAGAGCTTGACGGTCGGATGGATGACCAGGAGAATATATTCAATCTCTACAGATTAATCGGCATATATGTACTTAGATAGAATATTTACATTGTTCGGATCATCAGACTCAATGTTTGATATAAATTAATTAACAGAATCGAGATGAGTGCAATAGTTGTATAAGGGTTAGGAAAAGCCACCCTTATACGCTCTATACACTTTGCCATAACTTGCTCTGCATTTTATTTTCAAATTCAAATATATTTAACAAAAATCAATAAACGAATTAAAATGTAATTAAATATGGAATAAAAATCATCACACAGCAATGGTCAGCAGAATTGGAAATAATAATTACAATTTACACTTTTCATTCTAATTAAAAACTTTTTTTCAGATTAGCTTTTCAATTTATAGAATAAATAGTTATTATGCATTGTATTGTGGAGAGGCATAGCAAACTGATAATATAAACAATATTTCTCCTCATATGCATGAATAAATCGTGTAGTTTGATGTTGAAATGACGTTATGAGGGAACTGGTTTGGGTCTCTACTAAATGGATCACACCCAACTGTAAGTGGTACAGTGGGAGTTTTATTTGTAAAATTAGGCAAAACAAAAAAATTCATTTAAATGTCTCTAAGACAGAATGGAGCTTAGAAAGAGTGCATAACAAGCAAGATGGTTAGGAAGAAGTTTTTTGCCCTGCGAATGGTGTGTTTGCATTGTTTTTTACTTGCGATTATAAGTGCTCAAGCTATGCATTCCTGCACAAACAAAAAATTGAGATAACAATCAAACATGATATTACGATAATAAATTTTATACGACGATGTGACCGCACATATAAGCAAGTACGTGCGATCCAGTCGTGCAATTTATTTTGTATTAGCATGGTATGTGCTATGGTTAAAATAAAGCTAGTATCGGGTGTGCCATCTATCGGTTTAAATTTGAACCACCGGTTATATCGAATCTGACAATACTTATGTCATTCTATTGCGTGACAAAATTCAGTTTATTATCTCCGCTGAACGAAATGAATCGATTTACCCTTGAGCAACGTGACCATCCGCTTCGTTTTCGCTTCGCTAGATGGGCCAACGAGAAGCTGCACGATGATGTCGATTTTGCCAAAAAAAAAAAATCATCTTTTCGGACGAAGCTCATTTTCATCTTGGGAGTACGTTAATAAGCAACATAGCCGTATTTGGGGTTTAGAAAACCCACATGGACACGTGGTTTTAGAGAAGCCTGTAGAGCGGAGGCATCATTGGCGCATATTTCGTTGAAAATGAGGACGGCGCAACCGTTTCGGTCAATGGAGACACCAATCGCACCATGATAAGCAATTTTTTTATGCCCGCTCTTGATGGTATTGATGTGGACAATGTTTGGTTTCAACAGAATTGTGCAACTTGTCACACATCTCATGCCAAAATAGATTTATTGCGACAAACGTTTGATGGCCGTTTAATAAGCCGAAATGGTTATATTAATTTGCCGCCAGGAAGCTGCGATTTGACACCGTTAGACTATTTTCTGTGGGGCGCCGTTAAAGACAGGTGTTATGCCGACCATCCGAGATACGACCCCATACACTCGAGAAAAAGTGCTCAAAACTTGGTATAATTGAATGGGGTACTGTGAGGCCAGACGCGGCAGTCATATGAATTAAATAATATTCCATTTCTAACCGCAACAATTGTTGTGAAGTACAAAAAAATTTATTTGGCAAAATCTCAACCGTTTTTGTTTTATTGCATTTTTTGATTTATTAAACGGTCCTTTTAATGTGTCATTGCCGTGACAAGCTGGCGTCATAATAAAATAGATCCGACCATCATTATTGCCCAAACATAGATAATCGTGCCATGGCTAGCTACAGAGACTATCACATGAATGACTCAAGCCTGTCATTGTTGCCCCAAAATACAATGACCCAAACAGTGGTATTGGATAGGTATTTTCTTCTTGATTTTGTGATAATTTTGCAATTTTTTCTTTACTAAGGCCCAATGCACACAGAGCAACTGAAAAAAACTGATCAGCGATACGAATTGGCAACTAGTTTGCTTTGATTCATAACCTGTGTAATCAATTGGGACGATGCACACGACACTACTGGTTAGAAAACTCGTTTGCGATTCACAAAAAACTGTCTGTAGCCAGTCGTGTCTGTTAATTAGCATGTCGGGTTGCCTAGCGATTTTAGTTTCTAGTATGCCGAAGATGAGCGAACCACATACCGACCTGTTGCTGGTAGGGGAGGCTGAAAAACATCCTGAAACACTGAAAGAACTAGAGATTTTGATTGGAAATAAGTTTTCTCGTGTTGCGTCACGTCACCACTGAGTAGGTAACTGGTCTATAACCCGAGTTGCCAACCGGTTTAGTTTTTTTTTCTAGTTGCGCCGTGTGCATTGGGCCTAAGTGTCAACTAAAAGTAAACTAACTTTTAGGCGCAATTGACAAATTAGAGCAACGTTGACTGACATTTAGTCGACTCATGAATTCAAACAATAAAGCGATAATATATCGGCAAATGAAATATCATCACTTTTCTATAAAAATGCAAATTATAAACAACGCCGTCGACCAGACACAAAATTTCTTGAACATCATTACAAACGGTTAGTGAGTTTAATTGGAACAGATAAAAATGGTTCAATTCGTATTTATTTTTTTGATATTGAGTGCCACTGTAAAAACAAATCATCATTATTTGAATTCAGTTTACATCAGCGAAAAGTGCCGCATAAATATGCAGCGACATGGTGTCGTTCAACTTCAACCAGATTTATCCTATAAAATTGATTGAAGGAACGGCATGTTGGACCAACATGTTTACACACACGTAAACAACAACCTCTTATGACAATTAAAACATAATTGACGGTCAACATAAATAACTCGCCTGTAAGGGTAAATATACGATTCAACCCCCCCCCCCTCCCCCTACATATCCCCTTTTCATTTGACATGTCGTCCCCACCACAATTTCCATCCTCGTTCGCATTTTGTTTTGTAAATTCTAATTTTGAAAATTGTATGCCAACTGATGGAGTTGTACATATTGAAAACACCCATTTACCCATCTCATTGTACTACATACTAGTGGACAGACAGGCTGTAGAAAGGAAAGAGAGATGTCCAAGCTCCCATATCACATCTCCCTAGAGGATTTGAAGAATTCAGCAAAATTCGTATAGGACGACGAAGCGCTGAACACTTTGTTTTGTCCATCCTGGCATGTCACTCAGATCTGTGATACATCGAGAGACGAGCATGCCTCCTGCACCATAAAGGTTTTGGTCTAATATTCTTCTTTCATATGGAAGTCCAAAGCAGAAATGTGGGTGGTGGGCGAATTTGATTTGGTACATATACATAAGGTACGATAGGCTTACTGAAATGAAATTGGCGGAAAAGCCGATTCCAAAACTGTTGTATCTATTGTGTGAAGGGATTAGTTGAAATTAAAACAATTACTATGTGTTCTATACCTCTTACAATGTTAGAGATCCCTGGTATGATATGAAATGGATGGACGAGCTATGCAATGTCCGCTATACTAGGAACAGGTAGGAGGGGGATATCGCGTGGACGAATCAGTTTTTGATGGCGTATTAGTTTTAAATGCCATTTGTCCTGGTTCTGTTTTGTGGAAGAGATGGTTACAATCAAACATCAACGTAGGCGGCGGTGGCGGCGGGGTTTGGTTGGAAAGTGAAAAAGGAAGATTATTAATTTGTTTATTGCATTTTAAGTGATTGGAAAAGTGGTTGCGGCTATGGTGGTGTGTTGTTGTTAACTCCTTATCAATAAAATAATAGTTAGATAAGAGTTGATGTCTAAATAGTTTGGGTTAATGTTTTTTTTTTATCAATACTGCCATATTATGCATAGTTTTTGGTAAAAAATTCCATTGTGCTGGATTTGTATTTTTGTATTTGTATTTATTTATTTGTTAAATTTGCTGTACAATAAGAAGTAGTAGTAGTCTACATTATGGTTTATAAATACATTGACATTTCTATAACAAAAGTATAAATAAAACAATGGTTATAAAGAAAAGTTTAAAAAACAATAGTTACAACTAAAAATTATAAAAATAAGAAAAACTAGAAAAACATCAACGATGAGAACTGAAATAAGAGAAAACTAATGACAAAAAGTTTCTGTGCTTGAGCTTGCTTCTTATATTAAGGGGAAGTTCATTGTAGAGGCGAATGGCATGGATGAAAAATTGCCTACGCGATATGGTGCAGGTGTATGTGTTAGGCCTGATGGTAAAAGAACCCACAGATTCTGAAACGACAAATTTGTTTTTTTCAAATAAAAAGGTTGTTTTTGATATAAATTTTTGGAAACCATAGCACAAGCTTTATAATTCAAAAATTGTTCAAGGCTGCACCCAAATATTTGTCGAGATTGACTTGAAACATGATCGTATCTGCGCAGGTTATATACAAATCTTTCTATTGAATTGAATGCAACGTTCAGCTTACGTCTTGACCTAACGTCCGTGTTAGCAAACAGCTCACAACCATAACTAATTAATGGAATTATTAAGGCTTTCACCAATTTAAGTTTAACTGCAATCGGTAACGTTTCTCTGCAAACTGATAGACGCCGATGAGCTCCATAGATTTTAGATACTCCAGAGTTTATATGGTCATTCCAAGTAAGGTTACTGTTGAGTATAATACCAAGGTTTTTAATTTATGTCACCGTCTCAACTTGAGTACCATTTAATAAAATAGGAGGTAAGCAGGAACACAACCAGTGCTTATAGACTTGGATTGACTTTGTCTTAGAAGGATTCAAAAGAAGTTTATTATCGCAGGACCATTTTGCCAACAAAGCTAAGTCCTCATTCATTCTAGCGACGCCATCATCCATTAAACCAATAGGAAAACTAATATATACCTGTACATCGTCAGCGTAAATATGAAATTTACAGTTATTTATTACGAGTGCCAAGTCGTAGAGGACCAATTATTGATCCTTGGGGCACACCACAGGATAAGGACTGGTTATAGAAAATTGATTGGACTCTTTTAGTTAAGTAGGACAAAATTAACTTTGCGGAAAGGTGAGAAAAATTGAAATGAGATACAAGTTTATTACAAAGAATATTTAGACAGACAGAATCGAATGCTTTAGAAAAGTCCACTAGCTTACTTCATCATGATCAATGGCCTTCCTAATATCATCTGTCACTTTGAGTAAGGCGGTTATACAACTGTGATCTGAACGAAACCCAGACTGCATAGGTGTTAACAAATTATTTGATTCTATGTATTGCTTAATTTGAACGCTAATAATTTATTCGAATAATTTAGACAGAAAGGGAAGAATGGCAATTGATCGAAAATCTGTTCCGTTTCTGGTTTTAGGAATAGGAATAATGTTGGCTTGTTTCCATTGAAGCGAGTACGTAGAGGACATAAGTATAGTGTTGAAGATAAACGTAATGTATTTAATGATAAAAGGCAAAAGAATTTTTACAAATTTTGGATGAATGTTGTCCAAACCCATGCTGTCGATTTAATGGACATGATTGCTTTTTCAACCCCGAGCGAATCAACAATATCAAATATAAAAGCATTTTCAGTTGTATCAATCTTTATTAGTATGTTATTTTTATTATTTGGTTCCAAAGAAATGACGAAAAACGATTTGAATTGAATTTGTTTGCATAATATGAGGCCTTAGCTCTTTTAATCATATACTCTATTCCTAATACGTTTAAATTCCGAAAACATTTCAGGAATTTGAAATCTTTACCACCGACGATAAAGATGATCTCTCAATTTCATATTTGCTTTTATTTCATTCGATAACCACGGACACGACACATTTTTTGAGACAAATGTTTTTTTGGTACATTCTTTGAGAACAGATGGGTAATTAAGCAATTAAAAAATTAAACTTGATCATTAACATTTCATTTGTAAAAAATAGAATCCCAGTCCAGAGAAAGAAATTCATTTAGCATAGTTATGTAATCAATTCTCTTGAAATCATAGTATTGTAACGTTTGTGAACTATACGAAGTTTGAGTTGCAAACACTAGATAGTGATGAGAAAAGGAAAACTGAGAGTAATATCTAAGCATATTGGCATCACTTAGTAGGATAACAGCGAAGGGTTCTTATCAGGCATATAATAAGTTGCGTGAGTCATATTTGCAAAGGACATTTTAAATGAACTAGTCCAATCAATGGTGGACCCGTGGATCTACCTAGAAAATTGATATTTATATCACCACAAAGAATACATTTAGGAGCAAGCGAACAAATATCTTCCAGTAAGTCGCTAACATTCTCACAGTTAGCAACATTAGATGGTATGTAAACAGAGCCAATAATACATTTATCATCACCATTTAATATTTCCAAGAAATTATATTCAAATGTATCTGTTGTAAGAGAACATCTTACCCGTTTGGCCTTAATTGATTTTATTATAAAAATACCAGCACCTCCCCCAACTCTGTTATGCTTATCGGATCTAAACATATTGTACCCACTAAGCGCAAAATAAGCCCAGGTATGGTTTGCGTTAAGCCAAGTTTCTGATATGCAGATAACATCTAATTTTCCATTTTCGAACACTATCTTAAATTCGACAATTTTTCGTACAATGTTTTGTGCAGTAATATGCTATTGCTTACACAAATTAAATTGCTATAGATAAATCAATGAAACTAATTCAACCTAATAATACAAGTATTTTGATATCCATCTAAGCAGTTAAAGGCTGCTACAGTAAAAATAAAATACAGCCACCATATGTTTAAGAAATAGTTGTAATGACTATTTGATTAGATAGATAGATAGATTTGTGTGCAAGAATAGTAAACATTAAGGGATCTTGAAATAGGAGAACGTTTACTTTTCGAATTAAAAAAAAATGTAAATTGGTGTCCACCCGCACTAAATAAGCCATCTCGACAATTGACACGTTGCAAAACAGTTTAAAGCGTCCAATCAACTTTTGATCATTTCCAATCCTATGCACCATAAAATCCTGGAAGATTAGGGGTACTACTTGAATAGGGGATTGGTAGACAAGGTCCATAACTACCTGATAGTCAAAGATGTCTATCATGACGTTTCCCTTAGATGGTGGGTAATGGGTGGTTTTGCTTTCACTGTATTTACAATAAATCAGATTCTAAGTGTTAGTAAGCTTAGAGCAAGCTTATTTCTACAATCAGAGGCTCATCATAAGTGCATGCGTCAGTTGTTAGTAAAACATAAAATAAAAACAATGCTAGTCTAACACACACACAAAATACAAGAATTAACTAAAATACAAACATTTTTTTTTAACTATGTTAGATTTAGAAAAATAGGAAATAATTTTTACAGCGCAGGAGATCGAGAATTAGGTGACTATTTCGACAACTCACGGACGGATCTAGCTTGCACTAGGAGTTAAAAAATTGATTTCCAAACTGAGACTAGAACTCACGATCTCTCGCTTAACAAGCAAACATCTTCTTTTTTTTTTGTAATGATTTTTTATTTAACTTTATCTTATAACTAGCTAAAACTATCAACTTAATTAATTTACTGGCCCTATGCGGGCGCTCTAAATTAATCGCTTACTTAATTTTCTTTCGGCCTAAAAATAACTTAAATTTATCTTATTATTGGGGTTTTATTTTTCACCCGAAAATAAAATAAAAAAAAACTGGGTAGCGTAAACCCAGTTTTTTTTATTTTATTATTCGGGGTTTTTCTTAAACTACTAAAAACCAATTTAAAATAAACTATAAAGACAAACTTAAAATTACTTTAAATAAACCTAAAATACTTAAAATTAGAACAGCCACAGCAAGCTTTTTTAGTATTTTTATATTTTTTTGTTGGATTTTTGTGTTTTTTTTATATTTTTTTGGTACTTTTGAATTTTTATAATTTTTTTTTATGCCGCCGCAACTGCCTTTCCTAGCTTAAAGATACTTAAAGACAAATGTTGGTCGGCCATAGGCGATATTTCGTCTATGTCGACTGAAAGTATCGGGTTTTAACTAAGCCACCAAAATTGGTGGACCTGATTAAGGGCTTCCTTCCGATCCCGGTCGGCCACGGCCCTACTGAAACGGAGGCGCTCTGCTTCGTTCCCAGCGACTATTTCTCGGTCTTAGAGGAGCCGCCTATTGACTGTTTTGCGGCCGACGTGGTAGATCAACGAAATCGCCGATCTATCCTGAATCAGCCCTCGACTATCAAGGTATAGGAAAGCCACGGGGAGATAAAACCACTCGAACGTGTACTTTCAAAATATTCATCTTGGGGGTAGTAAGCCCCATTTTTTGAGGTCATCGCTCATGCAATGTGTCCGGGAATGAGCTTAATCAAAAAGTTATCTATCCTGTTTGTATTGGCCCCGTTGTATAGAACCTCGTTGGAATAATAGTTTTTGTACTCCGACTCTGGTGTTCTATAAAGTCCGAGACATGTGCGAAGACACTGTCTCTCGAACACCCGAATCTTTTCCATTACAGATGGTGCAACGTTGAAACACGGGGCATCCGTAGGCAATCATCGGCCTAATGAGGGCCATGTAGCAAATCACTTTCACCCTGCTTTCAAGGCGGTTGCTATATATAAAAAAACCGTCTTTTCAGGGCAAAATGTCCCCTAGCCCTGGCCCCAGCAGCCTCTACATGTCGGTTGAAATAATAAAAACTGATCCAGCCAGATACCAAGGTGGAACTTTACTACACTTTTACTCGCCAGAGGATGTCCATGTGGCCCAGCGATCACTAGCTTGCGCCAGTTCTTTCTCGTATCCCTAGAAGCCCTAGACACAAGGGTTATAAACAGGATAGTTTCACATTTTTGGAAGTTAATTTTCAGCTTCCAATCGCTTCAATATGGTTGAATTTTATCGAAATCACTTTGCAAGAGAATTCTTGACTTCAACTTTGGTACCTGTTCTGTACGCAACTAAATCGTCGGCATACGCAACTGCATGAATACTAGCTTCTACCCGCTATTTCGTCTGACTTAAGATTAAGCTTTTGGTTAAATTATGTATTTCGTCAAATTATGATTTATTTTTGTTAAGATAGTGAACGTTTTTCTAATTGAAGTGATATACCTCTATATCTCTATATATTTCTATATCTCTAAGTCTTTATTATATTTCTATATTTTTTTATTTCTTTATTTTTATATATCTATATATCTACATCTCTATCTGCATGTCCTTATATATCTCTATATCTATATATCACTCTGTCTCTATGTCTGTATCTTTATATATCTATATCTCTATGTATCTATATCTCTATGTCTATATCTCTGCACCTCTATATCTCTATGTCTCAATATCTCTGCACCTCTATATCTCTATATCTTTACAGCTCAATTTCCCTATATCTCTATATCTCTTATTATTATAGTGAATGTAAATCTTCCGTCTACCAAACTTCACAAATTCATGATGTCGTTAAGGCACAGCTGTATATCCAATAAATCTCCAGAAATGCAGTAATTTTACATTCAAATCTCTCCCACAAGAACCGTGCATTTTTCCTGGATATTGCTATGTTTCAATCCAGCACATCATCTATCTACCTAACAAATTTCATCGAAATCCATTGAGCCGTTAGATTTGCCGGAGATTTGCTTTCCTGAAATCAAGAAAAATATCAAGAGGTGAATGGTATAGGCTAAACTAATATTCTTCGCTTCCTTTCTCAATATTTCCAAAATCGTTACACTGATATCACGCCTTGTTCTTCCATGTCAATATCGTCGAAATATGCCAATAAATGTTTCTGAAATGTTAATTTAGGTCTGGACGCTTAGCGACACATTTTTGAAATGTTTCTCTGTTTCCCCTTCCAGGCGGAAGGAAGGAAGACTTTTCAAGCATTTTTATCTAGTTCTAGTTGACAGGTTTTTTGTTTTTATTTATTTATTTGTTTTAAATAATTATTTTTACTTTGATGCGTTGTTTCTAATACACAAAAAGAAAATTGCGATTCCATTTGAACTAAATCTTAAGAATTGGTTTGGTCTTATACAATGTTCCGAAATTTTGCATTTTAGTCGAAATCAGAGATTTCAGGCAAAAACGCAGCATTTTTCATACTAGGCCCAAAAATAACGGTACCCGCCGTATTACCGTTAAGGAAAAGCTTATTTTTCTCGAAAACGGCTCCAACGATTTTGAGGAAATTTTTTGAGTATTTTTCTTTTGGTATTGGCTATCATTTGATCAGAACCAAATTTACGGGAAAAGTCTATTAACGGTACTTTTCATATATCGTTTTTTTTTTACTTTCTCGGTAACGGCTCAACTTTTATATTTGAGAAGATCTAAGTAGCGAATTGATTTTTGATTTTTTTTTTTTTTTGAAAAATCAATGCTTGGGTAGCGGTACCATGCTTTGCAGTCAGTCATTTCCGTCCAAAAGGAATTTAGGCGGGAGTTTGGCGCTACTCCCCCGAGTAGATGGACATTTTTATTTTCATTTTTAATTCATTTTTTATTTTTATTCAACTTACATATAACTAACTTATTGCTAGACAAAAATCTTAAAAAAACTAGCTTAACTATTTGCTTAACTCATTTACTGGCCCTGTGCAGGCGCTCTTAATTATTTAATATTTATTTTAAACTAATGCCTTTCGGCCAGCTTTCAATTATTATTTTAAAAATAGATTATTTGTTAAACTAAGAAAATTAGGTAAAAAAAACTTGGTGTCTTTATATATATATAATATATCTAGAGTAGAGTAGATGGACATTTATGAGTCTGGTCTCTGGTGAACATGTTTGCCGAATCTGGAAGCATCGCACGAAGACCGTTCCACCGAGATCCCAATGTTCGGGTTCAGGCAACAATCGCAGCATCGGCAATACAGGCAATAGAAGCGTTTCGACTCGAAACTTACCGGGGCAAATTGGAGACGGGAGCAGTCATACCTTTTTTTCCGGATTCGTAATACGATTATTAAGACGTGGCCTGCGCTTTGGCTAAATAAAAAAATGCGCCACTAGCATGGCTTATTATTATCAACAAAATAATCACGATCCTTGGGGGGAGAGCCCAACGGAAAAACTAATTTGTTCTCAAAAGTGAGAAATTAATAAAACTTCTTTGATAAATAAAAAAAAACCCAAGATTAAATTTTGAATCTACCTTTTGAGTTTCTTCAGATTAATATTTCAAAGTGAAACACTAGATAATTGCGCTTTGGGATTTCGATTTGTCTCTTTCTCTTTAGTTCTTTTGTATTGCAAAAGAAAAAACATTGCAGCTTTCTGATGAGACAAATGTTTTTTTATTGCGGGAAACCCCAGAAAGAGTGCGGTGCACTTTCAATCGTTTTTCTTTTATTTATTTTTTTATAATTTTTTTTGTTTTTTTTTTTCAAATTTCCATTAGTTCAATATCTAAAGAGGAGGGGGTGGGTAGCGATGGCAGTCATAGAAAAGTTAAGGATGAAGACTTATTGCTACAACGTCTCGAAGAACATCAACTTTGGCAAATCAAAATTATGAAAAAAAAAATTGAAATGAATCAATGGAAATCGAAAGATAAAAAGAATGCCCGAGGATTTTGTTTGCATTCGAATGTCATTTATTGAATTAAAAAAATAAAATAAGTCGCCAAATTAAATTTGTTCATTTTATCAAATGTTTTCTTAGATTTGTTCTTTTTTTTGCAGTTTTCAATTTCATTTCGAAAGCGATTTTTGATAAAATGAAGAGGAAATATTGAATAAAATAATAAAATGAATATAATTAAAAAGAGATGAAAGAAAATTGTCATGACTTATAATAAACATTACGTATGCATTGAATGTAAAAGGAAATAGAGTAAATCGGAAGTGAAATGAATGTGTGACCTTGGAATTAAATAAATTGATAATTCAGTTTAAGTTAATTTTCGTCTGTCCCTGAACCTCTTCTCAACATATAATGGATTTTTTTATGAAATTAATGTTGAACGTACATTTTAAAAATAATTTGTGTCATTTACAGTAGATGGCGCTCTTCCAAACTCATGACATAAAAAATGAATCATTTAAAAACCATTAAAATGTTGCATAAACAGAATGATTTGGATTATGGATATGGTTCAAAAGATGGTCATACGTTCCAAACAGCGTATTTCACGTTCCACACGAGCGATCTCATTCAGGGGTTACTTTACGCAGAGAAGACATTAATAAGCGATTTGACCACATAGGTAGTCTTCCTCACTGGCAAAGCCACTCCGTAAGCTTTTCTATCGCTCCTACTCTTCTGAATTCTTTCCTAGAAGATGAAAAACAGGTCTCTAAGAAATGTAACCCATCACCCTCCTTCTACCGACCCATAGCACTTACGTCCCTTCATGGTCATGGAAACACTCACCATCAGCTTAAGGAATATCTCGAAGACCGAAATCTTCGAAAACTTAATTCTGTCTTCTGCCGTTGAAGCTAAACATACCCCCAATGCCATTGTCCATGAACGGCACTTGCATCGAAGAAACCGAAAAGCTCTCAGTACTCGCCCAGTTTTGGATTATTCCTAAATATGTGTAGGTTGATCAGTATACAAAGTATGACAAAACCAGCTAAGTTAGCCATGCTGTATCTAATTTTGTTCAAGATGGTGGCATCACTAAATCTAATCTATGTATTACGAATTTGCGACAACCAGTTAAACTGTCATATATGTACTACGTATAAAAATGGTGTTTTTTAGAGGTATAGAACTTTAAGTTGGCAACACTATTTTAACTGGCGGTCATTTTGTCAGCTGTCAAGTGATTTATTTTTATTTTTAGTTTCAGTTTGGTTTGGCATTTCAACATGTATACACTGACGCCTGAACAACGCTTCGAAATTGTGCAAATTTATTTTGAAAATCATGGTTTTGTTCGAAATACGTATCGCGCACTGCGTTCATTTTACGGTCAACATCCATCAGAGTATTAATTCGAATAACTATAGAACGTTTTCGCATCGCGTTTACTCTAAATGATAACTCGCATCCATAGAGACGTCGTACAGTGCGTACAGAAGAAGTCATTGCTGATGTAGAGCGTAGCGTAGAGGAAGACCCGAATAAGTGTCTATCCGACATTGTGCACAGGAATTGGATATGTGTCCATCCACTTTATAGAAGATTTTGCGGAAAGATCTTGGTTTGCGTGCTTACAAAATCCAACTTGTGCAAGAATTGAAGCCACATGATCACCTAGCAAGGCGTAGATTCGGTGAATGGGCCCAAAACAAGATTGCCGTTGTCCCCAATTTTCATAAGCGAATAAAACTGTCGTATTTGGATATATATATACCTCTAAAAAAAACCTTTATAAAACGTAACTAAATAAATCGTTCACGTCTTTCCTCCTCCACTCATAAAACCTAACTAAATAAATCGTTCACGTCTTTCCTCCTCCACTCATAAAACCCTTTATATTTCAATAAAAAACACCCCAAAATTTCACTCCCAACATCTTCCATAAAGCCAAATCTTTAATTAAAAGCCTGCTTACAAAAAGGTATCTAAATAACGGCAAGTATACTAATTTCCTTGAAACTTTTAAAAAACACATGCAAGCAAACATACGCCTTTCAATTGAAAATATGATTCTTTTAAAAACAGAAAACAAAAAGCTTTACTGGCACACGTCTAACTATAAATAAATATATATTAAAAACCATAACATCGATTAAAACAACAAGTACACGCGTTTCCCACCCTCAAACAGTACCCGCTTTCATCAGCAAGTTGAACCGAAAACCAAAACAAATCAAATTAAATTATATCAATTGAAAGAAGAAATACAAATAACCTCAAACAGAATGAATCAAGGGGAGAAGTTTTGACAAAAAGAAAAAAAACTCACAAAAATATCTCGAAACACAGAAAAGTAAACAAACCATTCCAGTGGTAGCAGAAATATGGAATCAAGAATCGCAAAGTACGTGAAATATAGACGAACCACGATGCGCAGAATCTCTCAATTCTCCCCAAGACTCAGATGCCAAGAGAAGTCCTTTCACACAATTTATGTTGATTCGAAATGAGGGAATATCCTGATGGTAGCACTCGAATGGACAGTGAAAGGAGTCATAGATACCGTATTCCCTATACCTTTGCATCCTCAATTGAATGCCTCTATAAAAACTGACAGACAAGTGAACAGGACTTCAGTTTTAATTGAGTTATTACCGAGGCAGCACAGTTAATTGCCTTGATTCCGTCACAAGTGTTTTCAAAAAAAAAAAAAAAAAAAAACAGGATGTTTACTAATTGGCTAACAAGTTCATCAGCTAACTCTGCGGCATCAATGGGACAACTTTCACCGCCTACAATGGCAGCCACACCACCTGATATTGTCATTGAAGTTGGACCTTCGCCAAGTGTTCGTTTTGTGGCACACAGCATCATATTGAGCATGCATAGTGGATACTTACGTTCGGCAATACGTCTGGATGAAAGTGGTGGTGGAAGTTCACCTGATATGGTTCTATTCCTAACCAATGTGACACCAGATCAATTTGCTCCGCTATTGACCTACATGTATACTGGATACTTGGATTTAAATGTGGATAATATTTTTGGTGTTCTTTTGGCCACGCATGTTCTACACATGCCACGAGCTTTAGAAATTTGCCGGTAATTTTTTTTTTTTTTTCTAATTTTTATTTCCACACGTTAATGTATTTTTTAGGGCATTTTTGTCACGCGCTCAATCCGAGGGATATCTAAGTAATGGACATTTCCTTGGAAATGCCAATAACAACAGCAAAATCATCCGACCCATTGCTAGCAAAGCATCAGCTCCAAATTTAGGATTTATTGCTCCGCCAATGCAGCACGTATCTCTGCCCAGCACGGGAACTCCATTCAAAAGCCTCCAGCAACCATATGTTACCGGACCTGTTTTGCAACCCGCCGGTGATGATCAATCCGAAAGTGATACCCAATCAATTGCAGTAGCATCACCAGGGCCGACTCCACCAACAACCAGTGAAAGAGATGACACTCCAACTAAACTCGCACCGCCTTCGTCCACATCATACTCGACACCGCTTAAGCGTCAGCACAAATCAAAACGGTCCAGCGAAAAGCATCGCAGCTGCAAAACAGGCCCACAACAACAACCATCACCACTTGTAGCCAAGGAACCTATACCCGTCCAAACCGAATTGGAAAACAAAACTATAATCGATGTGGCAAGCTGTGATGGACCAATCCGTTTTCGACGTGTTCTCAACGACGCTTACGGTCACAAGCCAGATGTTTTACAATTCGCTCCCGCCCAAGAACGCACCCAACAAAGTGTATCGTTCTCCTTTCATCAGCAAATGGCCAAAACAATTAGCCAACGGCAAATGCATTCAGAAGAGTCAGAGAACAGCGAGGATTTAAGTGCTAGAGGCATCCCTGGAAATTCATCAATTTCCAAATCCGGAGAAATCTACAATTGTGTATATTGCAAGCATACTTTTAAATCGCAATACTGCTATCAGAAACATGCCAAAAGGCATTTGAATCCTTTATCGCTTGATTGTGCCAGTAGTAATAAATCATCTTCATCGGTTTTATCGGGACCTGAGCAATCTGCTGCCGCTGTTGCAACAACTTCATCCAAAATGGGGTCGGAAGAGGAAAAGAATGAAAAGGCCATTCAATCTGCAACCGCCGCCGCCGCCGTCGAAGGGACTAAAACAACAACGGAATTACAACGACGTGAAGTTCGTCCATTGGACATGAATGTCCAGTATTATCCTTGTAAAACATGTGGCAGTAAGTTTCCTAGTTATTATTTTGTGCATAAGCATCGCAAAATGTGTCATTCTAATGAAGAAAACTCCCTCAATACCGAACCAAGCAAAAGTGAACACTAAGAAATGTTGATAGACTTACAAGAAAGCTCTGATATGTGAATCTTTTTGTGTGCAAAATGGATTTTTATTTAATAAAAAATAATAAGAATTATTAATAACAAAATTAAAAAGTGAAATTGTTTTTTTGTGTTAAATGATTTTTCTCTAAACTCTAGGCATATAGAAAAGTGGTGCAAAGAGGTTGATACAGTCAAAAAATTAAATCGATTTTGATTTAAACGTATTGCAAGAACTCAGAAAAGTAATTTTAAGTAACGGAAGTTTACGAACGCATAGACTTTAAAGAAAAGCAGTGTTTGCCTTCATGTTATTTGAAAAGTTCTTAATTAAAGTGTTAAAAATTTCACAAATATTGGTTAGTTAAGTTACATATCTTTCAAGTCATATAACTATCCAAAAGATTTGAATGTCAGCCTATTAAGCACGCCACTTGATGACCACCTAAGAATCCAAGATTTTGCCTACACTTTATCATGAGTTCTGAAATTCCAAATTAAACAAGGTCAAAGGAGGTGATTTTACTGTCCTTGTTAAACATAAATATGCTTTGCTGAATACTAAAAAGATATTTTAGTTTATTTCAAATTTCAAAATCCCAAAAAAGTTTGGCGAAATGGTGAGATTTTGTTTGAAATTTAAGATTTCGGCAAAAATACGAGATTTTATTTCAGTGGAAACATAGCATAATATACATAACCTTAATGAACGCATTTTATCTTTATCTTACGACCGTTTTAACAGTTTAATTGAAAAAAAAGGATACAAAGGAACAAAGTTTGAAAATTTTCGCAGTCCTGTAGATATTTATGTATTTATGTATGTATGTTTGTATGCATGTATGTATGTATAGATATTTCAAAAATATTCAACGGAACAAAACAAATAAAGAAAACAGATTTTGCAATAAGCACTGGAATATCTATGCTGTTCATTTTCAAATCCAAACAGACGAATATGTATTTCGGGCATTTAAAGGGTCTTTGACTGTTGATAGCGGCCATCTTGTTGAAAGTACATCTGTCAAATTGGCTGCCATTCAGTCAGCTCACAAGAACTCGGCCTTTCGCAGACCTAGCGAATAGTGCGTCTTGACTTGGGCCAGCACCCGTACAAAATTCAACTGTCCTAGGAGCTGAATGTAAACGACCATAGACAACGACGTGTCTTCGCTGAATGGGCGTTGGATCAGTTGGCAACTGACCCTAAAAATCATATTCAGCGATGAGACCCATTTCTGGATGAAAAGGTACGTGAACAAACAAAATTGTCGAATTTGGGACGATATCAATCCACATGAGATCCAAGAGCATCCTATGCATCCCGATAAAGTCACGATGTTGGCCAGGTCATCACCGCAAAGGGCGAGCACTATAGGTCGATGATTACCAGCTTCGTTTGGCCTGAATTGGATGATATGGACACTAACGACATCTGGTTTCAACAGGACGGCGTTACATGCCACACAGCTCATGCCACGTGGAGGCGATGTGAACTGGCCACCAATATCCTGTGATTAGACCCCATAAGACTTTTTTTGTGGGGTATCGCAGGTCTATGCGAATAGATGACAAACCACAGGGGCCTTTAAAGACCAATTCCATCAGTTAAATTCATCCTTATTTATTCGCTAGAGTCATAATAAATATATTGAATCTATGATCAATAAAAAACCATCTTGTTATGACGACATCGAGAATGTCGGAACTGTAGGTTAGATGAAGTGGCAGGAAAACTACCCTTACGCTGAAATAAGGACTCTACATGGAATTTGTTGTTCCCGGGCTTACATAATGTTCAACAATGAACAAGACACATGAAAGCCAATTGATGCAGCTGAAATGAAAATGCTTCACAGACTAAAGAATAACAAAGCAAATCCAAGGAGCCGAACAAGGACAAAGAAAATCCAAAGAGCCTTCCACATAAAGAAGACTATCTTCGGAAATACCAATTATAAAGGCAATAACATGCCACGTATCAAGTTTATCGCGAAAGTAAGTCAGTCAGGCGCAAAATGTACGTATAAACTTAAACACCTAAAGACCTGATGACGTTTTCTAAGGTCAACCCAGTGAACCCCACAATTAAATCAAAAGACGTATGTGTACAGAACATCACCTAGACAGCTATACATTTGAGGTAGTTAGTGACTTTAACCACTGGGCTGATCTATCAACTCTTGCTTATCGCTGCTTCTTCGGGCCAATAAAGCAATTGAGTAGCGAAATCAATTTGTGCTCGTCAGTCATTTACCAATTAAACTATTAAACGATGGAACACGTTTCATTGAGCCACCATTTTTCCGGGATACTGCCTCTTGCGAGAAACTGACAAAACCTCCAAGAGTAGAATTTGTCTCGAAAAAAAAGACTGCTGTACAAGACTCGAGTAGGTGACACAAAAACTCGGGTTGTACGTATATATTAATGAAGGGAAAACCAGATACATGGTGGTTGAGTTTTAAGAAGTGCAACTACGTTAAATCACAAGTAACAGCCGATAATACTTCAAAATCAGAAACCATACCATGAAAACTAAGCTGCTGCTGTACAAGATTCTAGACTTGTATTCGTACTAAAAGGCACTCTGATCTCTTAACCGCGTTTGAACGGAAACTGAAGCCTTCTTTCTCACACGACTGTTTTGTCCATACGGATAAACGCAGAATTGTTGGCCCCGTATGCAAGGGATTACGATTCTAAGGAAGATACAATCATGAATTGTATGAAATCTACCTTGAAGCCGATGTTGTGGAAAAATTAGGATTGGTAAAATACAGTGGACGTACGCGAGCCTGAGGTAAACGCATTCTTCTGATTCAGCCTTAACTTTAACAACATTTTTATTCGTGACTTCTATCAATGCCAAAACTGTGTGAGCCATTTGGTCACCTTTTTTCCTGCAATATCACATCAGAGAACAGCAGACAGCACAAACAAACGTGTTAAATGTCCCTAAAAAAGGAATAACATAGTCGAAGCATAATATGTAGTTCATTTAACTAACCACTCAACTGCGTACGATTTACCCACCTAGATCACAGAGTATGCAAATACTTTTTTTTGTGTTAATTAATAGGCAATTTGTTTGGATGGTTATTTAAAAAATTGAATTTAATTAAGTGTGTCCATATAATATGGAGCTGCGGGGGTAATCTAAAAAAAATCTCTGCCTGTCGTGCGTTTTGTATTTTATCGGCATTTATACTTCCTCTTGTTCTGTCTCACTCATTAATTTTAAACATATTTTTGACTACAAATTGTCCTCAAAGGACCTGAAGGATGTGTTCCATTTTTTTTTGTACTGCATTGGTTCTTTTTACATCGCCTTTTAATTTGGTGGTTGCCAATGTGGAGAGATGAACGATTTGCGATATTTTCTTTTTTGTTTCTCATTCTATATTTATACGAAAACAGTGTCCATTCGTCCTGTTTGGGGAATAAAGTAGCTGCAATCAACCGAAGCGAGAGTAACCAAACCAACTCCACCCATTTTCTCCCTCTGTTCATATACATTATACACCTCCACCAAGTCCATATGGATATTTTATGGAATTTTAAAATATCCTTAAATCAAATAAAAATGCAAGGACCTCTTCGCCCAACGATCCATCCTACTACATTCCCCTCTCATTCACCCCAGTTTTCGCATTTCCATCTCCATCTACAACTCCACTTCCACCTTCAGCTCTTTGGCCTGCCAGGCCTTTTCTTTCTGAGTGAATTTCGTGATTTCATGCTCAGCGGAGCTGGGCAGTTAATTAAAATATTTTTTAACTGGCGAGTTTTTTTTGTTTTTTTTCCTGGATTTTTATTTCTCTGGTTTGATGGTTGATTGGTAAAAAGAACCAAGCATTGCGGTGGGTAAACACCAAAGTAAAGTAAAGAAAAAAAATATATAAATAAAAGAAGAAAGTCCTCGTCAATAAAACAAAACCAGAACAAAAAAAAATTACGGAAATGAACCAGTGCGTTAAGTGTTTTCTGTGCACATCATCCATCCCTGGTGGTGTGTGTGTGTGTAAGAACATTTTATTACATTTTGATGAATAGCCGCGCGTTCTTTTTAATTTTAATTTGAATTCATCCTCGAATTGTCAATAAAGTTAATTTAAAATTCTATCTCCTCTTCCTCACCATAGTAAAAAAAAAGAGGAGGACGAGAGAATATGAATAAATGAAGAATGCCTCACAGTGACAATTTCATTAAATTAATTAAATTATGTTGCAGAGATTTAAAATTGTACTCATAGATGAGTATATATTTATATAAAGCATTAAAAAAAATAAAAGGAATATTAATTCGTTGATTATTTAACAATTTTTTTTTTTTTTAACAGAGCGACAGATTTTTCAAAAAGAATATAGATATATACATAGCTAAATACTACTCTTACCTTTGTTCTCACTTGAGATATTGTCGTTCAACGTTACTGTAGTTGCAGTATCATTTGTTAAGTTGGCAGGAATCGAAGGAGTATCCACGTCGAGGTGTTTCTTTTTGGGATCACTGGAAAAATTAACAAAATTAATAAAGACAAAAAACATTGTTTTAAAAAAAAATTATTCAATTGTTTATTTTTTTTAAATACAATTTACGACAGGAGTGTTACCACTAAGGCACTACTCCTTGCATCCAGGCGGCAGCGGAAGAATTCTCTAGATGGAATCAACAAAGGCGTCTACAGTTCCAGCCAGGCTGAACTACTTAGTAAACACCTTATATGGGCTACTACGACCTTTTCGCAGCTCAGACCTATAAGGAGCGGTTTATCCTTGGAGTCACAATAAGGACCTGATCGTCCAGGTTAGGGGTTGTGCCGTCGGGGTAACTTCCCTGCCATGTTAAAAACAACTAGTTGCTAAGACCCACGGATACGGACGGATTCATGATGATGATGACGAACTTTGCAAACGAATTTCGGGTATGTACGTGGAATGTTAGGTCCCTTAACAGACCAAATGCAGCCGAACAGCTACCGAAGGCCCTTGACTGCTGTAAGGCCATGCATGTAACCGCCATCCAAGAAATGCGATGGGATGGCCCGGGCAAAAGAAAATGAAAAACTGTGATATTTACACAACTATGGCAACTGCTATACACAACAAAAACAGCACATTAAATTGTTCTAGGCGACTTTAACGCCAAGCTAGGGAGAGAAGATGTCTTTGGTGGTACAATCGGAAAACACAGCTTGCAAGGCACCACCTTCGAAAACGGATTCAGGAAAGGGACATGGAGATCCCCTGGTCAAACTATATTGACCACATTGCCATCGATGCAAGGCACTACTCCAGTATGATGGATGTCTGAACTTTTGGAGCGGCAAACATTGACTCGGACTACTACCTCGTTATAGCCAAGGTACGTACGATTGAGGATATCCCGACCAACGCCAACAAGAGGTAATACTGTGAGGAAGTTTAAACTCGGACGGCTGCAATCGGAAGAAATCTCCAGGTCATTTTCCGATCTAGTCTCAAATAACCTCCAAATGAATCCTTTACCGCCAGTATCAAGTATTGATTGTCAAAATGCCACCACAACGAAACCCCTGATTTGATGATGAGTGTCGGCAAGCACACGCAGCTAAACAAGAAGCATACAAGGCGGCGCTGCAAAGAAGGATCATAACTACCCGTGCGCTCTACGAGCAGAAGAGAAAAAAGGAACACCGCCTTCTCAGAAAGAAAAAAAGGGAACATGAGAAGCGCGCGATCCAGGAAATGGAGAGCTGTATGCGCATACTTACAGAGTGACGCAAGTTGTAACTATGCGTGCAAAAGAAAGCTTAATTTTGTGTCCAACACCAATAGATACATCTTTGGACTAAGCAGATACTATAGAGATACTCAAACCACTTGAAAAAAAAACATTCACTTTCGCACCTTATCTTTGTTCTCGCATGTTCTGCAAACACACCGACCACCCTATCAATTGGAAAGAATTACAAGATCCTCTTCAAACAGAAGCGGGTGAAATAAAAACATTTTTGAACAAATATCAAACTATTTAGACCCTTAGCTATAAAACTCTAATCCCATCCTTATCAAACCTGTAATCAACTTTATTTTCTTCCTTTGTACATGGTAATGTCATCATCGGCCCCACAGGAACAGCCTAAAAACGAATTGGGAGAGTTGCAGTCGCTTTTGTATATGTATGAATCGAACCTTTAAGCTCGCATGACACTTGGCTAAAATGATAAAAATTTCTAATTCTTCCTTTCTAGTTGGTCGTTTAAGACATAGGCCCATATTCTTCTATTCGATTAGACATCCAAATCTATGTGTGCATCTAATTGATTTTAATCAAAACCCCTTCTCTAAATATATGAAAGCTTTTTCGTTATTCGCATACTCATTTCAAAATTTCTGTGTTTTCGACTTTATTAAAATTTTCTCCAAGCCTCATAACGCTTGTACTTAAGCAGCAAATACAAACAACCAAACCAAATCGTATATTTGCTAAACTTTCATGCCAATCCTAGCCAATTCGTGAAACAAATGCACTAGACCGTGGGGGTAAGAGAGTATCCGTATTTTAACTTCAAATTAGCGTATAATTTCACCGAATTGCACCTTCATAGCAAAAATAAACAAAACTTATGCGTGTACATCATATATCGCTGTTTTGCTTGACGTAAATGGTACATTAAAAAAAAAACAAAAGAATTGGAATATGTTAACGAATTTGGAATGACTTACCTAACATCAGAGTTATTATCACTGCCACCATCAGCATCGGTAGCTTTTGTTTTCTGTCCTGGTAGTAGAAGACCACTTTCTGTCATTTTCGACGAAGCGATACTTTCCTTGTCCACTGCAACCCCACCACCTGCCGGTGCTAATGATTTCACATCATTGCTTGCATTTATGGACGAAGCAAACACAGCCGCATACGATGTTTTAATGCCATTTGGTGTTCCAGCAGCATGTGTGCTGGAATTCATCGGCGCACTACTGTTGTTTGATTGTACTAACATTGCACTGCTATCCAACGGAGACTTGGAGTTTCCATTTCCAGCTGCATTGGGGGTGATTGACTTGGGCGGCATAGCCATATCCTTTTCACAAGCCGCCAGCACATTCATTGACACAGAACTAGTCTTGTCTTCGACACCCTTGCTATCTGTGGAACTGGTTGTAGAATCTGATTTTTCACCAATGGCATCCACAGTGATTGCTGTCTTTGTTCCATTGGTTTCAGAACTGGATAAACTGGTGGCAGCGGTTTCGGACTTGTCTTCTTTTCCAGTAGTCGAGTTCAAACCCGAAACGTTTGCATTGGAAGGTGATTTCCGGTCTGCACTGGATGTTTTCGAACTCGAATCTGTGGTTTCAGGTGCGTCCGTTGTTGCAGTCGAAGATTCCGCAACTGCAGTTGTCAAGGTTGTTGTACATGACGTTGTCACCAATGATGCCGTGCCACTTGTAATTGTGACGGACGTGGTGGTGGTTGATAATGTTGTCACAGCTGCTGTTGTTGTTGTTGTTGTTGTTGCTGCAGGTGCAGGTGCAGGAGAATCGCTTGACGACTTGCTGGAGGATGAAGACAACGAAGATGTTGTTGCAGTCGTTGTCGAGGAACCAGACGATTTTAATGATGTTGCTGGCACACCAACCGAACCACTCGCTGTTGTCGTTGTGGAACTATTAGAAGCTACAGATGATGAAAGTGTAGTAGTGGACGCGGTTGTTGTGGTCGGTATCGTCGTCGTCGTTGATGTATTTGAAGACGATGACGAACTATGCGACAAATGTGCGGCAGAAGAACGATCACGTCCACCAGTCTTTTGTTGTTGCTCACGCTGCAAGCGAGTTGTAACTCCGGTCGTTAGGGAGTCGATAATGCATTGGGATTGCGCTTGCTGTGTCTTCTGAGGGTTTCTCGAACTTCTCGTTCGCTGTCGAGACTTCCGCAGCAACTGCTTGTAGTTTTCGGTCTTCTTGCTGAGGTAGTAGTAGCGAACACAATCCTGCGCAGATTTTCGATCTAAACTTGCGGCAATAGCTCCAAAGTTTTTCGGATGCTGGAGAAATTTTTCTTTGAAAATCTCTTTTTCGCCAGCCGTCCAGACATTGACATTCTGGCGGTCCTTGTAGTCAGCCACCATATCCGACAGAGCGCCATTCTCATTGTGGTAGATTGCACGCCTTTTTTTGGCGTCGTACATTAGTGGTGGTATCACAGCATAGGATCGCATTTTCTTGTCCTCCATGGCCTGCTCCTGCAGTCCATCCATAATCTCTTCCAAATCGGCTTCGGATTTTATCCTTGAGCCAACACGATTGAAGCGTTCTTTGTCCTCGCGTTGTTTGCGCAATTCCGTGAAGACTTTCTCAAAGAATTCGCGGTTTTTTGCTTCGCGAGCTTTTCTTTTAGCGCTAGACTCAGACTTTTCCACCCGTTTTAGCCATTCTTGTGACGCTTGGGCATATTTCTCTACCAAACCGGTGTTGTAGATGTATCGGTCGTGTTTAACCTTTTTTAAATGCTCCAACAAACGCGACTTTATTGTCACTTGATGGCGTTTGATGATTTCCGCACAAGCGTCCACATCGCACGGTTGATTATAAAGTGGCAGCTCAACGGGTGGACCTAGCGAACTCAAAATGGAATGTTGGGCGGCGGCGATCTTACGATTCTCATCATAGATCTTTTGGGCCAAACTTTGATGGCGTCGCTTGGGTTGTAATAGTTTTTCTTCTTCCGCCTTTTTGGGCTTGCTGGAGGCTTCCTGAAGCAGCTCTGCCTTCTTGGTTAGGCTGGACAAAGTGTTTTCTGCATTGACAATCTCTTGATCAACTTTCTGAATTTGCATAAGCAGGTCCTCCTTGGCGGTGCGGCGCTCTTCGGCGATATCATTTGGCAGTGTGGGGGAGATCGCCTCTACTTGGGGATGGTAGGCTTCAGTCGTCTGCGGGGGCCGCTGTTGTTCTCGCGTCTCGATTTTGAGTTGTTGTGTCGCTGGAATATTTATAGTTGCCGATTGATGCCCGCTAGGTAGACTGCTATTCATGCTGGTTGGAGGAAGAGGGCCCGAGGTTTGTTGAGAATGCGGCTGTACTAAATGTGAGCTGCGATTGACTATGAGGGATGAATTGGGTGGTAATTGTAGCTGGGGTTGTTGCGATGATTGTTGCGGAAGGTGCTGGGACTGTTGGGGTATTGATTGCTGTTGTTGTTGTTGCTGCGTAGGAGGTTGCGACGGAGGATGCTGTTGATGTTGCTGATGATGTTGTAAGTGCGGATGTGGTTGCGTGGGTATGCTTTGTTGTCCGGCAGCATTCATACTTGAAACAACTGATGGCAGGTGATTGGAGTCGCTGAGTCGCATCTTCTTATAGGGTTGTCCCCCGGGGTCAGGCGGTGCTTGCTGGTTTTGTTGCTGTTGCTGTTGCCTCGCATGTACAATGTAATCACTTGTTGCATATTGTACAGACGGCGACTGTGAATGCGACAACAATACGCCAGGTATGCGCTGGCGACCAACTGCTAACATTCCTCCGGCTCCGCCTGGTACACCGCCGCTACTTCCTCCGGCTACACCGACACTCGCAAGCAATTGACCGGATGATGCGTGAGAGTACTGCACTGAACCGTCCATCGTACTGGCGGTGGGTACGCCAGATACAAGTGTTTGTAGGCTGTTGCTGCTCGAAACGACAACGGGTGACGAAGCGACTGCAGCTGCCGCCGCAGCTGCACGATGGTAATCCTGGACTTGGGCTGGTGGCATTTGAGGTATTCGAGTGTACGGGCTCTCGCGGTATTGTGCAACCGGTCCGATACTGTATGAGCTTTGCTGTATGTAACGGTGAGGTGCCTCGCGCACTGCATTAACGTCCGCAAACTTAGGATAGGTATTGGCCGTGGCGCCAGGTCCTGGGCGTGGAGGTGAAAGAGGACTAGTTGCCGAACGTGATTGGGGTTGTTGTTGCGGGGGTGGCGGTCCAAGCCCACCCTTCGAATACGATTGCGGTGTATCGACCGGCCTGTAAAATCAGAACATCACAAAAAACAAGATATTTATTAGATTTGTTTGTAAAAAAAATATGTTTATTGTTTTATATTAATTTGTTTAGGTAAATATAAAATAAAAAGGCAATTTGATTGTGAGTATTGTTGTATGTAGTTTTTTTTTTTTTTTAAATTAATAAAGGCAGTTGGGAGGTGGTTAGGTGACTGCCTTGGTTATCATTTTGGGGTTAACTGAATAGAGCAAAGAGAGAGTCATGTAAGACATAAAAAAAGGAATTTACTTAAAACGCTCTGATAAAAAATAATCTTTAACAAATTATGATCTTCAGTCAAGATAATAACAATCGTTGGTTTAAAAAGAAGAAGTAGACTCAGGCTGAAGACTGGAGGAGGTCTTCAGGTAAAAATGTGTAAAAGGGCGAGTCATAACTATCCGCATCAAGTTAATTTCGCCAACATTAGCCTTATGTGCGCGCATTCCCCCAAAGACAAATTGATTATGGCACCAAGGAAATGTTTTTCCAGTTCTTGGACAAAACATATGAGCAGTGCCCTTACTATCAAAGGTAGTAGGGTTTCTTTGGTGGTACATTCCGATAACACACCCCAACTTTCACAAATAGACCGGAAGATATCTTAATCAAAGAACACTGTCAACCAGATTGGATACATAGCTATCGACGCAAGGCACTGCTCCAGTATCATGAATGCCCAAATTTTCAGAGGGGCAAACATTTGACGACGATTGTCGGTAAGCAGTTGCAGCTTAACAGGAAGCATACAAGTCGGCGCTGCACAGAAGGACCAGAACAGCTCATGGGCTCTAAGAGAAAAAAGGAAAAAGTGAACACTGGCTCAGAATGAAAAAAAGGGATTATGAGAAGGGTGCCATTGAATTAATTAATAGCTCTTACTGTGAAACGAAGTCCAATTTTTTTTACAAAAGGGTAAAAAGAAACAATTAAAGCTAAAGAGCTCCACGGTCAGGCAGAATGAGCCATTATGTCTGGGCGAAGTAGAACAACAGTTAAGCCATTCCATCTAAATCTAGTGGAAGACGATTTCGACCAAATTTACGTGTGAATATGGAGGATGCTAGGGACCGAGATGGCTGAAGAACCATGTTAGTTGAGGTCCAGGTCCATCCGGGACCTAAGGTTAAGTAAGCTACAAAGTAACAGGTAGGTACCTTCGTTATTCAATAGCCAAGAAAGGATATAAGTAAGGTGGTCCGGTACTGTTGTACCAGGTAAATCAACAATCGATCAGTACTTTACGCTAGAGGAGGTCATGGACAAAAGCCTGTAATTTAACATTCCAACACACCATCTTTTTATAAATTTGTAAAGCCGCCTATCATATCATTGCCATGAGAGAATTCGGCACTAGCCAATTAAAACTAGCCGGTTTGCTGTCCAATCAACATCAATGGACTCCAGGCAAGGGGGTGATCTGACTTGAATCCTATTCAACCTGGCGTTGGAGAAAGACGTTAACAAGGGGAATTATCGTCAAGTCTAGATAATGGCTTACGCAGACGACATCGTCATCATCGGCAGAAGTCAACACAAGCTGTACAAAGCTCTTTCATCCAGATCGAGGAGCCGGCACAAAATCTGGGCTGAATAGTAATGAAAGGAAGACCAAGTACAAACAAGGTAGTGGAACATGAATTTGAAGTCGTGCAATCTTTAAACTACCTTGGATCAATTAGTAGCAGCCAATAATACTTTGGAGGAAGAAATGTTCTGCCGGCTGTTTATTTCCAACAGGAAACTTCTATGGTCGTCTGCCGAGGCTCGTAATGAATGGCTACTAGTGGTTTGGGGAGCCAATCTCGTAATATAACATGATATTAAGATGGTGTTATTAAGTTAGAGTAGACTGGAAGGCATCACTCGAACAAAGAGTGACTGGTAACCACTCTAGGGATCTGGTCAATGCTTATTTTGACTGTAGGTGAGTATGCTTACCGTCAGGTGCTGGCGTAAAGCGTATATCGTACCTGTAAAAGACTATGATCTTACCAGAACTCACATAGGGATCCGAGACTTGGGTGCTTATTGAATGGCTCTTTTAACCACGTCCGAGAGGAAAATCTTACGGAGAATTGTTTGGCCGCGTGCGAGAAAGGACGATTCCGGAGAAGATAAATAAATAAATAAATATTTATTGACGCAACAGCTCCTCAAGGAGCCAATGTCTAGTGACTTATACTCTCAACCATTCCTGTGAGTGTGTTATTAATCTGCAAGAATGGAAGGGACCTACAGTTTACCGCCGAGTCCGAACGGCTACACGAGATGTTAAATGTAATCACTACCTGGCCTCTCAGGTCTAGAAATTCCCCTGATAGCAGCAATTTAATTGGGAATTAAAAATAAATCAAGGTCAAGTATATAAGGGTCTAGGGTACATGGTGGTTTCATGTTTTCCTCCCTAGGAGCGGTTTTTTTTTAAAGATAAGTAGGTACACGATGAAGGAGAACATTTTCGGGTAGTTCGGTAAGTGGTCTTTGTTACTTATGAAAACGAAATACATATTTTCAAAAAAAGCAGGCAAGTACATTCTTCTTTTTAAACCAAAGATTGTTATGATCTCGACTTGGACCACAAATCTTCAGCTTCTTTGCTTCGCCCTACGGCTCCACGAATGGAGTTCGCCGGGCTGGCCTCTGAAAGCGTTATGTCGTCGGCAGGATTCGCTGTCTCGATTACCAAGTAATACTAATTCGGTAATACCTACATACATAAACATACTAAGGATAATAAGTCTTAGTTAACAAACACATCCAATTACAAACAAGAAATAACCACTAACGATACAAAGACATGTGCTCGCATAATTTAACACAATACTGTACCTAAATTTGTATTTCAACTCTGCAACACAGGCCTCTTCAAGCAATGGGCGCGGGATTATAAAAAAAACGTGCTTCAAATTTGGCGGGAAATGTTACGCTCTCTTTTGAAATAATAATTTTAACACTTTATTTTTTTTTTTTGTTAAGTTAATAATCCTTTCAATCAGAAATAAAAAAACTGTATTTTTAATGCAATTTTCTTTATCGAACTGTGGTCGATCTGGTTACTGAACTACACTTCACTAAAAACTAAAATCTTTTTTGTTTTTCTAGTAAAAGGTAAACAAAAACAATCGACATTGTTAATCTACCTGCAGTGGATGTAATTAATGGTAATCAATTTTATGACCCAAAACCAAATGAATGAACCGCAAAGAAGAAGAGTGTAGAGGTATAGACCGTAGAGTAGTACAGTGTAACTTTCGTGTTGAACCGTTGTTGTGAACCGTTTCGCTTATTTGAACGAGACCGGTTATCTCACATTTGACTTGTTTTCTTTTTTAAAATCAGAACGAGATGGTTTTATTGAATTACAAGATGGCCGAATATAGTTGAACAGAGACAACTCGTGGGACAAATGCCTCGTCTTCTCTTTCAGTCACATGGATTTCAAAAAAGAAATATGCGTGTGCAAGGGAAATTCATGATGGCCGCCTAAGAACGTGTATAAACTGCACAAACACTAGTTTATGTCCCGTTTCAAGGGGAAATTGAAAAAAAAATAAATTCACCACACCACTTTTCGTTCTTTCATGCAAATAAATGTATTTTTTTATAAACACACATACATACCTATCCGTAGCCATCCATACAAATTCAGCAGTATATAAGCCATAAACGTTAATGTGTATTCCCTGGATGGTTTTTTTATTTTTATTGTGATTTGTTCACGCCACGTTGCCACATTTCGTGCAACAGAACAGCAAAAAAGTTTTAATATGGATACAAGAAAATTAATGAACTCCACATACAAACATATGTATGTATGTAGGTACATATGATGTACACATATATTTATAGAAGTTCCAGCAGAGGCAGACGAGTTGTTTTTTTTTTATATGGATTATTACGATTATGATGTATTTTTTTAATTAAGATTTTAATTTGTGCCGGCATTATTATTCATTCAATAGGTATGGCAGATAAGTGTGTACATGTGTATGTATGTACACACTTAACACATATGATTGCATACATATGTACCTATCAATGAACTTAAAATATAGGTATGTACATAGGTAACAGATCATAATTAGGTGGATATATATGTATATATGTATGTATCTACCTGGTACCTTCATAGGTATGTACATATGTACCTTCGTATTTATATACATAAGTAGATAAATAGGTATGAAATTATAATTAAGCAGGTACAGTGGTGGCCACGGATCTAGAAATGAAAACGAATTTGCTATACATACATATGTATGTACATAAGTACGTATGTATTTATTATTCCAGATCCACTGTGTTTTGTGTACGGTCAAACAATTACATTCATTACGGGTTAATTTAGGAAAATTTATTTATTGCCGGCTTTTTCGCTGGACTGGCAATTAGAAAGCGGGCGGTTGTCACAAATTTTGAGGTGTTTTATTTTTATACGTAATCCATAATAATCATACTATTGATCGCAAATAAAAATATAAAAATAAGTATTGTAAGTTTCGTAGGAAAAAAAGTTTCGGAGTTATAGGTAGGTAGTTAAAAAAAAATCTATAAGATAACTTTGAAACTTCATATTAAAAAAAAAAAAAAATTACCGTACTAGCCTCGGCAAATTATTGCAAAAATTGGACCATTTTATCAAGATTTCAAAATAGTGCAACACTTGTTACTTGCTAATTCCATAAAAATATTATCAATATTAGGTATAAACCGTTTTTAGGGCAATCAAAATTCTGACTAAAAAAAAATGGAATTTCTGACATTTTACTCGGCAAGAGTACGATAACTTTACGCGGAAAAATATTAACGGATTCCTGTAGAGCGTCTAAATACAAGCATTTTTTACTCTGGGAGAAGGGGCTATCTCCCACCGTTTTAGCAGGAGGGGCAGTTTTCTAAAAAAAAAAAAAAAACACTTGCATTGGAAAAATATATTTAAAAATAACGGCAACACTTAGGTACAATAATAGGCTTTACGTTTCTTTTTTAAAGCCATAAATCTGCTCTGTCGTAAAAATGATTAAATTTAGTAATATCTGCAAATAGTTTTTGGATTTTTTTTTTGGAAAAAAGTGAAAAGACTATTTTGATTTATTTCGAAATTAAGAAAATATTATGTTCTTAATTTTCATTAATTATTAGTTACTGCTATTGATTGATTGTATCGAACATTTAGGTATAATAAATTAGATGATTCTATGATTTATAGTTTTTGAGAAAACAGGAAATTACCAAAACTAGTTTTTTATATTTTTTTTGTATTTGGGTGATTCCATAGGTATACTAAGTTTACGGCTTAAAAACAGTTAGGTCATTATGTTGCTTAGAATTACTATCCCCCTGCTTGTCATCAATATAAGATTTCGGGTAGGTGCAAGGTTGGGTTATTCCAAGATTTAGAATTAAAGAAACTTTGCATTGCTTTAGGATAATGAAAAAAAAAATTTCATTTATTTTGATCAAAATAACTTGATTTAACATTTAAAATTAAGTGTAAATCTCTACCTTTCGGGGAAGAAAGACCACTCCCTTCCAGAGTAAAAATATGTTTGTATTTATGGGCCCTACAGGAATCCGTTATTATTTTGTGACGTCAAAGTTATCGTACTCTTGAGTGAAATATCAGAATTTCCAATTTTTTAAAGTAAGAATTTTGATTGCTCTGAAACGGTTTATAATATTGATAGTATTTGTATGGAAGTAGCAAGTGTTGCACCATTTTGAAATCTTGATAAAATGGGTCAATTCTTTCAATAACTAGCCGAAGGTAGTGCGGTAATTTTTTTTGTAAATATTAAGTTTCAAAGTTATCTTACAGATTTTTTTTGAACTATAACTCAGTGAAACTTTTTTTTCCTACGAAACTAGTATGATTATTGTGGATTACGTTTAAAAATAGAACACCTCAATATTTGAAAATTTGTGACAACCGTACCTAAGATGTTGCCTAGTAAATCGATTTTCATAATTTTCCTAAATATTGCCCTAAAATCTAAACCAAGCGAGATGGATTTTTGTATTACTTTTACTAGTACGGATATAACCTCCTCTTTACCCCGTTGCCCGTTTGAAGTTGACTTAAGGGACACCCTGTATATAGAAGTCATGTAGATATGTTGTAATAAATAAATCAAAGGTCTTAACAAGATACTCACATACTCACTTTCAATCGAGGAGTCCAAGTGAGCTACCGGGACGAAACGCCAATTTTTTGATGGACTTTAAGGCCGTAAAATGCTATATTTAGAATCTAATTTAACAAAGTTCAGAATTAGTGCCTGAGTGTTCTACTTATGTAGGTATTTGTTTTTATATATACATAGTTTGTAAACCTTCAATAATTCATAAGTAATGTCCACAATTCAAAAAGCTTTTTGTGCATTCACTCACAATGCACTCTATGTAGGTACCTATGGCCATAGATTCGATAGCAAAACGATTTTGTTGATCAAAAAAGGCGATTTTGATAATGTCGAATCAGCAAAGATAATTGTTCTTAACTTCGACGGAGATAAAAAAAGATTATTATGTACCGACGTCTCATACCTGTCAAGAGCTACATTTCTTCTATAAAAACAAAATGCTTACTCAGGCTTCCTGCATCTTCTTGAATATCAAATTTAAGTGTAATCGGATCACCAGTTTTCGAAAAAGTCGAAGAAAAAAAACCGGTCCTAAGGGAGGTACCGTTTTTTTTTGCAAAATATAATGCATACCTACAGTAGTACTGATTTTTAAAAAAAAATCTTGGAGCCGTTTTCGAGAAAAATAAGCTTTTACATAACGGTTATTATGACAGGTACCGTTAATTTTTGAGCTAAAAAAAAAAATTGAAAAAACTCCTCTGTAGAATGTCAAAATGACCTTAAGTTCAAAATTTGAAGACGATTGGCCCAACCGTTTAGGCTGCAGTCTAATATACATCCGTACAGATAGGCAGACAGACAGACAGACGGACAGAATTTTGCCAGTAACTCAAATATGTTTCTCTATCATCGTAATGTCATGTTTGATTGTTATCTAAAAAAATTTTAATCTGCACGAATGCATAACTTGCATTATACTACCTATAATTGCAAGTAAAAAGATTGTTGATCTGTCAAAAGCTACATTTCTTCTGGGCTTTTGGAACATGGTTTTTATACTTCCTGAAACCATTGCACACGTAACTGCTTAGCTGCACCGGAATGAAAGATAATCAAAACAGGTGATTTTTGGTCCAATTAAAGTGTTTTAAAAAAACAGACTGTTTTGAGATTAACAACTACGCGAAAAGAAGACAAACTGACAGATATGTCAAATCAGCAAATTTTTGTCTTATAGCGATCATTAAAATTCAAGATTTTATCTCAAAATCGAGATTTGATCTTTCCAATTAAATCTTTTTCCCGCTCATAGCCACCTTCTTTTCCTGGGTACTGCCTCTTTCATTTAGGGATACATCTTTCATAAAAACATCGATGTTATGATGATGATATCGATATTTTCTCGATGTTTAAGAAAAATGTTCAATGTTTCAACTAATTTTTTGATGCTCAATAACCGGTTACTTCTTGAGTTAAAATACCTATGTTTAGTTAGCAAAACTAAAAAAATATCTCATAAGATTTGAGGTTATGTTGAAAAATTACCTGAAGTAAAATTATAGGTTTTTTAATCATCTACAACTTATCTGCAGACCATTTGTCGATCAGAAATGAAACTTCGAAGGAAATCAGAAAATAAAACGTTTTCAACCCCTAAACCTAACGCCATTCGAATCGACTTGCATTTATGTTTCACCTTTTCTTATCCCTTTCACCGGCGGTTCCGACCATTGCGATTATGTTGCTTGTGAAATTACTGTATCAATTCTATGTACATCATTTCTTTTTTAGAATTTGTGTTTATTTTTTTATTATCTCCCGGAAATAAACAATTGCAATTTCATAAATAAATCTATACAAAAATGATGTACAAAATGTATAGAAATTCATCAATTGAGAACAGCATGGCCGATTTGGCTCAAATTTATTTTCCGTTGTTTGTAATTCCCAGGAGAAGGTTTTTACGACTTTTGGGAAAACCCTCCGGAAAAGTCGAAAAATTTCATAAATTTTCATTTTCATTTTGTAACTACGTTTAACGTTTGTGGTTCTTGGCTATAATTGTACCACTTTTGTCGCTATCAAGAAGAGCTAGGGTAAGCCCGAGCAACGCCAGGTGGGTTAGTTAGTTTTATATAGAAATAAAATTTTACTATTTTGAATTTTAAACTGCGTTCACGTATGCGTAGTTTCGATTCTTTAAGAATAGAATCAATTTTCTCTTCTTTTTAGACAAAAAAAAACTGTAATCAATAATTGCCCAACACAAAACTGATTTTGCATGAAATTTCAGTAAAAAACATTGAATTTGAGATCCTTTTCAGACATAAATATGTAGGTTCTTTTGACAAACATGACATTATCATTAAATGTCATTCACCAAGAGTATCGATATGCTTAAATTAGTTTCAAATTCGATGTTTATGAACGATACATCGATTTTGAAAACATTCTTGACATGACATACTTGGCATGACGTTCTTTTAAAATATTACCTTATAAGTCATAAAATATTAAGCAATACAACACAAAAAACTAATACAAAATTTAACAACGGTACAAAATTGTTTACCTTGATTTATATGAAAAACGCAACAGATACAAGAAAAACCTGGGAAAAAACCTTTTTTTTATAATTACCTGGCCCAAGTTTTTGCGGAAAATTAAAAAAAAATCGCAGGATTATCCCTAATCTTTTTTTTATTCTTTATTAATATCTATCAGATAATTAAACCCATCATAAAATAATAATTGTTATTCCTCCTATTTTTTCAGGCAGAAATACATTTTTTCGCGAAAAGCCGAATTTCTCAGACATGGGTGGGCCAATGTAATGATTTTATTTTACTTTTAAAATAAAGGTACACCTTTTATATAAAAAAAAATGGACTTAACCAGTAAAGAGTAAAAAGAAAGAAGGTAATGAAATAGCAGGTTGTATGGCTTGTTTGAAAAAAAGTCATTAGTTAAAATGAGTACAAGAAAAGGCAGGAATAATGAATAATAAGCACAAGTGAAACGTTCAAAAAGTTACCCTAGGCCTAGATCATGTGGTATGGTAGAGTAGGGGAAGCAAAAAAAAAACACATATCAATGTTGGGCACGAGTACGATAACTACGGCGTCAAGATTTAATAACAGTTTCTTGTAGAGGGGTTAAATACAAGTATTTTTTACTATGGAAGGGGAGTCTATCTTCCCCCGTTTAAGAGGGGAAAAATAAATATTAATAACCAACGGCAACACTTTAAAACCATTACTATAACGGTTTTAACAGCCAGAATTCTGTTCTTTAATCCTACATTTATTTGAAATTATTTGCGTCAATAGTTTTCAAAATATTCGCATTCAAACTCGAAATTTTGATAAAAAAAAAACTCTTTGAACCAAAATTCAAAAATGTGAAATGGAAAATAAAATTTTCTTTCTGTGGTCAATGCTCATATCAATTTTGAATGAAACGCAAAAAAGCGAAACTTTTATATCTACTAGTTCTTGAGAAAATTGAATTGTGAATTATAGACGATTATAGACTTTATTTTAATGACTATTATAAAAGATAGATAAGCCCTATTTTAATTTTTTTAGTGTCAAACTATCGCATTGACAACTGTCACATTCTTCAAAAAAAAAAAAAACAGTACCTATAGCAAAATGTTTTCTGAGGACGAACATTTTAAAATGTTTGCAGATTTTGAAATTTTTCGAAAACAAAAAGTGTATAAACAACGAGCTGACCCTTTTTTTAGTTCTTGACGATGAAGGTATAGGTATATGTTTGACAAGGCCACGGTACAGTTTTTGGTGGAAAATATCGAGATCTCCTTACGTGCAACAAATCGTGGTCTTCCTATACAAAAATTATTGCAGGTTCTCGTAGCCCTTAATTTCTTTGGAAGAAATGTGCATCAAAGTGATATGTTGGTAAGAAAGTACAAGTTTTTTTAACACAAATTCCTTAAGTTCATACTTACGTGTAATTTTAGGAGCCTTACATGGATTGTCACAGTCTACCGTAGGAAAAATAATTGCAAGGATTACAAAATGCATTAGCGCATTATTATAGACGGTTTAATACCAAACTAAAAAATAAAATATAAAAATAAATTTTTGCAGACTAAAAAAAATTATATAATAATCAAACATGGTAACCATATATTTGCAAAGCAGCAAATTCAGTAAAAAAAAAATACAAAAAAAAACCCAACCAATAATCAAATTTCAGCGAAAATCGTTAAAACGGTAAATTTCATTCTTCAAAGAAATCGAGTTGCCGTATCTATAAAAAAAAGCCCAAAAACAGTGTATTTTCAAGGCAGAAATGAAAACTCCTCCCATCACTGTCTAAATTTCTTTCATTCTCTTATTATCAGTTATTCTAAAGAAAATGACAAAGAAATAACACGAAAATCTTGATGATTTACTTCCTTTTATATACATCCATTTTATATATATTCCATTTTATATACATCCTTTCCGTTCTGCATTTTTTTTAACATTGCATATGTATTATTCAAGATTAAAAGTCTACATTGCAATCTCCACTCAGAGAAAAACTTTAGGGAGATATAGACAAACTAGATGGCGCTCGTTTCCAACACCTGATGATGAAGAATGAAACTCGGAAACTTGCTATTAACTTCAATGGAAATAAAAGGGATTGTTCCAAATATTTCAAAGAGCTATCTGTTCAAACCGTGCGGCGGCCTCGGCTTTTAGAACATGGATGCGAATGAATATTGTTAACCTGCATCGAACAAAAAAATTGGAATTTCGTAAACAAATTATCTCGACTAGTGAATCTGAATTCAATGGTGCAAAATTTTAAACATCATTTATTTTAGCAATAGAACCGACTCTAGTTAAAGAAGTTCTTTGGATACCAGGGGCCTGTACCACTAAACTACAAGTATTTTACAAAAAACACGTTTTAACAAATTACAATGTTTTGTGTACCACAACGCTACAAGCAAAATGGACCTTAACAATTGTACAACAGACTTTAACAATATTGGAAAATTAACAATTTCCCAATGTTCTGTTCTGTACTACAAAGCTACAAGCGTAAATAAAATTTAACAAATCATTGTTAAATTGTTAGAAAAACTTAACGTACCAATTAAAAATTGTAAAGTAGTTACAAGTTGGATTTTAAATTTTTTTATATATACATTTCAATATTTTTTCTCACATAAAGACTGTACATGCTTTTTCTTGCGATTATAGGTACTATATATAATGCAAGTTATGCATTCGTGCAGATTAAAAATTTTGAGGTGACAATCAAACATGACATTTCGATCATAGAGAAACATATTTAAGTTACTGACAAAATTCTGTCTGTCTGCTCGTATGTATTTCGGACTACAACCTAAACGGTTTGGCCAATCATCTTCAAATTTAGTACATAGGGTTATTAACGGTTCCTGTCATATAACCGTTAGGTAAAAGCTCGAAGAACTCTTATGAAAAAAAATCAGTGTATTTCTGTGGGTGTGGTTTATGTTTTGATGAAACAAATTTAAGATGGTAGGCTAAAAACGGTACCCCCACGGTTTTTTTTCTTCGACTTTCTCGAGAACTGGTAAACCGTTAGCCGATTACAACCAAAATTAATATTCAGAAAGATTTAGGCAGCCTTAGTAATTTTAATTTAAAATATTTTCGAAAAAAAATTGTTTGTATTTTTAATAATTTTTTTCTAATTTTTTTTTTAGTTCGAAAAATCGATATTATGAAAACGCGTTAGTGATTTTTTTTAAATGTAGGTTATATTTGTGCTTAAGTTTGCGTTCTTTGAATATTTTGTTTTGCTTTAAAAAAAAAAATCATTTTTTTATATTTTTTCAAGAAAATAAAATGGCGTTGACATTTTTTCGTTGAAAACTCTTTTACGTACTTTGGTCCTCTTAATGTTTTTTTCAAATTTTATTCGTCGCTATGATCGCACATAAGATTCATCCAATCGTGCAATTTATTTTAGAAGTGTTGATGTTTGCTCTCAACAATAAAATCAAATTTTGACAAAAATGTACCATCTTTTTACATTTGTATTTTGCAGTGATGCTGTTTGTTCGCACTTATGAAATCGACAATATTCTGACATGCATGTACATACATATGTACGTATGTACATATGTAGGTACTAGCCGTATTCTTTATTTGCAAAACTATTCGCAATGCCATATTTTACACAATAAAATACAAAAACAACATCCCACTACCGATAAAAGCTGATTCCATAGGTATTTTCTTGTAAATTTTCCATTTTATTTGACACAAAATTGTATTCTGCTGATCATTCTGTATCTTGGTTTTTGTTTTTAGATCAATATTATTTAACAGCTAGGTTGTCAAAAGTGTCAACTTTTAAATAAAAAAACCAAGCTGCAGCGGATGGGTTTTTTTTTGGTAAATACCACGCACTACGGATAGCTTTCCCAAAAAAAAGTCTAATGTAACGCATATAGAAAGAGGTTTGACGTCGGCTAAAATGGAACAGCTACCAGAAAGCTTACAATAACATAATGGAGGCTAGGAGGTTTATTCGTTTGAACGCATGCTTATAATTTGTATTTTCCAGCACGACAACGATTCCAAGCACGCATCACATGTTATTAAGGCGAGGTTTGCGAATATGTTTTGAATTGTCCCGTCTAAAGCCCGCACCTCAATCCAAACGAGAACTTGTTGAAGAACCTTTTGAAAATATTAAAAAAATGGGCACGACTGGGTCACACATACTTGCTCTTACGTGCTTAATTACATTGGAAAGCAAGATCTTTGACAGCAACAAGTAACATTTATGTACGTTGAAAACAGCACAGTTTGAACTTATAAAAAGTATCAAAACCACAATATTTAACGGTTTTTAGTAAAATTGAAGTACGCCATCATACGTCTTAAATAACAAAGAATTTATAAAAAAAAATATTTCGAAATTTGTATGACCGGTTTTGATAAAATCCTGTTTTTTATTTTTAGATTTAAAAAACATTTAATAATATACATGTGACTATAACATTTAAAATAAATTTTATGATTAGTTTTAAAAATATTTATTTTTGAAAAAAAAAATTTAATTTTGATATGCAGAATTAATAAAGCTGCTTAGATCTTCTCAAATATATAATCTGACAGCCGTTACCAAGAAAGCCCAAAATTTAAAAAAAACCTACTGTTAGGTTAAGGTACTGTTAATAGATTTTTCCCGTAAATTTAGTTCTTATCAAATGATAGCCAACACCAACAAAAAAAATCTCAAAAATGTTCATCAAAATCGTTGGAGCCGTTTTCGATAAAAATAAGCTTTTCCTAAACGGTCATATGGCAGGTACCGTTATTTTTATGCCTAAAAATAAAATTTCAATTTCCCTTCTGGGGAATGCCAAAATAATCACACACACCAAGTTTGGAGATAATCGCTTATCATACTGACAGACAGACTTCTCTATGATCGTAATGCCTTATAGTCCCTATAATCGCAAGTAAAAAAGAGATCTGGGAGAGAAGGCCAAAGGTCAAACTTAACTTAAGATACCTCATCCTGAGTTTCTAGCACAGATTTTCCGAAGTTATACCTAATTACCTAGTTTTTGTTTCAAATTCTTTGGCAAATAGCGAAGGAACAAGACTTTTCAAAGTTATTTTCTAAGAGTTTGAATTTAATTTGTACTATACATACATAACTTTTTTTTATATATATATTTAACGCGCGCACAAGGGACTATTTGTTTCCCTTTTAATGTAGAACACACTGCGCGGGCATTAGGAAGATAGGGAGCAGAAAGATATGTGTCGATTAACATCATTGGTTTTGAATGCTTGCAGATCAAAATGGCAAGGGAAAATCTAGCCGGGTAAACTATTCCAAATTCGTGTTGTTCGGCTAAAAAAAGAATCCCTATATTTCACGGTATGTCCGAAATTGGGCTAACTGATGAGCATTCCTTGCGAGACGAGTATTACGGGAGAAACTTTCAAGGTGAGGAATCTAGCTGCCTACTTCAAGTGAACATTTTTTTAAAAATAAACGATAAAATAAGGAAAGACATGAAACATTGCGTGGGCAATGGGCATGTACCTGCTTCCTGCTTGCCTACAATTTTGTTTAACTGATATACATAGGTACATACATATTTTTTTCCTATAACCGACGATTATTATGGTTTAAACTGGGACGTCCATATGCTGTGCACGTCACTAGTAATATTGAAAAATTGCAAAAAAAATCTTTTCGGCCAATAATATCGAGAATCAGGTGGATATTCGTAACCTAACGTCAAATGCCAAAGTGGGTATTGAATTCACTGCATTACTGCCGCCAGCAGTTAGTTTTAGTTTTCGTTATTTTAATTAAAAACTCCCTGCAGCTTCCTAAGTACAATCAAAACATAAAACTAAGTTTAGAAAATACCTATATAAGTTTCTATCAGCGAAAACCGAAGCGCATATGAACCTACAGAGGTAGATTATGTAAATAAAATAAATTGGAACTTTTAATGTTGCGTTTAAATCATGTGGGCAGTTTGGCAGGCAACTTACGCATTCTACATACGATTCCTGGACGAGAATAAAATTGTGTGCCCAAGGGTGTCGTGAACGTCATATATAATGCTGACATTTCAAGAAAGTTTGTCCTTCATAAAAATAAAATTATATGTAAACACATTTTCTTATGAAAAACATAATTTGAAAATTTGTTAAAATGTGCTTACTACTTTCGTAACCAATGGTATCGCTTTATTGAAATGCTTCAGTCTAAAAAGAACGATTTTATTTAGGCTTTGCTTTGAACCATAAAATAAAATAAAAGGCACGACTGGGTCGCACGTACTTGCTCCTATGTGCTAATCCTTTTTAAGTGCAGACGTCTTTTTGACAAAGATTTAGTTTTAATGTTTTTTTTTTGACTTGCTACTTCTTTAGAATCGTTGGGGTTTGAAGCTCGAACGAACATGCGTCACGACAAAGGGATAAACACATGAATATGTAGGATTGTTAGCTTTTGCAGTTTGTTAGTGTACTATCTTTCCACTTGTTGTTTACTGTTTATGATATAATTTGCTAATAGAAAGATATAAAGGTCTTTTTTCAGTTTAATTTTCATTTTGGTATGGACAAATTTGAACAACTGGCATAAAGATTCGTGGGAATCAGCAGTAGGGCAATAATGTTAGGTATAGAGACCTAATAGGTCCCTATAACAATAATTTACTTTTTGAATTCAAATTAATTAAAATAGCTTAATTATGTTTGATGGATCGATAAACGTATGGTGTGGGTAGGTATTAATGGAATTTATTAAGGATATTACGTACCTATAAGGTTGGAAGGAAGGTAGGTACTATAATTAAGATACACATTCCAACTACTGTTACGCGAGTGGGTATAGAGACAATATTAAAAGTTAACACAGTGGTTTTGTTTATTTATTGGCAAATGTAAAGTTTTGTTTTCTCGATTGAAATGTTTGCATTCAGTAGTAATCGAATAGGTTTTTTTATTTGTTAGTTGTTTTTGTGTGTTAAAAATAGGCTTCCTTATTTATTCTGTGCTTTTATGATGATAAAATGCTTTAAAATACGTAGGTATGTTTGTAGGTTGTCACCTTCTTTTATTTGACTAATGGCTAGGGCTTAGCTGAGCAATATGAAATAAAATTTTGGGAACATTTTTTATGAAACCAAAAAAACACTACTCATAACGTTTTTTGGAAAAAATGTTGTAAGCCATCTTATTTATTTTGCTGTTTTCTATTTTATGAATTTTTCATTTCAAAATTGTTCGACCAGTTTTTTCAAAAAAATGTTTTTTTTGAAAAACTTTTCGAAAACATATTTTAAAATTTTTTGAGTATGTCAATTTAAAGAAATCTATAGACTAGGAGATCTACAGATCCGTTTTCAAAATATTCAAAAAACAAAATAATTTTTTTAAAAAAATTATTAAAAATTAAAAAAAAATGTTTTTGAAAATTTTAATAAGCAATATTGTTTAAATCATGTAGATATCGATACGGACAGACAGACAGACGGACGGAATTTCCGGACCCACTTTTTTTGACTTCTCTATCATCGTAATAACATGTTTGAATGTTAGAATTTTTTTTTTTTTACGAATGCATAACTTGCCTTATAGTCCCTATAAATCGCGAGTAAAAAACGCCTATTTCCTACTGTAAAGTAAAATGCTGCCTGCCCTGGTAAAACAATTGAAGCACCGACGGAATTATAAACTTTTGAATTTTTCATTCATACTCCTTGGAAATTGATGGAAAAATTGTTTATACATATAACTTTAGACATTTAAACAGATTAAGACAGTCCATTTCCCGGGAGATTTTGAAAATTTTAAGAAAATAAAATTGTCACTTTGACACAGATTTGAAAAACTGAACTAAACAAGCAACAAAATTAATTCGCAGGGTTCGCACTGACAACAAGACCTTACTTTAATTTTGCAGGCGCTACATAACGTGATGCTCCAGGGCCTGGTTCAATATGCCCCTCCAGCTGGCTCGATCTCTATCCTGCCGTCTTCAGCTTTGCATGCCAAACAGTCGTAGCTCGCAGGTCTCATTCTACTGTCGCTTCATCAGAGATGAGGTCTATCCTTGCTTCTGGCTCCCTCAGGTCGATGTTCATCCGCTCTACATGACTGAGCCATTTAAGCAGCTGGATACGGATTTTTTTTTTTGCTAGGATAATGTCGTTATACAGCACGTACAACTCGTTTTTGTATCTCCTTCACCAATCGTTTTTAGCCGGATCGTAGTACTTTTATCTCGAATACCTCAAGGAAGCTTTAATCCAAATAGAAGGACCGGGATGATCAGTGTTTTGTATAGCGTCTCTTTGGTTCTTCACGATAGGGCTTTATTCCTCAATTGCTTACTCAAGCCAAAGTAACAGCGATTAGCAAGCAAGAGTGATTCAAAGTTTGATTTCTGTGCTGATGTTGTTGCCAGCAGTGACGAAGACCTCACATGTCAAAATTTGCAGTGAGTATGAAAGAAAGTAGTTTTACGTGGCTTAGCGGTAAGTATATCGGACTGCTCTGCCTATGCCATAGGGTTATTTATGAAAGAGACAACAATCTAAGATGATTTTCTCTCCTTGTTACATACATACCATATCATTCATTTTGTCGTATTCAGCGACAAAAGAAATTAATTGTTAAATGAGCCAAAAAGATTTGTTCGATTTGATAGACTAGAACCTCCACTGAAACTTTGGCGAAATCCCTCATGAGATTTTAGGTTTTTATTTTTGCGGGCGATAGCTATTCATATTAGATAAAGTTATTTTCGGAACTTACCGCGTTATAAGAAATATTTTCTAATTTCTTTCTACCCGACGCGACTATATCCTTCAACTCTTGGTTAAGGTGTTCGGGGTCACAAATTTTGTTAGCACGGTTCACAAGAGCTGGGTGATGATGGGATGTATAGCATGTAAATAGCTGTCCGTATGAGTGTCTTTCCGGAACACCGTGTGGCCGATCAAACCATCCTGCTTTCTTATGACTTTAATGTCTAGGAAAGCCAAAGAGTTTTCTTTTCCTCTTTCCATTGTAAATTTAACTTTTTCGTGGATAGAATTAAGATGAATCAGAAAACTTTCTACCTGATCCTCTTACGCAGAAGGTGTCATCCACGTACCTTATCCAAATTGTTGGTTTCGTTAAGGATGTTTCTAATGCCAATTCCTCAAAATGTTGCATCCATATGTCTGCAATTATTGGTGCAACAGGTGAACCATCAATTTGTAAATAATATTTACCATTGTATAAGAAATATCCTGATGTAAGGCATATGTCAATTAACTCTAATAACTTAGAGTTGTTTTGTGAATCAGACAATTTCGATTTTATAACATTGAGGGTTTCTTCAATTGGAACATTGGTGAATCAACGTCTGCATGGTGAGACTCCCATTTAGGAGTTTCTACCAGCCGTTTCCACAAGCGATTCCCAAAAATTAACAGGTTTAGTGAAAAGAGATATTAGGCGTGTACCACGCGAAAAGAAATATTTTAGGGTTTGAAGTCAATTTGACTGATGATGAAGAATCACTTGGTGAGGCAAGGACACAGGTTTACAATTTTTTTTATATCAGAAATCTCCGGTAAAAATATAATGCACAGCTGATATTTTAATCAGATGCGCTCAATATAATGATAAAGTGTTAAGTGGCAATCATCACTATTAAAGAGCCCCTCGAAACAAAGTTCCGTGATTTGATTACACGACGACGAACCAAGCAAAGACAACGGCTAAACTATTTAAACATTTTCTCATCGAACGAGCTCTACAGAGCTCGAGCTGCACATCAGCTATAAATTGCTGGTAAGAAATGAGATCGCCAGGGAATGGTGGTGGAATTGGTCGTTGCAAGTACCAGTCTGCCGCGTAAAGATAAAGCCACCAAAGTACCATGTAGACCTGATGGAGTAACTTGTAACCAAATTGACCACGTGTTGATAGATCATCAGCACAACTCGAGCTTGATGACGATACGAACGTTTTGAGATGCCAACATTAACTCGGATCACTATCTTGTTGGTATGGTGTTCCGAGGGCGGATTGCTTTGCAAAGCAGTATTGCATCCGCCTCTCAGCCTCGAATCAACACGGCTGCCCTACGCGAATGAAAACAAAAGCAATCTATACAGTCCCGCGTTAAGGCTCGCCCTCGGAGAGCTAGATGAGGGAAGAGTAAGTCATTCGGGTGTAGAGGAAAAATGGTCACGCCTTAGGAAAAGTCATTAGTACTGCTTATACCATCTTAGGCAGTAGTCGCAGAATTCGTATCCACGGGTCTGATCTCTGATGATAAATGTGTTTTCATACCAGGCAAATCAACAATTGATTAGATCTCTACCCTTAGATGGTCTGGCTTGCATCCTCTTCAACCTGGCGTCCTTGACTCTTGCAAATAAACAATAGGGATTATCGTCACCCAGTTCAGCCAGATATTACATTTTATGCAGGCGACATCGACATCATCGGTAGAAGCCTATAAGGTGTACAACACTCCGTGGGCACCTAGATCGCATGAGCAAAGAGGAACCAGCTTGGAAAGTCCTTTGCAGTTCATTTTATGGTTCAAGTATGGCGTAGAACAGGACGACCAGATGGCAGCAGCTAGCAATATGGATGCATGGAAAAACTTGTTGAAGGAGACCCGGAATGGTTGTTGCGCCGATGATGACGGCAGAACACAATGTCATGTGAGAAAACAAACTAGTATTCATAAGTCTCCCTTGTCCAATTAAGGATCTTCTTATTGGTATATGGTCTGATTAATCTTTTGGGTTGTCTCAGACCTCCGACTTTGTTTAAGTGATGAGATCATTAGATCTGCTCTTATACTCGTTTAATTTGTTGAGGGAGGATTTCCAATTACTTCCACAGAATGGTTCTGGAGGTATGAAAGTTGTGCGGAGGATCCAGTCCTAACTAGTTCGTCCACAATTTATAATCTTACGATAGATTTAGACATCATTGTGTAGGTATAGCCAGTGCGTATCATTTTTGGGTTGATTACCCATCTTTCATCATTGAGAAATCTGCTAGTCTACATGGTTCAAGCGGCACGTTGTGTGGCAGATTCTATGGAAATTCCCGTTACAAGTTTTGTATCGAGGATTACACCAAGGATTAACTTTGTTCAAATAGTTTAGTTTAGTTCCTTTCACTACAATTGAAGTCAGGTTGAGTTGTCTTCTTTTGGTGAAAGAAACTATTCGTATTCGTTTTAAAGGCCTTTATGTGTGGAATATAACATCGTTTAAAAGTCCGCCGCGACTTCTCTTGGTGGCGCGCATCCAAAGTGTTTAAGTGTCTAATCTACTAAATCAGAATGAATTTGACTGATGGCATTGGTTATGTTGGCTTTGAGGTCCGCGGTGGTTTGTTGCCTATTCGCATAGACCTGCGACTTAAGAAAACCCTACAAGAAAATGTCTTATGGGATCAAATCGCACGATCTCGGTGGCCTCCACGTGAGATGACCATGGCCTGATATCGCTCGTGCAGAATGTCCAATGTGGAATGATCTGTGGCGCCGTCCAGATGTAGTTGGTCTCCATATTAACCAATTCAGGCCAAAAGAAGTTGGAAATCATCCAGCAATAGCGCTCGCCGTTGAGGGTGATGACCTGGCCAACATCGTTCTCAAAGAAATATGGACCGATGACGCTGCCTGCCGAAAACCCACACCAAACAGTGACATTATAGGGATGCATTGGACGCTCTTGATTCTCAACAATATTGTTTGGTCCCATTCATCCAAAAATGGCCCTCATCGCTGAAGATAACTTTTCGATGAAAATCAGGGTTAGTTGCCAACTGCTCCAGAGCCCATTCATCAAACACACATCGTTGTCTATGGTCGTTTACCTACAGCTCTTGGCTCCTGGGTCATTTGAATTTTGTGCAATCCCAGCAAGCTAAAACTCAAAACTCGCCAAGTTGTTGTCTGCGAAAAGCCGAGTTCTTGTGAGCGACGCGAAATCGACTGCCTCTGTTTCTTCTGCACCCTCTCACGTACGACGGCGATGTTTTCGGCAGATCTTGTGTTGCGTCTACGTCTACAATGGTCAAAGCACGCGGAACGATGCCCGAACAGAACACCCATTTTGGTAAAACAATTTTATCATATGCACGTGTTATTGAGCGCTATATCTGTCCATGCTGATTTGGCACACTGAATAAATGAAAGCCAATTTGACAGATGTAGCTTCAACAAGATGGCCGCTATCAACTGTCAAAGTTCAGAAGTCCCTATTGGAAGACCTTTTAGATGGTCCTCTACCTTAGACTTATGGCCAAAGAAGAGGTGATTGCATTCAACCTAGTGGACATCCTCTCCCCGCAGTTATCTTCAGTTATTATAAAAGTACATTATTGTTGCAGGTTGAATTTCATTATTTTTAGAACCTTTTAATCCAAAACACCTGTTAAAGAGTCCAGGTAAAACCACACCCAACACATACATATTCCAACTAACCACAAATTTCTAAGGCTCTAATACTTTAACCATTGGGAAAGATAGGTATTCATCTCAAAAATGTAAAAGAAAGGAATTCCTTTAAACATTTTCGGAAGGTAGGTATGCAGGTATCTAGGAATGCTTGTACTCCTGTCTATATTATAAATGTTTGTCCATCTTTTTCAAACTTGCTTGCAAAATTTCTTCCTTAAACCAAGAAGACAAAAATATGAAAAGAAATTCCCTGCGTATTTCAAGAAACAGGTCCTACCTTCTTTATATAAGTTTATCTGTATTCAAGTCCTTGGAGTATCTTCCTGCTTTTTTCTTACTTTTTGTTTGTTTCGACAGATTCTTTTTTTTTTTTTGTTCAATGTAGGTACATACATATATATAACCTCATTTTTTATGGGCTCCAAACATTCTTTTATTTCCACCATAGTTGATGTTGTTGTCGTCGTCATTGTCATTGTTAACGTGAGAAGGTGTTGTTTGCCAGCAAATTGTGTAATCAAGGCTCAAGGAGCAATAATATTAGAGAAGCGACGATGGGTGATCAAAAAGCAGCAAAACAAGCAAAACCCAATTCCTTGTGAATAGCACGATATCCACGAATAGGTTCTGTATAAGTATGTACAGTGATGACAAACTTTATAAAAGGAAACACAAAAAAAAACAGCAAGGAGTTTCGCCCCAATTCAAACTCTTCCTTCTCGTAATACAACTTCTGTGGTAGCAATAAGAGAAAAGAATAACAACAAGGAAACTCCCCATCGTGCCCTTCGTGACTACGTAGGTTCATTTGGCAGACAAAGCCATTTATTTCATTTTTATTATACCGTTATATGGCTATAATAAAGGGCAAGTCAAGTCGAGAAGGCCAACAGAACCAAATAGAAAGAGGAGGAGGGGAAGAAGAAGAGAAGAAACAATTCGGAGCGAGAGACAAAACATCCAAGGAATACGAAAATATATGTTTAGTTTAGTAAATTATGTACATCGAACAGAGTGTATATAATAACCACGCACAAGGACAATGAATGCCAAAGACGGCAAAAAAAAACACACGCACACAGCCGTGTTAACAAAAAAAAAAAAAAAAAAAACAGTGGCCGGGAGTAAAATAAATTGCAAACACGTCAGTGGTGTGTGGTGTGCAGGAGGAGTTGGAGAACTTAACTTCTTAAAGAACTCCATTACAATTTCTTTTTAAAGCTGTGATTGTATCTGCTGTAATCATGAGATCTTGTTTTATTCATGCCGCCAGTATACAACAGCTTGAACGTGAAACAATCGCCGCTTTTATTTAAAGTTTATTTATTGTTTCCCCATTTTTTTTTTTTTTTTGTATTTGAAAGATTCAGACGCAGACATCTTTCAGGAAACAATGCGAACATTTGTTTTGAAGCTACGGAAATTTATATATATTATTTAAGCCATACAAAAGGGTAAATAATACTTTTTATTACCTTGAAGAAGGTGGACACTTTTAAATAGTTAAGAATTTTTTTATCCGACAAGTTTTAAGATAAGCGGTGTTTGGTACTGTGTGCTTCCTTGCAGCATAATAAGAAAGACCTTCCTCAACGTTGAAGTCGGAGTTAACCAGCTAACTGCAATTTTCAACAGAATCATTTTTTTCATTTTTGCTCTAGGTCGAAAAAATAACGGAACCTTTTTAACGAAAAGTTTGATTTTCTCGAAAACGGCTCTAACGATTTTGATAAAACTTTCAGGATGCTACTTTTTTTTTACAACAATTCATTTTTCAGTTAGAATAAATTTTTCGAAATTTGTTCTATAATGGTACCTCTTACTCTTATAGAACCGTTTTTTTAATGCGCTTTCATCGTAAACCATTATCCTGATTTCAAAAAAATTTTGCACACAGGAAGTCATTTATAATTCAATTAATATTACATTTAAAAGTTTTGAAAAAAACTTTTTTTTAATTTTTTTTAAAAAGTTTTCTAAAAAAAATTGCTTTTCGAAATATTTTGAATTATTTTTAAATAATTTTCCCAGATGAAAACTTCAGAATTCATTATAATGACATACTTAAAAAAAATTAAAAATTTTATTTTCGAAAAGTTTAAAAAAAACGACTTTAAAAAAATGGGGCGATGTTTTGTTTTGTACGCACGGTACGTGCTGGGGATTTGAATGAATATTATCCAAAAGAGTAAATGTTGCCATGAATCGATCCATAGTATTGTGTATTAGCTGCTCAGATTGATTATTTTGTGCACTGTAAACTTGGCAAAGTGCTCTATAAGTTTTGCGAACAGAGCGCGAATATAATAAAGGGTTTTCGAATAAGGACTTTTTTTTAAATAAAACGCAAACCATTTCAGATATTTCAAAAACTTTATTATCGGCTTGAAGTACAATCAAAACATTTATGAATGGAACTTGACTTTATTCATATGGCCACCGCGGGCACGTTTTCGATGACTATGCCACACATGTTGACCAAAACGGCCGCTATTTCGCGTTCAATGTTGGCTCTGATCTCTCTCAACGTCGTCGGCTTAGTGACATAAACCAATGACTTAACGTATCCCCTAAGAAAATAGTCTAGAGGCGTTAAATCGCATGAACGAGGCGGTCAATCGACTGGCCCATTTCTTGAGATAACACGCTCATCAAACTAACTCTTCAATAAATCGATTGTAAGGTGTGCTGTGTGGCTTGTGGCACTATCCTGTTGAAACCACATGTCGTCCAGGTCCATATCTTCCAATTCGGGCCAAAAATAATCGGTAATCATGGCGCGAACACGCTGATGCCGCCCATCAAAAATCACCAGAGGAGACAAATTGTCATTGTCCATTTCTATCAATCATTCAAAGATTTGCAGCAGGAAACATGGATCATCAGTGTTAGTCGATCCGATTAGACGATCTGTCGTTTATTACAAGTCTATAAAATCAACGATGATGATCCCAGACATTAATAAAAATAATTTATTGTCTCCAAATAGGTAAAAAACGGTTTGAGGTATCCTATTCGTGGCTCGAAATTGAATATGCTGCAGAAGAATTAGAATTTGTTTTGAACAGAACGCCAACTTGGGATAACCACATTAACATGGCTGTCTGATTGTCCTACGGTTTTAAATAAATTTATTGACGCGACAGCTCCTTGTGACTTTAATTCTCAACCATTCCTGTTGTTAATCTGCAAGAATGGAAGGGACCTACAGTTTACCGCTGAGTCTGAACGGCTACATGAGATGCACTTTTCGATACAAATTTTACTCTTGGAGGTTTTTTCAGTTCCTCGCAAGAGGCAGTACCCCGAATAAAAGGTGGCTATGAGCGGTATTCGAACCCAGGCTCATTCGCTTAGCAGTCCAACACACTAACCACTGAGACACGTGGCACTACGGTTTTAAACGTTTAAAAACTGGTAGCGAAAACGCTAACAGTTCCCAACTTGATTTACGGATGTGAGGTTTTCCGCAATTGTGGTTCTTCTAGCAGAAGAAAGCTTAACATTGCATTTAATAATATTGCACGTTATGGTTTTAATGTAATACGCTTCGACAGAGTTTCTCATTTCTCTAAGATACTTTATAACAAGTCAATAGATTATCTTATTCGTTGTAATTTATTATTTAAACTCAAACATTTGGAATTTACGGAAAACGGTTTTTTCGACGTCAAAAAAGTCATCCACGTTGCAAAAAGCTCAAAATAAAACATGGAGGCAGCAATATCATGTTGTATGGTTGTTTCTTCTGGTGGGGTGTGAGACCAATTTTCCTGATTGAAGATATTCGGCCCTATCGATGTATCCGTTCCGATAGAGATGTAAGAAATATCGGATTTTCCAATAGGGAATTGAAAACTTTGAATTTAATTTGTGAACGCACTCTTCCACTAATCATCGTTGAATTTCATCGCAAAATCATCTTCAGTGACGTAGCTCATTTTTGGCTCAATGGGATCGTCAATAAGCACGTTATTGGTCGGGTGAAAATCTACATTTGCTTCATGAATCACCACTTCATCCACAAAAAGTAACTGTTTGGTGCGGTTGCATTCCGGCGGCGTTATTGGGCCATATTTTTTTCATCGACGATAACGACCGTCACGTTACTGTGAATGGCTAGAAGATATGGACTTGGACGACATGTGGTTTCAACAGCACACCTTACAATCGATTTATTGAATAGTTAGTTTGATGAGCGTGTTATCTCAAGAAATTGGCCGCTTCGGTCGTGCGATTTAACGCCTCTAGACTATTTTCTTTGGGGCTACCGTTAAGTCAGTGGTTTATGCCAACAAGTCGACGACGTTGGGAGAGTTCAGAGCCAACATTGAACGGTAATAGCGGCCGTTTCGGCCGAAATGTGTGTTAGAGTCATCGAAAATTGGGTCCAACGAATCGACCGCTGCAAACGTGCCCACAGTGGCTATATGAACGAAGTCGAGTTCCATTCATAAATGTTTTGATTGTACTTCAAGATAATTAACCATTTGCGTTTTATAAAAAAAGTTGTCAAGTCCTTATTGGAAAACCCTTTTATCGAAACGATATTTTTCTTGCGTTATTTTTTTATATAACACGATTCGTGATTGTAAATTTATTGAGGAAGAAATTATATAGTTTATAGTAAAGAATCTGTTAAATTGGAAGTGTAAGGTATACTATTTTTTTACTTTTTTTTGAAAAAAAATATTTGTTAAGTGATTTGTTTCTTTTAATATTTTTTTCCTTGACTTAACTTATAAATTTGTTTTTTTTTTTATTGATATTCAAGGTTTTGGATTGATATCTTCACGCTTCACCTAACTTAGGTTTTACATAGCAAATTTAAAAAAAATACCGAATGTTAAAATAATTACAACACTGAAGTAATGAAATCTAAAACAACAAGCTGTCGTACACCACATCACGCAAACGAAACTGTTTGTACCAGGGTTGGCTTATATACATTTGTTACGTCTCCTACCAACTTCGGACGTACAGTCAAATACAGAGATTCTTTCTTTAGCCGTACCACGCGAATATGTTGCATACGTAAAAAATGTAGTTAACGTAATTAATTGTAGTATAATCTGCTTTAAACGTCATTTCACTATTAAACATTGTTATTTCTCTCAAAGTGTCAAGGTCAACTTCAACAAACAACAATTTACTACGCTATTCTCATCAACCCAAGTTGAAATTAATTTAATTGACGTTCTATCTGCTGAAGAGCTAAACGATTACAGTGGCTTTGTATGCGGAGATGGCATTTTTGACCATTTGAATCAAAAATGCAGCCAGTTTGAACCTAAAACTAATTGGAGTTTTGCGTCCTGGTCTTTCAAAATATGCTCTTCGCCTACTAAATATACCAGCATCATTTGCTGCTATTGAAGGAGTTTTTTGACACTGGTCGTTTGTGCATTCCAGAAGCCGAAACCGACTTTCTCAAGAAAAGTCGAAGAAACTCATGGACATTCACTACTCACTCAAGTTAAACGACTCCAATAATAGTGATAATTAGCAGCTAACTATAGTAATGGTTTCATTGTTTGTTAATAAATAAAAAAATTATTTATTCACATTGTTTTTACTTGCGATTATAGGTACAAGTTATGCATTCGTGCAGATTAAAAAATTTGAGATAACAATCAAACATGACATTACGATGATAGAGAAACATATTTGAGTTACTGTCCGTCTGTCTGTCTGTCTGTACGGATGTATTTTGGACTGCAACCTAAACGGTTGGGCCAATCGTCTTCAAATTTTGAACTTAAGGTTCTTTTGAAAAAAATTCACACTTTTTCACATTTTTTTAAAGAAATACATTTTTCCGCATGGAACTATTTTACGTACTTTTTTAAAACAATCAAAAGTCAGAAAAATCGAATATAATCTTTGGAGTTCCCTTAATATTTTTCAAATTTTATTTGAAGCTGTGACGGCAAGCAAGTACGTGCAATCCAGTCGTGCAATTTTTTTTTATTTTTTTTATTTAAACTTGGTACTTACATATAAGTATGGGTATTTATTTAGGTATAGTATTGGTAAGTTTGAGATTTGGATCTGGAATTCTGGATGTGTGAGTGAGATTGTGTGATCCTAGCCGTGTTCAATAAAATACAATAAATTATTTTTTTTTTATTTGAATAGGTTTGACGTAACAAATAAGACCACGTAGAAAACGTATAAACTACACGTAGTTAATCGCGTAGAAGACTTGAGATAAACTATTCGGCCAACGAATTTTTGCACTAAATTTCAACTAACTAACTGACCAATTAGAAGCCCGTCGACCCCATGAACGCATCCATTCCATAGTTAAACTTCAAATATTCCCTGGATGAATCCTTGTTCATTATGAATCATCTCTTCACATCACATGATTACTTTAAAAATGTTAAAGAATACAAATCAAAAGAAATTATTTTTGCATGAACTCTGCAAATATGCGTGCATTCAAAACTACGCCATTTTTAGCCACAATGACTATTTCAACTTCAATTGACCCTAGTCAGCTTGAGTTTTCTTCAATTTTCTTTCGATTTTGATTATTTACATTTTCTTTTCAGTTTTCTTGCTGTTGAAAGATAAGAAAATAAATTCTCCAGAAAACTGCCATTTCACTCTGTATGCCATGCCATGCCATGTGCGATTATTGATTTTCTCTAAACAAAACTTCTTCCTTTTTTTTCTCTTCTTCCTCATTTTGCATCCCCCTCTTTGCCCGCCCGGTTCACTTGAAGTCTGCGCACGAATGCCAACTAAAAACAGACAGAGCCCCGGTTGAAGTCCAGAAACGTGCATAGATGTTAAATAGGCACACAGCACACAGCACATCGACAACAGCATCAGTAGCAGCAGAAGTCCTATGTAAAACGGAATCAGAATAAATTCCCGGGGCAAAGTTACTCTATGTTTATATACAAACCAGACCACATCATCTCCTTCCATTTTATCAAGATACATATATGTGTATCTTTTATATACAAAATGTACATAAATATCCACCCAAACCCAGTATTTATTAGAGAAAACAAAAATTGCAAGAAAAAAGAAAGAACTAAAGTAGGTGGAAAATAAGTATCTTTGGTGCGGCATCGAAATGCTGCAGAAGTACTACAAGGAACCCAGACAAAGATACAACCAAGATGTAGTATATTTGCCAAGAAAACTCACAAGATCTTGGGTTGGTTTACATTAATCTCTTATCTTGTATTTATTTCTCCAGGAAAAAAGATACTTTCATGAAGAAAGACTACTTTTTGGATGGTTGGAGTTGAGATACTCGAACTCATAGATGAGGAAATGTCAGAAGTCAGTCAGAATGGGGGGTATGACATCAGACTGATGTAAGACTATTAATTCCAGCGCAATACTTGGACTGCTACTATGGGATAATCATAAAATTAGTCATAGCGCTTGTCTAAAATATGAGAAAACGGTCCATTTATGGCTTAATACTCCCTAATGTACGTCTTAATGGCCATTATACCGTATACACTTTATACAGATTTAGAAGTCATACGTGTTAGATGAACAAAAAAAACTTGCGACATTTAGCTAATGCAACTGTCAAGGTCAAGTGACGTCTTGCAGAGATTACGAGTGGCAAATGGTTTTAGCTGTCTTTGTATTTTGCATATCAAGATGAAGTTTTTATAGCATCCTTTACGTTTATAGAACTTTCAACATTTTGTTGGAACTTGAGAGCTTCGCTCAAGTAGAGTTTTTTTAATTGCTCTACAGAGACTGGAACCTTTGACGTTTAGAGTTCATAAGCAAAATGGAAATACATATTTTTTTTGCTGATGTTATTAGAAAAAGAAATATATTTTTGCATGGCAACTGTTGCAGATAAAAATGTAGAACTTCTTTGGATGTAGATTCGTCGTTGGAGGCAGATTCAGTCTAGAGGAAATCGACAGGTCATTTCCGGATCGAGTCTCTAATAACATCCAAAGAAGTCCACCATAAAGTATTAAGAAAGAGTGGCACCATTGCCTAAATGCTATCAGAGACGCCGCCTCTGTAGTACTGGTTTATAATTTATACATGGCATCCACAACGAAATCCCAGGTTTGAAAATGAGTGCTAGAAACCATAAGCAACATAAAAAAAGGAAGGAAGTACCAGAATCCTGAACTGCTAGCCGATTGTACGAGCAGAAAAGGAGAGACGAACACCGACTTCACAAAAAGAAATAAATTGCACGACTGGATCGCACGTACTTGCTCATACGTATGTGCGGTCACATCGTCGAATAAACTTACAAAAAAAAAATTAAATTATAATTAAACTTATAAAAAGTATCAAAACCACAACACTTAACGGTTTTTAGTAAAAATGGAGTACGCCATCACACGCCTTGTATAAAAACGAATTTATGAAAAAAGTATTTTGAAAATTGTAGGACGGATTTTGATAAAATACTGTTTTTTTATTTAATTTTTTTTTTATTTAGTATGATATTTTAGAGTTTGCGATTTTTAAATTTTAAATATTATTTTTTTTATTAGTTTTAAAAATATTGATTTTTCAAAACAAAAAATTTCAAAAATCAATTTTATTTAGAAAAAATAAGTTATTTAAAATGTTGATATGCAGAACTAATTTGGCTACTTAGATCCTTTTAAATATAAAATTTGACAGAAATCCAGAGCCGTTAGCGAGAAAGCCCAAAAATTAAAAAAAACCGTTAATAGACTTTTCCCGTAAATTTGGTTCTGATCAAATGATAGCCAATACCAACAAAAAAAATTCTGAAAAATGTTCATCAAAATCGTTGGAGCCGTTTTGAGAAAAATGAGCTTTTCCTAAACGGTCATATGGCAGGTACCGTTATTTTTAGGCCTAAAAATAAAATTTTAATTTCACCTCTGGGGAATGCCAAAAGAATAGCAAGCACCAAATTTGAAGATAATCGCTAAGCCGTCTAGGCTGCAGCTCGTTATACACACTGACTGACAGACAGACAGACATTTTTTTCAACTAACTTTTTAGACTTTTCTACGATAGTAATATCATGTTTGATTGATTGATAATCGCAAGTAAAAATGAGCACGACTGGGTCGCACGTACTTCCTCTTATGTGCCTAATCACATTGAAAGGCAAGTTTTTCAACAGAAACAATGAACAAAATCACACGGTGAACCTACAAAAAGTAGGACGCATTTTGGTATTTTTTTGGAATTTCTATTTTGTATTTTTAGTTTTTTTAAATAAATTTTTTTTCTGAGATTTTGGTATGCGGTTTTTTGTAGTTTATTAATATACAGCTGATCATAAAATTTAAAATATTTTATTTTGATTTGTTTTAAAAGTTTGAATTTTCAAAAAAAAAATATTAATTTAAATATTAATTATTTATTAATTAAAAAAAATAATTATTAAAAATATTGGTATGCAGAATTAATTTCACTTTACATATCTTTTTAGATATAAAATTTTATTGCAATCCAATGAGCTGTTACTGAAAACGTTGAAAATTAAAATTTATAAGAGGTACCGTTAATATAGACTTTACCCGTAAGTTTGGTTTGATTGTTATCTCAAATGGTTTTATATTCAGAATCCTAAACTTGCCTTATAGTAGTACTAGTACTAGTACTAGTAATAATCCATAGACTTTACCGACGGCAGAATAGATGTGCATTTTCCAAGACACCCTATCCGCCATCGTGCACAGGAATTGGATATGTGTCCATCCACTTTATGGAAGATTTTGCGGAAAAAATCCAACTCGTGCAAGAATTGAAGTCACAGGATCACCTAATCAGGCGTAGATTCGGTGAACAAGGTTACCGTTGATCCCAATTTTCATAAGCAAATTTTGTTTAGCTATGAAGCTCACTTTTGGTTGAATCGATACGTCAATAAACAAAACTGCCGTATTTGGAGTGATGATAATCCTAAAGTGTATGTTGAGACACCGTTATATCCACAAGAACTGACTGTTTGGTGTGCTTTATGGGTTGTTTGAATAATTTGTCCATACTTCTTTAAAAACGGTGCTGGCCGGTACATTACAGTCAATGACGACCGCTATAGAGGCATGATTACTGACTTTTTCGTTCATCAATTGAACAACCATGATGTACAGGAACTTTGGTTTCAACAAGACGGCGCAACATGTCCCACAGCTCCTGCCACATTTGATTTATTGAAGGAAACGTTTGGTAACCGCATAGTTTAACGTTACAGACCCGTGAATTGGCCTCCAAGATCGTCCAATTTAACCCCGCTGTGGAGATATGTGAAATCCCTACTCTACACCCATAAGCCCGAAACGGTTGAGGACAACATTCGCCGCGTTATTGCCGATATTCGGCCGCAAATGTTGTAAAAAGTCAGCGAAAATTGGACCTCCAGATTAGACTGCCAGAAATCATATTTAAGTTATAATGCCAGAAGATTATCTATCGAATAAAGTAAATTTCATGTCAAAAAATCGTCTTTGTTTTATTCCATTTCAAAGTTCTATACCAATCTACAAAAACACCCTTTATAAATCGAGAACAGAAGAGGTCCTAAGATCGAACCCTCAGGAACAACTAACAATATAGCTTCTATAAGGTTCAATTTTTTTATTTGTCAAGCAATTGCTTGCATAGAGCTTGTATAAGATAAACTTTCGCAAGCTACGCATTTCAAAACTTTGACAGTTAAAGAACTAGCTGTTATAAGGCCTTAAAAAGTGAGTTTGGTGAGCTCTATACAAGGCTTGTAGATAAAGGTTCATAAGGCATAAGGCCTACCGAATATGTTTCCTGAAAATTAAACAAATAATTGCTGCTATAAGGCTTTACACGACAAACAGCTTTTGTAAGGCTTAGCTATAAAGGCCTTATACAAACTGAAATAATTAGTTAATATCACGAGTCTTATATATAAGTTTTTTTATAAATAAAACCAGTTGTAAATAAAATAAGAGAGTTACACCTGCATATTGTAAAACAGAAAAGAAGTGCTAACAGAAATTATTTCTTAAGTTCACAGAAATTAAATCAAATACTAACGTGAAGTATATGGTTTCAAATAATTAACCTTTGAATTTATTTTTTCTCAAATGACAATTTGCCTGATTTTTAAAACCCAATTGTTTCATTTTTTTAAGTATTAAATGGTATAATGAGCTAATATGCTTGAAACTTTAGAAAGCCACACAATTCAAACAATAGCTGCTATAAGGCCTTTAAAAGTTAGTTTGGAAAGCTCTATAAAAGGCTTGTAGATAAAGGTCAAAAATGGCCTGTATAAGGCCTTTAAAAAATATTTAAATTAAAATGCAAACAACTTGTTTAAGGCTTGCCTGAAAAGGCCTTATAAAACTAAAATAATATTTATTTAGTCGATGTTTGATGTTCATTTTCCCAACCGTGAATTGGTATAGAGGTAAGTACTGGAGTGTTACGAGAAGAACTCGATTTCAAAACTTAGGTAAATAAAGACTTTTCACTTTTGTAATTAAAATAACATTTTAATCGTTACAGTATGCAGTAGAAATAAAAAACAAAAAAAAACTGAACACTTTAAAACAAAACAAAAATAATGCAAGTTTTATTAAAAAAATCCTAAATCTGCTGTTTTGTGCTTAAAAAAAAATTTGTTTCCCTTAAAAACAAAATTGTGTATGCTAGTAAGAAATAGCATTTATATTAACATAAGGCATGATATTAGCAAAGGTTGTTATTAAATGGCTTGGGTAAGGCCTTTTTATAACATCCAGAGCAGATTATTAACAATGGCTGTAATTGAAAAGCTTGTGTAAGGCCTTTTTATAACATCCAGAGGAAGCTATTGTCAATGGCTGTCATTGAATAGCTTTGGCAAGGTGTTCTTATAACATCCAGAGCATGCTTTTAGCATTTAGCTGTTACAAAATAGTTTGCTCAGACAAGCTAATAACATTTCATTAAAATCTATCTGCTGCTATAAAACCATTCAACAAAAGTCTTATAGGAGTTAAATAGCTTGTGTAATGTGCGCCAAAATAACTTGTATAGTATAAGGCCTTTTAACGTTACTATAACAGTCAGAAAATAGTTTGTTTAGGACCTTATACGAGTTAAATTGTTAGTTGGGTGATGGTTTAAAAAACGGTATAACACTACTTATCTTTAAGTCCTTGTAATTCTTATATACAGAATCAAAATTTGCTATTTAAATTCTTAAAAGAAATCAATTTGGATAACTTTAAATTTGTTTGTAGCTCTCTTCATAGTACAGGGTGCGCCAGAGAAACTTACTTATTTGAAAGGTCAATAAAAAAAAAGTACTTCAGTTATTGTTTTAATTTTTTTTTTATTTGAGAATACAATATCCCAATTTTTTTTTTATGCAGTCTTAAAAATGACATCGGATAAATGGCGACCCCCATTGCGCATACACTGATGAAGTCGATTTTTGAAATTCGTATCCACTCTTCGCAGCATATCAATCGGTATGTTGGCAATGGCGTCGCGAATGTTGTTCTTGAGGTGTGCTATGGTCCGTGGTCGATTGACATAAACCAGGGATTTCAAATAACCCCACAAAAAGAAATCGCATGCAGTCAAATCTGGAGAGCGTGCCGGCCATTGGAGATCGTCTCTGAAAGAGATGAGGCGGTCGGGGAAATGTTGTCGCAACAAATTCATTGAGTCTCGTGCTGTGTGTGCTGTGGCTCCATCTTGCTGAAACCACACGTTCCTAACGTTCATTTCTTCGAGTCTTGGAAGAAACAATTCCTCGATCATGTTCCTGTAACGAGCTCCATTCACGGTAACTGCGCGTTCGTTTTCTTCAAAAAAATAAGGACCAATTATTCCCATTACCGACATCGCACACCAGACAGTAACTCGCTCACAATTAAGTGGCTTCTGGTGAAGCTCACGTGAATTTACACCACACCAATAACGCATGTTTTGCTTGTTGACGCAGCCGGAAATGTGGAAGTGAGCCTCGTCACTGAAAAAAACGACCGCGTCTTCAGGCAGGTTGTCAATCAGCATTTCACATGCATTTTGACGGGCAACAAAATCGCGTTCAGTTAATTCTTGCACAACAGCCAATTTATAGGGATGAAATTGAAGGTCTTTATGGAGAATTCGTCGAACAGTGGTGTCAGAAATTCCCATAGCAGCTGCGTGTTTGCGAGCCGAACGCCGGGGAGAACGCACAACTGACTGCCTCACTCTTTCGATATTTTCCGGAGTTCTGATGGTCCGTTGAAGTCCATTTCTGGGTTTAGCGACACTTCCACACTACCGAAATGAGTTAACCCACGACAGAATCGAATTACGGCCAGGAACGAGTCTGTGAGGAGGAATTTCAAAGCGAGCGCGGAAGGCACGTTGCGTAGCAACAAGTGAGCGACCGTTAGAAAAGAAGCTCTCAACTGCGAAGGCCCGCTGCTCTCTAGACCAGAGCATGATGGCAACTGACTGGAGGGAGAAACAAACTTGGGAACTTCCCCCTCCAGATGCGCCCTCTCTTGCCCCTCTACCTGCCCAACTCACCGCGCGGGAATTTTTTCAAATAAGTAAGTTTCTCTGGCGCACCCTGTACTTCCAAAGGAGCACATAATACAGACCATAGCTCAAATTCCGTTATTTTCTCAAACAGGCCCTGATTTAGTTACTTTATAATTCTATTTTTTTGTTTTGCTATTATTAAATACCTATCCTGCCAGTTTGACCTCAACCACTTTAGTTGTTGGAGAACCGCTTCTTGTTTGCTGTCCAGGAAGCTGTTAGTTACTTCCTTCAGCTAGTCTTCGCTAAAATTGTACACATCCGCCAGGTAAGTTATTAATTTGCATAAATATTAGCTTTTTTTTTTTTTTTGTTAATTTTCCTCAACCCATTTCTATTATGCACAAACAATTAGTTTATTATTCAAGCTGTCCCCCTTCAAGAATTGAGTCCAAGCTACCTACATCTATGTATACCTAAGAGCTAACTATGATATTTAAATTTTGCTCTTGTGCATCATAATTTTCCATCTTAAAAGCCATATAAAAAAAACTGCATCCAGATAACTGTCTTAAACCAAAACATACATAAGAGCTACATACATATATAAGCACATAATATTTCTTTAGGTATATAAAGAAGAAAATTGCATTTCCCAAATGAAAATGCAAGAGAATTCATAGACAGAATAGGTATAAAACTCAACAAAAAAAAGTAAGAAACAAATGGAAAATGATCCCATAAAAACCAGAATACCGCATAATCAGCTTCAGTTTCCAGAGCCTTTGCCTCATAGCTTCAGCCGGCACAGCACTCCTTCCTTGTTGTATATCCCTGTGTTCTGTTGTTCTGCACAGCTCTACTCTCAAAAACCGGGTAAAGAATGTCTGTTCGAGCTTAACCAAATACACAAACCAACACACAGCCTATACGACTATAGATAGCTATAGATAGAAAGATACATCTCCTTTCTTTACTGGATTTTATGGTTAGATACACCTTGGTACCTCTAGGTAGGTTCGAACCTACCTTGCGGAGGAGACAGAACTCACCAGGCCAACACGATGATGATGGTGATAAGGCTGACAGCGACGGTGAGATGCCACTTAAGCACCATATAGCTCTCCACATAGCCCATCAAGCCGCACATACCTACTACTTTAAATAAGGAGTGAAGGCAAAGTTTTTTTTTCTGTCCCGTCCCGATGGTTCTCTTCTTCTTATGTTCTTATGTTCATATTCTTGTTTTGTTAAAGTAGATTGCAAAAAAAAAAAAAAAAACATGAAAAAGAAATTATACAAAAGTGGCAGAACAACTTAAAAAAAATCTTCGCATTCAACGGATAAAGTATCTACACGTATATATTCTTGCATGGCTGGAAAACGTGTTCAATTTCAACCTGTTTTGGTATTCCTATCATGTAACAGGGAATAACCTCCTCCTCTCTCTCCTTGCTTTACCTCAACCTTCTTCTTTTACGTTTTTAAGTATTTATTTCTGCGGTTTTACGTTTAGTAGGCTCGGTGTTTATGGATGTGTCTAGCTGTTGGGGCTTTAGGACAAAAAAAATTCCCATGAAGTTAAGGTTTGATTGAATTCTTAAAGACTTGAAATAAGCTAAATAATATATGAAAAAAAAACGGGTACTTGGTTGAGGTCGTCAACCTGTATGTACTTTGCTTGACAGTTTGGAAGTTAAAAAAAAAAAGCCTAAAATGTGACAAGTTGGGTGTGATAAGGTGTTTCGAGATGTTATCTTGAAGGTCAGTTATTTTACACGTCAGCTTTTGTAAGGAATTTCAGACTCCAGAGTTTGATCTTTACGAAATGAACTTAGATTGCAATAAATTACATTTGGGAATTAAGGATTTTAGGACTGCCAAACACGAAGATTGGGGAAATCAAATAACAAATCCGAGGAGGTGTCATCGTTTAATTTAATGGGTTTTGTATAAAATCGAGGTTTTTGTTAAAGATAGACCATCATTTCCAATGAGAGGAGTCTGTCTAAATCTGTTGCAGTTAGGTTCAAGATTGACAGTAACTGTCTCTGTGGGTCAACAAACAAGAAACTTTTTGTCGAATGTTGTCCTTGAGGGCTTCCAGAGCCTCGGGCTTGTTCACGTAAACACGGGACTTAAAAAAAAAACCCACAGAAAAGTCTGAAACGGTTAAATCGGGCGATCTTGCGGGCCAGTGCAAATCGCCAAAACAAGAGATGAGGCGACCCGGGAACGCCGCCTTCAGAATATCGGTTCATGTCGATTGATGTATCGCTCCGTGGCTTGTTCACTTGTATTCTGCATCTGTCTAGTCCACAAATGTCAAAACAGATTTGACATTGGCGGCCATTTGCAAAAATGAGAGCATCTTCCAATAGGGTGATTTTTTGGCCCACCCTGTACAATTTCAGTGAAGCCACTTTTTTTCCAACGCCTTGACAAGAAAACTCGGTTCGAACGACAGAACGTAGAAATCGATGGATACCGGCTTCAGATGGATGGAATTATAAAACAAACGATGGACAGAACAATCCTAAGATAACGGGTTTTCCAGTAATAATTGTTATTTTGAATAGCCCGCTTTTTCGGTAATTTTTCGACATTTGACAAGTAGAAACTACGGTATTAATAAAAATGGAACGATACACGCTTCAACAGTGCATTGAAATTATAAAAATTCACTACAAAAATGGTGAAAATTTGGCAGAGACGGTTCGTAAAACTAAAACATTTTTTGGTCGTCGTGAAGCACCTTGTCGTACCACAATTCAGAAAGTGGTGGACAAATTTGAGCTGTTGGTACAAGTTAGCGATGTGAAGAATAAAACCCGTGCACGTCGCTCAAGAACAACTGACAATATTGCTGCTGTACTCCAAAGTGTTGAAGAAAACCCAGGTTTGTCCATTCCTCGTCGTTCTATCGAATTGGGCATTCCACAAACGTCATTACACCGTATTTTTCATAAAGACTTGGGTCTTAAGTCTTATAAAGTTCAGTTAACACAAGAACTCTAGCCAGCCGATCATCAACAACGTCGTGTCTTTTCTGATTTCCACCTCGGTGGCCAGGTAAACAATCAAAATTGTCGCATCCGGGGCTCAAAAAACCAAAAATTTATTGTTGAAAAGCCTCTCCATCCTCAACGAATAACTGTTTAGGGCGGTTTATGGTCCAGCGCGGCGGGGTCATTGGACCTTACTTTTTCGAAAATGAGGCTGGAGCAACAGCTACTGTGAATGGATTATGCTATCGAGAGATGATTAATAATTTTGTATGTATGTATATTCCAAATTCGTGTTGTTCGGCTAAAAAAAGAATCCCTATATTTCACGGTACGTCCGAAATTGGGCTCAAGGGTGAACTGATGAGCATTCCTTGCGAAACGAGGAGAAACTTTTAAGTGGAGGAATGCAACTGGCTACTTCGAGATTGTAGCCAGATCAGATGGGGAAAAATACTTCTTACACCGATACAGAAAACCAAAGCATCTAGCAGCATTCTTAGCGATTTCAACAAGACGGCGTTATGTGCCACACAAGCAACGAAACCATCGATCTTTTACGGAAAAGTTTCCTCTCTCGAAGACCTGATCACAATACGCCAACAGCCCAGCGTCGATTCAAGACATCAAAGATGGAATTCGTGAAGCTATTAAGGGCATACAGAAGCCACTTTGCGATTTGGTGATGGAAAATTTCATGAAAAGGCATACTTTTCTCTTTACATTGAAACAAACCTCCGATCACTTATCTCAAAAAATGCCATTTTTCTTAGAATATCAATATAACACCACTTATTGGAAAACCCTTTCAAAAGAATTCAACACCTTGGTTTTACGGAATTCAATGACGAAAACTTTACAAACGCAAACATTGCCGATATTCAAAAAAGTTCTTCTTTAGAACTTTGTCCAAGTGGAGGACTAAAATATAATTCTAAACACAAAGTTCAGCTTAAAGGCACTATGCTAAAGAGATCGTACACAATGGGGCCAATACAAAATAAAATAAATTGCACGACTGGATCGCACGTACTTGCTCATATGTGCGGTCACATCGTCGAATGAAATTGAAAAATGGGCACGAATCGGTCGCATGTACATGCTCTTGTGTGCCTAATTGCATTGGAAAGCAAGATCTTGTCAGAAACAAGTAAGATTTACATTGAAAATAACAAAAAAAAATTTCGAAATTTTGGTATGCAGATTTTTACAATTTATAAATATAGATATGATTATAAAATTAAAAATGTTTTTGTTGATTAGTTTTAAAAATTATTTTAATTAGAAAAAATAGTTATTCAAATTTTTTTAATGCAGAATTAATTTGGCTACCTAGATCTTCCCAAATATAAAATTTGATAGAAACCAAAAGAGCCGTTACCGAGAAAGCCAAGCATTGAAAAAACCGTTATATGAAAGGTACCGTTAATAGAATTTTCCCGTAAATTTGGTTCTGATCAAATGATAGCCAATATTAACAAACAAAATTCTCAAAAATTTTCATCGGAATCATTGTAACCGTTTTAGAGAAAAATAAGCTTTTCCTTAACCGTTATATGGCATGTACCGTTATTTTTGAGCCTTAAAAATAAAATTTCAATATCCCCTCTGAGGAATGCCAAAAGATACACACATTTCAAATTTGAAGGTAATCGCTTAAGCCGTTTAGGCTACAGCTAGTTATAGATACAGACAGACAGACTGACAGACAGACATTTTTTGTAACTAACTTTTCTAGGGTTCTTTATCTGGTTTTGGCATCCCCACAAAACTCGTCCGACTGTGTAGGATGACGATTAGGGACTTTGTTTAACTCGGATCCGCTTTAACATCTCACAATAACATCTCGTCAGAAATAAAGCGAAGAATTAGTCTTGCCAATCGCTGTTTCTATGGGCTAGGAAGGCAATTGAGTAGCAAAACCCTCTCTCGAGAGACAAAGGAGACTCTTTATAAGCCCTTAATCATTCCAGTCCTGATCTATGGCACCGAGGCATGGACTCTATCTAAAGCGGATGAAGATATCCTTAGTCGTTTCGAGCGTAAGATTCTTCGCAAGATTTTTGGCCCTATCTGCGTTAACGGACTTTGGAGGAGAAGGTTCAACCAAGAATTATACATTGACTGGTCAAAAAAATACGCATATCACGTTTAAGATGGCTAGGTCATGTAGAGCGAATATACAACAAAGCTCCGGCTCGCAGGATCTTCGATTACCTCCCAGAGGGTAGGCGCAGTCAAGGGTGGCGCGCTCAAGTGAAGGACGACCTCAACCAACTTGGAGTGCGAAACTGGAGGCAACTAGCCAAAGACCGAGCTGGCTGGAGAGGCTTGTTGGTTGAGGCCCAGGTTCGCCCCTAACTATAGCGCCCCCTAAGTAAGTAAGTAGCGACGTTCTTAAAATCAAAATGAAAATGAAATATGAAATATGTATTTTTTAACTAAATATAAAAGAAAAGAATCCTTTGGATATTTTGCAATTTAAAAAATTCAGATTTTCAAGCAGACATAAGCGTCGTAGAAGATATACACAAGTATCTATTCAACCCACTTGAAGTTTTACAATAAGTTGAGTTTCCTGGAAAAAGTTTCTAATAATAAATCCTGACAAGCGATAGCACCTAATGTCGTCGTAAACATTCCAGATAATTTGCCATTACGCATATATTCCTTTCCTTTGTTCCACAAAGATTCTCCGAACCGAATGTCCAACAACGTTCTATATTATAAATGTCATATAAAAATATAAAAAAGGTTCTGAAATTTAATAATAAATGAGTAACGAACTCATCATCATATGGCATGACGGGGTGTCTATCTATTTCTGATATCACGTTGTTGTTGCAGATATTAGATTTGTTTTCTACATTATTTAATATTTTTTTATATATATTTCTTATTGTGTACAATCAAAATTGATAAGAGAGAGGGAGACTATGAATAACACATTTAATTGAAACTCTGTGTCGAATGACATGGAATTATTAATGTAGATACTTGTAAATGATACAAACAAAAAAGAACACGAGGTGCACGTGTTTTTTATTATACTGTTCATTTCAGACTAAAATTAATACAACTTTAATTCTGTATTGCAGACAGATTGTTGTTATTGGGTTAACTTGTTTGAGGTCTTGACGACCATGACTAGCTTCGGCTGGAGAACCCACTGAAATACTAGAGATACTCTACGAGTCGTATAATTATTTCTTAGTTTAAGTCTAGTCAAATAAATACTTACAATCAAATTGCCTTGGAGTGTAATGGTACAAGATAGATTAAATGTCTTACCTGGAATTAAAAGAAAGAAAATGAATCATTAGGTATATGTTTTACATTAAAATTGGTTTAGATAGAGATAGATGATAAAAACAGATATAAATATGCCTAACTCACATAAAATGAAGTTGCTAAGGGAATTATCAAAGACTTACTTTGTAATCATGAAAATAATAACTGTAATCCATATTGGAAATTACTTGACATTATTGGCTTAATTAACCACTACAGAAAAACAATAAAGTGACACATGATCCCTAAGGTCAAATTATATCGACAAATCTAGAAATAACGTGGGCTGAGAGGTAGGAGGCAACACTTAAGATACAAGACAATATTTTTCCGCAAGGTTGTACAGGCAGGGATGAAACCCAAACCTTTCGGCACATTATTCCGACACAGAATCCACTGCGCGACGCACAAAGTATGTAATTGGATTTTTTTTCCTGGTCGAAAGGCCAGTGCTTGATGCTATATATAAACAGATTAAGCTCCTTACAAATCGTATATGAAGTTGCAAAAGGATCTTTTAACACAAAATTCTTTATTCGCCTATCAGTTTTTTCCGGATGTCCATCATCACCATCAGCTGATCTGCTTTAGCTGATTTCCAGCTTATACATTTTTTGACGGAATCACAAATAGTTGGCGGTGGAAATTGGAATTTGATATAACACGTGTTTGAAATTTTTGTATTTACAAAAATTTATCCAATTCACAATGCTAACAACATTTTAAATAAATATACCATTAGTGTAACTTCTCCATTTGGCATTTCAGACCATCATGTAATTTCAGCTAATTTCTCATCCTTCACCCATCCAGTTAAAGAAAAACTTCCCACCAGGACCGTGTTTGGCAATACGAGAAAGCCAACTGAGACTTTCCGAAACTTTAACTGGTAATTATGCTTCCTCGATAGTGACATTGATGCCAAGTGGTGAAATGATCACAAATGTGATTCTTCTAGGGACGCGTGCTTTTATTCCTAAAAGAGCAAAAAGTTTCAAGCCTAAGGAAAAGTCCTGGTTTGATTCTGAGTGTAAAGAAGCTATCAGGATCAAAGAAGTAAGTTTCCGATCTTACAAAGCCAACCCTACAGAGGAAAATCGGAAAAAACAGAAACAAGCAAAGAACTCATGCAACTCCGTTATTGAAAGAACCAAATTTTTGCATGACCAAAAATTACGGCAAAAAATTCTGCAATGTCCCAAAAGGCAGTAAAAGTGTTTGGCCCTTTGTAAAAAAATAATATCCTCAACATCTTTGGTTCCAACGCTCAAGGACAATAACAAACCAATTGTTTATTCTTCAGAGAAGGCAAACATGCTCGCTGTCCATTTCGCTGCCAGCTCCAAGTTGCTTAACAGCAACGTTGTCCTGTACTTGAGAATGTAAATTTTTCCATGGGACACATTTTTTTCCGCACTCGTACAGTAGCAATAGTCCTCAAAGATCTCGATGTACACAAATCCGCTGGCCCGGATGGTATACCCCTATTCTTCTGAATAGGTGTTCTTCCATCGCTCATACTCTTCTGGAATCTTTCCTAGAAGATGGAAAACAGCATTTGTCCAGCCTGTCCCTAAGAAAGGTGAACCATCCTCCCCCTCCTCCTACCGACCCATAGCACTAAGATCCCTTCTTTCTAAGGTCATGGAAACGCTGATTAACCGTCAGGTTAAGGAATATCTCGAAGATCGAAAGCTTCTCCATGACCGTCAGTATGGCTTCCGAAGCAACCGTTCCACTGGTGATCTGATGGCATATCTCACCGAACAGTGGAACAAATCTATACATTGCTTTGGTGAAAGTAAGATTATTGCTCTTGATATCTCCAAGGTATTCGATAGAGTTTGGCATGAAGCTCTTTAATCGAAAATGCGTGCTTTTGGGATCGATGATACTCTTATTTGTTGGATTAGAAGGTATTATCTGGACCGTTCAATACAAGTTTTATTGGACGGAATCAAGTCTAATTGCTACAAAATAAATGCTGGTGTGCCCCAGGGCTCTGTTCTGCCTCCGACTCTTTTCCTTATTTTTATAAATGATCTTTTGTGTGTTACTTCTAATCCAGTTAATTGTTTTGCTGACGACTCTTCCCTCAGCTTTTCATATTCGAACGATAATTAGGACGTACAATTTCAACGGTACCGTATGTCAAGCTCATTAAACCCCGATTTATACAGCATTGTCAAATGGGGTAAAAGGAATCGTGTGGAGTTTAATGCTTCGTTACTCAATGCTGTCTTCTATCGCCCTAAACTCGAGTATAACTCCCACCTTTGGGCAGGTGCTTCACCTTCTTGATAGAATATAAAATCGAGCGTTAAGATTGATAAGAAATAGAACTGCCGCTGAAACAATTGCCCTCTCGAACACCGACGCAATGTTTCATGTCTTTCCTAATTTTACCCTTTCTTTTATAAAAAAAATGTTCACTCGAAATAGCCAGTTGCATTTCTCTTCTTAAAAGTTTCTCCCGTAATACTCGTCTCGCAAGGAATGCTCATCAGTTCACCCTTGAGCGCAATTTCTGACGTACTGTGAAATATGGAGATTCTTTTTTTAGCCGAACAACACGAATTTGTAAAAGTTTACCCAGCGATATTTTTCCTTTGCCATTTTTATCTGCAAGCATTCAAAACCAATGTTAATCGACACCTCCTATCTTTCCCCTCCCTATCTTCCTAATGCCCGCAAAGTGTGCTCGACACTAAAAAAATGTATGTCACTGAAAATAAAAATATGACTCAATTACGCTTGAGTTACCTAAACGGCGAGAATCGAAATCCTCCAAAAATTCGTTTAGTTTTGAACAGGCATGATATAGAGTTTCTTTTAAATACATTTTCTTTTTTTTTTTAGATTTAAGAATATTTTTTTATAAGTTCGACCAAATTTCGTAACAAATTTTACATTTCAGTGTAAGTTCTGAATTATTAATATTTGTAAGAAAAAAAATCGCAAAAATGTTTTTGCAATTGGCGGAGGTTGATTTTAGCTGCCTGAGGCGGCCGCATATTTTTTTGGTTAGATCTGTCAAATCTGTTGTTTATTTTTCAGTAAATTGTGCAAAATTACAATGGCAAGTTATGCGATTGAAAAGCAAGTCTAAATGATTAACTTCATTATGAAAATGTGTTCGTTAGTGCAAACATTGCGAGTTGTTTCTTTTCACGGTTGACTATTCACATTTGGTGGCGAAATTTTAAACGACCGGTAGAACAATTCGCCAACATTTGTATTTTAAAGAACCATCAGATCGGTCGAAAATATTAATTAAATTAATTAATTAAAAACCAAAATTTGCGTTCGAGACGACATAACACGAGATTCACCAGATGAAAATGCTTTCTCAAAAAGTTACCGTTAGGTGTGGATTTTATGCTGGTGACGTAATTGCTCCGTACCTTTTCGAAAACGACGTTGCTGAGACGGTCATTGTCAATGGCAACGATAATAACCAATTCTTATGGCCCAAGTTGAACCATAGACGCAATAAACTATCCGCGCCAATAATTGAAAAACCAAATTATTTTTACAGTGTCCTAGCTGATCAAACTTACCAATCAACTGTCAATCAGATTCACTATATTACGATCGGCACTGGCACTGTTCCAGTATTATAGATGTTTATTCGGAACACTAGCTCGGTGTATCCAAGTACCGCAGGATCTACGAGTTGAAGAGGAAAACGTAAAATAGGCTTCTCAGTAGGGCTAGGCCCGCATTAGGCGGCCAATGAGCTCTTCTACGCTCCATACAAGAGCGCGCATTAGGCGACCAGCGGCAGGAATTCATTCTTTCGCCAATTATTCTTAAAGATTTTTTGAATTCTGTTCAAAAAATTAATTGTGGTCATGAGAGAATTATTCTTAAACTTTAGTTTAGGAGCATGTACGCTCTATAGATTATAACTAGATCTAAAGAGCACAAATATTTCTTGCAACATCAAATTTTTTAACAATACATTGCCCAATTATTAGGCATTGCCCTCCGATTATTTATCTTTTTTCAAAATGGCTGATAATAATATTGATAGAAAAGAAGAGCGTACAAGTGAAATTACCAGCAATGAAAAGCCCACCTAAATTAAATATTGAACTCCTTATTGCAATTGCTATTGACTCAAATATTGCCTGTGAAGACAGCATTAGGAAAATATATCACTGATAAAAATGAAGAGAGTCGGAGACGAAACAGAACTTTGGGGTTCTCTTCACATCGCCGTCTTCTTTACTATCGAGGAAGTAAAGTGACCAGTTAAAGACCTGAAGAAATAACTAAGGCTTTCGCAATTGGCTTTCTCATATTGCCAAACGGTTCTCTTTGTATTTTTCTCTTAAACTGAATTTTTTTCGACTTGTGAAGCTGAGATTAAATAGAAGAAGCACGTTTAAGAGAAGCGAGAAAAACTTGATAATTAAATAACAAAAATTGAAATGGATGTGTTTTTCACAATAGCAACTAGGTTGCTGTCTATACTGAAACACAGTAAAAGCTTTTTGAATGAAGAACAACAACTTATGTGTACTACCACCAAGTTCATAGGCTGGTGTTATAGCTATTTCACGGGGTCCAACGCTATCATCAGACTCCTTTAGTGGTGCTTTATCGCTTCATGTTCAATTTTATCGATAAACCTTTTTGGTCCCGAGCTGGGTTTAAACAAGCGATCCAGCGTTTGCGAAAGCCACACCATCAAATTGAAATGGCTTATTGGAAAATACTAAAACTTTAGTACCAATAATATACTGCTTATCTACAAGCAACTGCTCAAACCGATATGGACGTACGAAATACAATAAACTTAATCAACCTTAGAGCAAACAGCACTGTGTGCATATCAAAATAAAGTCTTCAAAACAATTGTTGATGAACCATAGAAAAAGTTAAACATTGATTTACACAGAGAATTGAGTACAGAAAATGCGGAAGAAGAAATTTCAAAAATTGCAATCAAGTTAGGCAGGCCCTTGTATAACAGAAGCATTCAAAGCAAGTTTTTCGATATGATCCTTCTATGACGACTCCGCGGAATTAGGCCGTTAGAATTAGCGTAAGAAGTCGGTAGTTGCAGGTCAATTAAGATTCTTACTAACCTTTACCCTGCTAACACTTTTTTCAATATATCTAGGTTCAACAATACCCTCACAATGTTGACGTTCTGACCGGACTAAAAATATTTGTTTCCCTATTTATTTTTGGTAAGAAATTTCTCATTTACTTAATGTTTTGTTTTCTTTAATGATCACCTTCTATTTGCTTTAATCCTAAACGCCAACTTTGCAAAAATGATGTAAACAACAAAGTTTCATTTATAAATTATTAAAACAAACACTTCGCCCGAATATGCATTCCAATAAGTCATTAAAAAGTATACTTATCCTTGAATTTAAATTTTGTTTGAACACATATTCATAACTTTAAAACAAATAAGGAATACAAATGGTTAAAAAAAATTTATCACAAAAATGTATTTAAAAATGCAAATTATTAATTTGAAGCTAATGAATCATGCCACAAGTTGCATCAGCAGACATCGCAGAAAAAAGGCGCTTCACAATGTGAAATGTATACACATAATTACATTGAGATATTTTACAGCACCATGTGAAATCTAGTAATTACTTAATAAAAGTCATTGGTTTGGATTTTTTTTCTAGTCTACTATAGTTCAGTTGAAAAAAAAAGGAAATTTGTTTAACCGTAAAGGAATTTTAATTAGAGACAGTTTGTTGGGTTTTTACAAGTCTATATTATAAAATACATGTGTATTACAATATAATGAGCAGGGAGGCATTTACATCTGTAGAATGTGGGAAATAATTTTAATTTACAAACGAAATTAAAAAGTTATGTGTTAATGATTGAAAATTCATCTTCTTCTTCTTCTTAGGGGGCGCTACAGTTCGGGATGAACCTGGGCCTCAACCAACATGCCTCTCCAGCCAGCTTGGTCTTTGGCCGCACTCCAAGTTGGTTGAGGTCGTCCTCTACGTGAGCGCGCCACCCTTGACTGCGCCTACCCTCTGAGATGGAATCGAAGATCCTCTGCGAGCCGAAGATTTGTTGTCCATTCGCTCTTCATGACCTATCCATCTTAAACGTTTAAACGTGATATGCGTATTTTTTGACCAGGTCAATGTCGCTGTACAGTTCGTATAGTTCTTGTTTGAACTTTTTCCTCCAAAGCCCGTTAACGCAGGTAGGGCCAAAAATCTTCCGAAGAATCTTACGCTCGAAACGACTAAAGATATCTTCATCCGCTTTAGATTCAGTCCATGCCTCGGTACCATAGAGCAGGACTGGGATGATTAAGGTCTTATACAGAGTCTCCTTTGTCTTTCGAGAGAGAGCTTTGCTACTCGATTGCCTTCCTAGCCCATAGAAACAGCGATTGGCAAAAGTAATTCTTCGCTTTATTTCTGACGAGATGTTGTTGTTAGATATGTTAAAGCGGATCCGAGGTACACAAAGTCCCTAACTATCTCAAAGTTGGACCTGTCTATTGCGATGTTTTGTCCAATCCGCCGGTGTTGTGTCCCTTTTTGTTGACAGCAGGTACTTCGTTTTGGCCTAATTGACTGCTAGTCCCATCTTAGACGCTTCAGCTTCAATGCTAGCAAACGCTCCAGTGACAGCTCGCAGAGTTCAGACAGACTTGACATAAATCCCCCCACTAAAACTTGCAAGTTTTTATAATTTGTTCAAATATTAAGTTGAAGAAATCGAACGATAGCGCATCACATTGTCGAAATCCTTTTTTGACATCAAAAGCTTCTGTGAGGTCAGTACCAATCTTGACGGAGCAGCGAGAATTCTCCATCGTCATCTTACACAGTCGGACAAGTTCTGTGGGCATGCCAAAACCAGACATGGCTCTGTATAGCTCGTCTCTATAAATGCTATCGTACGCGGCCTAAAAATTGATAGAGGTGGTGGGTATCGATTTGGAATTCTTGGGTAGTTTCCGGGATCTGCCGTAGCGTGAACATTTGATCGATTGTGGACTTTCCTCGTCTGAAACCACATTGATAGGCGCCAATCAAGTTGCTGACGAAAGGTTTCAGGCGTTCACATAGTACGGCAGAGACGATCTTGTAGGCGATATTCAGGAGACTTATTCCTCTATAGTTGGCGCAGTTTAAAGGGTCTCCTTTCTTGTGGATCGGGCAAACGATGCTTAGGTTCCATTCATCAGGCATACTTTCTTCTGACCAAACTTTAGAGAAGAGTTGGTGTATGCACTCGACGAGGTCATATGCGGCCGCTTTAAAAAGTTCTGCGGGTAGTCCGTCGGGGCCAGCAGCTTTGTTGGTTTTTAGTTTAGATCTTGCTAGTCTCACTTCAGTTTGGTCAGGTGGGGAGGTTTTGTGTGTCATCGTCTGTGTTGAATGCTTCATTCTGCCTGACAGCGGGATTTTAATCTTCATCGCAGTTTATTAGTCTGCAGAAATGGTCCTTCCATGTACTCAGCACCGACTGTGACTCTACTACGAGGTTTCCATTCCTATCTCTACAGGCTTCTGTGCGGTTTTTTTTCCTTAGCTAGTTCTTTTTACCTGTTGGTAAAACTTCCGCACGTTGTTCCTGGAGTAGCATCTCTCAATATCTTAGGTCGCGCGCTTCTCATGCTCTCTCTTTTTCTTTTGGAGAGCCCGGTGTTCTTGGAGCCGTTTTCGAGAAAAATAAGCTTTTACCTAACGGTTATATGACAGGTACCGTTAATATTTGAGCTAAGAATGTAGAATGTCAAAATAACCTTTAGTTCTAAATTTGAAGACGATTGGTTCAACCGTTAAGCCTGTAGTTCCGTACAGACAGACAGACAGAATTTTGTCAGTAACTTAAATATATTTCTCTATCATCGTAATGTCGTAATATCTCTTAATATTTAATCGCCACGAATGCATAGCTTTCATCAGAAAATAAAATACATAAACTATTTAATCAAAATGTTTAAAGTAGTTTATGTGCTTTTTCTTTCTTTTGTTCTTTTTTTTGGAAAACTTAAGGAAAGTTGGGTTTGCCATTTATGTATTTCATTTCTACGTTTGAAAACTATGCGTGTCTGACATTCTACACTCACATACATATGTATGTATTTATTATTAGATCTGCAGTTGGACGTAAGTATGTTATGCACAGGTCTCGCCCTCTAGAGTCTTCTTTGGGTTCTACTTTTTTGTTTGATAAAAATCTCAAGTGAGTTTGGTTTTTTTTTCGTGTAACCATTACTTCCCCCTAGGGTTCATTGCAATCGTTGCACATATTTTTCTCTCTCAATATCAATGGTAATTAACTTATTGTATTTAATGCAATTATAATGATTCCCACCGTTCAATCACGAAGTAGAAATGAAAAGTTTTCATTATAAAAAAAAAAAAAAAATTCCGTCATTACGTACTTCATGTAATGAAAATCACCTTCAACCGTGCTTCCCTTAATGTTATTATAAAATAGGCGAAACACAAAAGTGTATCCGACCGATACAATTTGTTGTTGTTGTTGGATTTTGTATGTCAACGGCCTTGATGCAAATTATTACAATCGCCTGAGTGAACTCTGGAAGCCGCATGGTATGCAAAACATTGTGTCGTGCAACTATTGTTATACATATGTACATACATGGTGTATGTAAACACTTAACTAATACATTATTTATGTGTGTTGGTTTGTACATAATTTTACATTTGTTTATTCATGTGTTTTGTTCGAAGATGTGTTGGTGCAGCAGCTTGAACTATTGTTGCAGCTAATGCGATTTACTTGTTCAATGCTATAGAACGAAACAACAAAAAACATTCTCACTAATTTATGACATTAAAAGTGTCAATAGCCTACGTGTCAGAAGAGTGGCGGAGGGTATGGAATTCTTGAGTGGGCGAGGGTAGATGGTTGCATTAATTATTTTTTTTTTTGTTTTCCATAATCTTGATGTCGTTCAGGTATTTTGCATTTATAAAATTATAATTGGAAAATAATTAGAACAGCATTTATAAGTAGATATTGTTGGATAATGGATAAATGACTGTCAATTTGTCGTATGGTTGATAACAATGTTACAATGTTGCAAAAATTGTAACAAAATTAAAGTGAATCAGTCTTCATCTTGACGTCTTCAAAAAGCATAAAAAACCCATTTCTAAGATAATAAAGAAGCAAAGTCTTAATGCACGGCCGTTATTATGCAAGATGATTATCGTTTGTAATACAGTATCCATGCAGCATAATTGTCAAAACTGGAATCAAAATTACGAAAACGATATTCGTATTTTATTGATAGTAGGAGATCCGGTCATACAACGACCTGCGCCGAGCAGTTTAATGGATGAAATGTATTTTATATCAAATATGGGAATACTAGGTTGACTTTTTTTTTATCTAGTCACAACTATGGGTTGGCAGGTATAAAAAGGTAAGTCCGTACTAATAACTTGCACCCGTCTGTGTAATAAATGACACTTGTGTCAAATGAAGGTAATTTCATTGCAAATACGGTAATATAGGGTTGCCTGCGAAAAATCTGCCAAGAATTAGGTTTGTCGTTTATTAATTATGGCTAAAACACATACATACACGCTTTATGGCTTAAACACAATCACGCTTTAGCTTCGGTTTCGCCTGAGGTTTACAAGTTCAACTATAGGAAATCAATACATCTTATCACAATGTCGCTTTGGCTTTGACGTTACGTTTGGTTCGTGTACAATATAAGGTAACGTTACTTAAACGTAAAGCTCAAGTAGAAACTGCAAACACGAAAACCGAAATTTAGAAAATGTCATTCAAAGCGGACACAAAGCGTGTGAAATGTAACGTGACGAAGCCAAAGATTGTGTTTTAGCCATTAGAAGCGACTTCATCCCGTTAGGTATAAAAAGATTAAGAGCGCTGTTCTGTCATCGTGAATGTGAAAAAAAATCCAATTTGAAAGTATTCATTGAGTAAAATGTCAGGAAGCAAGCAAAAGTTCAGTCAATTCGAACTTTTTTGTATATATCACTCGCTTTGTTACGTTATCCTTACGTACGTCAAGCGAAGCTTTTTTAGGAAAAGCAGTATTGTGTTTTGTCTTTATAAATTGTGTATATTTCAACTTTTACAAATTGTCAAAGTCCGTTGTAAAGCGTTATTGTGTTTCTACTTTTATGAATACGTGCGTTTAAAAATATCGAGTGCAATAATCTTATTTGTTGTTTATTTACATTATATTGTCATAAAAATGTTTAAAAATTGTTTCTCGTGTAACTTAGACGACCGACGGTGTAATATATTTTAGCGATAAAACTTTTTAAAACTGTTTTTTTAAAGTTGGCTTTTCGTAACTAAGACATTTTAAATACAACGATGTTGAGCTAACCAGGGCGTCACTCGATTTTGTCGGTTATCATTCCACGTGTTATAAAAAAGTGACTGCTTTGAATTATAAATATGTATAATGAAGAATTTAATAATTTTAGTTGTAAGAATGCGGTAAGTGCATAAAAAAGAATATTGACATTACGATGATAGAGAAAAATATTTGAGTTACTGGCAGAATTCTGTCCGTCTCTCTGTCTGTCTGTTCGGATGTATTTTGGACTGCAGCCTAAACGGTTTGTCCAATCGTCTTCAAATTTTGAACTTAAGATTATTTTGACATTCTACAGAGGAGTTTTTTCAATTTTTTTTTAGCTCGAAAATTAACGACCTGTCATAATAACCGTTATGTAAAAGCTTATTTTTCTCGAAAACGGCTCCAAGAATTTTTATAAAAAAATCATAGAAAAAAAACAGTGTACTACTGAAGGTATGCATTATATTTTGGTGAAAAAAAATAATATGGTGGGCTAAAAACGGTACCTCCATAGGACCGGTTTTTTTCTTCGACTTTTTCGAAAACTGGTAATCCGATTACAATCAAAATTGATATTCAAGAATATGTAGGTAGCCTGAGTAATTTTGCATACATTTTTTTCGAAATTTTTTTTTTGTATTTTTAATAATTTTTTAAATTTTTGTTTTTAAATGTACGTTATTTTTGTGCTTGAGTTTGTATTCTTGAATTGTTTTTTTCATTTTTTTTTTAAAGTTGTAAAAAAACCGTTTTATTTAAAAACGGCTCTAACGATTTTGAAAAAAAAAATTCACACTTTTCACATTTTTTAAAGAAACAAAATGGCGTTTAAATTTTTCCGCTGAAAACTATTTTACGTACTTTTTACAAACAATCAAAAGTCAGAAAAATCGAATATAATCTTTGAAGTTCCCTTAATATCCAGTCGTGCAATTTATTTTGTATGGTTTTGTAAATTTTCGATATTCATAAACTTTCTATTATTTCCTTAAAACAAATTTCTCTGGAAAAAAAATATATAATTTCTGTGACTTCTTGTAACGTCATTATTATTATTGGCAGACATACAGACAAAATTTGTTGTCATTAATTTTTTTAGTCTTCTATATGATCGTATGTCATGTTTGATTGTTATCTGAATTGTTTATATTCACGAAATCTAAATTTGCATAATATTACTTATGTATTATCACAAGTAAGTATATATGTACATATATCAAAAAACTTTTCAGTTGCATGATAACACATCTACCGCTGATGAAAACTCTAAATGTCTGGATTCTAGTGTTAATTTCTGTGGGACAGTTACTGAGGCTGAAAAGAGACATGTCTCAGACTTTTGTTGAATTTGATAGTATCATTCAAGCAATAAAAATTACGACAAAATCTATTTGATGGCACAATTGATAAAAATATCTTTTTAAGTATTTCAACTGGTAAAGCTGCATCGGATAATTTTTTTTTTCAATTTCAAAATTCTTTATTTTCACAATAATTTTAATTTACAGAAGTTTACCCGCAAAGCAAAGTGCTTATCTGCAGGCGGTTATGAACAAAGGCAATTATTTGAATTTAAAAATTATTGAAGTAATTCAGTGGATATTTTAATTTTAATTACAATTTAACATATTTATTTTATTAATCTAAACATTGGAATTGAACACTTAAGTATCACAATAACAGTGGAAATCAGTTATTTTTATTTACGTTACTATCTAACAAAATTTTATTTGAGAATCTTTTAAAATAAATCAATGCAAATAGGGTACTTTTTAGTTGGAGACGTATTCTGTTTATATGAAATGTTCATCTATGGTAACTCCAAGATAATTCATCTTTTTCACCAGTTCGATTGGTTCGTTGTTAGTTAGCAGTGGACAGTTGTTGTTTCGGAAAAATAAATTGACTCTTTCTTCTGGATGGCGTTTATGTATTACTTTTGTTTTGTTACCATTAATAAATTAGCTTATGGTCATGAGTGACACTACTTGGATACAGTATCAAACTGGTCTTGAAGTATTGCTATTGCTGACTTCAAGTTTTTGTGTTTGACTATGATGGCTATATCGTTAGCATATGCATAAGCTGTATTGTTTTTAAATAATCTGAGAAGTTCGTTGGTGTATAACAATGAACAAAATGGGACCCAACTTTGAGCCTTGTGGAACACCACATTTAGTAGGTTTTTCTTTACTAAGGGTCGTTGATATTTTGACCTTAATCGATCTATCAGTTAAGTAGTCCTTGAACCACTCCGATAAATATCCTCTCACAGCAATTTAATTCAAGGTTTCTAGAAGATTTGCTTGATTAAGGGTGTCAAAGGCTTTGCTGAAGCCAATAAACAAGACAAGTACGTGATGGTTACGATTAAGTCCTGCATTAAGTGTATTTGTTAATTCTGCTAGAAGTTGTTCCGTGCTTTTATTTTTTTGAAATCCATATTGGTTTAGATGTAAAATTTGGTTTTTGGTAGTAAATTTATCAAGACGTTCGGCGATAATTTCTTCCAAACATTTTTTTTACAGCTGATAGTAATTGGTCTATAAAAATATAAAATACTTTGTTGCAGTTGCAGGTTTTCATGATTCTTTATATGTGTTTCAATATTGCACACGTGTATGATATTCGATAGCTGATTTGCAAATTGATCCGCAATACTGTATTCACCGTCAGAATTTACAAAAAGTTGTTTTTTACAACTTCATCGATTGAAGCTTTCTTTCTTCCTAAAAATTCATTTATCACGCTCCAAGTCTTTCTGGGGTCGGTTTGCACACTTATAAATTTTTTTTTGCTAATGATGTTCCTATAATTCTTATATTCGTATTCATAGCTTTGACTTCTTGGACTATTTTTCCATCTCCTATATAAGTAACTCATCTCTTATTTTGCACATTAAGATTATGTCATTGTTATCCAAGGTTTTTGTATTCTATGATGTTTTCGGGTTTTGTTAAATTTGGTTGACTCTCCATATATGCTGTAAAATTTTAGAACGAAGTTATCACAAAGGATTTCAACATTGTTTTCTTGAAGCATATATTCCCAATTTGTTTGTTGAATGAGCTCATTAATTTTCTGTTGATTCATGTGCACGACGTCGACTTCTTTTAACATTTTTTTCATCGTTTAATCCTTTTTTAGCGTAGAGTATAGCGTAGTGGTCAGCGAGATCTCTTTCAACAGCTGAAAAAATGTCTTGTAACGTATATGTCACTCAGAGTAGATGTGTTTCTACTTATGTCAATACGTGTAGGCTTTTTTATTACATTCGTCAGTCCTTTTGATGCCATTTTTTAAAATAAAATTTGTGTATACAACGGAAGATCCTTATTACATATATTTTGTTTATTTTTTTATAACTTTTTCTTTAACTCGAAAACTTGACAGATTTTTCGCAGGCATTTTTATATTACCGTATTTGCAATGAAATTACTAGTACGGACTTACCTTTTTATACCTGCCGACCCATAGTTGTGACGGGATAAAAATAGTCAACCTAGTAGGTAGTTTGTCCATTGAACAGACTTGACTTAAATTTTTAAGGCAACCTATTTGCAAGTATTACTTGACCAATTAAATTTGATATAAAATACTTTTCATCTATTAAACAGCTGGGCGCAGGTCGTTGTATGGCCGGATCTATAACTATAACTATAACGACTATAACGACAACTAATAAATTTGGTTTTGCTTTGGGTTATCCAAAGAGAGACGAATTTTGTCGGTAAACCGAAAAATCAACGTCAACCGAAGAGAGTCAAAAACAAACTATACATAACAGCGTATTTATTAAATTACGACTGCGAGGGCCTTCGTTTCACTCGGCCTTCGTTTTGGGTTTGTTGTTTCACAAGAACCGAAGTTTGTCGGTAAGCCGAATAATCCTGAAGAAATAAATGAAAGAGTCTCCGAAGCAGTGTTAAAAAAATAAATAAATAAATTTATTGGCGCGACAGCTCCTTAAGGAGCCAAGGCCTAGTGACTTATACTCTCAACCATTATTGTGTGTGTGTTCTTAATCTGCAAGAATGGAAGCAGTGTTACCTCTGCAAAAAAGTGTCCCATACAAAAAATATAACATATATATATATAAAATACCCACCCAGCGTTGCTCGGGCTTACCTTTGATTTTTCTGGATACCGAAAGGGGTACAATTATAGACAAAAACCACAAACGTAACCCTGGCTAGAAAGTGTTTTCAAAATTGGCCAAGCCTTTCAAATTGTATATTGGTTATATGAAAATAATATAAAATTCCATAAAAAATCAATTTTCGATTTTTCAATTTCAGGTGGGAAAAATGTATAATAAATTCAACAGTTTAGAACAGCTGGGCCGATTTCTCTCAAATTTTGTTCAGTTGTTCATAATTCACAGGAGAAGGTGTTTACGAACAATTTTTTAAAGAAGACTTTCAGGAAAAGTCAGGAAATTTGGGAAAATCAAAAATTGATTTATTGTATGGAATTTTGTATGCAATTTTTCCCAATAATTGTGAAAAGATGTTTTGCCATCGTTGGAATAAGTAGAAATGTAATATTTATATAAATAATTAAACTACATCTAAAGGAAAAATGCTGCAACACTACCCATTTTCGGGCTTAACTAAACCAAAAAAAGCTATCCTAACTTTATGGACATAAATCTAGTAACAATTACAAGGTATTTTTCTGTTGAAACATATATAACTAGACAGAAAACATTAACTTTCATATCCTCAACTAATGTAGTTCTTTGGTTCTGGGCAAACATGATGTCAACAGAGATAATAGTTATATGGAAAAATTATTTTGTGTTGTGTTCAGGTGTTCAGACATACTTTCAAACAAATTGTTTGTTTATTTCAAAAAATGTCCAAAGGATAGCTTAATATCTAAAAGTGTCCAAAAACGAAGAATTTTTAAAAAGAAGCTTTCCTGGTGTCCGAATGTTCGAAAAAGTGTCAAAATTCGCCGAACATTGTTGCGCTTTAAGCAAATATATAATTTTTAATTTTATCCTGGGGCCAAACTGTTTTTATTCAGCGAATTTACCGAAATACCATAACAAACAGCATACTCAAATTTTATAAAGGAGGAATGTTGTCGCTTTTTCAAGTTTCTCGTTTAGAAAGAAATTATGTTTTCTTCGGGCTAACCGACGACCAAAGTTTGCTGGCATGCCGAAAAATCGTCGAAGAAAGCCAAAGACAAAGAGTCATCGAAAAGAGACGAAGAGAAAAAGCACCTCTACTCTACTCCCTTCTCCATAAACGGATTCAGGCTGATTGACTTTGGTGGAATCCATGTGTTTTTGTTGTCAGAATTTTATGAGCGGCTAAACTAAACATTTTTTAGATCAATTTCTTTGAGTTCAATTATTTGGTGCATGTAATTTAAGATTTGTATGAATAAACTAATAGCAGTTTTCAAAAATTTTGTCTGAGGCAATAAACCTTAAAATAGAAAATGTTGTTTAACAAGCCTTTAACTGTGGGGTTATTTTTTTTTATATTTGATTCTAGTTAATCAAATTTTGCTGATTCACATGGCGTTATAAATTCAGCAAATGTCTGCCAAAATGCTTTTCAAATACGCTGTTAAAAAAAGTCCGTCAAGCAATCTACGAGAAAACACATAGATGGGGGATAAGAAAATAGAGTGCTTTACCACACCAACAAAAACTTTTTTAAAATACACATTTTATATTTTTAGATCAAATGCAGTCGAGTGTCTTGGAAACACGCCCGACGTTTTTTTTGTTTGCTTTTCTAAACAGAATTGTTTAAAAATTCCAATAAAGCTTTTGAAAAAAAAAAATTCAATTTATAAATAAACTCTTGTCTCACATTGCGTTAAATGTATATAGATACTACGTATCTTCGTGTCTCAGGCGCGCAACCATACATTTTCTTTTGACCGATATTTAAAGTTGAACAAAGAAAAATAAACAAATGTGGTGTTTTTTTTTTCTATTTTTAATTAATATAATCAACTAATTAAAAAAAATGTTTTTTTTCTTTGTAAATTAATTCATTCGTCATACCTACTTCAATTGGGATTCTACGAAATACAACCTAGTTGAAGGTCGTTCGAAAAAAAAATACAAACTTGAAGTACTAAATGTTGTTTCTAATTTATTGGTTGTTTTTTTTTTTTTTTTTTGTAGACTTTCTTCTGATAATGTTGTCAAGTAGTGGACATTAAGATTCAGTCGTTTCCTGTTTTAGTAGCTGATAGGGAATACGTTGCCACGCAAAAAAAAAATTTTATTGCATCAACACGATAAGATTCTAGTCGATAACAAAATGTGTGGGGCGTAGTAAAATATTTGTTTACAAAAACGGTGACATTTTGCCGTTTAGCGAAAACAAAACTCTGGAGATAAAAACTTTTTCTGGAATAAAAAAAAAAAACTTCAAATGCAGATATTTGGAAGCAGATACTTTGGTTTTGTGAGAGATGAAAAAACACTAAGGCAGAGGGCAGTTTTTTTTTATCGGAAAGAGGATTTTCTTTGTTTAAAGAACTTCATCTGCCAGAAATAACATCCCAATTTCATAGGAAAAGCGCATGGCTTAAGCAGCCATTTTAATTATATTATTCCAGGTATACTTATAGGCGTTTAAACCGATTTATATGTGTTGCATGGCTTCTTTCTGTCGGAAACAGCATTATTTCAGGATACAAAGTGCCTAATGTTATTTTTTGTACTCCTGACAATGCATTTACAAAATTTCATGATGTTGCAAAACTCTCCAGGTAACATTAAACTTTATCTGGGCTATCTGGGGACATCCGCGGTTGGTTTCGGTGGGGCTGTGACTCTGAACTTCTCCGCTGTTAGCCGTAGGTTGAGTCAAGAGAGTTACTTGTGTTTCTAATTACACTACCCGTCAAAAAGAGAGCTGCTAAGTCTCGTTCCGTATTCGCGATTTTCGGTGGCATTAGAAATCATGTCAGATTTTCCGGGCTGGAGCATTGATGTCCATCCGTTCTATATGACCTAGCCATCTGAGCGTTCATTGTATTTTCTTCTCCACTCTCCGTTAAGGCATACGAGACCAAAAATCACCCGGAGAATCTTTCTCTAAGAAGCAGCCTCAAACGTCCTTACCCGCTTTTGACAACGTCCATGCGTCTGCACCATGCAGCAGGACTGGGATGATGAGGGTCTTATAAAGAGAAAATTTAGTTGCCCGAGAGAGGGCTTTGCTAATCAATTGCCTTCTAAGCCCGAAAAAGTGGGGATTGGCAAGTTTTTATTCGTTTGATTTCAGCACTGGTTTTGTTCTCTGAGTTAATAGCGGAGCCCAGGTAGACAAAGTCCTTAACTACCTCAAAGTTATAGCTGCCTATTGTGATGTTTTGTCCAAGACGTCGATGTTGGGTGTCTCTTCTTGACGACAGAGCTTGGCAGGGATGTTAAAACCGCACATTGCAATACAGTAGAAAAGATTTTGTAGGCAATGTTGAGGAGACTTGTAGTTGGTGCAGTTCTGAGGGTCTCCTCTTTTAAGGATCGGGCAAATTATTCTGAGATTCCATTCATCGAGCATGCATTCTTTCTTCTAACCATATCTTGTCTAGGCCATCGGCTTCGGCGGCTTTTTTTGCTCTTAAGCTTAGATATAGCTAGCTTTACTTCATCCAGATGTGGTGGGCGGAATGGTCGGTCTACTTTTCCCAGATAAAATGGACCATTCTGCTTGACAGCGGGATTCGTTTCATCATCGCCGTTATACAGTCTGCAGAAATGGCTTTTCCATATTCTCAGCATCGACTGCGATTCCACTACAATGTTCCCTTGATCATCCTTGCAAGCTTCAGTTCGAGCTCTCTCCATTTCCTCAATCGCACGCTTCTCGTGATCCCTGTTTTTTTTTCTTTAAAGCCCAATAAATATTCCCCTCATTATTGGAATTAAAGCTGCGAAGGTAGTACTACTTCCACCTGAGTGCCGAATAAATATTCGCAGATGAATACAAAGTAACACCAAGGATGCGTTAAACTCATCGCCTTTGATGAATAGATATCGTGAGACTTTTTACAACCAAAATAAATGGGCTATGGTCTGGTAATAATCTGGAGGTTTTAGCCAAGGAAGATATTTCCTTGTAAAACCTCATGCTTGCGTAAAAATTCCGGTGATCTAAAATGGATGAGTCCATGATGTTAAAGACACATCCCGCAATATCTTGTCGGCAAAAACTTTCAAAGCACCATAAATCAATTCGTTTCTACATTGTTGGCTAAAAATCAAAGACAAGACATTGAAGATCCACATCCAAAGAGCAGGGGTGCAAGTTTGCGTTAAAAAAACAAATATGAAAAGGAATATTGGAGTCAGCAAAGCAGTTTAGTGAATAAGGAGTTTCAGATAGGACATATTAAAAAAAAATGAGAAAGAAAGTTGGAAACAACACGGAGCCTGCGGCACACCATTATTTATTTTGATAATATTAGACTTAAACACTTCCAATACAACTTCTAATGATCAGTCCGAAAGGTTATTTCTAAACTATCGAAGGAGGGAAACATCGATTCCGAAAGCATTAATTTTCGATAGAAATATAAAGTGCAGTAACCTTAACTTTCTCAAAAACGCGATGTAATGATTTGTTCAACTTTTTCGATGAGATAAACAATATGAGATCACCAATTGATCTACTGCTACGAAATTGGTAATTACCGGTCATTAAGTAGCCTTCGTTCCTCGAAATATTCTTGATCTAAGAATTAATTACCACTTCCATTACTTTGGTAAAAAGGGAAGCTTTCACATTGATGATTGATGATTGTGAAAGAGCAGGACATGAGTATTGGAGGTGCGCACTGCTTTTTTCTTCATCTTCGTCCACACAAATTCTTCAGAAATCATTTGAGAATACACCGAGTCTTTCTATTTAAGAGCTTATTAATTATTTGTTCAGAGTGAACAAAAAGACTCAGCTTTTTTACCAGATCTGCCTGGTTGCTTGGCAAAAATTGAAACTTGTTGATAGTATCCCCACTATTGTTCTGAAGAGGTGTTCTACGTTGGCAAAACCACTGCGTAAGCTGTTCTATATATCCTACTCTTCAGGGCTCGTTCCGAACAAATGGAAGACAGCTTTTGTCCAGCCCATACCCAAAAAAGGCGAATTGTCCTCCCCCCACAACTTACCGACTGTGGTTGTATGTATGTACGTCCCTTCTTTCTAAGGTCATGGAAACACTTATTAATTATAAAATCCAGAAATATCTTGAGGAACGAAAACTTTAAAATGACCGACAGTATTGCTTTCGTAGCAATAGGTCCACTGGCGATTTGATCGTTTATCTCACCAAACAGTGGAACAAATCTCTACATCGTTTCGGAGAAAGTAAGATTATTGCACTCGATATTTCTAAAGCATTTGAAAGAGTCTGGCACCAGGCTCCTTTATCGAAAATGCGTGCTTTCGGTTTCGATGTTTCTTTTCTTTGGTGGATTAGAAATTACCTTTCGGACCGTTCAATACAAGTTGTATTGGATGGGTTCAAAGCTGATATCTTCAAAATAAATGCTGGTGTGCCTCAGGGCTCCGTTCTGTCTCCGACTCTCTTTCTCCTTTTTATAAATGATCTCTTGTCTAAAACTTCTAATCCACTAAATTTCTTCGCTGATGACATTACACTCAGCTTTTCATATTCATTTTTGGAGTCACAACCGCGGTCTCCGTATGATAAGCTCATTAAATTCTGATCTTGACAGCATCATCAAATGGGGAATAAGAAATCGTGTAGAATTTAATGCGTCCAAAACACAATGGTGTCTTCTGTATCTAAAGAAAAATACACCCCTTGCCATTATCCATGAGTGATACTTACATTATGGAAGCTGATCATCTTGAAATACTCGGTATGAACAGAACCAGTCACCTATTGTGGAATGAAATATTTATAATGATGCCAAAAATGCAGCAAGGTGTTTGGGCTTCCTCCGAAGATGTAAGAATTTTTTTTCCCCTTTTGATCTGGCTACTATCTACAAATCACACATTCGTCCAAGACTAGAATATAACTCCTATATCTGGGCGGGTGCTCCATCAACATATTTGACTCTTTTGGATGGTAGTCAAAGAAAAGCTTTCAAGTTGATTGGAGATGATATCATCATTATGTTTTATGTCTCTCTCTTTTCTACCGTTATTTCTACGGTCAATGAGAAATAGCCAGTTGCATTCCTCCCTTTAAACAGTTTCACCGTAATACTGGAATGCCCACCAATTTACTATTGCGCCAGATTTCGGTCATACAGTCAAGTACAGAGATTCGATCTTGAGCCCTACAACTCGAATGTTGACTATTTTGCCTAACTCTGTTTTCTCCTCTTATTATGATGTTCAAAAGAAGAAGAACCAATGTGCATCGGAAACTCCTATTAAACCCTCTCCTTCTTTTCTAAGCTCACGCTGTGTCCAGTCCACCGACATCAAAAGGGTAACCGAAATCCCCTTAAAAAAAGTTATCTGCATTTTCAATTGAATATTGCTTTTCCTTTAGCTTACATGAAACGACGGTAATACCAATGCTTAGTTCCTTCCCTAGTTAGTTAGTTCTCTTTACAGTTTCCTGGAATATCTTTGTGTTCCGGCATTGAATAGTTCTATACCCTCTTCCTGAGAGATGATTTAAACAGAGCGATTGGAGGACAACTTAGTTATCTGCAGAGAACCGGATATAGGATGTATGTTTACCATCAGCTAAGAAAGAACATCTTTTGATTGCCATAATGTCCACTTGCATCACCATCGAATGGGAAATGCTCGACATGGTAGTAAGCCAACTTATTTTGTTTGAGATCAAGAATATATATCGAAAATGTATTGTTATTCTCAAGCAAGGCTTTCTTCTGATTATCTTACATTTTATTTTATAGATGTGTTTGTTTGTTCTGCAATCACACCTCAACAGCTGAACGGATTTTAATCAAATTTAATAGGCAGATGGGTGAGATTCTAAATTCAAATATAAGCTAACTTTTATTATGAAAAAAGGAACCGTTGTTCCTTTGGAAAAAATTTGAATCAACATTTTTTTTACGAATATTAATTTAAATAATAAAAACTATTAAAAAATATCTTGCAGACCAAAAAATAAAGAAGGTTCCCATGCCGATCAATGAAATTTTGGACTTAATTGCTTAACTTTTCTAAAAAAAAAAAATAACTATAGTACAACTATTGCTAATATGACTCCAAGAAATGCTTATTAATTAAAGCAAAAAAGGTTTCCTTTCAGCCAATTAAGTCCAAATGAAATGAGTCAATGGATTGTCCATGTATGTACATGTATCCGTTTGTGTATACCTTAAGCAGTACTTAATACATATATTTGTTTATAAGTCCTTCTCTTCCATATAATTAAAGTTCATGGCTGGAAGGCTTTTTGCTAAAAATCACGCATGGTACCCTATTGCTCTGTGCAAAAAAGAAAGAGAACACAAAATGGCAGCAACTAGGAAAAAAAAGGAAATTCTCATGAAAGGGGACGGGAATTTTTGTTCAGTTTCCTTTTTGTACGCTTTTCAGCGTCAGTCTTAGTTTACCAGATTCATTGGAGTTAAAAGGTTCAGATGTCAGGGGATGGTACTTAAATGGAAAATACAATGAGCACAGCCTGGGTAGCTGCAGTAACAGTAGGAAAATAACCCTATCCGTTCTAGTTTTCAATTTTCACAGTTTGGAGTTTTTCCAAGACTGTGAAAATGAACATACCATACATATTTACATATGTATGTAGGTATAACAAAAAAAAAAAAAAAAAATATGATAGAATTAAGGGGGAGGTTTGGGTTTTTCGGGTCGGTTGTTTTAATGGGTAGCACGGCATTCCCCACCTCTTTTTTAACCCTTTTTGTATTTTATTAAAATAAAACTGTAGAAGTTGATAATGTTTTTATTAAGAACAACAGGGTGTGCCAAAAATATAGGTAAGCAAAGATTTAAAAAACGTTTTAAATTCATAAGTGTGAACTTTAGAAGTGAGTTTTTGTGCGCACAGTCATCATAAGTCTTAAAAATAAAAAAAACTGCCAACGGATCCTTTTTTGCGAGGTTTAAAATCTTAAAAGAGTTCAAGTTCCGTTTCATGTAAAGCCTACGAATTTACCAGTCTCGATTAGCACAAAATTTTAAAGATTTAATACAAATCCCTTTTTATACCAGTATCGACTTTAAATAAATATTTTAATTCGGAAGTCGACTTTTTGATAATTTTGATCGCCGTAATGTATATTTTATGTTTAATTGACTCGTCTAATTTTAGAAGTAGAAAAGTCAATATTGTCTTATTAATGTACGTTATCTAGTGACCGTTTGACATTTCAAATTAAATTAACCAACATTTAAATAGATAGTTCAAATGGTAGATACGTGTGTGGTTACAAGCACCCAAATATCACCCCTGTCTATCAACTCCAACTTCACGTGGTAAACATCGGGTGCCTAGTACCTCAATTGGAGATTGGGTTCCAATCCCTTTGGAAGGCTGTGGGTGGAGTGTTACCACTAAGGCACTACTCCTTGCATCCAGGTGGCAGTGGAAGAATTCTCTAGATGGAATCAACGATGGCTTCTACATTTCCAGTCAGGCTGAACTACTTAGTAAACACCTTATATGGGCTACTACGACGTTTTCAGAGCTAAGGCCTATAAGAGCCGTTTATCCGGCTTTTCTTCCTTGGAGTCACAATAAGGACCTGGTCCTCCAGGTTGGGGGGTTGGGACTTCGGTAATACTGTGAGGAAGTTTAACGTCAGACGGCTGCAATCGCAAGAAATCTCCAGGTTCTTTTTCCATGGAGTCTCAAATAACCTCCAAAGGAATCCTTTACTGCTAGCATCAAGTATTGAGAACCAGTGGCAACATTCCCAAAATGCAATCAGGGAAGCCGACACTGAAGTGCTGGGTTTTACACGGAATAACGAGTGTCGGTAAGCACACGCAGTTAAACAAGAAGCATACAGAAGGACCAGAACTGCCCGTGAAGGAGCAGAAGAGGAAAGAAGAACACCGGCTTCTCAGAAAGAACAAAAAGGCTATCGAGAAAATGGAGAGCTGTTATTGCAGGAATAAAGTTCGAAAGTTTTACCAAAATGTAAAAAGAAACTGTCAAAGCTACAGAGCTCGAACTGAAGCTTACAAGGAAGATCAAGGGAACATCGTTGTGGAATCACTGTCGATGCTGAGATAATGGGAAAACCATTTCTGCAGACTGTATAACGGAGGACGAAAAGAATTCCGCTGTCAGGCAAAATGGTCCATTTTATCTGGGCGAAGTAGACCAACAATTCCGCCCACCACATCTGGATCAAGTAAAGCTAGCTATATCTAAGCTTAACAGCGACAAAGCTGCCGAGCCGATGGCCTAGCTGCCGAGCTATTCAAAGCAGCAGGCGATGACTTGGCTATAAGTATGCACCAACTCATAAGCAGGATATGGTTTAAAGAAACCATGCTCGATGAATAGAACCTTAATCTAAAAAAAGCAGATCCTCTGAACGGCACCAACTAAAGGGGTTAAGTTTCCTCAATTTCGTCTACAAAATCTTTTCTGCTATATTGTGTGAACGCCTAAAGCTATTCGTCAACAACCTGATAGGTTCATATCAGTGCGGTTTTAGTCCACTATCGACCAAAATGAAATTGAAATGTGTCTGTATTCAGGCTCACAGCGTCATTTAGCGTTATAAAAAATAGTCAACTACTTTAGCATTTTTCTCATACTGCCCGAAACGTGATCAAAATATAAAATCATACCGGGTTGAGTACGCGAGAGAATGATTTTAACAAAAAGTGGATTAATATCATCAACACCAGCAGGTTTTGATTTAATACTCAGAATAGTTACAACGTCTGTTTCTTCAATTCTCAAGAACTGAAAAGAGATAGCATTGATGCTATCAGAAGATGCTATAACTGCAAAGGTTTGTGAGCTCTAAAAATGTAGCATTTAATTGATCCGGATTGATTGCACCCAAGTCTTGTGTTTTATTCTGCCCGACATACTAGATCTCTCAAGGTTTTTCATAAAACTGACGATTATTGACTACTATCGGACCACTTGCAATAAGAAAGCTTATAAGCTTGCCTTACTTATTTTGGAGTTAATTTCGTTTATTAGCAAAAACATAAAACTCTGGCAATTTGAACTTTTTTTCATCTTTTATGTACATAATTCCGTTTCGTTGAATTTCAGGAGTTTTTTTTTGGAAACCTAACAACGTTTCTCTTTACTGGTACATGAGTATTGAATAATAGACTACGGATATTATTTAGCAAAAATTCAATTTATTCATCTGGAGATATCATGGAATAAACTTCTTGCCAATTTTTTTTGGAAAATACCTGGTGCTCCAAATACGCATAAAATCATCTCCCTTCTCTACTTCACAGTCACACAATTGATGCCGTTCTGGCAATTTGTTCAGTTCTCGGCTTGATGAACCGATGGTTCAAGGAATTTTCCGAATCCTGTGTAAACCGAGACCCGTTCATTGTACATAACATTTGTTATTGAATACGCTTGTCAAATGTGGTCCCTTTTTCTAAAATCAAACTCTACCTTGGAATAATTCCTTGATCCTAACTTCCTATAAGTCAACATGAATACGCTGGAAGCTTGAAGAGAAATATTCAAATATCCGATATATTTCTCAATCATCGACTATTTACTGTTAGAGTTGACTACATTATTAACAATTCTATCTTTGGCAACAAATTTTACCAAACACATCTCACGAATGCTGATAAACGTTGATTGAGTACCTACTTCATGCCATAAACTTCGTCTTCTAAACCAACTTCAACCAAAAAACCAAACGACGCTTTTTTTAACTTTCTAAGTTTTTACAAATCCATTGAGCCATAAAGCCATAACCGAGAAAGTCAAATAATTGTTTGATAAAAAGAGGGATTACACCTACTCAGGCACTTAAAATTTCATCAAAATCGTTTGAGCGAGTTCGAGTTCTTTAATATGTGGAAACCCCACAAACATCCTCTTTTCAAATGTTCATATACCTCAACTAAAAATAATAAATAAATCAATAACTATTTATTCAAAAATAGGTTAATTATAATTTTTTATTTTAAATTCTAAAAAACTTTAAAATAAAAAAAAAACGACAAAAAAAGGAACCAACAATGCAAAAAGTTCTTTTCGCTTGCATTTCATTTATCATCACAAGGTTTCCGGCCTAAAAGTGTACTAAAAGTTTGCAAAAACAGAAAAAAAATTGATTTATGTTGCAATTTATTTTATTTTATTTTTTCTTTGTGTTCAACTCCAACGAGACATCCGCCATATGTTAGCTTAGGATCTCAAACTCAAACAAAACATTTTTTTTTAGCACAAACAACGCCGACTACAAGACTGGCCTTGACTTCATACTGTTTGTATTGTAAATCTACTTCCAACATCCATTTATTTCTTTCTTCCTCCATACCTCCGTACCATACAAATGTTTGAGATAATAAGTGGGAAATATGAAAAAATGTGGGGATGATTGTTATTTTTTTTTTTTTTTTTTTTTGTGTTCCCTATTGACGCTACGAGGCAAGTAACTCAACAAAGCATTTAAGATGAAAAGAAAAAACAAATACAGGAGACTTTAACAGATTTTGTATTTACCCTATTGCAGAACACAAAGAATTGGGGAATATGGTGTTTTTTTAACGAGGCGCCTTTGTTGTTCATGTGGATGTCAGATGTCATATAAGATTTTTGTTACTCAAGAGAATTTTGTGTTGGTGTTCCGCTAGAGGAAACCATCGTCAGAATGCAATTTCGATGTTGTTTAGTTCAACTAACACAAACATCAATGTGAACTAAAAAATGTGACCTGCATGGCTTTCCATTCGCTTGGTTCGGCTAAAAAAATAATCCTTACGTCTGAAGAAACAAGTTATGAGGATTCAGATTGACTACCATCTAATAGCTATTGCAAAGTGAAAAAAGCGATCGCCAGGCCAGATCGTCTTCTGCTAAGGGAATTTTTTATGGAGACGAAAAGGGAAGATAAACAAACAGCGGCAATCATGTAGTAGAATCTGGACAAAGATAGAGAATTATTATTATTTTTAATTAATTACATGTTTATCTTCTAAGCCCATGCAACGAAATTGCCTGCAAAAAACAGAAACAACTGCTAGAAACTGCCAAAAGACACTACCAGCCCGACAAAGAAAAATGGTGTTAGAATGACGAAGCCAAGGTAGTGAGCAACTATTGTCAGAAATGCCACTCAAAGAAGAAAAAGTAGTCAGGGAATTCGTTTATCAAAATACATTTAAACTGCTTAAGGCCTACTTCTTGTGATCGATGACTACAAAGTTCATGAAGGAAGTATGGTGAAGGGCTATTAAATGAATGATGATGACGATGGAAATGTACGAGCAAAGTCAAAACAGAGGTAAGATACCCCGCAGGAGTCAACGAGGAGTTACCAATCAAAGTTGGTGTGCCCTAGGCAAGCGACTTAAATTCTTTCTTCCTTGATTTTCTAGTACAAGGTAAGGTGACGCACGCGAAAGTTAATCAATTACTATTTGCTGAGGTTGGAGCCTTGCAACGAGTACTTGATGCATGGGCAGAGGTTCAGAAATGAACTGGATATCGCATTAGCCGGAAATCAGCCGGAATCAGGCCTATTTCGGACAATTTCTCAAAAAGTGTAAATGTATTCGATCTTTGATCAACAGGGAAGGGTCTTGTAATGACGATATTGAGCACCGTAGTGTGTATGAAGTGGTAGAAAAACTGTGTCATCCTAAACTGAAAAGAAAACTCTACACGGCAGTTGTTCTTCCAGCGCTTACATACTTAGCCGTATCATCGTAACCGATCCGAACGGATTTTTCTCCGATTTTTTAAGAAATACAAGTATTTCGAACAAAAATTCTTTTTAATATTTCCCTTTTCAAGTGCATATTGAATAGGTAACTGTTTATAATGTTGAACAATACAAGAAGTACGAGTGTAAATTGACAGCAGCTGAAATTTAGTGCCATTTCGAAAGATGTTATGAGAAACTATTTCAAAAGGATATACCAGGGCACATTTCAACACTATCCCGGAAGAAATGCAGGCGCAAGAACTCCACGATCAAACAAATCCAACGACTTTTACATTTTATATGGATTTCTCAAAAGCTTTTGATCGCCTTCAACAAGAAAATTTTCTAAAAAAAATCGAGGTGTCTGGGGTTTTATTCAAATCTTCTTAGATGGTTTCATAATTGTCTAATAAACCGTAAACAAAGTGTCAAAATTAATCTGTGTTATTGAAAGTAATTAAATATTACCACTCAGGTGTTCCTCTGGAGAGTCACTTAGGACCTCCTCTTTTTCATTTTGTTTATTTATGATTAAAATTTGAATTAAACTTTCAGAGACGAGTGGTCTAGAAGAAAAATATACATGGCGTGAACAAAATTGATTATTTTAAAATTATAACATTTACAATAACGCTAAAAAACAAACATTTTACAAATCACATTGCGAATGTTTGAAAGCAGTAAAAAGTAAGGATTGAATTTGGAGTTACATTCGTCGTAAAGTTAAACTTTGATTAAAATTTAGGTTAACTATAGTCTGTGCAGTAAGATATGTCAGTGGCTCCTGTGTACACGACACTGAATTGAGAAAACTTCAACTGAAAAAGTTACAAGCCACTGATTCTCGTATATGAATTATGTATATATCTTTAAAAAAAAATCGTACATCCCAAACATGACCGATCTCCATCAAAGTTATGGAATAATGAATAATTTTCGACGATTTATAATGAAAGTACGAAAACCCTTGGTACTGCCTCTTGAGAGGAACTGACAAAACCTCCAAGAGTAAAATTTGTCTCGAAAAAGTGCATCTCAAGTAGCCGTTCGGAACCGGCGGTAAACTGTAGGTCCTTTCCATTCTTGCAGATTAACAACACACACACAGGAATGGTTGAGAGTATAAGTCACTAGGCCTTGGCTCCTTAAGGAACTGTCGCGCCAATAAATTTATTTTATTTATTTATTTATAACGGCGCGGCATCTCAACATTGATTTGAGGTGTATCTACACTCCGAATGCGGCAGTTTTGAATTTTGACGTAGCCATTTATTAAACCAAAAATAAGCTTCATCGCTAAACAATTTTTTTTTTTGTGAAAATCGAGGTCAACATAAATCTCGTTTCGAGGTCATTCGCTGCATGTGTTCATGATGCTTCAATTCTTGCACGAGTTGGATTTTTAAGCCAGAAAAGCAAGATCTTTCCCTAAAATTTTCCATTAAGTGAAAGGACACAGATCTAATTGTTGACGACGATGGTGTCTTCATCGATGATCCGGTCTCTCCTTAGATGATGAATATGTATTATCTTTTAAAGTAAACATGGTGCGAAAACGTTTCTTGGTTAATTATATTAAATGCTCTGATGGACGATTGTGTCGACTATAAAATTGACGTAGTTTGCGTTTCCGTTTCACAAACAGAACCATATTTTTGAAATAAATCTGCACAATTTGCATGTTTTGTTCACGAGCAGTCTATTCATGATAAAATGGCAAAGCAAAGCAGATGACAAAACCGAGCTGCCATCTTAATGTTTCATACCTTCAAAAAAAATACTCTCTATACCACACCTATTAAGTCTGTTGATCCCATTTTTCTAGATTATTTCCTTTTTGACGTGATAACGTCTTATAAATCGATGACAAGCTAGACGTACGAAATAACATGACTCATGCTGATAAGACTCATGAGTCATGCTAACCGCGATACTGTGGTTCTTTCAACCAAAATCGATCGCAAGCACCAGGCGAGCATGAAATAAGCCCAAATTCCCATAATAAATCCACTCAAATTCAAAAAGAACATAAAGAGAAAAAGAAATACAAAATAGGTGGAGTTTTGTTAAAGTAGAAAGTAGATGTAGATAATGGGGTGTGTGTGTGTGTGTTTAACGAGAGGGTTTGTGGGTATGAGTTAGTTGTTGCCAACAATGTTTTCTTATGACGTTATCACGTAAAATGTAAACTGACTTTACAGACAACCAACTCGTTTTTATAAAAATAGTTACTCCACTTCTGAGACATACACGATTTGTTCGATATTTTTTTTTCGAGACAATCTCTTCCAAACACACCCTATAAACTCTAACGAAAAATCCAATTTTCGCTCAAAATACTCGTACAACTATGACAAATGGCTTTTAAAACTTCAGTACAGATCATACAAGACCCCACTTAAATATTAACAACACCAACGAGCATAAGAAAATAACAAAGCATGAGTCAATCAAACTTGAATGAGATACAAAAAATTACAAAAAAAAAAAAAAGAAAACTAGAATCAAGCCTCTTGCTTTTCATTAGAGCGAGCGACTATAAAGTCACAACTGAGAACCTCTGCGATATCTAACAAAGGAATTGATTAATTGAGACAAAAGATATCCCATTGAGTTTTTTTTATTATTCCACTCATTGTATCTTTTTTCCCAAAAACTGGTGTTAGATAATTATAAAAAGATATAAACGCTTTAAAAAAAAAATCAACGGCGCGCCAAAAACTTGAGGTGAAAATGAATATCAAGGTGTGTTGTTGTTGTTCATTCTCGTTTTTTTTTTATTTTTTTTTAATCTTATATAAAAGCAAGATTGATGGCTTGATAGGGGGAGCTTTTTGAAGTTTAATGAGTTGGTGATACAGCAACCAAGAAAAACAAAATAAATGGTCAAGGTTCTTATTTTTATTTCTATTCAAACCTATATACAGATAAACCTAGATATCTACAGCTTTAAAAAAAGGAATGGCTTGGCGATTCATTTTATAAGATTAGGTGTACCTTTTACATGGCAGTTGTAGGTTGGTTATTTTAGAATGCGACGTAGCTCAGCATGGGAATAAATTAACATAGATACAAGATTGACTTTCAATTCTATAGGTTGTATGATTTTGATCCAGTGAAGCTTGTTTTTTTTTCAAGCTGTATTGAACGTGACCTAATATTTATTATAGAAACAGGTTTTGAATTAAGAAAAAAGGGTTTTTTATCTACACGTATCCGGAAATAAAATATTTTTAATTTATGTACATAGATGTCGCATGCAGGGTATGAACAGATATCTAAATAAACTGGAAGAAAATATAAAGGGTAAAATATTAAGAGGTATCTTCATAAACTATGGACCATATGTTAGGTAAAGTTGCTTTATCTAAGAACACTTTGAATGTTACGTATAGAAGAACAAGCATACATATGTGCAATAAATAGGCTTGATATTCAGGCTTGACGTTTGAAAAGTAAAAAGGGCTAAGGCCATAACGAGCTAGGTAAAACATCTGGAGCAATGCGAAACCGTGGAACAGCCCTGGAGAAGATATAAGTATTAAAAACTTAGAATAGGTAGTTGTTGTTATTTTAAACCTTTTTTATTTGAGAAATGGTCTTTAATTCCTTAATAAATTGCATGATTGGACGTACTTGTTCATACATATGTGCGGTCACATCTTCGAATAAAATTTAAATAAAATGCACGACTGGGTCGCACGAACTTGTTCTTATGCTAGATAATAGCTTAGTGGCTGCGTATGTACATATGTATGTATGTATAATATATTAGAATACAAAAACATTTCAAAAAATCTATAATTTTTTAATTAGTTTAAGAGTTTTCTCCGAAAAAACTAAGTATGTAGTAAAATTTGAAAACTAAATGTCTATCGAGAAAAAAATATGGAAAATCGTTTGACCAGTGTTTTTTAAAAGTCGATTTTTTTAAACTTTTCGAAAAAATATTTAAAATTTTTTTAATGTAAGTCATAAGAAAATCTGTAGTTTTTATCTGGGAAGATTATTAAAAAAAAAATCAACAAACCCGTTTTCACAATATATTTTGAAAACAATTTTTTTTTTAGAAAATTTAAAAAAATCGAAAAAAAGTTTTTGAACATTTTGAAATGCAATATTAATTGAATTATAAACGACTTCCTGTGTGCAAAATTTTATTCAAATCGGGATAATGGTTCACGATAACACCGCATTTAAAAAAAAACTGGTTCTATCAGAGGTACCGTCATGGAACAAATTTCGAAAAAAATCATTCTAACTGAAAGATGTAAAAAGTATTGTTGTAAAAATTTAATCTGCACGATTGTATAACTTGCATTATAGTACCTATAATCGCAAGTAAAAAAACATAAATTATTTAATTTTTTCCACATCCACCACACCACAACATTTTTCCGAATTAATATAATCACGTAATGAAATGGCAAACTTTGAGAAAACAACAGTCATCTACAAAAATACTAAAAGAAAACAAAATTTATTGTATTCTAACGATTATACAACACTTTGTACTAGAAATACACAACACGACAACACCTTCCCTCGCAAACTATTAAATTTTGTTCACACAAGCTTAAAAACCGAAAGCTCTTTGATAAAAGTCAAGGAAAAAGCTTTAAAGTATTGTTTGCAATTGGCAAAGGTAACTCTATTGGTGGAATATTTTTTTTTGTTCAATTGACACAGCGTGGGTAGGTTGAAGTGAGTAAACGACCACTATTCATTATTCCAATTCCATCAAAGAAGATGGAGATTGGTCATGGAGGAGTGTACAAGTTTTTTTCTTTTAAGAAACACACACAATTCAAGTCATTAGCTTATTATCATTTCGTCGCATAAATATCTCCGGGTCTCCCCAATTGTTTTGAAAAGATATTCTACAATAGCATGGCTCTTTCCGATTAAGGGAAAACAATTTCTGTTCAGCCTATAACTAAAAAGGACGAACCATATTCGGACCTACATCCGTACAAGATCCAACTCAATATAGACAACAAGTCAGTCGAAATGCTTCGGAGCTTTTGGAAGAGGACCCAAATTATCTTTAGCCTCGAGGCAAATTTTTTGATGATTGCTTGCGTTAACAAGTAAAATTCCAGTGTATAAGACGGCACAAACCAAAACGGGATTCACCAGGTGATAATGTATCTTCAAAAAGTTAACGTTTAGTGTGGATTTCGAGCCGGCGCGGAAGATTCATTGGTCCGTACTTTTTCGAAAACGACGTTGGTAAAGCGGTCACTGTCAATGGCGAGCGCTTCAGTACGAAGACAACCCATTTTTTTGATCCAAATTGAACCATATGGACCCAGACGACATGTGGTTCCAGTAGGATAGCACGGCCACACAAGGGACGCCAGGATTGACATTCGAGATGAACGTTTTCAGGGTAAGGTTATCTTGATTTGACACGCATTGATTTTTTTTTGTTAGGCTTCCTGAGGTCGCACTTCTATGCGATGCCCCTAAGGCCCAATGTACACGGAGCAACTGGGAAAAATCTGATCACCAATGCGAATATTCAACTAGTTTGGTCTGAGTCATGTCCTGTGTAATCAAATGGGACAATGCACACGAAGTTACTCGTTGAAAACTCGTTTGCGATTTACAAAATTCAGTTTGTAACCAATCGTCTGTTGATTAGCATGTCGGGTTGCCAAGCCATGAGCGAATAACAGACCAACCCGTTGCTGGTGGGGGAGGTTGAAAAACATCCTGAAACACTGAACGAACAAGAGATTTGGATTGGTAAGAAGTTTTCTCGTTTGTGGAGTCAAGTCACCGCTGAATACATAACTGGTATGTAACTCGGGTTGCCAACCGGTTTAGTTTTTTTCTAGTTTCTCCGTGTGCATTGGGCCTAAGGTGAAACACAGGCCATCGTGCAAATTCAGCCGGATCTATGCCCTCTTGTTATCAAGACGCTTAGTTTTTATATATGGATATTTTTTTATGCAATTTAATTGCAGATTTTTGTTTTCCAGTTAAAAAAGACATTCTTTTAAAAACCTAAGACCAATGGAAATCAAAACCCCTATTTGATTGCTTCTCAGTATTGTCATAGGTCCGTTTGATATTTTTTCTGTATAATTTTATATTTCGAAATGAGAATAAACTTAGGTACGTAAGTCGTTTAAGTGCTCATTATTCCTGCCCTTGCTATTACGATTATATTGCAATAATTAATGCAAATACAAATTCACATTCAGAACTTTTGCATTATTCACGAAGTATACTAGTAAAATCGATATTTTTCTTTCCTAATAAAAAAAAATTAAAATAAAAATTCACCCCCAACCCTTAATGAAGGTATTTTCATTCAAAATTGTATGTAATTTACTTCCAAAAATAGAAACACGAACAACAGACGGCTATTCATTCGAGTAACAACCACGTGTAACGTAACGTTAACAAACGCGAAAGTTCTACATTTTTAGTTAATGTTTCGTGCAACCGTGTCTACCTTATATACTTAAGGGTGAGGACGGTGGTGACCAGGCGGCATATTTATACCTATCCGTGCACTAAGCTCTAAGAATTTGCCTATTAGTCACGAAAACATATTAAAATAAAGCTGCCGTTTATAGCTAAGTATATAATTTTTAGATGGGAACCGACATTCTGACGCTGTTTTTTTATGAGTTCTTTTGGACGTGCTTAATCGTCTACTCTAATCGGTTGGCGACCGACAAATGGGGAATAGGTTAGGTACGTCTTGAGCATTGTTTATGAGGATTACAAACGTTTTTTTTCTTTTTTTTTTGTTTTAAAATAAATATTATTAATGGTTAAACATTTACAAGGTCAAGATTAAAAAAAGATTTTTAGGAGCCTGAAAATAAATAAATTTAAAATTTGTAATCGAATCTTGAGCCATACAAATAACTAGACATTGAAAAAAAAGAAAAAACAATTGTAAAAGCATTGGAATGTAACTAGACTCTAAAATATAATATTAATTTGTTTAAAATTTAGACAAGTGTCACCATCGCACGTACAGGGGATTCTTTGTTTCCTTTTTAATGCAAGCACACGGCGCGAATATTGTGAAATTAGGAAGGGGGCAGGTGTCGGTTAGCACTGGTTTTGAATTGTTATAAATTGAAAATTTCCAGGGAAAATCTCATCGGGTAGACAATTGCAAATTCGTGTTGTTCGCCTCAAAAACAGCATCTCTGTATTTCACGTCACGGTACGTTCGAAATTGGCCTCAAGCGTGAACTGATAAGCATTCCGAGCGAGCTGCTGGCTACCTCGAGTGAAAATTTTATGTAAAATGAACGGTAAAAGAAGGAACGGCATGAAACATTGCGTCGTTGTTCAAGAGGGCAATTGTGTCAGAGATATTTCTATTTCCTTTCAACTTTAGTACTCTGTTTTGTAGCGATGCTTAAGAAGCACCTACTCAGACTCCAGAGGTGGAAGCTATACTCAGTTTTTGGGCTAATGAACGCTTCATATATTGTAGCCAGATCAGAAGGGAAAAAAAACTTCTTTTTTTAATACATAATTTCCTGGCGCAAAAAGGTACGAGCATTAGGGTATAAGGAAGGATGAAAGAGAAGATACCGATGCACATTAGTTTTAAAGTTCTGCATGTCAAAATGGGAGGAAAAACAGAGACAATGCAATCTCCATTCGTGTGGTGCGAATAAGGAAAGAATCTATATACTTAACAGTACGTCCGAAGATGGGCTCAAGAGTAAACTGATGGGCATTTCTAGCGTTGAAGCGCTTATTTTTTAATATTTGGATGTTTGTTCCCCTATCACGGCTCAGGGGCTTAACGGATTTGGATGAAATTTCGTAGGTAGATGGATAATGTGCTGGATTAAGACATAAGCTATTTTCTATCCAGCAAAAATGCACCGGTCCTGTGGGAGAGACTTAAATGTCAAATACTGCATTGCTGGAAGTTTGTTTGATATGCCTCCATGACCTAACGACTGCATGATATTGTGAAGTTTGGTTGACGGAAGAGTTACTGGATTCACTATACCATAAAGAAATATGGAGGTATGGAGATATAAAGATATAGAGATATAGAGGTATGGAGAAATAGATTTAGATAGAGGTATAGACAGAAATATAGAAACATACAGAAGTAGGTATGTAACACTTTATTCAGAAAAAAGGGTTCCTATAAGAAAGAATTAAATATGAAATACTTCATTCCTGGAGGTTTGTTTGATATGATTCCATTCCCTAACGACTGTACGAATTTGTAAAACAAAATGCACCAAATCTTTTTTGTTTTTAATTTTTTTTTTTGAAAAATCAATTTTTAAAACTAATAAAAAAATATTTTAAATTTTGTAATCATACATATGTATATTAATAAACTCTAAAAAGCTGCATACGAAAATTAAAAAAAAAATAAACTAAATATAAAAAAACAGAATTTTATCAAAATCCGTCCTACAATTTTCGAAATATATAAATTCTTTGTTATGTAAGACGTGTGATGGCGTAATTCATTTTTACTAAACACCGTTAAGTATTATGGTCTTGATAGTTTTTATAAGTTCAAACTGTGTTACTTTCAACGTAAATGTTATTTGTTTTTATCAAAGATCTTGCCTTCTAATGAAATCAGGCACATAAAAGCAAGTTCGTGCGACCCAGTCGTACCCAGTTTTTTGTATAGCTTACGGAAGAAGGCAAAATAGAGGGTGAGGTCAGGTAAGTCGATTAGAAGTAACAGACAGATGTTCATTTTCAAATGCCTTGGATATACTTTTATCAAAGCAATGTAAAGACTTGTTACGACTGTTCGGTGAGATATGTCATTAGTTGGAACGATTACTGCGAAAGTCATACTGAAGGTCATGGAGAAGCTATCGCGAGGATATACCATCCCGGCCAGAGGATTTGTGTACATAGAGATCTTTGCGAAGTCTTGCTGCTGTATGAGTGGGGAAAAAATGTGTCCCATTCTCAAGTACAGGAGGGGAACGTTGCTGTGAGGCAACTTCAAGCAAGCAGTGAAATGGGCTGCGAGCAAGTTTGCTTTCTCTGAAGAGTAAACTATTGGTTTGTCATTGGCGATGAGCGTTGGAAACAAAGATGTTGAGGAGTTTTTAATATTTTTTTTACAAATGACCAAAAATGTGTTCTGCCTTTGGGACAATGCAGTATTTTTTGCCGTAATGTTTGGTCATGCAAATATTTCTTTCTATCAATAACGGAGTTTATATGACTTAAAACCAATCGAAGAATTTTTCACTCCAAATAATCTATTTGCATTTTTATACAGCTTCAATGCGCTTCTACAATAATCTAACTAACATTGCTTGGTTACGATGTGCTGAAAGAAATGTCATGTTATCATGTGGACATTTTTAGTTTGATGAATAAAAAACAATTGATAAATTGACCTAATTGCAATCAAATATTTTTTAGGATCTGTGATGGAGATATAGTTGTGGAAAAATCGATTGATCCTTTAGTAACTGAGGGTAGCCTTCACTCTTCTTAATCTGCAAGAATGAAAGGGACCTACAATTTACCGCCGAGTCCGAACGGCTACATGAGATGCACTTTTTCGAGGCAAATTTTACTCTTTGAGTTTTTGTCTATTCCTCAGAGGAGGAACCCGGCTCTTCGCTTAGCAGCCCGACACAACTAACCACTATAAGCCACGGGGCACTACATGTTCGGAATATACCATCGTTTAAATGTCCGCCGCGGTCATTGAGTAACAATATTATAAAGCTCCTCGGTCAGTTGAATTTTGTACGGGTGCAGGGACAATTCAAGACGCAAAATTCGCCAAGTTGTGGTCTGCAAAAGGCCGAGTTCATGTGAACGACGCGAAATAGACTGTCTCGGTTTCTGCTGCACACTCTCACGGCACGGCGGCGATGTTTTTGTCAGATCTCGCGTTTCGTCGACGAACGGGTGTTGGGTTGATGGTTTACTGAACCAGTGGGCTCAAATTTATTCACCATACTGCGAATAGTCGTCTCGCTAGGAAGATTATGGTGACAGTACAATGGGCGAAGCGCGCGGAACGTTGCCCAGTACATCAGCCACTGTCCCGAATCAGCATGGCTTTACAAAGAGTCGGTATACTGAGACGTTTCTTATAAGGTTAACCCAGTTTTTTTTTAATTCATTCAAGAAAACAAATTAATGCATCTTTAAATACATTAGTAAAGTACATATGATTTAGAATCTTGTTAAAAAATATAGTTTTTTTTTAATTTATTCTGGCTTCAATCTTATTTATTAAAGAGATCTTATTCTGTGTTATTTAATTGTTGCCCATCGAATTTCTTCATACATATGTATGTATTTAATTCTGGAATACCGCAGGACAGTAATTTAGGTCCTCTTCTATTTATTTTAATTATTAATGACTTATGTGGATAATGCGACTATTTTTTGAAATTATTTTTACAATTCGTGAATGTGATATTTTGCAAATTTGATCTTGATTAATTTTTCGACTAGTGGACATACATGTAACTGAATAAATGTAATTTTATGAGTTACTAAAAAAATTGTTTTTATCCCCTTAATGGAGCTCTTCTGTCAGTTGTGGAAAGCAAATTTATTCTTGGTATTTTATTTGATAGAAGGCTTGCACAGCACATATCAATTCCACATTAAATAGAGCCAATTCACTCCTTAGAGGGATTAAATTAGAGTTAAGGCAATTAGCAGATTCTTTCGCCACTAAACGCACTATTCAATAGCATTTGCTCGACCTGTGTTAATGAATATGCTTGTAAAGGGTGATCACCATATTACTAGTGGCATATAGCAAGGCTAGAACTTACCTAACAGCATAAATATCTCAGCCTTGATCCCAAATTTGTAAGCACAACATAAATTATTTCCTGAGCCGCACCAAACGAATGTGGAATGCTTTACTCAGATTAACAAGCCAATCAATTTAAAGAAAAATATTAATAAGAAACTTCAAGTTATTTTTGGTACCTGTCTGCATTTTATTACTTCCTGCATTGTTGGAAAACTGAATACAAGGATCTGAATACTTATTTCTGGACCATTGAGATAATTTTTCCAATAAATTTCAATGGATCGCATCCGATGCAGCAATAAGACACTTTTTTTGCGACATCTATTTATTACTTTGAAGATAATAAATTTCAAAACTCAAATAGTTTTTATCTTTTGGATTCGATTGTATGAAGTTAGGAAAAAATCTTTTTCCTTTCGGATGGCCAGGTAGAAAATTTACTATGGAATAGAGGTAGATCTGGAACAAAAATTGAATACAGAAGGTTCTCTAATTTCTCATCTGCTCGAAGGTATTAAATATGTAAGCTTTGAGGTATCTTGGGTAACCAAAAGAAAAGAAAATGTACATTAAAATTTCTCCGAAAAAGCAAGAACAATAAAGCACCTGCTATTGAATCCATAGGTACCTACCTACATATATATCTCATATGCCACAGGGATTGCAATATGGTATTCAATGGATTCATTGCAAAAGCGGATCTAAATAAATCTCTCGACACAAAAGAGTAGGTACCACCATTGTTAATCTACGTGCCTACATTACTGTATGTATCTTCTGGTTACACTATCTACATGACAATTTATGTATGTAAATGGGTATGTCTGGGTATAACTGAAAAGGTCATTGTGCCGTTTTTTTTTTAAGACTTGAAGATCGTTATTCGATCAGGGGCTCCATTTTTCTTGGAATCGAAGGGTGATTTTTTTTCCACCTGGAAGAACAGATTCCAATTCACAATAATTTATATTTATCATATATGTACGTACACACAAACTTTTATATGCTTCTATACATATGAGTATGTGTGTACAAATGTACATATGTTTGGAATTTTAATTCAAAGGCCGACAGGAAAAAACGTTGGACAGACGACTAAAAAAAAAATTATTGTGCGTTCGGCAGAACGAAAGGGAAACGGATGTGATGCGTCAGAGAGGTTGTACGTTGTGCACACTTACGTTCCCGCATTGTAAAGAAACTTCCTTTATTTTTTTTTTAATTTCTGTTCCTGTTTGGTGAATTTATTTTTAGACTGAAGGGGGAAAAGAATATTAATTAGGTCAATTACCTAGGGGTACCTTTAGTAAAAAAAAAAAACGTAAAGAATTTAATTCCTATGTTTTGCACAGTAAATTATGAGCTTTTATGTATGTATTTCCGTACGGTGGGTATGAATTGTGTTCATTGTTAAGAAAAATGCATCTGCGTGTAGGTAAAATTAACAATAATTAAGAAATTATAATAAAGTGAACATTGAACAGTCAAACAAAGCAGTGGTTTCAGCAAAATTAAATTGATGTCCTGGAGTGGCAATCTCAATCACCTGACTTCGATTCTATTGAGAACCTGTGGAACATTCTCAAGATAGAAGTGATTTATCACTAGCCTTCAAACAGAGGAAGACTTTGTAGAATTGTCGTGGCTTCGGAACGTTTTTTTAAGAAAACCCTAAATAATGCTCCCACAGAGGACAAAGATGACTTCTGCGAGCTCCTCTACAAAACCTATGAGTAACGCCCTAAATACGACGTTAAGATCGTACTAAGCGATTTTAACCCCAAAATAGGTAAAGAGGAAATCTTTGGTAGGACTGTCGGAAAACATAGCCTACACGACACAACGTCTGAACGGACTTAGGCTAATTGACTTCGCAGCGGCACATAAAGTCACCATTGCAAGCACACGGTTTCCTCATCTCATATACACAAAGTGATTTGGCGGCACCCACATCAAAAAACCGTCAACAAGATTGATCAAGTTGTGATCCATGCAAGACACGCCTCCTAACAGCTAACATCGATTCGGATCACTACCTTGTTGCAGCCAAAGTAAGAATGCGAATAACCCGAACGCGTAATACTGTGAGGAAGTATAACGTCGAAACCTATGCCGATAGAATATCCCGTAACTTCTTAAGAAATCCATCACCGCCAACATCAAGTGCCGAAGACCAGTGGCAACACTGCCCACAAGCCATCAGAGATGCCGCAACTGATGTGCTAGGTTTCACCAGACTAACACCACGAAACCTCAGCCCATGCATCCACACAAGAGGAATATAAAGCGGCGCTGCAAAGAAGGACGAAAGCTGCTCGCGAGCTCTATGAGCAGAAAAGATGGGAAGAATACCCGTTTCTCCAAAAGAAAGAGAGAGACCATGAGAAGCGCGCGATCGAAAATATTGAGAGATGCTACTCCAGCAACAACGTGCGGAAGTTTTACTAACAGGTAAAAAGAACGTGCCAAGAAAAAACCCGTAGAAGAGGAACAGTCGATCCTGAGTATATGGAAGGACCATTTCTGAAGACTGTTAAACGGCGATAAAAACCAAAATCCCGCTGTCAGGCAGAATGAACCATTCAACATGGACGATGACAGACAAAACTTCCGTCTACCACCTGACCAAACTGAAGTGAGGCTAGCAATATCTAAACTAAAAACCAACAAAGCTGCTGGCCCCGACGAACTACCCGCCGAACTTTTTAAAGCGGCCGCAGATGACCTGGTGGAGTGCATACACCAACTCATCTCTAAAGTTTGTTCAAAAGAAAGTATGCCTGATGTATGGAACCTCATCATCGTTTGACCCATCCACAAGAAAGGAGACCCTCTAAACTGCGCCAACTATAGAAGAATAAGTCTCTATCTAAGGTGATGCTATCGCGCGATTTCTTCAACTTAATACTTGAACAAATTATAGGAAATCGCAAGTTTATTGTAGCGTTTGTTAACATTGAAGGTGCAGCGGCTAAGATGGGATTTGCAGTCAATGAGGCCAAAACGAAGTACCTGATGTCCACAAAAAGGCACACACAACACCGGCGGATTGGAAAAAATCATCACAATAGACAGGTACAACTTTGAGGTAGTTAGAGACTTTGTTTACCTTGCCATTTTGATCCGCAAACATTCAAAACCAATGTTAATCGACACCTCATATCTCTCCCCTCCCTATCTTCCTAATGCCGGTGCAGTGTGTTACATTAAAAGAGAAATAAATAGTCCCTTGTGAGCGAGTTAATTATAAAAAAAAAAAAAAATCCGCTATAACATCTGACAACATCTCGCCAGAAATAAAGCGAAGAATTACTCTTGCCAATCGCTGTTTTTATGGGCTAGGAAGGCAATTGAGTAGCAAAGCCCTCTCTCGGAAGACTAAGGAAACTCTGTATAAAACCTTAATCATCCCAGTCCTGCTTTATGGCGCCGAGGCATGGACTCTGTCTAAAGCGGATGAAGATATCCTTAGTCGTTTTGAGCGTAAGATTCTTCGGAGGATTGATGGCCCTATCTGCATTATCGAGCTTTGGGGGAGAAGGTTCAACCAAGCGAGCTGTACAGCGGAATTGACCTGGTCAAAAAAATACGCATATCACGTTTAAGATGGATAGGTCATGTAGAGCGCATGGACAACAATGCTCCGGCTCGCAGGATATTCAATTCCCTCCCAGAGGGTAGACCAGTCAAGGAAGAACTCGCTTTAGGTGGCGCGCTCAAGTGGAGGACGACCTCAACCAACTTGGAGTGCGAAACTGGAGGCATCTAGCCAAAGACGGAGCTGGCTGGAGGGGCATGTTGGTTGAGGCTCAGGTTCGTCACGAGCTGTAGCGCCCCCTAATATAAGTAATTTAGACTAATTTAAGTTGAAGCATTCACAGAGGAAGGGATACGAGCCCTCTTATACATCAAAGTCTTGACACCATCTGCATAAGCCTGGTGTGATAATGTCAATTCTGCTCAAGTGGGTTCCCATCGCAAGGTTACCAACCAAGCTTTTGGTCAGTCTATCAGCCATTTCATGGTAAATATCACTGTGTCTAGAAACCCATTGAAGGGGTACAATGGTTTTTCACTAATTAGTGGCAGATCGTTGCGAGAGCGGTCAATGAGTTTGGACTTTCGGAGACGATTGTGTCCTGGCGGTCAATTCCCAAATTGGAAACTGAGAAATGATACATTTTTTTGACTTCTTCACTCTAAATTCGATACCAGGTCTATGAAAAAATTCACACAAACGTCAAAAACTTTTCACAATGATTACTTTTCATAACCAAATTATACCATGAAGAGCACAGCAAATTTGAGACCACGGTGCGATGTAATAGCCAAGGTAAATGATGGAGGACCGATCTAATCTATGGCTGTTTCCGATATTCTTTTTATTTTTTTTACTTAGTTATACGATTTTTTTTAATTTTTTTACTACATTTTGGAATGTTAAATAATTAAATATTGATTAATAACATTTCCAATACATTATAAATAAAAAAAAATCTGAAAAAAAAATCAGCGAAATTTTATTTTAGTACTTTTATCACAATGAAATCGGGAATCGCACCTTACCCCTGCTTCCGTCTTAGAACCATCTGTAAAGACCGATACATATGATTTTCGTTTATGACCCTGGTTTTCCTTCCAGCGAACTCTTACCTTATTAAATTCTATCTGCCTCAAAATAAGTGTGAATTTTAAAACTATCGGTTCAGTAATTAAGGCGCAAAACAAACAAATAACATTCGATTTTGTAATAGTAGTCAGAAGAATTGTTACAATGACGTTCAAAACGATGGTGTACAAAAGCCAGTTTTAGAATTTTCTATTTCTCTACGAATTTACCCTTGAAAGTCAATAAGATTAACGAAAAAACAGTATTACGTTTTTATCTTGATAATAAAGTTAACAATATTTATGATAACATTTGTTGAACTTTTCCTAAATTAAATAAACTTGCATCATCGCACAGAGGAGCATTTAGCCTCAAAAACCGGACAAAGGTCCAATTTGGTGGAAATGTTGGTTTTTTTTTTTTGACGTGATAACGTCTTATAAATCGATGACAGCTGACAGGCTACACGTACGAAATAACATGACTCATGCTGATAAGACTCATGACACATGCGATACTGTGGTTCTTTCAACCAAAATCGATCGCAAGCACCAGGCCAACATGAAAAAAGGAGCAAATGCAAATTCCCAAAATAATTCCACTCAAAATCAAAAAGAACAAGAAGCGAAGAAGAAATACAAAATAGGCGGAGTTTTGTTAAAGTAGAAAGTAGATGTAATAATGGGGTGTGTGTGTGTGCATTTAACGAGAGGGTTTGTGAGGAGTGTGAGTTAACGGGCTGTATGTTGGTGTAGTTGCCATTTCTTATGACGTTATCACGTAAAATTATCGTCCGTAAACCGACTTTACAGACTTTAAAAAAAAGTTGTTTTTTTTTTACCGTGTGCAAGATATACACAGCTGGTCGAAAAAATAAGTGTGAAGAAAGAATTTGCTCTTAGATACGCGAACTGGAATGGACCTGAAGGACTTAAAAAATGGCGTAATATCCTGTGGAGCGACGAGACTAAAATAAATTTGTTTTCTTCGGACTCCGGGCGTAATGTAAGACGCCCAAAAGGAAAAGAATACCATCCCCGCTATACACAAAAAACAATGAAACACGGAGGTGGCAATATTATGGTGTGGGGATGTTTTTCCTGGTACGGTGTCGGTCCTATATTTCTCATTAAAACCATATTAACAAAATGTGGGTATAGGGATATCTTGGAAAATGTCATGCTTCCATTTTCTGAAGAAAACATGCCCCTCCGATGGCATTTTCAACAGGATAACGATCCAAAACACACGGCGGCTCTCGTAAAAGATTGGTTCCAAGAGAAGGAAGTATCTCTTATCCCGTGGCCAAGTCAATCTCCTGACTTCAATCCCATTGAGAACTTGTGGAACGCACTCAAGCGAAAGTTAGGCGGGCAATATTTCACAAATGGAAACCAATTGTGGGAAGCCGTTTAAAGAGAATGGTATTCTATACCCAACCAGACATGCCAAAAATTGGTGGAATCAATGCCACGCCGACTCCAAAAAGTTCAAGCTAACAATGGAGGATACTCTGGTTATTAGAGTTAGGTAATCGAAAATTTAGGTAACCAACAATAAATGTTAATAAAATCAATATTTTTAATACTTTAGGAAGACGCGCCTATTTTATTGACCAGGCTAAAATGCGTCAATCGATAGTTTCGGCCACTTATTATGAAAATGTTCTATTAATTCAAGATCCTATTAAAGTCTTTTATTTTCTTTGTTATTGAAGTTTTATTAAAAACATAAAAAAATTATAATGCAACTGAAAAAATGTAAAAAAAAATTAACTAATAAAAATATAAATAGTCACACCTATTTTCTTGGCCAGCTGTGTATATAAAAGTGAATTGCAAAAAAAAAGTAATGGATCTTGGAAGATATGGTTTGTATTTAATTTATCTATGTTATTTGTTACATTATGTTGATTTTTTTTTTATTTTCCTGGTGCAAATATGACATCACGAAAAAAAATTTTTTTGTTTTTGTTATGTAATGGTGTTCGAGTTAAATATTATATATATTATAGATATTGTAACTGTCAAAATTGATTTGGAAACTCGAACTCGGGCAACACATCACGAAGATTCTTTGCCGATCCAGATTTAAAAAAAGACATAATAATTAAACTTAAGGTTATCCTAAAGGCAATGTCATCTGGCCAAACATTTGACGATTTTTGCAAAGAAACCGCAAAGTTGTGTGTCGAAAATTACCGCTGGCAAACTATGACACCGACTCTTCACAAAATTTTAATGTGTGGTTCAGCCGTAGTAAAATACGCCATCTTACCTATTGGGCAGTTATCTAAGGAAGCTGCGGAGGCCCGAAATAAACATTACCATTCTTATCGTCTTGAGTTTGCCAGACATTTTTCAATTTAATGTAATCAGGATGTTTTGTAACAGACTTCTTCTAACATCCGACCCATATTATAAGCTTCAATCAAAAACGGAAACGTAGCAAAAGCCAGCCGTTTTTGAGTGAAACAATAGAACCAAATGAACCACAATATTTTTAAAAAAATTAATTAACCTAAGTGAAATATTTTCTTTTTTGTTCATGTTATCATAATTTTTCAAGTTTATATTAAGTTAACAATGTTTCCTACAAAATATAATTATTTATTTACATTCACTCATGTGTTTTAAGCTATTTCCAAACAAAAATCGTTTAAAATATTTTTTTCCCGGTTTTTGAGGCTAAATGCTCCACTGTGCATCGCAACGTTATTTTTAATCTTCAGAAAATAAAATTACAAATGAATCAAAATATTATGAATACAACGAATGACTTCGTTGTCGTAGATGTTTTGTTTATTATTTCAATGGAGAGACGAGAGAGGAATATCCACTTTATAAAAGCAGAGAAGAAAGTATTAGGTTAATTAAAAATAAAAATCAGATTAAATCATTTAAACTTGTCTGTGTGACACAATTCGACGAACCTTCTTTTTTTTTTGTTATCTATTCTTTTTTCTTTTTTAAAACTATTTATAAAATTATTTATTTATTTATTTCGAAAAAGCAACATTTTTTTCGAAGAAAACAATAACAAATTAAATATCACATGCATACATATGTTTAGTTTAATAATAGAAACAAACTGTGTGGGTGGATTACTGTGCTGTGTATGTAAATATATTAACAATTGTTTCTAGTTTTTAAGCTTTTAATTTATATTTATTATTTATTATTTAGGATTGGAATTTTATAATTTTTAATGGGATGAAGGTGCTATAAGATCTATAGAAGGGTACAAATAGCATCAGATACCAATGAAAAATGATATTATATTTTGGAAAACATATTTTTTTTGTTTTTTTTTTATAAGAGTTAGGAAGATTTTTAAAAAATACTAAATATAACTGAATCATTAAAACTTCCGAACTTTAGATGTGCTATTTCAAACAAAACACCGAGTATAATCTCCTAGCCTCTCTTTATTGGAATCTAAACAGGACACAATGAAAAGAATAGAAACAATCAAATTTCTCACGAAGCAACCTTATGTTTTTCTGGATTAAACAGCAGCCTGTATTTCAATCCAACAACTCACCCATCTACCTACCGAATTTGATCAAAATTCTTTAAGCCGCTGAGAACCGATTGCGTAACAAACATCTAACCATACAAACATTTATTTTTATAACATGAGTAGGAGGGTAGAATTAACCTCAAAAAATAGTAATACAAAATAAACTCGATTTTTGAATGCAGTATTTATTAAGCAACGGAAGTCCCTTATGATGATAAAGTATGATAATCCATCCCTCCCTACTCAGAATCTGGTATTCGTGAAGCTGGCTGGCTCTTGCAGACCAGTTTTTATAGTCATCAACAAGAATTGGCTGGCTTAACGAGTGTTAAACGAACAGGCATATTTAGCTTTGGATGGATCACCAAACTTCTTAAAAAAAAAAAAATATCAACAAAAGGTGAGGATATTGCGAACATCACCTCCACCTATGGTTGCCAGATGTTTTTTTTTTATAAGTAGTAAATGTGACCGAAAACATACAAACCGAAGAAGATGAATCGTGTAATCATCAGATCATCAAGGTGTAACATTAAGGTAAAGGGTTTTCGAATAAGGACTTGACTTTCTTGAAAAGTTGTCAAGTCGCCATTGGAAAACCCGATATATATATTTATGTATATATATTTAATTTTTCTTATTATTAAAAATAAATTTAAGAGGTTTTATAATTTAAGAGATGTTAAATTTTATATTCTGTTATAATATTAATTATTATCCTATTTTAGATAGGATGTAGTTGTAGTTATTTGATATGTAAATAGTTGGCCATGTCTCAAGTAAGCAAACATCTATAAAAACAGTGCCTTTTTACTCATATTAAAAATATGAATCGAAATTGCCTTGAAACAAAAATAGTTCTGTTGATCGCTGCCGAATTAGACAGAATCACTCAACAGCTGAGCTAACGTTAGGATTATCTAAAAATCTCAGCAAAATCAAGATTATAATGAATGCCCCAGCCTTACTTGAAACACAACATATTTTCTGGATCCCGACAACAGGGTCCAACTATGCCTTAAAACAACCAAGGGCACCATTTTCATACTTCATAGAGGCAAAACTAAATTTTCGTAAATATCTCCACTCCAACGCTACCTATCTGGCTAATTTAAAAGTTTCTGAATATTTCAACAAAATCGGTCTCGTCGTTTATTGTTTGAAAAGCACAAAGTCAAGCCATATAAATGCATTGGTCCTCTCATCTGATTTGTCGTTCTTCTTGAATGGGTTGAGTAGCCATAGCCACTGTTAGGAAGCTTCATTTCATTTCATCTTTGCTGGGAAAGATTAGACCTTCTGAGCATTTTTATCAACAAAACTCGCACAATAAAGTTTACTAATTACACTCGCACAAAAGAAACAAATAGACCGAGTTAGCTTCATATGTTTTTTAAACAAATCACAAACATAAAAAATGGACACGACTGGGTCGCATGTACTTGCTCTTATGTGCCTGATTACATTGGAAAGCAAGATCTTTGACAGAAACAAGTAACATTTACGTTGAAACTTATAAAAAGTATTTAAACCACAATACTTGACGGTTTTTAGTAAAAATAAAGTACACCATCACACGTCTTAAATAACAAAGAATTTATGAAAAAAGGATTTCGAAAATTGTAGGACCGGTTTTGATAAAATCCTTTTTAATATTAATATTTAAAATTAATATTCATGTGATTATAAAATTTAGAATAATTTATTTGGATAAGTTTTAAAAATATTTTGATTTTTCAAAAAAAAAATCAAAATTTAATTTTTTATAAAAAAACAAGTTATTAAAAATCTTGATATGCAGAATTAATTAAGCTACCTAGATCTTCTCAAATATAAAAGTTGACAGAAAGCCAAAAGTTAAAAAAACCGTTATATGAAAAGTACCGTTAAAAGACTTTTCCTGTAAATTGGGTTCTTATCAAATAATAGCCAATACCAACAAAAAATCTCAAAAATGTTCATCAAAATCGTTTGAGGCGTTTTCGAGAAAAATAAGCTTTTCTTAAACGGTCATATGGCAGGTACCGTTATTTTTAGGCCTAAAAATAAAATTTCAATTTTCCCTCTGGGGAATGTCAAAATAATCACACACACCAAGTTTGAAGTCAATCGCTTGAGCCGTTTAGGCTGCAGCTCGTTATACATACTGACAGACAGGCAGACGTTTTTTCTTGATCACTTGTTTAGACTTCTCTATGATCGTAATGTCATGTTTCATTCACGAATCCTAAACTTGCCTTATAATGCCTATAATCGCAAGTAAAAAATAACACTTTCGCGATTTTGGAAAATGATTTCTGGCGTTCAATGTGTCTACTAAAAGTCAGTCAACGTGCCTCTGATTGGTCAATTGGCTCTTAAAGTGACTTTAAGTTGACATTTATTCAAAAAGATATTCAAAAAACTTTCGACTCACAGATGACCTTAACAATGTAATGGGTCAGCTTGTCGTTCAATGATTTCACTTTGACAAAAAGTTAGTTTACTAAAAGTCAGTGTACAGTAAAATCGGTTCAGCCGTTCTTGAGTTATAAATAGTGTAACTATTGTTATTAAAAGCGATTTTTGTTTTGTTTTGTTAAAAATCTGTATTTATTTTCATTTTAAACTTATTTGAGTTGAATTAATTAAGAGTTTAGTTTTTATTATTTTATTTATAAGCATTTAATTAAATGTTGTGAATTAATTATGTGAAAAAAGGTTTGGCTTTTCAATTTGTTTGTTCTTTTTTTTTTCACAGATATGACCCTTTGAATATGTGGTATAGAAATAGAATACTAACTTTGCTCCAGCTCTATAGATTAAGGAGATATAGTTAAAAGTTTCAAATGGAGGAAAGTAACTGCGTCCGTCTATCAACCAAAAAAAAAACAGTTTTTTAACTATTATTTAAACAGTTTTCACAGTAAAAATTCATTATCTTACATCTTATTAATGAAGCGGGATGGAATAAAAACATAGATCAAAATTATTTGTCGATTTGTTTTAAGAGGTTTATAAAAATAGTGCAAAAAACGAGCACATTTTAAAATAATTCCCATATGATAGGAATAAAATGGTAGAGCAATATTGAAAATGTCATTTGACCATACCGTTATATATTTAGATAGCTATTGCAATCGATCCTTTTTTTCTAATTCTTTTTTTTTTTAAATTCAGTGACACGCTCAATACTTTCTCCATCAATTTGCACAACATTTTCATCGATACTATTGATACACATACATATGCTTGATTTTCTTTACATTTAACATGAGTTTATTAACTAAGTAGCCATTCACTTACTTATTGTAAGCAAATATTTATTTTCTCAGTGCAATATTTAACACCCTTTCCTGATATAAAGAGAAGGGCATCATCAGCAAACATACATAATTTGCAATACCTAACAGCTAAATTAATAGAATTAATGTATAACAAAAACAAGAACACACCCAATACAGCCTATTGAGGCACACCGGTTTTCATCTGTAATGTTATTGTACACACTTCAGTTCATTTGTTTGTATTCATTATTTTGTAATTAATAAGAAAAAGAAGCCTAATGAAAATAGAAAGACATTTTTTTATCACAAACTTTAAGTTCTCTATAATATTTTCACATGTTTTTTGACGTGATAACGCCTTATAAATCGATGACAGGCTACACGTACGAAATAATATGACTCTTGACTCATGCTAACCACGATTCTGTGGTTTGTTTTTAACCAAAATCGATCCCAAGCACCAGGCAACATGAAAAAGAACGGGCGCAAATTCACAAAATAATTCCACTCAAATTGAAAAAGAACAAGAAAAGAAAAAAAAATACAAAATAGGCGGAGTTTTGTTAAAGTAGAAAGGAGATGTAGATATTGGGGTATGTGTGTGGATTTAACGAGAGGGTTTGTAGGTGTGAGTTAACGGGCTGGATGTTGGTGTTGCTGCCATCAATGTTTTCTTATGACGTTATCACGTAAAATTATCGTCCGTAAACCGACTTTACAGGCAACCAACTCTTTTTTGTTTATATAGAATCCATATTTGAAAAAGTTTATCGATAGCCTCTGTGACCTTGACAGAGTTGACATAATTTTAAAACGATTTCTCGGTAAACGTCAACAAATAATTTTCCTTTCTTTGTAGCAGTGTAATAATGCTACATATTAAAGTTGATCAAGCTGTTAATTGACAGCAAATTCGGATTATAAATGCTGCTTTGATAATAAGCAGATTTAGGGATTAAACTCAACTATTTAATATTTAATTTTTTTTAAAGGCTATCAACTTCGGCACAAGTATTGCTTCAGCGACTACTTCAAATTGAACGAAATAAAATCGAACACCGAAAATAACGTTCAGGTTCATGGAAAATAAAATTTGTAAATTAAAATTCTCAAACTTACCTATGAATCGGTGATGCTCCTGATGGTATTCTTTGTTGATAGGCCGACATATTTCCTGGCGGCTGCGTAGAAGTTGGAGCACCTCCTTGTTGATTTTGTTGCTGTGACGATGGCCCGTTATCACTTCCGCCACCACCTCTTTGTCCGGGTGGCGGTGGACCACCGACCTGCACTGAAGACCGAATGGCTGCTTCCATTTCATGCCGACAGCGTAATCATATTATGAAGATACGCAAGTGATACCATATTCATTATTTATTTTTTTAAGAGATATACTATTATTTATTATTTTTTTTATTTTTTTAACTTCAAGCACAAGCACAACACACACTCTTTTTTTTATTTTTTATTACAAGCTCTGCTTTTATTATTTAATTTTATGCTTGAATACATGAATTTTCACAGATTTTATTTAATTTAAATTTAATATTTTTTTTATTTTATTCTGTTAATCTTACTTTAAAAATTACTTTCATTTTTAAGAGCAGTAGATTATACACAGATATATTAATTTAAATTTAAATAATTTATTATATAAAAACTGCACACGTTCTCTTTTATTTTATTTTTATTATATTATTTTTCATAATATAGAAATTAATATTTAAATCACTTTTAATTAATGAATATTTTCCGGTTGCAGGGGATGCAGTGAATTTCTTTCTTTTTTTCATTCAGATATTTTTTTTTAATTTTTTTTTTTATATATTTTTTATGGTGGTAATTATATAAACGTATTTATTTACATATTAAGTAGATTAATATATATATGCAATATATATTTAAATATTGAAATATATATTTATTAGCTTTCGTCGTTAATGCAATGACATGATGTTGCGATGATTTGCTCTAATTTAACATTTTGGTTAATTTTATTGCGAATTTCCTTTGCCATTTATGAATTAAATCAGAAATACTTTGAAAATAACTTAAAAAAGTGGAACACAAGTTTTTTTAGCCAACTATTTCACATCATGTAAAGAATTATAATTATTAATTAAAAAAATATCACATCGATTTGGCGGTTAAGATACACACGCGCAATTAAATTAAAAAAAAAATAATCCACATGCAAAAAATTTGTTTAAATTTAAACACAGTCTGTCCTCTGTTTTCGGAATGTTGCACGCGTTTTGTATGACATTTTTAATAAAAAAATGTGTGATAATTAAATGATGTAATTGTGCATGGAAACAAATGATTTATTTTTGTTAAATTCTGATTTCGAATCCGCGGTTTTGATGAGGAATTTTCTTTTTTATCTTAAATTGTATTTTGCGTTGCAGCGATATTATTTGTTTATTAAGGGGCGTTTGTTTTACGCTTGTTTGTCCACGATTTAATTTATCTGAAATAAAAAAGAAACAATTACTTAGTAAATTTCAAAATTGTATTCTCTCAATTTTAATAATAATAAGTAATTTTAAATAAAACGACTTTTCTGGAAAGAATTCTACTAAAAAAATGGCGGAAGATAAACTTTTGGATATGAAGAAAATGAGGATTTCGTGAAATGATTGATGAATGAGTCTTTGGTATAAAATAAATAAATTTATTGGCGCGACAGCTCCTTAAGGAGCCAAGGCCTAGTGACTTATACTCTCAACCATTCCTGTGTGTGTGTTGTTACTCTGCAAGAATGGAGTCTTTGGTATATGACGGATTTTTCATTCTAGAATTAGATAAGTAAATGAATTATTTATTTAGCTTAATACAAGCTTAAAGCTAAAATCTTTCTTCTTCAGCTTTAGTTACTCGAGTTTGGGGATCAAGATGCATATCAATGAGATGAAGACAACTTTTCAGAATATGAATGAAATCCTGTTTTGATTTTTATCGACCCGAAAACCAACGTACAAACCACAGATCAACTTGATTTGTATTGTCGCAAAGGGATTAAATAAAACTATATAAAGATCCAGGATAGCTTTGATATTTCTGCTGACCACTCATCAGTCATGTTGACTCCACTTGAATTAGAAGAAAAAGTCGATAGATTTATTAAATTCGTTCAAGACGCTGGAAAAACACTGCGCAACGCGGCAGAAATTACAATAACTCAATCACACCATGATGGAATTAATTCATCTGACAGAAAGTAAACTGTACATGCAGTTGATGACAAACGAACTGTAACAATATTTTAGTATTTGGAATCTGCAACTGAACACTGCTAAATCAAAGATTTTGGTTTTTCGGAATAGAACGAGGAGATTAGCTTCTGGCATCCACCAATTCAAAGAACTGAAATAGATGCTCAGATACTTTCTCAAATTACATGCCCCATCTCGAGACTGGTCTTCAACTACTTTACATCTACACACTTAGATTAAATTTCATATGCAATTACATATGCAAGAATTAGGGTTTACATCTATACTATTATATAAAGACGTAACAATTATGTTGTTTGTCACGCAGGATCTCAGAAAGTACTCAGCTGATTTATTAGAAACAGAGTTTGTAACATTCTATATTATTATAAGATTGTCCATTTTTTTGTATAGGTTGTCTTAAACTCATATATATTCACCAGATAAGACAAACTTGGGTAGGCAATTCATAGACCCAAAAAGTAAATGTTCTCAACATCTTAATAAGCAACCTTCATAAAGAGAAGAAAGATTAGTCCCATTGAGCAATGTTTTCGTATATATATAATATTATAGTAAACACAAATTTGTCTTTAAACTTTACGAAGCAACGCAAGCACGAGTCTGCTAGTATTGTATAAAATTAAAATTCTCTTTTTCGGCCGACGGCAAAAACCAATGCCTATTTGTGAACAATGTTCAATATTTAAAACTAGAAGAAATAATAAAATCACATATTACTATTACATACTTAATATATACGAAAAGAAGAAGACGTCATGATAGCTAAATTTGCTGATGATGCGGTTATACTTGTATCATCCGGCTCGATGGAAAGAACAACCGAAAAGCTATGAAATCGCTTATAAAATAACAAACTGGATTCCAAGTCTACACATTTTAACTAAGAATTTTTTATTTTTAATACTGAATAAACATCGTATGCTAACAAAGAAAGGTATTAAGGTATTAAGTGTGGAAGACTCGATATGAATTTGTATTTATATTTGTGTTGTATTGTATTACATTTTATTCATTCATTTAAAACCTAAAACTAAATAACAATACATTAATAAGAATACGATGAATAATAGTGTTAGTACGTAAAATAGTTTTCTGGGACGGCCTAAATATTTTTTTCCGAAACTTTAACTGATAACCATGCTTCCTCGATATTGACATTTATGCCAGTGCTGAAATGATCACAAATGTGATTCTTCTAGGGATGCGTGCTTATATTCCTAACAGAGTAAGACGCATCAATCCTAAAGAAAAGTCCTGGTTTAATACCTAGTGTAAAGAAGCTATCAGACTCAAAGAAGTAAGTTTCCGATCTTACAAAGCCAACCCTACAGCGGAAAATCAGAAAAAGCACAAACAAGCAAGGAACTCATGCAACTCCGTTATTCAAAGAACCAAATTTTTGCATTATCCAAAAATTACGGCAAAAAATTTTGCAGTGTCCAAAGGCAGTTCAAATTTTTTGGTCATTTGTAAGAAATATTAAAAACTCAACATATTCGATTCTAACGCTCATCGACAATAACAAACCAATTTGTTTACAGCCCATTTCGCTGCCAGCTTTACGCTGCCTTACAGCAACGTTGCCCCTTTTGTACTTGAAAATGTAAATTTTTCCATGGGACAGATTTTTTTCCGCACTCGTCCAGTAGCAAGAGTTCTCAAAGATCTCCATATACACAAATCCGCTGGTCCGGATGGTATACCCCCGATTCTTCTGAAGAGGTGTTTTTCTACACTGGTAAGCTTTTCCTTCGCTCCTACTCTTCTGGAATCTTTTCTAGAAGATGGAAAACAGCATTTGTCCAGCCTGTCCCTAAGAAAGGTGACCCATCCCCCCTCCTCCTACCGACCCATAGCACTAAGATCCATTCTTTCAAAGGTCATGGACACGCTGATTAACCGTCAGCTTAAGAAATAGCTCGAAGATCTTCTCCATGACCGTCAGTATGGCTTCAGCAGCAACCGTTCTACTGGTGATCTGATGGCACTCACTGAACAGTGGAACAAATTTTTACATCGCTTTGGTGAAAGTAAGATTATTGCTCTTGATATCTCCAAGGCATTTGATAGAGTTTGGCATAAAGCTCTCTTATCGAAAATGCGTGCTTTTGGGATCGATGATACTCTTGTTTGTTGGATTAGATGCTATCTTCTGGACCGTTCAATACAAGTTTGTATTGGACGGATTCAAGACTGATTCCCACAAAATAAATGCTTGTGTGCCCCAGGGCTCTGTTCTGTCTCCGACTTTTTCCCTCATTTTTTATAAATGATCTTCTGTCTGTTACTTCTAATTCACTTAACTGTTTTGCTGACGAATTTACCCTCAGCTTTTCATATTGGTTCGATAATTCACATCCTTCGCCTTCGGACGTACAATTGCAATGGTACCGTATGTCAAGCTCATTAAACTCCGATCTATACAGCATTGTCAAATGGGGTAAAAGGAATCGTGTGGAGTTTAATGCTTCGAAAACTCAATGCTTTCTTCTGTCGTTAAAGCTAAACATACCCCCAATGCCATTGTCCATGAATGGCACTTACATCGCAGAAACCGAAAAGCTCTCAGTACTCAGTATGTGTGTCAACTACGACCTCCGTTGGAACGACCATATATTTGAGATTGCTAAGAATGCTGCTAGATGCTTAGGTTTTCTGTATCGGTGGTGTAAGAAGTATTTCTCTCCTTCTGATCTGGCTACAATTTATAAAGCGTGTATAACTCCCACCTCTGGACAGGTGCTTCACAAACATCGTTTCACTTGTTTGATAAATACAAAATCGAGCGTTAAGATTGATAGGAAATAGAACTACCACTGAAACAATTCCCCCTTTTGAACATCGACGCAATGTTTCATTTCTTTCCTTATATTATCGTTTCTTTTATAAAAAAAAAAGTTAACTCGAAGTAGTCAGTTGCATTCCTCCCCTTAAAAGTTTCTCCCGTAATACTCGTTTCGCAAGGAAAGCTCATCAGTTCACCCTGGAGCCCAATTTCGGACGTATCGTGAAATATAGGGATTCTTTTTTTAGCCGAACAACACGTATTTGGAATAGTTTACCCGGCGAGATTTTCCCTTGCCATTTTGATCTGCAAACATTCAAAACCAATGTTAATCGACGCCTCCTATCTCTCCCCGCCCTATCTTCCTAATGCCCGTGCGCTACATTAAAAGAGAAACAAATAGTCCCTTGTGCGCGCTTTTAATTATTATTATAATTATAACAAAAAAAAGTGATATCTCAACATTATTTCTTTAAATCGATTTAATATTCGAAAAATGTAAAAACAAATAATCAAATTTTAATTAAAACAATAAACTTAAATTAAAAAAAATACAAATAATTTTGTCCACCTAGATTCTTGATTTTGACCACTGTGCGACGCGACGTTGATATTCAGACAGTCGAGAGCTGGTACAGAATACTTCGCCGATTCCGTTGATCCATTACCGAATTTCTGATATCATTTTTGGTTAATAAATTTCTTTTTTCGTCTGTTTATCTAATTTAACGTTGTCTCATCCTATTATATCATTAGTTTGAATTTAACGACCATTTTAGTTTATAAAAAGTAAACAAAAAAAACTAAAACCAGATAAAAAAAATTAAATATGTTCTTTATTCATTATCGATTAATGCCTACCGGCACTTTGTAGCGAAAGCACACAGCTCAGTGACCTTTACATTTTCATAGTCCACAACTTCGTATAAATGTACATGACACAATCAAAAGCGCGGGAAATGATTGTATTATATAAACGACTTGCAAAAAAAATCATTCATCCAATTATAATAATAGTCCAGCGATAAAATATTTATTTATTTTTACATCACGCAGATGGCGTTCCGAGAGGTTGCCGTCTGGTACTCGAATGTTCGCATCTATAGTCCAGACTAGCAGTGACTAGCTGCGGAAATGAAATTGTAATTTATTTGTATTGTTATTTTTTTTTTTTTGCAAGATTATATTACTTCATTTTTAACTTTCCTTTCTGTTCTTTTGTTCTTGAGTTTCAAGTCCTTCTCGCTTGTTTAGTTTAATAAATATTTTTTTTTTTTGTATTTTGCTTTTTATTTTCTTGTCAAGAACAACACTTGACACAAAAGATACAGATACTGTTTTGTGCATGTGTTGGTAAATATTTATTTTTATTATTAACAGTTCTATTTTATTTATTTGATTCGTGACTTGATCTAATCGGTGCAGGTCGTTTATCGTGTTTCACAATTTGAGTATTCAGGTATTTGTTCATCACGTGGTATCCATTATTAGGCTGTTATATATAGATATCCATGTATAGTTAATGTGCGTTTAGATACTTGTGAGAGAAAGTTGAATACGTGTGTATAGAGCTATCGTCAAGAGTTCTGATTACGACCTAGATAACATTTACACTATCAAACTTTGATTAGATTAAACATCAACATCTGGTTAAATCATAGATGCAAAAAAATTGTTAGAAATCAATCGAAATAAAAACATAATAAGTAAAAATGTTTAATCAAAATCATTATAGCTGGACTTCGGTTTGCATTGGAAAAAAACTTAAAAAAGATTTACAGAAAGATCACGAAGTTGATCTGGAATTTCAAGAAATATTTAATCGAAACAGAATGTTTTGAAAACGAAAACTTGATTAATTCAAAGCAAACTAAAATATCTTTGAATCAAAACAATAAACTCTCAAATTACTTTGAAACGAAAAACAGCATTAACAAAAACATAAAGTTTGTATAGGTTAATTTAAATAAGACAGTCAGATGAAAAAGAAAAAAAAGGAGGATTTAATTCATTTCGTACATTATCTAAACTGTCTGTGAATTCTTAACAATAAATATCTTGTAATTGTTTCACTTTTTTTTATAATTAACACCATTGGTTTCCCTTTTAATGTAGAGCACCATGCGCAGGCATTAGGAAGATAGGAAGGGGAAAGATAGGAGGTGTCGATTAACATTGGTTTTGAATGCTTGCAGACCAAAATGGCAAGGAAAAATCTCACCGGGTAAACTATTTCAAATTCGTGTTGTTAGGCTAAAAAATGAATTCCTATATTTCACGGTACGTCCGAAATTGGGCTCAAGGTTGAACTGATGAGCATTCCTTGCGAGACGAGTATTACAGGAGAAACTTTTAAGGGGAGGAATGCAGCAGGCTCTTTCGAGTAAACATTTTTTTATAAAAGAAACGATAAAATAAGGAAAGACATGAAACATTGCGTCGGTGTTCGAGAGGGGCAATTGTGTCAGCGGCAGTTCTATTTCCTATCAATCTTACCGCTCTGTTTTTTGTATTCTATCGAGCAGGTGAAGAGCGATGCTTGAGAAACACCTGCCCAGGAATGTGAGTTATACTCAAGTTTTGGGCGTATAAACGCTTTATAAATTGTAGCCAGATCAGAAGAGGAAAAATACTTCTTACACCGATACAGAAAACCTAAGCACTTAGCAGCATTTTTAGCGCTCTCAATTATATGGTTTCTTCGATGCAAGTGCCATTCATGGAAAATGGCATTGGTATGGTGTACCGTACGTTGCAATTCTACGTCCGAAGGCAAAGGACGGAGGAATTATCGAACGAATACGAAAAGCTGGGGGAAGAGTCGTCAGCAAAACAGTCAAGTGGATTAGTAGCAACAGACAGAAGATCATTTATAAAAAAATGGGCACGACTGGGTCGCAGATAGAAACAAGTAACATTAACGTTGAAAACAACACATTTTGAACAAATATAAAAAGTATCAAAACCACAATACTTAACGGTTTTTAGCAAAATTAAAGTATGCCATCACACGTGTTAAATAACAAAAGAATTTATGAAAAATGTATTTCAAATAAATAAATGTTTTTGATTAGTTTTAAAAATATTGATTTTTGAAAAAAAAATTCAAAAATTAATTTTCATTAGAAAAAAAAAAGTTAGTCAACGGCCCTGGCTCCGATAAAGCATCGCTTCCCGTGAGATCAGCGAAATCAAGCATCGTTGCGCGTGGTTAGTGGAAAGATGGAGGACCGTCTCAAAACCAACTGCGTGCTGTTGACATGTGTTATGTGTTTTCTGTTTTTCCGTCCTCTTTCTATCTTCTGTTCTGTCCTGTATCAATGTCGTCTTGTGTGTTGTCTTTGTTATTGTCTGAGCCGATAGCCTCAGCAGCCAGTGCTCATAAGTGTCTCTGCTTCGTAGATTTATCTACAGAGCAGATCAATATGTAATGTAATATAATGTAATGTAAAAAGTTATTAAAAAAAATTGATAAGCAGATATAATAAATCTACTTAGATCTACTCAAAGAGATCGTTTTCGAGAAAAAATAAAGCTTTCCCCTAAACGGTCGTATGGCAGGTACCGTTATTTTTAGGCCTAAAAATTAAATTTCAATTTCCCCTCTGGGGAATGCCAAAATAATCACACACACCAAGTTTGAAGATAATCGCTTAAGCCGTTTAGGCTGCAGCTCGTTATACATACTGACAGACAGACAGACAGACGGACATTTTTTCTCGATCACTTTTTTAGATTTCTCTATGATCATAATGTCATGTTTCATTGCTATGTCAATTTTTTTTTATATTCACGTAGACAAAACAGAGCCCAGGGGCACACCAGCATTTATTTTGTGGGTATTAAACTTGAAGATAGCTTCTAATCCAACGAACAAGAGTATCATCGATCCCAAAAGCACGCATTTTCGATAAGAGCTTCATGCCAAACTCTAGCAAATGCCTTGGAGACAATAATCTTACTTTCACCAAAGCGATGTAAAGATTTGTTCCACTGTTCGGTGAGATATGCCATCAGATCACCAGTGGAATGGATGCTGCGGAAGCCATACTGACGGTCATGGAGAAGCTTTCGATCTTTGAGCTATTCCTTAAGCTGACGGTTAATCAGTGTTTCCATGACCTTAGAAAGAAGGGATGTTAGTGCTTTACTTTACTTTACATTCAGCCTTCAGCGTTTGGCAAGTATCCCTTATTGTTTATATATAAAATACCATTTTGGAAGGCCCACCCCCGCCCCGGTTGAAAACAAAACCTGCCAGACGGCTCCACTCCCAAAATTTGCTCCCGGCTCTTAGTCTATAACGTCATGAGATTCTGGACAAAAAGGATTCTGAGTTATTCTACGGTTTTCATGAATTATGACACCGATTGGCAGAATGATGTCGAGTTTAGTACATGGAAAATTGAATCAGGTACACGTATTTTTAATGAAGATTATTTTGAGTAGTTGCGATGCAGTATTTTCTCAACATTTAAGATGAATAAGGTCGTTCACATAGTACGGCAGAGAGAATATTGTAGGCGATATTCAGCAGACTTACTCCTCTATAGTTGGCGCAGTTTAGAGGATATCCTTTCTTGTGGATCGGGCAAACGATGCTGAGGTTTAATTTATCAGGCATACTTTCTCCTGACCAAACTTTAAAAAAGCAGCTTTGTTGTTTCTTTTAGTTTAGATATTTCTATCCTCACTTAATTTTAGTCGGGTGGACGGAAGTTTTGTCTGTCATCGTCCATGTTGAATGGTTCATTCTGTCTGACAGCGGGATATTGGTCTTCATCGCCGTTTAACAGTCTGCAGAAATGGTCCTTCCACGTACTCAGCACCGACTGTGACTCTACTTCGAGGTTTCCATTCCTATCTCTACAGGCTTCTGTGCGGGTTTTTTGGATTGGCACGTTCTTTTTATTTGTTTGAAAGACTTCCGCACGTTTTTTCCTGAAGTAGCATGTCAGGTCGAATTTGGGCTTTTGCAAATGGAACAATAATGAATCATATGTTAGTGAACAATTTGAATTTGAGAGACAAGAGGTTGAAGTCCGTGTTGGAATAATTGCCCGTATTGGAAGAGGTTTTGGCAAGCAACATCAATCCTTACAAAAAGACATGATTTCTTGCAAGCTCCGAAAAGTTGTCTTCCCTTCGTTGATATGCATCTTGATCACCAAAATGACTTCCAATTAGATCGCTGGTAAACCGCCTTTAATACCAGTGTTTGCTTCTGACCCGGAGGTCGTCAGTTCAATACTCAGGTTGAGAAGAAATTTTTCTAACTCCTAGTGATAGCTATAGACGCCCGTGAGTTTTAAATGAAAAAATTCTTTCCAATTCTTCTAACTTCTTCTTCTTGGTCGGTTTTGCTCCGCGGTGGTGGCGTTTACCAATCGGATCCTTCTCTAAAGAATCTTCAATCACAAAGAAATCATTATTCAAAACGGCATTGCCATAATCTAAAAATATTTCTTCGCTCTAAAGAAACCGCTAGTGACACAGTCCTAATTTTTTTGTAAAACTAAACTCTAAAGGCCTTTTAATGACTGGTTTGACATTTTTTAGGCTGCTGAACTTTAACAATAAATAGATCGAATCTTTTTTCGATATCAATATCTGCACAGGGAAAGTAGTTTGGCGAAGATTTCAGCAGGCGTAATTTAACTTCAACAAATTATTAATAATATAATTATTATTTTTTAAAGTTCACAGTATTGTTTCTTCAAACATTACCTACATTTCCTTACATACATTTTAAAAATGACCCGAAAGCATTTTAAAATTTTTTAATACACGATAGCGTTGAACATAATAGCAAGTAAATGCGACACAAATGCAACTTTACGTTTTTAATCTGAACACTCTGACGTCAGTTTATCCCTGTCATCTGCCAACACAAGATGTTTTAAAAATAAATCCCACACAAAGTCAATTCATCATCCAGCAACCATCAATCAACTAAAAGAGTAATAAGTAAGAGAAAAAAAAATACATAAATACGTGTACTTTCAAATAAAATTAATTGCAAACAACGGGTAATTTCAAAACGAGTAAAACGAAGCATGTGTTATTGAAAAAAAGTAAAGTGGTTAAATTGTTTTGTATAGAAGGCGTCAATTTCAGATGTGCTATCCAACACAGTGCAATGTATTAACTACGTTTTATAAAATGCAACATATTTGTATTAAAACAAGAGTTGCCACTGTCAAAACTAAAAAAAAATTATTTGATATGCAAACAAGTAAAGCATAACGTTTTCAACCCATGTTCATGAACATAAGAGTATGGTTACTGTTATGAAAATAAATGACTAAAACAAGTGGCTTGACCTATATTCCTATAAGCGTTGACGTTTAAGTGAATGCGTTAAGAAACGCACCAATAAAGTTATGCGATAAATATTATTCAGAAAAAACATTTTTTTTTCAACTCATCCCAGCACAAGTGAGTAAAATTAAAAGTCTTGAGTTTGAATCTGCTTGACATCTGCTTGCTTTTTCAAAGTTGAAAATTTTCGATCATAAACTCTCTATTTCGAAATTGTCATTATGCGTTATTAACACAATTTGCACTTTTCTATAATCATCACTATTTATATAATAAAATTGAAGCAGTTTCGGCCAGGACACATTTTTTTTAAATAAATTAACTAAATCTGTGTAAATTGCCCAAAAAATTTGCACCACATCACGCAAAATGACAGAACGTATGTACGGCCTACGATGTACGTAAATTTGTTTTTTTTTTACATTCACGCCATACATTGGGTTGTCGTGTACTTCTACTCTAAAACAGATGGCGTAGGTATTGGAACTTTTTTTTTATTATATATATATTAAATTTCTGTCAAGCTGGTAACACTGAAAAAATCAACAATAATTCAACAGATACATTTTTTTTATATCTAATATTCGCAAGAAACTGAAAAAAAAACTTAAATTTCACTTAGTCATCGTGCGGCTTAACGTTTTCTGTTTTTTAATATTTTTTTCTCAGTTTCTGTCTGTCTTCAGACAAAAGAAAAAAAAGACGAAATGAAATAAATTCGACAATGAATGCCCATAAAATTCGTATTTAGTGTTGTTTAGGGTGATTTTTTTTTTTTTTTTTTTTTGTGAGATTGTGTGTAGTACAAATGATTTTTGAGATTTTGTTAAAAGTATCTCGCCACATGTGTATCTTCTAATTTACACACAGACCGACAAAAAGTCTGAAGAGAGTTGTGTATTGCAAATCTTGAGCCAGTCATGCTGAATAATAATCAGTTTCTTGGAATTCTTCTAAGTGATTCCACTTAATATCGACATGTTTGAAGTTTGAACAAATTTTTAAAGGTTTTGCTGTAATTTAAACGGTAAGATTTTGGTTCTATGCTGAATAAATAGTAGATTCTTCAGAAGCAAACAATGCGTGTCATTTTTAAAAGGCCAGGTATTGAGATAATACATAAGAGCAGATCGACTTAATTATGTTAAAAATGTGTACGTTATAACTCAGTTTGAGTTTGAGACCTTAATTCATAGTTCTGCGGTTTAGAATGTGATTTGTTTAAGATGATCACCCTTTATATGGTTTTCTTGGAAAACGCCGAGCCTTGGATTAATCACTTGAAGACGCAAGCTTGTATATATACTTAGATGTGATAGGAAGCACGGTTATTGGGATCCAGAAAATGATGGTACACCTGAGCAACACCGAGAGGGTCAGCTAGTAAGATGAAAATAAATTACTTTTTTGTTCTAATTTTTCTCTTCATTATCTGCACCATATTTTGCAAATCTACTTCGTTTTTTGGGCGATCTGCTTCATTTTCTGGAATCAGCATTCCCATCCATGATCTCCAGTCGATAAGTTTTCTTCCGAGTTTCGGGAAGATATTCAAAAAAAGTGAGAAACACTTACATATCTCGAAGGTCTATCTGCAGAAAAAAATACGAAATACTCTCTGTGAAAAGCTATTAAGAGTGTGAAAAAGCTCAAATTACAATCAGCACTCGAATCAGCTTACAATCAGCAATTCGAAAAAGCATTAGAGGTAGGTTTAAACAAATAAAGGCAATACAGATCTTTTAGCTGAACGTCTCAAGGAATCTTTCAAATCTTTGACGGATAGGAGTTATTAAATGACCCCGGTGATATTGTAACATTGGTACAAGTTCCATTTTAATTTATTTATATGAGTGAAAAGAAAAATATTTACAGCCTCTACTGTTATATGTTATTGCTCGAACTGTCACCTCTCTCTGTTGTGGCATTAAAATGGAAACGCCCCTTTTTTAAGAGGCCATTTTGGGAAAAAAACAATTTTTTGCGCAGTACAAATAATAGCATGATCAAAGTTTTCATTATTTAGAAAGTCAAAAGTCCTTACTCTTTCAGAAAAAAATTAAAAAAAAATGTAGTTTCAATTGGGTAAGTAGAATTTGCAATTATATTTTGATTCTAAATTTTGATGTTGAAAATAAAAAATCTATAAAAATTCATTAAACTTACGTTGATTGTCATATGTTTACATTTACCCCAGAATATTTGTTCATATGGGGAAATGTGAACAAGATTTATTTTTCGTAAAATTATTAGGTTAAATAAAAATTATAGGTTTTTAATCAATTTAAGATTGATATTATGCTGCGGAATTACATTTTAAAGAAGCCACCGCCACCGATGACATTGCTAAAGCGGTATTTGACGTCGAAAACAAAAATATGACGTTCAGGGCGGCTCAGGACGCATATGGAGTGCCACAGTATCTGTTATATACAGCAGAATTAAAGGAAGGAAAAACTCCATGGACAAGTTTAAGCAAGGACGTAAGACTGCATTTTCATTGGAAGTTGAAAATGACTTCGTCAAATGTCTTATTGAACGTTATTCCTGTGGTTATCCGTACGATAAAGAGGAACTTCGCAATTTGATCACTGACTATGTCGTTACAAATTGCATAAAGACTCCATTTAATAAAATAAAGCCTAGACAAGAATGGTACAGAAACTTTATGACCAGACACCCCGAAATATCTTTGAAAAAACAAGAGCTGCTACAAAAATGGAGAAACTACGCCAGAAAGCCCGAAATCATATATACCACTTATACAATAAGTTGAAAAAGGTTGTAACGGAGTATGTAATTGACGAAGACAAATCAAATTTTATGTTTAATGCTGATGAAAGCGGGTTTTGTAGTGATCCCAATAAACTGAAGGCAATAGGAAAAAAGGGAGTGGCAATGAGTAGACTCACTGGAGGTTCGGGACGTCAGTCAACTACTGTTTTGGCCTGTATTTCTGCAGATGGCTATGCTCTGCCTCCTTTGATTTACTTAAAAGGCGCGGCAGTACAAGCTCGATTGACAAATGATGAAGCCTATCCTGGAACTTTTTATGGAGCTTCGAAGAACGGTTGGGTGAAAGAGCCTCAGTTCTACCATTGGTTCATAAATGGATTTGTCCCTCATGTTGTAATTCTTAGACAACAAAACAATGCTGTTGATCAAACTGCCTTTCTACTTTATGATGGACACTCCAGCCATATCAGCGTCCGAATAGTGGAAGCTGCTATGACCAATAATATTCAACTGCTCGGATTCCTAAGCCACTTGAGAGACAAGTTACAGCCGTTGGAAAAAGCAGTTTTTGATCCAGTTAAGACGGCTTGGGAAAAAGTCCTTGTGAGACACGGAAAAGAAATGTTAGGCAAAGGTCTATCAACTATCCAAGTCTAAATTTACAAAACTACTGGGACAAAATTGCCTTGATTTCCAAAAATATTATTGCTGGTTTCTAGTCAACGGGGGATTTTCCAGTTGATGCGTCCAAATTAAAATATAAAAACAAATATGCTACTCACACGGAATCTGATCAAATTGCTGAATCTCTGGAACAACAAGCACAAGCATCAACCTTAAATGGTAATTTCATTTTCAAATCCTTCCAATTTAAAAGTAGGTAGGTATCTACTAAATAATAAACATATTCTCCCTAGCTAAATCGTCTTCAAATACGCAACAGAGTCTATTGTTGATTCCCAGAGACCCCATTGCTTTGGAAGGGATAATTTCGTCCTCACCTTCATCAATTTGATCACCATTTATCCATTCCAATTCGGAAAATATATTAGTAGGGAATCAGAATGCATCAACACTATCAACCTCCAGATGTAAATATTTCCTCGATTAAACTATTAAGTATAAAGATGTGTACCTATTGCTAATTCTCAGCATATTCAGTAAATGTAATGGAGTCTCCATTGTCTCAAAATACCAACTATTTGCCAGAGTATATATTGCGCTCTCCTGATTTTTCGCCGATACCTTCAACCTCCAAAGGTGTAAAATATTCTTTTTTTTAAATCTAATTCGGTAATAAAATCTGATTTGTTCATTTTTGGCAGTTTCTTGTCAGCTTCAAAAGGTAACTGCGAAACGAAAACTTACTCCCCGTTTAAAACAGTTTCAATATGGAGAATTTTTAACTACGGATGAAGTTCTACAGCTTGAAAGAAGCGGAACAAAACAAAAATTGAAAAACATCAGCCCAAAAATAAAGTTCCGAAAGGAAAAGCATTAAAAAAAATCTTAAGAAAGAAAAATCTAAGCGATTTCATCTTCATCTTCTGACGAAGAAACCGTCAACTTCACTCCAGCTGATGATGATCTAATAGATTTAGACTGGGGCGAAGGAGAGAATGGGAACGGCCTAAATGAAATTAATATGATGGAATCAAAAAAAAAATCGTACGTTTGCCGAGACTTTATTTAAAGTACAACGAAATAAAAGTTCAAGGGATATCTGCGGTAAACATATCAAAAACTGTTTTCAACATTGTTAAAAAAATGTAAGTTTTATCAAAATTTATTTAGTCATTGCTCGCATTACCGAAGATGGACTTAGAGTACAACGGAACCCCAGTTTTTTTTTCATTTGAGAGATTTGTCCCTTTGAAGGAAATGCTTAAATGAACAATTATTACCTTTTAATAAAACTTTTTGTATTTTTTTGACTTTTAAAATAAATTTTCTCATGAAAAAAAATATTTCAAATTAAGTTTGATCTTTTTTTGGGGTAAAAGTAAACATTCCTTTTTTGTATTTGTCTCACATCCGTAAGTTATGAATTAGTTTTTGTATTCATTTTCCCGCATGCAGCTTCCATTATCATGTCTAGTCAATTAAATCACAGTTTACCTTTACCCCTGAATTAAAAAAAAAAAACACTAAAACACGGTGGGGTATTTGTAAACATTCCATATTCGACATAATCTTTAACAATTTCGAAAATATTTGTGTATATTTATATAAAAGAATTGTCATTATTTCATATTCCCATTTAAAGATTTCCATCAAATTGTTTCGTAAGAATATTTATTAAAATCTTAAGTAAAAAATAAAAAAAAAATGATCTTGTTTACAATAACCCACATTGGCCCTACACCATAACATTTCAAATCTTTTTTTTCGTTCTTCTATCTAGAGGATAATGTCTACTTCATCTAATAACTGTTTGAAATATTTTTAATCCGAAAACCTGACACTCCAGATATCATTTCGAAGATGATTTATTTAAATGAGTTGTTTTATGTACTTTTTTATAATTCCAACTGCCACTGGCTGGCATTGAATCGCCAAAAAAAAACCGAGTTAATCACCTCTGAGCCGTTGATTCCATTAACCTTATATCTTTTGTTTGACCTTAACTTCGCTTTTCAAGTTCGCCATACAAAGCCACTTCATTCAATAATTTTGTTTGTTCAATTATTTTGTCATTTGGGTATGTATTTATTTAAATGAATATTTATACCTTCATATACATATGTTAGACGTCTTTGTGTAAACGTTTATACTTAAACAGAAATCTAGCGTTTGTTTATTTTAAAAATAAATACCGCCAAGAGGCAGAGGCGGTGGCGCGGCGGTAGTAGAAATCGCGCGCTTTCAAATTAATTTCGATTAATTATTCTCAAGGTGGCTAAAACAATAAAATTTATTCAAACACAACATATAGCACATACATACCTATTTCACAAGTTTTTTTTTAGGTTCTTGAAATGAGTTTTCATAATAGAGGCACGAAGTTCTTGGAAATATGAATACCAGGAGTGTGTTGAAAAACTACACCTTTAAGGTGCGGATTTATGTTTACCCTACCTCAGAGTTGCTTTCCAAATGGATGATCATTACTTGCAAAACAAAAACTTAATTCTATTCTTGTGCCTGAGGAAGACAAAAAAAGATTGCACGTGTCTCCAAGAAGTTATAGTAATACTGCAATAGCAGAAAAATGGCTGAAGGCATTAATAAAATGGCAACTAATGACGGAACGGATATCCAGACTTTCGTTATCGTTGTTTTGTTTGTTTTTGTATGATTCAATTTAATTGCAATCTTTTGTTGAATTTTGGTAATTTTGTTTGTAATCAATTGTTGGCTTCATTCGAGTCTGGCTATAAGGATCAGGAGATGCCGGTTTGATAATTAAACTCAAAATTTTGTAAGTAAATCTGATATTTTAAAAATTTTATAATTTTTCTTACAAGACGGAAAAATAATTGAAGATTTTTTAGAACAAAACAATGTGCAACGAAGTTCCTAGAGATAAATCGAAACTAGTTCTAAGAACTGATAAGGACAATACCAACACTATAAGGAAACATGGTGGAAGAATTATGAAGTAGGAAAAAACAAGAGTTCAAATTACAATACCAAAGCTGAACTTCATTTGAATGAATAAAAAAAAATAAATTATTCACTAGATGGGGGCAGTATTGTGAGTAACGATTGTTTCTCTAGGCTGTTCTTTCCAATTATTGCACCTTAAAAACGAAGAAGTCTTGAGAACACAGTCGAAGAAGTAAGTTTTGCGGCAAAAATAAATCCAAAAGAGAAAGCGATTAGAGTAGATGAAAAACCATCAATTCTGAAAAAAATATAGAAGACACTGGGTTTAGATGGATCACGGCGATTCTTATCCCAAACTTATCGACTATGATTTAAGGAGTGATCCGTGAAGGGAAGTAACTTCTTCCATTCCAGAAATGATAGAATCATATAAGACGATCCCAATCAAGCTGATGTCACAAACCAAAAAGGCAGTTTAAGTATATATGAATGGAAAAATATCTGGATTTCTGAAGATTTTTTTTTAACTAATTTTGAAAAAGCACTTGACAGGCTACCGCTGAAACTGATAAGCTGAGTTCCATAAATGTATGTGCAGAATGCAAAAAATCATGGGAATGTACGAACAAGTCCCACAGGAATCAGAGAAGAGTTCGAAATCAAAAGTGATATGGGCACCAAGGGAGTGTCTTGAGGCCTTTGCTCTTTAGCAAATCTTTGAATTGCTGCTAGAGGTTAAGATGACGGAGCTCTTAAGTGAATTAAATTAATTGCGGGAGAAAGAGCCATGCTCGTTTTCTTGTCTACACAGGCATATTTCGGACATTTAAGTCGTCGTCACACAATGAAAGGTAAATACTTTCAGACATCGTTTCAAAAAAAGTACTTTCAAAGAGCAGTCACGCTATGAAAGAAAAATACTTTTGAAAGCGACTTTTTGAGTCGTCACACTATAAAAGCGAAAATGTTTTCTGTTTCTCTGGTTTATTGCTGCAAAATGGAGTTCGCTGAGGATTTTTTTTTTTGTGAGAAAGAATAATTGGATTTAAGGCAGTTAACAGTTATAGAAATCATTCTACGGATTTTACAGCATGTGATAGACCAAAATACGGCCAATCGTATGTCAATTTAGGTGCGAATGTTTTAGGAAATTGATGCTGAAAATGCAGTTACCACGCAACATTCATGAGATATTTGGAACATTAAGCGTGGTTTTGATGGCTCTAGTCGATGCCGAATACAAATTTATTTATGTCAACATTGGAGCAAAATTTTTTCCACCTAGAAATTGAGTAAAGCATTGGAAATAAACTCATTGAATTTGTCACCAGATAAAATGTTGCTCGGCCGTTAAATGGCCAGGCCATCGCCGTATTGTTAAAAACGCTTTTTGTATCGCATAATGCTCATTGGCGGTATATCTAAGTCAGCGGAATACAATCCTAACATGATCAACAAAATCGTATCTGCGGTTTAATTACTTCACTTGTTTTGTAGCTCAAAGAACGGAATATACACACAAAATTTCATCCGAATCGGTCAAGACGTTTAGGAGGGTTTAGATTGGTTCAATGTTCCACTTCAACTCTCAGCTTTCTCATTTCTTTACTTTTGCAAATAATTATGCGTAGATAACAAAGTTTTTCTCTAAGGGTCAACCTTATGTGAGACAGAGAAACCATTTAGGTTGAAAAACATACGTTCGCTTTCCAGAAAGCAAAAAACTTTTACAAAAATTTTCTTAAAGCGAAAAGCGTCTTCATAAAATGATTTGCATTTTTGAAAACTTAGCTCAAAAATCAATGGTAATATAACCGTTATGTAAAAGCTTATTTTTCTGGAAAACGGCTCCAAGATTTTTTATGAAAAAAAATCAGTTTACTACTAACTGTAGGTAAGCATTATATTTCGGTGAACAAATTTTGAAATATGGTGGGCTAAATACGGTACCTCCCATAGGACCGGTTTTTTTTTCTTCGACTTTCTCGAAAACTGCTGATCCGATTACTATCAAAATTGATATTCAAGAAGATGAACGTAGCCTAAGTAATGTCGCGGTAATTTTTTTTTCGAAAAAAATTACTCATTAAAATAAACATACATATGTTATTAAAATATATATATATATATATATATATATATATATATATAAATAAATATGTACATACATACATACATGTACATGTACATAAATATGTACCTAAATTAAACAAACTATTTGGAATATTAGAAAACTAAGGCTAAATTACAATAGAATGCAACTTGACATACAAATTAACGCAAATAATATCTCCCTTTTTCATCCATATAATATATCCGCATAGTTTGCACTTAATTTGTACCTATGAATGGAAAGCAAAATTCAAAACAGAAATCTGTTTCTTCAAGGACGTTTGTATAATATGCACAGCAAGAAGTAAGCTTGTGTTTAAATTTTAAGACTGTATGTGTATATTTTCTTACAAACGGCAACGTCCCTTGAGTAAACAAAAATTTAAAAACCTAAAGAATGTATTAAATATGTATTTTAGTATAAGTGCTCGTATTCCCTATAAAACAGTTGTAAACAAAAAAAAAATAAACAAAAATTCAAATCACAGTCAATAGACTAACTGCAACAACAAATTCTGTATTTTTAAAAAAACCGTTGCTAGGGATTTTTATATTAGCAACAAGAGGCTTTAGAAAAATGTAAGCAAAAATTTTAAAATATAAAAACAAAAAATATCTGGTCCTACGGAATGTTTTTTTATGCATAAATTGCACTACTGGGTTGCTCGTAGTATAAGTTGTTGTTAATCGACGAGCCTTTTTTAAAATGTTGACACTGTATGTGTTTATTTACATATTATATTATATTTTAATGCAGAATTATAAGAAAAACCTTTATTATCTTGCATATCAATTTTTAAGGGCTTGTGTATATGAACATATCGAATATGTAAATATACATACAAATCAAACATGGCATTACGTACGATGATAGAGAAACAAAATGTTAGTGGTAAACAAAATTCTGTCGAAAGTCGAATAAAAAAAGGTCCTATGGAAGGTACCGTCCACCGTCCACCATCTTGAATTTTTTAACCAAAACATATCTCGCACCTACAATAGTGCACTGATTTTTGTTCATAAAAAATCTTGGAGCCGTTTCCCAGAAAAATAAGCTTTTACTTAACGGTAATACGACAGGTACCTACTGTTAATATTTGAGCTAAAAAAATTAAAAAGTCCTCTGTAGAATCTCGAAATAACCTTAAGTTCTAAATTTGAAGACGATTGGCAAAAACGTTTAGACTGTAGTCGAAAATACATACTTACAGACAGACAGACATTTACGTTTCTATATCATCGAATGTCATGTTTGATTGTTATCTCAAAATTTGTAATCTACACGAATGCAAAACTTGCATTAAAGCACCTATAAACGCAAGTAAAAAATATCGGAAGGGTCTGTTAACGGTACCTTTCATGTATTCATAACGTTTTTTTACTTGCGATTTATAGGGACGCAAGTTATGCATTCGTAAAAAAAAAAAATCTAACAATCAAACATGATATTACGATGATAGAGAAGTCAAAAAAAGTGGGTCCGGAAATTCCGTCCGTCTGTCTGTCTGTCTGTCTGTCTGTCTGTCTGTCTGTCTGTCCGTATCGATATCTACAGCCTAAACGGTTGGGCCGATTTGATTCAAACTTGGTATATAGTATTTTTAGAGTGCTCTACCCGACAGTTTTTGGAATTGGCATTCTAGCTCCAAAACTAACGGTACCTGCCATATAACTTTTAATGAAAAACTTATTTTTCTCGAAAACGGCTCCTACGATTTTGATAAAACTTTCAGAATAATGTTTTCTGTGCAAAATCTATCTTCTAGTTTTAATGGATTTTTCAGAAAATGTTTTATAACGGTACCTACCATATGACCGGTTTTTTAAAATCAGACTTTCTCGTTAACTAATTGACGGATTTTGATGAATTTTTCAAAATATGTAGTGTTTTATGATTTAAATAATATTGTTTATAAAAATGTTCAAAAACATTTTTTTTTAAATTTTAATAATTTTTTAAAAAAAATATTTTGTTTTTTGAATATTTTGAAAAAGGATCTATAGATTTTTTTTTGAATTTTTTCTCCTAGTATAAACTATAGATTTCTTAAAATTGACATACTTAAAAAAAATTTAAAATATGTTTTCGAAAAGTTTTTCAAAAAAAACATTTTTTTGAAAAAACTGGTCGAACGATTTTGAAATGAAAAATTCATAAAATAGAAAACAGCAAAAGAAATAAGATGGCTTACAACATTTTTTCCAAAAAACGTTATGAATAGTGTTTTTTTGATTTCATAAAATTTTTTCCCCAACATTTTATTTCATATTGCTCGGCTAAGCCCTAGCCATTAGTCAAATAAAAGAAAGTGACAACCTACATTACATACATACTTACGTATTTTAAAGTATTTTTCATCATCATAAAAGCACAGAATAAATAAGGAAGCCTTTGATAAACAAGCAAAAACAACTAACAAATAAAAAAAACTATTCGATTACTACTGAATGCAAAAATTTCAATCGAGAAAACAAAAGTTTACACCTTCCTATAAATAAACAAAACCACTGTGTTAACTTTTAATATTGTCTCTATACCTACTGGCTTAACAGTAGTTGGAACACGTATCTTAATTTTAGTACCTACCTTCCTTCCAACCTTATTATAGGTACCTAAATCCTTTATAAATTCCATTGGTCCCATATTGGGACGTATAAAGGTCCCTTTACCTAGCATTATTGCCATAATGCTGATTCCGACGAATCTTTATGCCAGTTGTTCAAATTTTTCCATACCAAAATGAAAATTTAACTGAAAAAAGTCCTTTATATCTTTCTATTAGCAAATTATATTATAAACAGTAAGCAGCAAGTGGAAAGATAATACACTAAAAAACTGCAAAAGCAGTTCGCATGTTCGTTCGAGCTTCAAACCACAACGATTCTAAAGAAGTTGCACGTCAAAAAAAAACATTAAAATTAAATCTTTGTCAAAAAGACGCCTGTACCTAAAAAGGATTAGCACACGGGAGCAAGTACGTGCGACCCAGTCGTGCCTTTTATTTATTTTCACCTCTCTAAACGGCTTTTTGAATTTGCACAAAACGTTATATTGAAAAATTAGGTTGACGAATAAATGTTGGGCTCTATATCCCTTAAAATTGCGTTTCCCCACACCTAAGAGTATGTAGCACCAGTTATTCTACAACTAGACATTTGCAAGTTATCGATAAGAGCAATTTTGTGGCACGAATGCATTACTTGCTTTATATTATATATATGCATATAATCGCAAATTAAAATTGTGATTGGTTATACAAATTCTTAATATTTAATAAAAAAAAGTCAAGAAGCCATCTATGGACATCCCTTATATGAATATGCAAAAACCTACAAACTTATTCGGTCACTAACTTCAAAGTCCTTACTTTCATAATAATGCCATTGTTGATTAGTTTCATTATTAAGAATCCATAACTTGTCCTGCAAAATAGCTCAACAAAATAACGAAAATAACATATTTTCCCTTTTCTACCCATTATAATTATAATTCAAGTCCTTGTACCTATGAATTTTCAATGAGAGTTTTCTAATGAATTTCTATACACAATTTGCACTTAATTTGCATCTAACGCCTATCGGATTGGGAAGCGAAATTCATAATTTACAAATCAAAACCAAATCTGTTTCTTCAAGGAAATTAATATATATACAAAAAGTAAGATTGTGTTTAAATTTTAAGAATGTATATGTATTTTTTTCGCAAACGGCAACAAAGCAAGTTGTAGTAAAATAGTAAACAAAAATTTGTAAATCGAAAGAATTCAAAAAATGTAAACAAAAGCTACAAAAAAGGAAAATAAACAAAAATTCAGATGCTTGTCAATTTTGTTTATCTTCCTAACTGCCTATTCCTACCAACAACAATTAATTGTTTACTTAAAAAACCTCGTTGCTAAGGATTTCTACCTAGCAACGCCTAAAAAGCTACATCAAAACGATTTTAATCAATGAAAATGTTTGTATCGTGTACAATTTCCAAAAAAAAAATAATTCACCTCAGCTAGGCGAAACAAAACACACTTGATAATCTTCTGTTCTCTTTCTTTTCCTTCCCGCCTTACGTTCTCTTAATTCTCTCGCACAAATCTAGCCATCACAACTAGCGCCATCGCACGAGCTGATTCCACAAGATTGTTTGATGTCCCATGATAGTACTATAGGCAGTATATATAGTTACAATGCTTGCGCAAATTAATTGGGACAGGTAGAATTTTTATGTATTGTTATATTTTCTTATATTGTTTACAAAATTAATAAATATAATTCGTTTTAATAGTTTATATGGCCCCCTTTGGCATCAATAAGCTCTTTTACCTCTTTAGGCATTGATCAAACAAGGGCTTCACACGTATTTTTAATTTGTTGGTCATGGAACCATACCTCAATAATTGCAGAAATCAGCTTGGTTTTTCTGGTGCAATCCTTTTTCCTGAGCCTCGTTTTAGCAATAGTCCATAGATTCTCAATTGGATTGAGGTCAGGTGAGTTGCTAGGCCAATCCAAAACATTAATATTGTTATTCGCGAAGAACAGCTTCATTTTTTTTCGATGTTTGGCACTAACCGAGATCTTGCTGAAAAATTGAGTTTTGGGCTGAAGGTCTTCTTCGAATGGTTGGAAGGAGCATCTGGGTAAATACTTCAGCATATTTATCACTATTCATAAGCCTTCGATAGGCTTAAGACTTCCAGGACCCTCAGAGGTGAAACAACCCCAAAACATAACTTTTGGTGGGTGCTAAGTGGTTTGAACAATGTGGTCAGGTCGAAGTTTTTCATTGTCGCTTATTTTCATTACACTTACCCTGTAACCTCAAAGTGGCTCTCATCTGAGAAAATCACTTTTTTCCAATCCTTTGAAGTCCAATTTGTGTGGTTCCTGGCCCATTGTATTCTCTTTTTCTTCATAGCGTCTGTCAGAAGTTGTTTTTTCAGTGGTCTTCTTGCCTTACGACCCACCTCAAGGAGGCGCCTTCGAACCGTAGACGCATCCACCTGCACATTAGCCATCCTCCTGTGGGTGTGGGGGTGAAAGAATAGGCCCACGGTCAGGTTACCGGATGTAAGAGCCTTCTAATACCTAGTCTAGTTAAGCAACTACCACTTTATCCGTAAGGAAACGAGGTAGTAACCATGCTTCTAGGCGGGCATTCAGGGAGTGTCCTAGTCCTAGGATTATGAACTGTTTGCCTTACTGGATGGTGGGCTAGCGACTTCATGGAGTCGAACCACAAGTGCGTCTCATGAGACGGGCGAGCCTCACCTAGGGTCTAAAAGTAGGCACCATGGGTTAACAGGAGCCCCGGCAGATTACGTGAGCTTGTCTCGGTAGCAGTCACCTGTTAAAATTGAGGTAGGCCCCCTTGTGGGAGCTTCATGGGGGCTGTGGTTACTCCAAATGCGGAAGCGAAAAGGTATCTTTGGTTTCTGGAAGGATGGCACGGCTTTGAAAGAAGCGTGTGTTCATTGTCTTATTTAACCTTGATACTAGGGGTGCATGATAGGCCCTGCTTCTCAGCAAGGAGGATGGATTTTCCATGAGAAATTCATCATTTGCTACAAGAGTGGTTTGGCAGCCCACTCTAGTGATAGTATGGTCTGGCAAACCACTTCTAGGGGTCTTGTCCGCCCCAAGGGAACTCCATAAGTGGGTAGGCCCACCGTGGAATTAAGCCTTAATAGGCAGGTGTCCACGTTGCCTTATGCAACGCAATAATCCTGGAAACACTTGACTTTGGAACTCCAACATCAACCGAAATTTGTATACTCAGTATACTCATGTAAAAGCAATGACCTTTGCCCTCTTTTCCACGGAAATATCCATATTTATATTCATATGATGCAATCTTGACAAATAATTTTTTTAATAAGATTGTTCAATTTTTTCACTTAAAAATCGACTTACCTATCAGAACAGCCAAAATAGTGTAAAGAACTTACCAAAATATTCGAAGATGAACAAAAAACCATAGCCTAGGTACTATAAATTCTCAAAGTGAAAAATGAACGTACATATCAAAGCCTACTATCTTAAACGTTTAAAAATGTGCTTGTCCTAATTAATTTGCACAGGACGGTAATTTTGAAGAGCAAAGTCGTATTGGTTTCATTGTCAATCGTTTAAAATTGGTAGGTAATTTAATAATTAATATTTTATAATTAATATATCTAACAAGCTAGCGTTTAACAACATTGTTCGTTTTATATATGGATTGCGTCGCTTCGATCATGTTTCGGTGCAAGCAAATAGTGTTTTCAACATGCCTTTTGACAAATATGTAGGTGGTATATAGATTTTCTAAGTTTACCATTTCTTTTTCAAATTATTCATACTAAATCAACCGAATACCTTTTCGAAAAGCTTAGTTTCCCAGTATCTCAAGGAAGTAATATTCTAGTCCCAACCTTTAAATACAGAAACTCTAAGCAACAATTCTTTGTACATGCTGTTGGACAAAATAACTATACTTGTTTTTTGATAAATCCTTAACAACCCTATATATAAATACTTAAACTATCTTTAAACATTCTAAAACTTCATAAATTTTAATTAATTTTTCTAAATATACCTTACATGTAACTTAATTTTATTTATACCTACATACCTAATTCGCTTATTTTTATTGTATAAGTCTAATAATATCTTTAATTAATTTAAATCTTAAATTCGTACCTACATGATAAGTTGTATTATAAAAAAGACTATGTTTTAATATACTTATGATAATAAAAATAAATACAAATTTATAACATGTGTATATACAAGTGCATAATCATGTAAAATCAAAGGAAAATGAAAATAGGTAGTAAGTCAAATCATCAGCCGTCATACTTTTTCCACCAATTTCGTCTTGCCAATCACCCAATTCAACTTTTTGTCGACAAAAATGCAACAAAATAAAAAAAACACATTATACCATACCTATTATACGAATAAAAAAAGAACAACCAACCAACCTATACAAGCCCACCTAAATAAAAGCCAAGAAAAACTAAATTAAAAAAAAACACACAAAAACGAGACGAAAAAGAAAATCCCATATCTCAGCAATCAGCCTCATATACTTTGTATACACCATACACACAGAAAAAGCTCAACAAAATGGCCGCCGTCGTCGGGGCATGGCATGAAATAATAATAACAAAAAAAAAAGTTTTACATTAAAGAAAACGTGAACGGGAAATTATAGCAATAGATGCCAGAACAGGCACGGCATGGTGTCATGTGAAAGTGTGCAAATGCTTTGCAAGTTGCGCGGGGCCAAGGCGCTTTGTGTGAATGACTGTGACATGTCTTTATTTTTGTTAACTGACAGTGACGTTTGAAAATTGTATGACAAAAACAAAAAAAGGTGCATTGTTATTGATTTTTATTATTTTTTTTGTGGAAGAAATTCACAGACTTAACAATTATTTATGACAAATCTATTAGTAAATGTACATAGGTATACTTTAGCTAAAGTTTGTTGTAGGTACATTATGTTTTATTTGGATTCAACTGACAAATACAAATGTACATAGGTACATGTATCTACTCTTAAACGCTATACATATAGTATAGCTATTTATTTTATTGGATTTCGACGAGTAGTATTTTAATGATTTCTTTTTAATATCAAATCAGATAGGTAGATTTTATTTTTTATTTAAAATTATGTCAAATTGTAGGTGATGGTTACAACTTACTGGGCGTGAATACCATACTTAGGGCCCGCTTCGCAATATCTGACTAAAGTTCTAATTAACTATACGATACATAAGCAAGTTAAATTCTCACAATAAACCACTTTGGGTTTCGCAATTTTCTAAATCATAAATTTAAGTGTCAGTTAGTAAGGTATTCACAGGTTATTCCAGTTTTCCACACAGAAGAGTTTTGATTTTGAGTTTTGAAGATAGAAGCCCAAATTTTTCATCCGGTCCAAGTAAAGGGTGTTTGAGGTTTAGAACTTTGAAATAGAATAAAACAAAGTTGATTTTTTTTATAAATTGACAATAAAATGTACTTTTTTCGAAAGACAATCTGCTTGCATTATGATTTATAACCACCACTGACGTATAGTCTAATCTGAAGGTGCAATTTTCGATGACTTTTTCCAACATTTGTGGCCGTACCGCGGCGAACGTTGTGCTCAATCAATCGTTTCGGGCTTATCAGCGTAGACTAGCGACTTCACATATCCCCACAGAAAATAGTAAAGCGGCGTTAAATCGCACATTCTTTATCTCTAAAAAAACACCCTTTATAAGTGCCGATCTTTCAAGCAACGAAGATAAAATTAAAAATGATGATTTTGCTGTCAGATGATGGAACTTAGAGTACTTTTGACTCTGATCTTTTTGACCGCATAGATAGTAAGCGCCAATATTTAAAGTTTAACATCGTCCTACAATATATGTATGTACGTATATATAGCCTAAATATATTAATAATAATTGGTTAAAATTTTAGGCCAAACACACGTTAGACAATTCTAATGTTGCGGTTTCTTTGTAGTAGTCTCCAAAGTTGTTTTTTGACAGGGATGACATAATTAATTGCAAAAAAAACCGAAAAAAACTTTCATTTTTCCTCCGGATTTTGACATTTGACAGATTACGACTGAGCAATTATATCTCCAATTTTTGGGTTTTTTTTCTGAGAAAATGTTTCCATTTTTACTTGGAATTATAGTAACTGCTAAAAAGGCAAGTTGAATTTTTATTTGAATTTGAATTTGACATTATAGTGGCAAAATTCTTTCTGTCTGTCATTATGGATATTTTTTGAATTACAGCCTGAACGGTTGGGTCAATCGTGCTGAAATTTAAAACATAGGTTAATTTTAACATTTTACAGTGGATTTTTTAATATTTTTTTCGGCTCAAATTTTAATGGTAGGTACCTGTTATATAACCATTAACAAAGCTTATTTTTCACGGAAACTGCGGACGGCAGTGGCGCAGTAGGTAAGATGTTTGCTTGTGAACTCAGAGATCGTAAATTCGAATCTCAGTTGGGGTGCAATTCAAACTCCTAGTGCAAGCTAGAGACGCTGTTCGTGGGTTTTAAGTGAGAATATAGTCATCTAATTCTCTATCCACTGCTCCGAAAAAAATCTTTCCTATCTTTCTAATCCTTCTAACTAGTGTCGTGCAGCATGCAGTTGCATTCTAAAAGGCAATGTGCCTTACAAACACAGTTAAATATTATTAAAGAGAGTCGCAGCTAAAATATTGCAAAGTCTAGAAGCCGTCGAGGTACGTGCGAATGAATCAGTCGTGTAGTTTATTTTTTATAACACACTCTAACAGAAATATTTTTTGTTTAGTTCAAATTTGAGTCTGTTTACTCTAAACTCTAGATTCAAGAGCAATAAGATTCAGATCGGTCGGTATTACACGGCGTATGAGTTTAATGCGCAACTCTTGGTTATTTTCTTTTGTAGTTCTATTCGAGCACCGAGCACTATTGCACAAAACATGTTCGAGTTGCGCATTATTTTGACACATATCTTAGAAAAAACAGGAGCAATAAAACACCTATGGACATTATGCGTAATGGCAATAAAATTTTTATTTCGATGCGAAATTCTCACAGATCTGATTGGCTCTGCTTTAAAAAAAATATATAAACAGGTATACGTGCGCTACAAGCAACGAAAACGAAATGAAGCAATTATCTAAAATAACAAACAAAAGAAAAGAGAAACATCAAAAAGTTGCAAGGAAATTCCTACGTCCGCTATTTCACAGTGAAGCGTGAGGCATGCATCTAAGTGCGAAAAATTGAAGAAAAAGGACAGACAACTAATTTCTCAGTGAGTTGATTGTCGAATTTGAATGCCTCTATTTTGACGTTTTTCGTTATATGCTCTTAGGCGATGAAACAAATGCATGGTGTGCTTTTACACGTAAACCGCCCAATCTTGACTTTTTTCGAAATTCTCTTTGTTATAATCTTTTGGTGAGTCTCGCACTTCTACACTGTCGACTTTTTCGCTTGACTGGCTTGACTCAAATTTGACATTCCTCTTGCTCTTTTTTCTGCTTGAAAAGGAGGTATTTTTTTTATTTTTATATGAAACAATTAGTAATAATAAAATAATAGTCCTTTACGCTAGAAGTGCTCAGTTATGTCGTATGATCTGTTTAACAAATATTTCAAGGAAATATGTAAGAAAAAGCATAAACAAATATGAGAGAAGTCATTCTCAACAAAAACGACTCTGCAAGCACCGAAAACATAATGAAGCAACACAATGATAAACAGAAGAGAAAAGAAAAACGCCAAAAAAAATCAATGAACAAATTACCCTCGACTCACTGGGAAAAAATACTTGTCTTCTCAACTTTTCGAATTTGCTATCTCTTTTGCACTTATGTGAGTAGTGACTTAACAGCCAGAGTGTGAAAGCAGACATGCACCTTGTTCGAAGTTTTCTTTGTTGTTTCATTCTCTGTCGCAAGCGCCATTACACGATGAATTTAGTTGCATTAAACGAGTTTGACAGTTCTCTTTGATTTTCATTTTCATGTTTCATAATCATTCACAATGAATCTGCTCTTTTAACCATATCGATGCAATGACTGTGTTTAACCACATATACACTTTTGCTGGATTCTTAAAGACATAAGAAGTCCAAATTAAGTTCCTTAGTCAACAAAGATTTATTTTCCACTTCATTTGAACTCATATTTTTTGCTTCTTATTAAAAGTTTAGTCTAAGCACAACGAAACCAAGTGATAAAGAATTAAAAAAAAGCGAACAAGAGAAAAGAAAAACGTAATGCTATCCGTGCGATATAGGACAGCTTTTTTCCTGCCTCATCTTTTCGAATTTTTTCACTCTATTGCACTTACTATGTTCGAAGAATTCGAACAAGGTGCATGCTTCTAGTTGCATCATCTAATAGCAGATTTACAGAAACTACATGAATTCAATTTCAATGTATTATTATTATTATTATCAAATAGAAATGTACAGTAACACTTAGTCTTTTATAGTACTCTGTAAGGCAACGAAATAAAACAAACCAAGAGATTATAAACTTTTTGAATTTGAGTCATGACTGAAAAGACATTGTGAAATTATACATGCATCACAAAATGAAAAATGAAAAAGGCATTCAAAAAGAGACATGCTTCACGATGCACTGTGTAATATGGGAATACCAGTGCATGTTCGGGTGGCTCTATTTCTGTTTCATTCTATTTTATTATCTTTCTCTTTTGCCCTTCATACATGCAAGGAAAAACATGCGCCGTGTAATGCCGGTCATACCTAGAAACAGGGAGAAGAAAGAAAGAAAACACCTGACGTAGATTTAAATATAATTTGGAGTTTAAATTAGACTTAAATTTAAATCTGTCACGGAGCTGGATCTCAACAACACCAACAAGGTCTCAAACTCCAGCTAAAAGTTGTCCAGGTGACTCTTAAAGTACAGAAACAATATTTCCTCAAAACCAGTTACGTCGTTTTGATTTAGTTTTATAAAAATAGCAATTTCAACGAATTACCACTTGAATCTTTCACTCAATATCTTTTCTACGATACAATTTTCATAATTTTTCTAGATTAACCAGGAAGTTTTTTGACGTAATAACGTCTTATAAATCGATGACACACAAATAACATGACTCATGCTGATAAGACTCATGACTCATGCTAACCGCCATACTGTAGTTCTTTCAACCAAAATCGATCGCAAGCACGAGGCGAGCATGAAAAAGACCAGGCGCAATTCCCAAAATATTTCCACTCAAATTCAAAACGAACACAAGAGAAAAAGAAAAAAAAAACAAAATAGGCGGAGTTTTGTTAAAGTAGGAAGTAGATGTAGATATTGGGATGTGTGTGTGTGGATTTGTTGTTGCTGCTGTATGTTGGTGTTGCCGCCATCAATGTTTTCTTATGACGTTATCACGTAAAATTATCGTCCGTAAACCGACTTTACCAGTCAACCAACTATTTTTTCAAAGCTATCTTTTTCATATTCATTTTCAAAAAATAAAGTAAATGATTCTATATAACTTAATTAGTTTTAATTCATTTTTGTTGAAGAAACAAGTTTCAACTTTCCGTCATACGTTTGACAGTTCTGAGTCCAAGCCTGCTTAGAACTTTACTCTGTTCGCTCAGACTCTACTCAGTGTTCTCTGAGCCACGTAAATTATAAAAAACGCGTTTTATGAGATTTGAATAATTTATATAAACTAGAAGTTAGGACAAATAACAAAATGCTTATTTAGTGTGTAGGTACTAGGAAGTAAGCAAGACAGAAACCCGGATGTGGGCTCTATTTTATTAGATTTTTTCCGACAGAACAGAAGGTAGGTACCTAACCTACCGACAAAACATACATATGTACATATGTATGTAATCAAAAATACCTATTATGAAACTTCATGGAAAATGGTTACATTTAGTAGGCTCACAGGTCATCTGTAAAAATGTGCATTAGGTATTTAAAAATTTTATTTATTTATAGTAAGTAGCTGGATAAGTTAATTGGTGGACAATTTTTTTTAGCATTTTTCTTTGCATTTTTTTGTTTAATTCAATGCAGAAAACTATGTTGTCCTGCTTTCCTATCGAAATACTTCCAAAAGAACAAGAAATAAACACCTTTATTCCATTTCATTGCTTTCTTATGCTCACCTAACCTATGGCTAGGTCTGCTGTTTTTTGTCCACCAAAACATGTGCCTCGTGCTGCAATCCCTATAAAAAAAATACCGGTAGATTGTATGTATGTACTTAGGTACTTAAACCATAAATACACAAAAGTACCATTCGTAGGTCGAATTATGTAAAGAGAAATTATAAATACCAAAAAAAAACTGCCACCACCAGGTTCTTACTGTTTCAGAAAACAAGAGACATGAAATGTGACAACCCCCGATTTAGTGCTTCCCCGTTTCATATTCTGATATAATCGAAAACTCGCAACATAGCATTCTATTCAGATACTGTGTATTAAGTAAGAAAATACATCCAACTCAACACCTACCTACACACATATTCATAATCCGCCGCCAAGAACGAAGAAGTTATGTGTGCATGTGAACCTCTTCAATGCACAGCAAATACGTGTATGTATGGATGTATGGATTATAATTCAGCAATCTAGTTTTTTTTTTATTATTCATTTGATTTGTGTCATGTTCGTATCGCATTAAGTAGACAGAGTTTGAGAAAAAAAAATGTTAGATGGGCAGGTATGTATATTATGTATGTATGTATGTACCAGCTGAACTAAATCCATGTATGTATGTATGTAGGTTCGAGTACGATAGCTTTTATTTTTGTATGTACATAGATAGAGTTACCTTTGTATTTATATAGAAAATTGTTTGGGTACACATGGTGAATGGGCCTTTGAACATTGATAATACTTAATTGATAACAGGATTTATCTTTAATAAATAAATAGGACCGAGTATGGAGAATTAAGATGAAGATGATAACGGTATCGAATGTAGACTGAAGAACATACAAACACACATTCCAAATATACCTATATATGTACATAAAGTAAGATTAATGCGCAAAATTAATGCATTGATAAGTAGGTAGGCAAGATGTTTTAGAAACAAACCTAAAACGAATGCAAATAAAGGTAATTGAACAGGTAAGTAGGTACCTTATAATGTAGGAAGGTTTTTATCAACTTTATTTTTGTTTAAATAAAAGCTTAAAGGTATGGAAGTACAGGTAGGCGTTAGAAACTTATTTAATTTAGTTTCTGTAAATCCCAATGTAAAAAAAACTTGCTATAGGTATCCATGTCTATGGAAAAATCTGTTCAAAAATGACTAATGGACGTAGGTATGTATGTAACCGCAGAATAATAAGCTTTAGCTTGTCATTCATATAACAATTCATCACACAGAATCAAAGGCGTTTTTCTTTTTTTAGTACTGAGCTGACCTCTGAGCAGAGCCTGAACAAAAATATTGAAAATCGTTTGACCAGTTTTTTTAGTCGTTTTTTAAATTTTCGAAAAAATATTTTTATTTTTTAGTATGTCATAAGAAAATCTAAAAAAAATCAAAATATTTTTTTAGAAAATGAAAAAAAAACGAAAAAAAAGTTTTTGAAATTATTATTGATTTTTATTATTATTAATTAAATTATAAATGACTTCCTGTGTGTAAAATTTTATTGAAATCCGGATAATGGTAGACGATAGAACCGCATTTAATAAAAAACGGTTATATGAGAGCTACAGTTATAGAACAAATTTCGAAAAATTAATTCTAACTAAAAGATGTATTGTTGTAAAAAAATGCACCTGAAAGTTTTATTAAAATCCTTAGAGCCGATTTCGAGAAAATCTTTTTTTGTTAAAGATTGTATGGCAGGTACCGTTATTTTCGACCTAGAGCAAAAATGAAAAACAACCCGGAGGTACTACCAAATAAACAATAAATACTAAGCTTGAAGTAAATCAGCCTATCCGTTTAGGCTGTAGAGGTGCGACCAGACAAACAGACGGACGGATTTTCCGGACCCGCTTTTTTCGACTTCTCTATCACCGTTAGGTCAGATTTGATTGTTAGAATTTTTTTTGCACAATCCATAACTTGCCTTATAGTACCTAATAATCGCAAGTAAAAAATGTGAATGTTTGGATGATTGTTACGCAATCACGCCTCAACGGCTATACGGATTTAGACAAAATTAGGTAGCTAGATAGATGAGGTGCTGCATTGAAAGATAAGGTACTTTTTATCCCGAAAAATGCACGTTTCCTGTAAGAAAGTCTTACATTAATGTGAAATGTTGTATGGCTCGAGATTTATGCTACCATGCCCTAGCGACTGCACGAATTTGTGATATTTGGTAGATGGATGAGTAATAAAATTTACTTTACTATTTTAAATAAAAAACGCACTGAAAAAAAATCTTTAACGGGGTTTTGATTTAAATAATAAAATAATTGCACGCAGAACGTTTCGCGAGTAGAAATTAGTTAGGTTTTTATAAATTAATCCAACTTAATCGTTTTGTGTATGATAGCTGTGCGCATAGAACTTATTTACACAAATGTGGCAACATTCTATGGAAAAATGCTGGTTAAAAACTTATATGACAAATGTCAAATTGTTACAGCCAAAACTAGAAACGTATTTAAAAAAAGGATTGGTTGTCTGTAAAGTCGGTTTACGGACGATAATTTTACGTGATAACGTCATGAGAAAACATTGATGGCAGTAACACCAACATACAGTCAGTTAACTTACACCCACAAACCATCTCGTTAAATCCACTTAAAACCACTTGAACTCCGCCTATTTTGTACTTCTTTTTCTCTTTTTGTTTTTTTTTTTAATTATTTTGGGAATTTACGCCTTTTCTTTTTCATGTTCGCCTGGTGCTTAGAATACGTTTGGAATCGATGTCGGTTGAAAAAAATTACCCTCAAACCCTCTCGTTAAATCCACACACACACCCATTATTACATTTACTTTCTACTTTAACAAAACTCCGCTTTGTTTCAGGAGAGGAATGCAACTGGCTATTTTGCTGGAGCACTGTTTGTAAAAATACGTTCCCAAAGAGGGTGAATGATGCAACTCTTAATTTTGGAGGTTGTGTTTGCTGTTAACAACCAAGCAACATCTAGATCAAGACACTATCAATTAAATTGGTCACATTGTGACTGACAAACTACTGCAGAAATAAGTAACATACCATCAGAAAGTTTTTATTCGGAAGATTGCAATCCAAGATAAGCCATGTACTACCAACTCTTTAACAAATTTAGAGACAAGACGTATAGTATGCCCGCTATTGTTCCGAAAATAGGTGTTCCTCAAAACTGGCAAAACATATGCGTGAGCTTCTCCATCTGTCTGGATGGAAAACTGAATTTGCCAAGCTAAGGCGAATCTTCCTCTCTCTCAAACTATCTCTAAGGTCGAAAGCTTCTAAAATTCCGAATTTATCAGCAAAAGGTCCAATTAATTGGTATATTTCTCACCGAAAAGTGGATGAAAGCAAATACGTACATTTTGTCTCGATCAACTCTTCTTCTTTGGATTTAAACTACACAATAAAAGTTGTGTTGGGCGGATTCAAATCTCATATTCACCAAATAAATTCTGGTGTGCCCCAAGGCTCTGTTTTGTCTCCAATTCTTTTTCTTATACTTATTAACGAATTAAACAACTGGTTCAGTATATTGTTTTGTTGACGACCGCACTGTAAGAAATTTGAATAAGAAATCGCTTCGAATTAAATGCTCCAAAAATTCAATATTGTCTTCTGTCCTGAAAGCTAAACACAACTCCCATACCACTAAACAGTGAGTATGGTACTTGCATCGAAGAAACCGAACACCTCTGAGTTCTCGGAATGTACATTACCAGAACACTTTTTGCGGAATGACCACATATTCGACGGTGTTTTGGTTTCCTTCAAAGATGCAAACAATTTGTCACTCCGTCTGGTCAGGCTTTTCATAAAGCGTACATTTGTCCAAAACGTTAGTTTAATTCCCCTATTTGAGAAGGTCCTCCCATAACCCACTTGAATTCCTTAAAGAGCCTCAGAAATCATAACCAACTGGGCAATAATAGAAACATTTACATCTCTTGAGCACCGACGCGCCGCGCCATAATATCTTTTGCCTTTCGTTATTTTATCGCTTTTCTGTAAGCAATGTCCAAGCGAAATAGCCAGTTGCATTCCTCCCCTGAAACGAATCAACCGTAATACTCGCACTGTTATGAATGGCAATACAGGGATTCTTTCTTTAGCCGTACCACGCGAATGTGGAACGTTTTGTCAGACTTTTGTGTGGATGTAGATAAGATGCGTACGTACATCACAAAATTAAAAAAAAAATAAAAATTCTAGTCTACCCCACAGCAACTCTATTAAACAATCATACATATGTACGTGCTTAAAGCAAAATGATTAATTAAACACGAACTTTTTAAAAATAACTATTTCCTGACATTTTATGCCCCATTTTTTCCTTGACTCCACCGCTGCCGCTGCCTCCGATAATCTATGATCACGAATAGTGTCGAGTTCAAAAGTGATAACCTGAAAATGCATTTAAACATTTATTTTGCGTGTTATTTTTGTTTTGTTTTAAAAATATCACGAACTAGGGTTACAAACTTTGATATTATTACAAAATAATGCAAACACCAAATGAAAAAATCCTCAATGGGGAGCAGAAGATTTGTGCAATCATAAAGATCCCCAGGTTCTAATCATTATTCTTTTTATGCTAAGAAAGAAGTAGATATTTATATGAACATAAGATCAATGGAACAAAAAGTTATGCCAAATCATCAACAAAATTAAATTTTAGTTATGTACATATTTAAGAACAAAAAAAAACACTTAGGTAGTTACTTTTATTCACAAAATTATTTAAACCACCAAACTTATTGATTTTATAAAGAAAAAACTGCGGAACTCATATTAAAGTACTTTACTTTGTTTTGAGAAGGTTTATTATTACCTGGCGTCGCAATTATATTAGTCGAAATCTGAGTCAAGTCAAGACTTAAATAAGTAAAAAAATATTTGAAATTTCAGATACCTATAAGCTAGAGTAACAAAAATGACAAGGTTATGATATTTTTGCTGCAATGACGCAGACATTTTATCAGACACAAGTACACAAGTGCATTCTTTTTGTGTCAATAGAGTGCTGAAAAGTCAATTTTACAATTTCACCACAAATTATTCTTTTTATTTGTTGACATAATTTAGTGACAGATACTAGAGGAACTGAATGTTTCGCATGCGACATTTGATAAAACTTTGATCACAACACGGAAAAAAGTAAAGTAAAAGTAATCATTCTATTGACAGATAAATAACTTTTGCAAATGGCGGCAAACGTCAATTCTCTTTGACATTTGTGAACTACACAGACGCCCCAACTTTCATTCGTAAAAACAAAAAATAGCTTTTCTCAAACGGGGATATGGCAGGTACCGTTATTTTTAGGCCTAAAAATAAAATTTCTATTTCCTCTCTGGGAAATGCCAAAATATAATCACACACATTAAGTTTGAAGATATTCGCTTAAGACGGTTAGGCTGCAGCTCGTTATACATACTGACAAACAGACAGACAGTCATTTTTTCTCGATCACTTTTTTAGACTTCTCTATGATCGTAATGTCATGTTTCATTGTAATCTCAATTTTATTATATTTGAGTTACAGCCAAAATTGTCTGTCTGTCTGTGCGTCTGTACGGATGTATATTAAACTTACAGCCTAAATCAGGCCAATCGTCTTCAAATTTGAAACATAAGGTTATTATTTCCTCTACAGAGGACTTTAAAAAAAAAATTAGTTCAAATATTAACGGTACCCGTCATTAACCGTTATGTAAAAGCTTTTTTTCTAGAAAAGGGCTCCAAGAATTTTTATGAATAAAAATCAGTGTACTATTGTATGTTTAGGTTCTGTGTTGGTTCCCATAGAACCGTTTTTATTTTTCGACTATCTCGAAAACTAATCATCCAATTTCAATCAAAGTTAATATTCAGGAAGATGTTGCTAGCCTAAGTAATTTTATTATAAAACTCAATATTTTGAAAACGGGTAGATGGATTTTTTTTAATTTTTGTGTTTAAGTTTGCATTCTTGATTTTTTAATGTAAAAAAAAAGTTGTTAAATAAAAACTTTTATTTAAAAAAAAAAACCATTCCGATAAAAAATACACTTTTTCACATTTTCTAATGAAATAAAATGGCGTTTAAATATTTCCGCTGAAAACTATTTTACGTAATTTTTTTAAAAAATCAAGTCAGAAAAATCGAATAAAAACTGAAGTTCTTTTAATATTAAAAAAAAAAAATTCGAAGCATAAGAGAAAGTCGTGTAATTTATTTATAATAAATAAATTTTCTTGTAAGCGCACATAAAGAAGCTCTCAGTTCCCGAAGAATTTTGCTCCTCATACACGCCTCCAGACGCCTTTATCACGTTATTTAGATGCCCTAGCTGAGTGGTTCTTGCACTTTTAAGTAGGATTGGAATTCATCTACCGATCAATCAACCAGAAATTTTATAGGTAATGAACTTCTCCTATCAGTTTGGGCTTGGAGCCTTACGAGGACTACTAACCATTATTCCCCACAACAAGAAATTCTGCGCCAGATGACATCCACCAGATTTTTGGGTCTTAAAGCGGTTGGGGTAGGGGTGGATTTTGAGTGTGACAAAAGTTTGTGATTTGAACAAGAATTCTTAATTGCAACAACATTTTATCATATTTCGGGTGTAACAGAGAGATAAGCTGAAATTATGCATTTTGTTTGGCTTTTTTGCGTTTTTTGGGAAAATAAAAAAAATATTCCTCTTTTTCGGGAATAACGAATTGACATACAAACATAAATGAATAGTCAAAATGTAGTAAATTTGACGCTCTACATACATAAATAAATGGATTATTTTGCCGTAGGATGTGAGAAGAAAAAGTTATTGATGAAAAACCTTAGAAATGTCTTAAAACTTTACATTTTTCCCCCACACTTCTCTTCTGGCACAAGGTTCTCGAGTTCCAAAACTGGAGAGACCATCCCTGAGTAACATTTTAAAGTTTTTCATAAGTTCCGATTGTTCTACATATAAAACTACCAGTCGTCGACTAGACTATAAAGGCACTTCGTTGAATTTAAATTTTGTTTTATTTTTTTTAATAAACCGTAAAAAGTTTATTTTCCCTGACCGGTTTTGAAATTCCCTGATTTTCCATGACCAAATTTTTGTTCCCCGACTTTCTAGTCGCGTGGCAACTATGCAGGTTGAATGTTTTCAGTTTTTTATAATTTGAACGCAGCAGTAATGCTTTAAAGATCACAATATTTATAAGGAACTTATCATAGGCAACCTTCGTAGTTCTACTTTCTAAGAAACTCCTGTGAATCTGGGAAGGAATTTAAAAAGCTGGTAGTACTGATGTCAAGCATATTGCAGTCGGAAGTCTATGCGATATGCAAGTGCGCTGAAATTAACTTAGATAGAAATTATACCAATTGCATACTATTGCAATTATGACAGATAGTCAAGTTAAAACTTGTTAGCGAATGCTTAGACAAGCTGAACAGACTGGGAAGCAGGAACAAAGTAACAAAGTAACAGCGGCCATTCTGTCAGTTGTCAAGTGATTTATTTTGTTTGGTTTGGCGTTACAACATGAATAGACTGACACCGGAACAACGCTTCCAAATTGTGCAAATTTATTTTGAAAATAATGGTTCTGTTCGAAATACGTACCGCGCACTACGTCCATTTTACGGTCAACATCGTCCATCAGAGCAATTAATTCGATTAACTATGGAACGTTTTCGCACCACGTTTACTCTCTAATAATCCTCAAGTGTATGTATCGGTGTCTCAGATACATCCAGAAAAAAACTGACTTTTTTTTTGTTTAACGTTGCAGTCAATGACCGCTGTAGAGCCATGATTATACTGACTTTTTCGTTCATAAATTGGAAAGGGGACCTGTAATTTACCGCTGAAAGCTGAATCCGAATGGCTATAATTACGGTTCATTGTTATAATGAACAGTTCATTATTGGAAGTAAATGTTCATTATTAATTATTCTCTATTCAAAAACATAAAAATGTTTATTATTTGAAAAGCTGTTCATTAATTATTCAGTACCTATTTAATTTAATTTTGTTCAAACAAAAACGAAAAACTAACGGCCGATTACTTCACAGAGTCCTTACGCTAGGACCGGCCCTAGTCCGACTCAAATCAGTGTCGAGTCAATTCTTCACACGTGTCTTAAGCTCTATTCCTGTCAATTTTATATCGAGTACAAGGTTGTTGGTACTAAGCGATTTCTTTTCGGAACATACTTCGGTGCAATCTGTTGCATGTAAACTAAGTAGTTATAAATTGATGAGCAAGACGTTTTTTCACAAACGTTAGAGGTAGATAATAAATTGAGAATTTTGGATCAAGGCTTTTAAAAAGATAGGCCTACAAGCCATATTAACCAATAAGCTGTCTCCGAATACTCCGAATATTGCTAATGTTTATGCAGCGTCTATATGCATTCACAATATTGCACATCTACAGCCCTAATAATAAAAAACACTTATACCACCTTTATTCCACGAGATAACTAAACCATGGAATAAGACTTAATTTTACGGACTAAAATTTCTTATTAAAAAAAGAAAATATAGGAGAAATAGTAAAATGACGTTTACCAAAAATTCTTTAAGAAAATCTGGCAATTTCCCCAAGTTTCTCAAACATAGATTTGTTTTGTATGAAAATAAAAATCAATAATCATTATTGAACGCACCTAATAGTTTATTTCAGAATAAATTTGACACATCTGGTTCTTATTTTACCTTCTTCGGTTGACTAACAGGAAACTCGTCCGAATTTGCAGGAAGACGATGCAGAACTCTCGCTGCTCCGTCAAGATTGGTACTGACCTCGGATCAGCTATAACATCAGACAACAACTTTTCGTCAGAAATAAAGCGAAGAATTACTGTTGTCAATCGCTGTTTCTTAGGGCTAGGGAGGCAATTGAGTGGCAAAGCCCTCTCTCGAAAGACAAAGAAGACTCTGTATAAGACCTTAGTCATGCCAGTCTATGGCGGCGAGGTATGGACTCTATATAAAGCGGATGAAGATATCCTTAGTCATTTCGGGCATAATATTCTTCGCAAGATTTTCGGCCGTATTTGCGTTAACGGGCTTTGGAGGAGAAGGTTCATTCAAGAATTATACAAGCTGTACAGCGACATTGACGTCGTAAAACAAATATGCATACCACGTTTAAGATGGCTGGGTCATGTAGAGCGCATGGACAACAATGCTCCCGTTCGCAGGATCTTCGATTCCATTCCAGAGGGTAGACGCAGTCATGGAAGACCTCGTCATAGTTGGAGCGCTCAATTAGAGGACGACCTCAACCAACTTGGAGTGCGAAACTGGAGGCAGCTGGCTAAAGACCGAGCTGGCGGGAGAGGCATGTTGGTTGAGGGTTAGGTTCGTCTGGAACTGTAGCGCCTCCTAAGTAAGTAAGTAAGTAAGATGGCGCAAATTGTGGATTTAAAAATTATAAATATAAATTAACGAATTACTAAAAGAAAGGGGCAAATATGAATCTATCTCACACCATAAAGAGTAGGTTGCTTTAAAAAGAAATTTCGAAATATCGAAAGACATGTACCCATTTCTTTACAAAATTAAAGAAATGTAAATCATTTTCTAAAAAGGATTCAAACACTTTAGTACCTGGATATAATCACATAATCTACTCTATGAACTCTATGAAACCAGACCTACTGTAATCCTTGTGTTGTATTTTATTTATTAATTAATTTTTTAAAGATAAAAACTGGGTTTAATTATTTTTCTGTTTGTTCATTATTTGGAATTTAAAAATATAGTCACCGTTTAAAAAAAAAGAAATTTAAAATAAATGTCATAAGCCAAAAAAAATTTTAATTTTTGATCAACCAGCTAACTTTTAACCGACGCAAGGGAAAGAGATCTTCAACCAACTTCATGTGCAAAACTGGAAAAGCAGCTATATCTAGGAATCGAGCTGACTGAAAAATTGATTGAGACCCATGCCCAGGTAAGATAAGATTTAACTTCTTCCTTTCTAGCAGAATAATGTATGTAGACATAACTTTCACACCAAAGTTGGGATTCTTTTGTGGAAAAACGTGTTAAGGTTTCTCAGAAAATGGTCATCACTGGGATCTGGCTACAGGATTCACTTAATTTAGACAACTTCCTTGATATTTCTGTAATGATTATCCCGAGGACTATAAAAATAAAAAACGCAGACCAGCTCTTATCGTACCCAAGGAACTGCTTTTGGTTAAAAAAAAGTATATAAAAGAAAACTAGGTATTAATTAACATTGCCTATTTTTTTTTTTTTTTTTTTTAATTTTCTAAACAACAAATTTGTCACTGTTTCTATAAAACTACAATACCTAATAACAACCTAAATAAGAAGGTTCTTCATCACCAATCTAGAAAAGTGCATAACCAGCAAAATGTTCTTCAAAAAGCGATTCTCAAAAACATCGCCTCCCAAGACGTTGTTGTAAAAGTTAATTAAAAAGTCAAAAAAAGTATTCCATTCTAGGCTGAAAAATACCTATGAACTCCAATTAACCATCAACACTCAGTTCAAACATGAAAAAATAAAAACAAAAAATAATATAAACGAACTTTTGAAACATTAATTTATTTTCACCAAATCGATAATTTCACAAGTCACTTCGCCGTATAGTTATAAAGAAGCACACCCAGGGAAAATCGATATTACCCCCAACCCTTATGTAACACAAGTTCGACCCACCACTTGAACTATAGAATGAAAATCCCAGAAAAGTCACACCTATCTTATATAAAAAAAATTAATTTAGCTTTTTTACTTACCAATTTTAAAATAATATTTATTCCAAATTTTGATATCCAATTTCCTTTGTTTGATAAAGATTTTTAACTTTTTTTTTTGTTTATATTTTATCTTCGGCGCAGTAAAAATATTTATGAAAAAAAAAGAATCGTGACCTCACCCAAAAAAAATAATTAGAAATAACTTTTATTTTGCATTTTTTTGTATTCCATTTTCAAAAATACATTTCAAAAACAGATAAATTTTCTAACTTCAATTTATCGATTATATTTTCTTGTGGAAGACTTGGAGAAAATTGCACTTTTTTATGTAATTTAAGGTGAGGCCGCACTCTACAAAAATCGTTTTTTTTTTTTTTTTTTTTTTTGGAAATTTATTTGATTTATTTATAAAAGTTTAGCTGAACACGAATTTTCAGAAATATAAAAAAAAAATAGAAAAATCGATTTTCTATCTGTGGTCTGCTGATGAAATCAAAAATCTGAAGAAAAAAAAGAAAATTCCTCAGCTGTTTTCAAAAGACAGGAAAAAAACGATTTTTTTTCAGAATTTGGTTCAAAAGAGGCTTTTTTTTTGCAAAATTAAAGCATTTTACTCGTAACAAAAAACGCACTTTTTCTGGCACTTTTCTTTCTTTTTTCCACACAAAACACATTGCAAATGAGGAAAAAGCCCGATTTTTCCATGCACATACATCTTTGAATACACCACACACTTCCCAACACGAGAAAACACCCTTTTTTAACTTAAACCATCTTTCTGCGTTTTACCTTTTTTTAGCAGGGCTTTAACTTTTTTTCATTTAATTTATTTCAATAATTTATTATTAATTATGAAACCAACGAGTTAGAACAGAAAAATAAAAACGATTCTTTAGACCCCCAGATTGATTTGGGACACAAATACAATTCCTCGAGACGAAGGACACACAAAACGACGATAATTTAGTTGAAGAAGAAAAAAAAAGAATTAGGCAGTTAGGGGAATGACTTTTCCTCAATATTCCTCTCAATTAGCTGGGATAATAGAGGAATTTTTGCAGTGGATTATTGACGATATTCTATTGCATATATTCTATTACCTTTTCGCAATAAATTTAAACATTTAAACGCAAAAAATTGAATTTTTTTCACCCGGATTACAAAACGCACGGCCGAAGAGAATCTATATCTTGCTAAAAATTTATTTTAACGAAAATTCACCATAGATGGAGTACGTGTATATGGTATTGGTTGCCCTGGTGCTGACGTCTTTGGTGGTTTCGACGACGACGATACGATACGCGGCCATACGACGCACACAGCCAAGTCAAACTATACCACTGCCAGCTAAATCAGATCCCAATACAAACGAATATGGTGTTTTTTCTGGTTTTCTTGGGGATGTGTTTGTGTGTGTATGGATGATTCTTCTTCTTCGGGTCGAAGAAATTCACCTCGGCTTGTTGTCAGTTTTCATATTATCGGTTATGGTTGGTTTGTTTATTTTTTTTTTTGACATTTACAATATGTCAATTTACAAGATTTTGACAAAATATTACAATACAATGATGGGATTGCACCTGATCAGTTAAGTGCTTTTCATGCATTCAGTTTATCTTTTTATTTTAAATAACATTCACATGATAGCTGTTTGGGGAAAAATTGATTATTTTTGAACAAAAGAAATGGCAACATGGCGGATTTCTAATTTTGTGTTGGTGTAGCTGTCATGAAGGGGAAATTACGACGGATGAGTTGAGAATAAAAATAACCCGTATATCCCGTTTACTGTGGTAGATATAATTTTTTATTTTTACCATTTGCACACACACCAACACAAACAACTCCTAGAATTAAACTAAGAAGAAAGAAATGTGAAAGAACAAAGCCCTAGCCTTGCAAAAGCCCCCAATAAAACTCAAACCAAATTACCTACTAAAACTCGTACAAAATAAAATAGAAATTAGCAGTTCAGCCATATTTTCTAAACAAAATTGTTTAAATAATTCTGAATGTCGTGAAATTGGAAAAAAAAATCCTAATGGAATGCTAACATCAGTTTCAGTTTACATACATACATACATACATCAATTCCCACATCCATATGTAAACCTTCGTAAAATGAAAATGACCCATCAAAGTTCATATCATACATTTTTTTTGCTTGCAAAAGGCAAAAGAAAGAAACAATAAAACACCGATTACCCACATGAGGCGAACAGATGGAATCGGTTAAAAGTATATTCAAGTACCAAAACCAACCAACAAAATAAAAAAAAATCGGAATCAAGTTTTAACGAGCGAGAGAGGTCGATAGTAAAAGCATTATAAGAAAGAGAACAAAGTATAAAAATGGCGCATAATGAAACTTTATTTTATATTTTCTTTCTTTGGTCGGGTAAAAGATGTCGGGCGGCGGCGGTCTGTTTTGCCATTCTTTTTTTTTTGTAGTGTGCGTGAAAATTGTTTTTTTTTTTTTTATTTATTTATTTATTTCAAGTCTTTATCTTTTTTTTTCTATAGTAACAGAAACAGTTGTTGAGAGAAATGTATGTTGGTATGTATATTTGAATGGTTGGGAAAATGACGATGAAGATAGAAGATCGCGTTCACTTCACTAGTTTATTCGTACCTACCTCCATACAAAGTTACTCCGCAGTGCAAAGGGGAAAAGTGGGTTTTGGTTTATAGTTTAGAGGGAAAAAAACCGACGGTTAATGATTTATAGGTTTTAAATACATAGATAAACAGATATACATCCATATGAGAGGAAGAGGAATATAAACAAGAACAACTGAAACTGATGTTTGCATTTTGTGTTTTGGAATAAAATAAAGTGCAAAAGGGGGTTGTAGAAAGGTAAATTTAAAAATGAATTATAACTAATTAATTGTGCCAAAGTAAATTAGAAATGGTTCGTAGGAAGGGTAGTGCTAGAAGTTGTCGAACAGTTTAGCCTATTTGAAAAGTGAATGGGTGGTCAGTAAAACATACCTATCTGCTTTGTGATTAAAAGAATAGGTAGGTACCTACCTACTGTTAATTTATTTTTAAAGCAAAACTCAAATATTTTATTTTTTCGGTAGCAGTTTTTATCAATAAATTAAAAAAAAACATTTTTTTCTTCTATTCTCGAAAACGAGTTTCTGAAAGCCGAAGAAAAATTTAAATATTTTCGAATCCTGGAATTTTCTTGCATGTTAAGCCCTAGAGTCGATAATTGAAACAATTTCGATGTAAAATTAAAGGATTTGCATTGTTTTTCATTAGAAAAAAATTAATAAATACCCACATAAGTAAAATAAACAATAGATAATGCGACTATGTATGTACAGCTACTCTCAAAATTGAGCGTACCTACCTGCGTACACCAATAAAGAAAAACAGTTTCGCATTTTTTTAATGAATAAAGGCAATATTTTTAGTAGGTACCTATATTCTAAACAAATTTCTTTTATTTATTTGTATTTAATTACATAAACAAAAAAAAAAACTATAAAACAATAAACAAAAAGGAATAAAAATTAAAAAAAAAAAATCCAAAATTGGTTAAATGCATGTCACAAAATTAAAAAAAAATTCCAAAATTTTAGGTTTAATATTTTGTGAGACCACCCTTAGCATCGATTATAGCCTGTCAGAGATGTGGCATTGATTCCACAAGTTTTGTTGTGAAGGAAGGGATAATAATCTCCCAAATTTCCCTGACCTTTGCTTTTAATTCCCTTTTGTTGCTTGGATTGCGATTTTTGAGCCTTCGCGTGATTTCTTCCAATAAATGCTCAATGGGATTGATGTCCGGGTTCTTAGCTGATCTGGCATTATATAAAAGCCATTCCTTAACAAGATACGATGTGTGATTCGGATCATTGGGCCTCCGCACACGAGACTAGTTCTGCCGGGATGAAAACCAGGTTCACTCCACTGTTCGACTGCAGACTGCACACGAGATGAATTAAGCTGAAAGAAAATTTTGTAGTAGTAGTAGAATAGTAGTAGAATGTGATTTTATTTGATAATTTACAAAAGTTTACATATATTTACAAATTCACAAGTATAGCATTGGCTTTTGCCGTCAGCCAGAAAAAAAGAGTATTATTCAAACATTATGTATAATAAAGATCAAAGTAAAATTGAACTTGAAAAGATTAGACTCCTTTAAGATGATCACAACAAAAAATAAAAATACATATTTTGTTTTTCTTATTAAAAAGCTTCATTTGAAATTTGATTTCTGTAGTTAAGACCTGTTTTAACGTAGCTTGATAACATTATCCAATCTTGACCATTCAAGACATTTGCAGCTTCATCAACAGTTAAATAGTTTTTCCCTAAGTGCTGTATCCGTATTGCCTGCAGGATCGGACATGTTCCTATAAAATGGAGAACATTTTCTGTCGCACGAAGATTGCATAAACTGCATTCCGTACTTCCATCAGGTCCGTATGATATGTAGTTCAGTCGTAGTAATTCTCCTCTGGCTTTGAAAATTAAAGAGATTGTTTCTATTGCGTATCGGTCGTTGAAGTAATTGTTAGGACCAAGGTCGTATCTCAGGAGCTTATACATGTTTCTGGCAAAACTCCGTTGGGCTGACTCCTTAAATTTAACAAAGAAAGAATCTTCAATCCTTCCCAACAATTCTGGAAAGATGTCTTTCCAATCACCAGTATTTCTTTCTACCAACTGGATGTCGTGCTGAACTCCAAGCCGTGACCATTCTTCGAAGAACTGTGATTTTCGTGATAGCAGATATTTTGCGATAATATTTGGCAGACGTTGATTTGGAAGAGCCATAACCTTTGCAATGTAGAACAAATGCAACTTGAGCGAAAAGACGTAGAGCGGAGGTGTGTTTTCGGGGAGCCAAAAGATCTTTTTCAAAAAATACCTCAGTAATTTTTCTACTTCCTCATATTGAAGTAACCCCCATACTTATCCAGCATAGCACATCACTGACTTCATAACTGCTTCGAAAAGTTTATATTTAGCACTCGGGGTTATCTGTTTTTTCCCAAGGACCCCCCTCCAGTTGTAGTTGATGGCTTTTGCTTCTATAAGCTTTTCCTGCAGATGCTTTTTGAACGACATCTGAGGCGTAATGATGAATGAAAATTTTGTATATATGAACCATTTCAATGGATTTGTATTTCTGTGCAATACTCAAAAATGAAAAGTTGTGTGTGGATTAGTTTTCATTTTCGTTCTTCCACTCCAAAACAGGTAGAAGATTTTCCGCTGTCCCGGCTGCACACTATGCTTCTCTAACCTAAAAACTACTAATACCCAGGAAGAACTAGTCTCGTGTGCGGAGACCCATTGTCTTGTTGGAAGTAGAATCTAGAATTCAGGTGGTAAATTTAGTTTTTCCGCAGATTGACGCATGCTTCTTTTAAGGATATCCAAAATTTTCCATTTGTCGGTTATAGTTTCAATAAATTCAAAATTTCCCGTACCACTTGCAGCCATAACATGACAGTTCCTCCTCCATGTTTTACAGTAGGACGCAAATTTTCTTTTTTTTTTTTTTTTTTTTTTTTTTTATAATTAACGCGCGCACAAGGGATTATGTGTTTCCCTTTTAATGTAGAACACACTGCGCGGGCATTACGAAGATAGGGAGGGGAGAGATAGGAGGTGCCGATTAACATTGGTTTTGAATGTTTGCAGATCAAAATGGCAAGGGAAAATCCCGCCGGGTAAACTATTCCAGATTCGTGTCGTTCGGCTAAAAAAAGAATCCCTATATTTCACGGTACGTCCGAAATTAGGCTCAAGGGTGAACTGATGAGCATTCCTTGCGAGACGAGTATTACGGGAGAAACTTTTAAGGGGAGGAATGCAACTGGCTACTTCGAGTGAACATTTTTTGTAAAAGAAACGATAAAATAAGGAAAGACACATTGAAACATTGTCTCAGAAACTTTGGGGTTTGCTGATGTGCTCCCTAGTGAACTCAAGACGCTTACGCCTATTGGCCGCCGCCAGCTTTGGTACACTTGTTTTGGGGTTTTCCTTTAAATTCCACATGATCCAGCTATGTTAAGGATCGTTCCTTCATAACGATATTTGTCAATAATATAACATAATATATGGCAACTTCAAAAAATTAAAATTATATTAATTTTCTTAAGGAATATAAAAATTTGAGAAAGATGGGACGTCTTCTTCAATTCAATTTCAACTTTAACTTCGTCTGTACTCTATCATAGTTACACACAGAACAGTGTTCACGGTAGCGGTTGCCTCGTTTGAACAAAGAAAGGTTGCCTCGTGTGTATCTAGCATAGATGTCAAGAAATCGGCCGTTATTTATGCACGGTGATCCAAAAGAAATCCCCCTATTGGAAGATGCTTTAATTTCTGCAAATGGCCGCCAATGTCAAATCTGTTTTGACATTTGTGAACTAGACATGCAGAATACAAGTGAACAAGCCATGAAGCGATACATGAATCCTACATGAACCGATATTCTGAAGGCATCGTTCCCTTTTTTTGTTGTATTTTTAATAATTTTCTTAATTTTCTTTCTCAAAAATCAATATTTTGAAAACGAGTAGATAGATTTTTATTTTTTTTAAATGTATGAAATTATTGTGTTTAAGTTTGCATTCCTGAATAATTTTTTTTTAATAAAAAAAAGTTGTTAAATAAAAACCGTTTTATTTAAAAACCGTTCCTACGATTTAAGAAAAAAAAATCACAGTTTTTCACATTTTCTAAGGAAATAAAATGGCGTTTTTTTTCCCCATGAAAACTATTTTATGTACTTTTTTCAAACAATCAAAAGTCAGAAAATCGCATAAAAAATTTGAAGTTTCTTTAATATTTTTTAAATTTTATTCGAAGCTGTGACCGCACATAAGAAAAGTACGTGCGATCCAGTCTTGCAATTTATTTTCCTATGCGGGGGACATTCGGGGTAGGTTTTTATCAATTTTCCAGGATTGTACCTACGCTTTTTGCCTGCTACTTTTCCCTTATTACTAAGTGTTAGGTTCTGGTTGCTTAGAAGTTTCGCTGTTTTTCTAAGGAAAGTAAAAAATAGTACATACAGGAAGATAATGTCTATCTATCTATGTATTTTCACAAATAAACTGTTTTTTTTTTTGGTTTATTTAGTCAATTCTGAAGTTCTAATAATATAATCTTAGAAACTATAGCAGGAGAAAAAATGCGCTCTGAAGATCCAACCCAAACACGATCTATATGCTCATGCACAGGCCTCACAAGCGACAAGCCGATCATGTAAAAATTGATTGTGATGAAAATAAATAGTTATACCTCGTATGAACTAACCAATAAAGTTGATGACCCCCTCCGCAAACGAAAAACGGTGGGCCTCTAGCCTCTACTCATAATTCTATTAAGATAAGAAGAGTTGTGACAGGAACTCCAAACACCCTACTGGCTGCTCGTATAGTCATAGTAAAATGCTCTTTAAAACGCCTTCCTATGAGGCGTGCGTCAGTATATTTTTGTTTCGGACATTGCATATTTTTAAATTTTCAACAAAAACCGTAATATTTCCACCTATTTAACGAAAAAGTGGGTAATTATGAGCTTAACAATGGCCAAAAATTCGTCCGACCTTTTCAATATAAATTTGTCTAAAAAAAATGTTGATTTGACTTAAGAAAATTTGAAAAAATTACAGTAATTTTGAATGTTAAGTTTGTCCGACAATGCAATTTCTTAATGTTATACCCCATTTGATACCCCATTTGTTCATTGACTTGATACCAGAAGTGGCTATTTTATCGCCAAAGGGACAAGAAAAAGTCTGTTCGACCAGCGGTTTTGTACATTTAATGTAATTTGATATTTATTTATGGCTTAATTTTCTCTTTTTTCGTTCAAAGCAGAGTCTGAGAGATCAGAGTTGTCAAAAATGTATTCTATGTACATTCGACAGCTATGGTAGGTATTTGATTGAAAAAAACGACAGGTAGCCATGTTTAACTATTAAAGACATGACCAAACATAGCATACTGTCAAAATCGCATTTGATAATGACGCAGAACACACAGTCAAAGCTATGACATTGGCTATCCTATAAGCTATAACTATAATGGACATCTCTGCATTTCGATAAGTTTCGTTAAGCATTCAATTCCATTCAATATGACAGGATTTGACATTTAAAAAACAACATTCATCACTAAAATTTTTCATCATTTCAAAATTGTTTATTTAGTTTAGTTTTTTTATTAAATATTTTCCCAAGGCAAGATATTCTCGGCAAAGTTACTCTTGCACTTACACATAGGTAGGTACATAACATCTGATGCTGCGCCTGTTATTTTTTTTTCGTTAAAACAAATGAAGGGAAAAGTCGAATTTTTTACGCCAAAATTAACGCAACATTTCCATAAAATGTCGTTGAACCCTCTTCCTACCGATACTTATCTAAGTATGTACATTATTAATTTCGTTGTTTTCAAACATTCATATATACATACGTATATGTCTACATCCATATACATAATATACTATTTCTCATGCTCTATGCACTTGACCTTGTCCCTCGTCAAAATTACTACTTCACGTACCAACAAAGAAATTAATAATAAAAAAAAATGGAAATAATAAAAGAAGGGAATTTCCATCCATGTTGGGTTGCTATATGCAGAATTGCACAATAACGTAATTTCTCTCCCTCGTCTCCGTCCATGTAACATTTTTAATTCTTTTTGTGTTTGGTTCTTTTTTTAATATTTTGGTTTGAACTACTAAGAAAAGAGTGGTGTGGCAGCCGAAGCGGCAGGGCCACATCTATGAGTGCACATGTTTATGAACACCAGGGAACGGCAGGCAAACAGCAAGTCACACTACCAAACATCGTCAGCAGCATTTTTTTTTTACAAAACCAATCATCAAAGGGGAAAAGAGTTAGGTTAAGTGGGCGAATGGGTCGCACGAACTTGTTCTCATGTGCAACGTAATTTCCACATTTAAATTTCAAATTTTAAATAGAATGTTTTGTAGTTTTCATTTGTTAAAGTATTTTATTTTACCTTAGGTATACACAAATGTAAAATATGTAGTTTTAAATAAAATCAAATAAAAATTACTCGTGTATGAATTTTCGGAGACAAAAATTACCAGAGAAAGATAATTTTTATAATTTTAAGTTCTTACCACAAAAGCCAATAACCACGACTCTATTTTGCCCTTAAGAAATATTTGCATGCAGCCTATCCTGCCCTCTTGGCAGCAAAATAAAAAAGAACAAACAAAAAAGAAAAATACGTTTTATTTTATATTTTCCCATTTGCTCATAAATAAAAATAACTCCTACGTTGTTATGTTGTTGTTCGCTGTTTTGCGGTCAAGCCTGTTCTCATCAGTCAGCGTTGTCATAGAATTCAATTTAATGTTGAGAAAGTTCTTTTTCAGTTTCTGAATTGCCATAGCTCATAGTGTTACCACGAAGGCACCAATACTTGCATCCAGGCGGCAGCGGAAGAACTCCCTAGACGGAATCAACGGCGGCGGCTGAACTACTTAGTGAACACCTTATATGGACTACTACGACGTTTGCGAAGCTGAGGCCTATAAGGAGCCGTTTATACGGCTCTTCGTCTTTGTGTGTCGGTAACTACCCGGCCATGGAAAAAACAACTAGTTGCGAAGCAACCGCAAGCCTCGGTTACGGATGGATTCACTGATGACGAACCCTGCAAACGAAATATGGACAACGAATTTGTGATAATATGTACGTGAAATGTTAGGTCCTTTAACAGACCACATGCAGCCGAACAGCAGGCGCAGGCCCTTGACTGCTGTAAGGCGCTAAAGAAATGGTTTTTGAGTTCCTGAAAAAAACATATGAGGAGCGCCCAAGCTATGACATTAAAATTGTCCTAAAACACTACCTCATTTTAGCCAAGGTACGACTGAGGATATCCCGACCAACGCCAAGAAGAGGTAATACTGTGATGAAGTTTAATGTCGGACGGTTGCATACGCAAGAAATCTCCAGGTCCTTTTCTGATCGACTTTTAAATAACCTCCAAAGGAATCCTGTACCGCCAGCATCAAGTATTGAGAACCAGTGGCAAATGCAATCAGGGAGCCGCCACTGAACTGCTGGGTTTTACACGGCCACCACAACGAATGATGAGTGTCGGCAAGTACACGCAGCTAAACAGGAATCATACAAGGCGGCGCTGCAAGGAAGAACCATAATTACCGGCTTCTCAGAAAGAAAAAAAAGGGATCATGAGAAGCGCGCGATCGAGGAAATGGAGAGCTGTTATTGCAGGAATTAAGTTCGAAAGTTTTACCGAAAGGTAAAAAAACTGTCAAAGAAGCTACAGAGCTCGAACTGAAACTTGCAAAGACGATCAAGGGAACATCATAGTGGAATCACAGTCGTATAACGGCGATGACGAAACGAATTCCGTTTACAGGCAGAATGGTCCATTTTATCTGGGCGATCCACCCACCACATATGCATTAAGTAAAGCTATCTATATCTAAGCTTTAAAGCAACAAAGCCGCCGTCTGCCTGTGTAAAATGTCGATGGAAACCACATGCTGTTCCGTCAAGGTGGGTAAAGACCACTTTTGAAGTAAAAAAAAAATATTTAGATAAGGCGATGCGCTGTCATGCGACTTTTTCAACACCATACTTGAAAGAATAGTGCTGAACTCTCACGCCAACACCAGAGGCTTGATCTTTCAAAAGTCCGTCCAATTACTCGCATACGCCGACGATATTGACATAATAGGACGCGACGAACACAAAGTAATGTTAGTAGCGCTTTTATGAGAAGCGGCGAAGATAGGTTTAGCAGTCAATGAGGCAAAACCAAGTATATGCTGTCATAAAGAAGAGACACCCAATATCGACATCTTGGAAAAAACATTATCATCTTATAGTGTTCTAGATAAAACATAATTTTTTTTAAGTTAATTTATATAATTATAAAATATAGTCCAGCAGATGTTCATTCTCTTGATGGTCAAAACCAAGAAGGCAATATTTGTATTTTTTCTGTGAAGCCGAATAATTGTCTCATTGTCCGAATTTCAAACGAAACAGTAAATTAAATAGTTTACAGGAAAGGATAGAGTAAAAATTTGTGTAACTTGTAGTTCTAAAGGAAAAATCTTACAAAATACATTGCATTACTTCGGAGACTACGGTAATTGGATATTGGACTTTGCAAATATCCTCCTCTTATAAAAAATACCTTTAAGACTTTGAAGTAATACAAATGTCTCTCTGGGAGACTTTTCAAACACCTAAATAACTCCATTGTATGAGAAAGTTTGTAAGTTTTGCAATCGCTTTTGGTCTGCAAACATTCAAAACCAATGTTAATCGGCACCTCCTATCTCTCCCCTATCTATCTTCCTAATACCCGCGCAGTGTGTTCTACATTAAAAGGGAAACAAATAGTCCCTTGTACGCTGATTTTTTCACACGCTTCCATTTTACCGTCGTCATGATCGTCCTACACCTACCGACAGTTTGTTGGGTACATGATCAACCCACACATGTAACGTCGACAAAACAAAACATAATATCTACCGAAAACATCGCCGCTGTCTGTGAGAGTGTGCAGGCAGTCGATTTAGCGTCGCTTACAATAGCTCGGCCTTTCGCAAACCTCAACATTGCGAATTTTGCCTCGAGACTTGGTCCTGCATCCGTACAATATTCAACTGACCCAGGAGCTGAAGGTAAGCGACCATAGACGACAACGTCGAGTGTTCGCCGAATGGGAATTAAAGCAGTTAAAAAAAAAACGAAACTGTTGAATTTGGGATGATACCAATCGACATGAGATCCAAGAATGACCATAATGCATCCCGAAAAAGCCAGTGTTTGGTGTGGATTTTAAGCTGGCCTCGTCATCGGACCATATCTATTTCTTTGAGAACAACGTTGGCCAAGCTATCACCGCCATCGGCGGGCACTATAGGTCAATGATTACCAAATTCGTTTGGCTTGAATTGGATGATATGGACACCAACGGCATCTGGTTTTAACAAGACGGCACTACGTAAATCTGATATACATTTATTAACAAAGTGTTATGTATGTTTATTTAAGCCTTGCTTGACATTAGTACAAAATAGAGAAAAGAATTTCGAATTTAAAATTTACAATTACCAAAATATCAGTGTATATTTCTTGATTCGGGTTGACGTTGCATTTTCGCAATTCATGAATTATCATTTTTAATAATCATACAGTATACGTATAAATAATAAAACAATTATATGAATGTAAAGGTAAGGCTAGCTGCATTCCTCCCCCTAAAAAATTCATCCGTAATACTCGTCTCGGAAGGAATGCTCTACAGTTCACGCTTGAGCCCGATCTTAGACATACCGCGAAATATAGCGATTCTTTTCTTATCCGAACAACACGAATTTGGAACATTTTACCCGGTGAGGTTTTCCCTTGCCATTTCAATTTGAAAGCATTCAAAACCTTGTTTCTCGTGACATGACGGCAAGAAGAGCAATCTTATCACAACGTCGAGTGTTTTATTTATTTATAGCTAAATAATTTACAAAATTAATTTATAAACTATTTTTAAGGAAGTATAATTCAAGTATACTAGAAATTATAATTAGTTAACATTTATGTATGTACGTACATAAGTAAAATTTTAATTTGTGTGAATAGTTGATTTGAACACAAAAATAAGAAATAACAAAAGTAAAAGATTAACTTGTATTTTAGACATTAAGAATTTAAATATCATTAAACTTGTTGTGGAGTAATGTTGCTTCTTTGATGTTTTGAAGGGACTGCAAAAGAGTTGGATCTAAAAGGTCTGCGAGTTGTTGCTCAATAAGTTGTGGTTCATTTATACGCTTAGAGATAGGGCAAGTAACCAATATATGCCAAATAGTAAGAGCAGTTCCACAGTTCTGACATTCTTCTGGAGATTCTCTGTTGTACAAATGCCGACTGGTGAAAACGGTTTTTCCTACCCTGATTCGTAGCAGTTTTATACAGTCATTTCTCGTAAATGCTGTATTGTATGGTTTATGATTAGGGGAAAAGTGATGTTTTCGAGTGTTTTAACGGGTGATTTTTTTGAGGTTAGGATTTTCATTCATTAGTATTTGACAGATCACGCGGGATTTCAGACATGGTGTCAAAGAGAAAGATGCTCAGTATGCTTTGACATTTCATCATGAATAGACCTACTAACGAGCAACGCTTGCAAATCATTGAATTTTATTACCAAAATCAGTGTTCGGTTCGAAATGTGTTTCGCGCTTTACGTCCGATTTATGGTCTACATAATCGACCAAGTGAGCAAACAATTAATGCGATTGTGACCAAGTTTCGCACTCAGTTTACTTTATTGGACATTAAACCAACCACACGAATGCGTACAGTGTGTACAGAAGAGAATATTGCGTCTGTTTCTGAGAGTGTTGCTGAAGACCGTGAAATGTCGATTCGTCGCCGTTCGCAGCAATTGGGTTTGTGTTATTCCACCACATGGAAGATTTTACGCAAAGATCTTGGTGTAAAACCGTATAAAATACAGCTCGTGCAAGAACTGAAGCCGAACGATCTGCCACAACGTCGAATTTTCAGTGAATGGGCCCTAGAAAAGTTGGCAGAAAATCCGCTTTTTTATCGACAAATTTTGTTCAGCGATGAGGCTCATTTCTGGTTGAATGGCTACGTAAATAAGCAAAATTGCCGCATTTGGAGTGAAGAGCAACCAGAAGCCGTTCAAGAACTGCCCATGCATCCCGAAAAATGCACTGTTTGGTGTGGTTTGTACGCTGGTTGAATCATTGGACCGTATTTTTTCAAAGATGCTGTTGGACGCAACGTTACGGTGAATGGCGATCGCTATCGTTCGATGCTAACAAACTTTTTGTTGCCAAAAATGGAAGAACTGAACTTGGTTGACATGTGGTTTCAACAAGATGGCGCTACATGCCACACAGCTCTCGATTCTATGGCCATTTTGAGGGAAAACTTCGGAGAACAATTCATCTCAAGAAATGGACCGGTAAGTTGGCTACCAAGATCATGCGATTTGACGCCTTTAGATTATTTTTTGTGGGGCTACGTCAAGTCTAAAGTCTACAGAAATAAGCCAGCAACTATTCCAGCTTTGGAAGACAACATTTCCGAAGAAATTCGGGCTATTCCGGCCGAAATGCTCGAAAAAGTTGCCCAAAATTGGACTTTCCGAATGGACCACCTAAGACGCAGCCGCGATCAACATTTAAATGAAATTATCTTCAAAAAGTAAATTTCATGGACCAATCTAACGTTTCAAATAAAGAAGCGATGAGATTTTGCAAATTTTATGCGTTTTTTTAAAAAAAAAGTTTTCAAGCTCTTAAAAAATCACCCGTTATTAAACTTGTATGAAACATAATTAAATGTCTACTCTACAGTGTCCGCATAATTTTCAAATTTACTAAAATAAAAATATATAACAACCCTGGACATTTGCATTGCTGTAGGATTATTTCATTCTTTTATCTCTGCCGGAAAGTATTCATAGATGGAGTCTTGTTTCTTGTACGCTTGTACCCACTTTTTACTTGCATGAATGTGTGTGGTTGTTTTTGCATTGACTTTTTCTGGTTTTCCTTCACTTTTACAGGAAAAAATGATGATTAAATAAAAGAGTACAAGAGCTGGATACGTCTGAGGGGGCGACATCATAAAGGCATGGCAAAGAGGTCAACTTAGACTCACATCAGATATAAGATTTACTATAAACACCAATACATATAACTGAACCACAAAAAATTAAAAAAAAAAGCAGAGATTTGTCATACAGAACCAGATTGGAGCAAAGTCGAAGTCATTTCAATAACCCGCTTAGGAGTTGATGGTTGGTGATGAACTCTTTTATGTTGGATTTGGATTAAAAACTGCTTTGTCGAGAGGAATTATGGAGAATTTCAAGAGAACCTGACATCACAACGCAACACCTAGAAAACAAACAGTAAAGGAGGATGGAGACGAGACCGCAAGAATGAACTTGTAACAAACAGGTCAAACAGGTAACCTACATAAATATTATCATAGTTTTACAGAATTAGTTAAGTCTTTGAAGAATCGTCTCAACAGCAACACAACTTCAATCGAGAAGAAACTGACGCAAATTAAAAATAGAGTTCAAAACATAAAATTTTGATTCTTCGTTAATTTTAAAATGACGGCTAAAATAACCGCCAAAATTAGAAACTTAAAGCAGAACTAAATGGAGTCGCCTGTAACTGTCCAAACGAGAAGGAGACATTCATATATACATACCGTGGTGGACACATAAATAGCACACTACATTGTATCAGCGGAAGTGCAAACAAACCTCAGCTCAGCTCTTCTCTTAAATTAAGGTGGTTTCTCTTTGCTTTGAGCTAATAAAGGCTGGAGAGGAGACCATAAAACCGTTAGATTTTTTGTGTTTTTTTATAGCTAGGTTTTATAAGTGACTCAAAGATCATCGTTTAAAAAAATCCTGAGACATGGGAAAAAGACCAAACTGCTTTTGATAAATAAGATGGAATCTCAAGGAAAAACGGTTTCAGAAATTTCAAAAGTTATTAAACTGATCCAGAAAGCTTGTTTATTGCGCAATTTACCGTCACCATAAGAGAAGATCATTTAACCAAACAGTTTCCAATGTAGAAGTGCAGACCCAAATGCAAATCAAATAAAATCGGATCCTGAGTCACAGTACGGAATTTCTGTGTCTTCTCGAACAATAAGACGACGGTTGAATAAAGTTTGATGTTTGGTGTCCACCTAACCAACAACACAACCCAAAGTACACCTTTTTTAATATTTTAACAATGTATCTGTAAGGCACAATACCATTTTAGAATGCAACCAGATGTTGCACGACAGTTAGAAGGATTTTTTTTCGGCGCAGTAGATCGAGAATTATGTAGTCACTTATGGACGGCTATAGCTTGCACTATGAGTTAGAAAAATAGCTTCTTAAACTGAGTCGAACTTAGGATCTCTCGCTTAACAAGCAAACATCTTATCTACTTCACCACTGCCGTCCGCAATTAAACAAGGATGAGGAAATGTTATGGTGTGGGAAGCTTGCTCTTGGCCCGGTATTGGCCCCACTGTTAAGGTCAACTTGATAATGGATAAAAACTTTTATGAAAAAAACATTTTCGCAAATCACTTGATTCCTTACGCGGATGACAACTTGCCTTTGACATGACGTTAATGCAAAACAACTATCCGAAACATACTTCTCGGTTAGTTAAATGGACGGCTCAGTCTCCCGATTGAGAACCTGTGGAAGGATTTTGAACGCCAATTGGAAGGCAAAAATCCCAAAAACTTTGATGAACTCTAAGAAAATATCAAAAACCCTTGGTATGCAAAGCCAAGTTGTAATTGAAAGCAAGGTTTTTCCCAGGAAATATTAATTTAGATGATGAAATTGAAAGGTAAATGCGAATTTTTAGCACATATGCTAATTAAATAAATTAAAAATTAGTGCTTTTTTGTGGCCACCACTGTACATCTTGTGCTTATAATAATGGGCACCTCTAGACTGAGAGGCATGGCGCATGGGAAACTCACCCTCAGATTTACATAGTTCAGTTTTGGATATTTTTTTGCATTAGTTTTATCAATTATTCAAATAACTCCGGAAAAACATTCGATGTTCTAAATTGGACGGACAACAAGCTTAGCATGAACGGCATTAGGATTACGATCACGACCATTGCTTTCTAGTTTGCCCAAAACTCTGAGGTGTTGGAATTGTGATGTGTAAAAGATGTCGCTCTTAAAGTCGTCAATTGTTTTACGGATAACTAAGTTATCGTTAATCAGTATTTAAAGGGTAATGAATATTTTATGAATATTTTTTAAAAATAAATTAATGCGATTTTGGCATAGGACATAGACTACTCCGGAAGTCCGGTTGGTGTTTGTAACAAATTGTAAATTGACAAATATTTGCGAGCCATATGTGTACGTTTTTCGTTTGATTGACTAACGAAAGGAAAGCTTCCGTTCGCTTCCACACATAGTAAGTGTCAAAACGTGTCAATGTGTCAAAATTTATAATTTTGGTGCAAAATCATTAATTGTTGATTTACTCTTGTTTCAGGACTCAGATAAGTAGGTACATAGGCACTTCAAGATTAATGTTTCATAATATTAACGTATCTGCAGTCATTTTAGTCATTTATAAGAAATCAGCTTGGCTTACTGCCAGAAATAAATTATTAGATAAACTTACTACACCAGAGTTAAAATAGATAAACAAAAAGTTGTATCAAGAAAAATTGTGTTTTTTCTTATTCAAATAGAAATGTCTGCGGACACTATTTCGATTTGGGCAATTAAGACTACTGGAGCTTATAGCTTCCCGTGTAAGCCCATATACAATGTATAAGTCTAGCCATCAATAACCTTATTTTTAAAGATCAATCCGAAGATTGATTGATTGATTGGAGTTAGATAAACCTTGATGTCTACCCAAGAGCTGTCTTAAATCTCGAGTATCAATTTTTCTTATCTTCGCCTTTGATATACAATTTATATATAATACATGGGAATCCAGTTTATCATTTTATATTTTGTTTTCTAAGGTCCCTCGTCTTGTCATAAGCAAAAAAAATTGTATTGTGAGTTAACCAAATAAAAAATAAGGACAATCAAGCATTTAAGGAGAACTTCTCAACCTTTATCCACTACCTATGCCAACTTTTCTTTTTCTTAAGAACCTTCCTACAATTGCCGGAGTCAGGCGAGCTCTACTAACGTAATAGAATTTCGTAGAATTGCCTAACTCCCTTAACCACCCTCTTTTCATCGATCGACAGCAAAACAACCACATACCACACCACAGTCCTTCATTTACCATTTTTACACCACCACAAACACCACACTATCCACATTTCATGGATAAAGCAAAAAAGAATTCTTTTCCCAAATCCCAAACCCATTAGATACATTTATTTTTACATTTTTTCTTTTTCGATTATTTTACTCATTCAACCTGCTCCCCGCATTGGCGGCAAAGAACTAAAACACCTATAAATACACTTTTAGTTCGCACAGGGCCGCTAAGATAGCTGCCTGGGCCCTTTGGGGCCTCTTATCTTCAACATTATATTCAAACGGTTATGAACAAAAAGTTGCATGTTCCATATTATTTTTACATGCGATTATAGGTACTATAAGGCAAGTTATGTATTCGAGCAAAAAAACAAAAAAAAAATCTAGCAATCAAACATGACATTACTATGATAGAGAAGTCCATAAAAGTTGGTCCGGAAATTCCGTCCGTCTGTCTGTCTATTCGCAACTCTGCAGCCTAAGCGGATGGGCCGATTTGCTTCAAACTTGGTATTTAGTACATGTTTGATAGTAGTATTCTCGGGGGGTGTTTTTTTTGCTCTAGATCGAAAAAACCGGCACCTGCCATACAATCTCTAACAAAAAGTTTGATTTTCTCGAAAACGGATCTAACAATTTTGATAAAACTTTCAGCTATTGTTTTAAAACAATACATCTTTCAGTTAATTTTTCGAAATTTGTTCTATAACGGTACCCCCATATGGCTGTTTCTTTCTTCTACTTTCTCGAGAACTGCTGAACCGATTATAATAAAATTTGATATTCAGGAAGATGTAACACACAAATATTTTCGAATAACTTTTTTTTGTATTTTTAATAGTTTTTAATTTTTTTTTTTTTGAAAAGACGAGATTTTGAAAACGGGTATATATTTGAATTTTGTTCTTAGTTTAGATTTTACATGTAAGTACTTTTTGTGTTTATGTTTGCATTCTTGGATTTTTTTTTTAATTTAAAAAAAAAAAGTTTTTAAATAAAAACGTTCCTACGATTTAAAAAAAAATACACTTTTTCACATTTCACAAATAAAATGAAAACTATTTTACGTACTTTTTTCAAACAATCAAGTCAGAAAAATCGAATAAAATCTTTGAAATTCCATTAATAAAGGGACTTGACAACTTTTTTTTTTAAATAAAACGCAAGCCATTTGAGATATTTCAAAAACTTTATTATCGGCTTGAATGCAATCAAAACATTTATGAATGGAATTTGACTTCTTTCATATGGCCACCGCGAGCAAGTTTGCAGCGTTCGATTCGTTGGACCCAGTTTTCGATGACTGGGCCACGCTATTTCGCGTTCAATATTAGCTCTGAGCTCTTCGAACGTCGTCGGCTTGTTGGCTTAAGCCAATGACTTAAAGTAGCCCCAAAGAAAATAGTCTAGAAGCGTTAAATCGCGCGAAGGAGGCGGCCAATCGAATCGCCCATTTCTTCAGATAACATCAGACTTACTCTTCAATAAATCGATTGTAAAGTGTGTTGTGTGACTTGTGACACCATCCAATAGTTGAAACCACATACCGTCCAAGTCCATATCTTCCAATACGGGCCAAAAATGATCGGTAATTATTGCGCGATAACGCTGTCCATTCACAGTAACGTGAAGATCGTTATTGTCGACGAAAGATCGTGTCGGGTAAAGCGTTCCACATTCGTGTAGTGCGCCTTAAGACTGATGGGCATTCCTTGAAATGAGTATTACAGAAAAATACATAAGCATTATATTTGTAGAAAAACGACAGAATACGAAATTAAAATAATAATCAAACATGACATTAAGATCATAGAGAAGCCTAAAACAGTTTGTGAACACAAATGTAAGTCAGTCTGTCCATCTGTATAACGAGCTGCAGCTGCGGTTTAAGCGATTACCTTCAAATTTGGTATGTGTAATTCTTTCCTCAGACGGGTTTTTGAAATTTAATTTGTTGGGTTAAAAATAGCTGTACCTGCCATATAAGCGTTAAGAAAAAGCTGATTTTTCTCGAAAACGGCACCGAAGATTTTGATGAAAATTGTTGAGATTTTTTTTAGGTATCCGCTATTATCTACCGGAAAAGTCTATTAACGGTACCTTTCATATATGGTTTTTTTTAATTCTCGACTTTCTTAGTAACGGCTAAATAGATTTCTATAGAATTTTATATTTGAATAGCTCTAGACAGCCAAATCAATCCTGCCTACCAAAATTTTGAATATTTTTTGTCTATTTATAACTAATTTTTGAATTTTTTGACGTGATAGCGTCTTATAAATCGATGACAGGCTACACATACGAGATAACATGACTCATGCTGATAAGACTTATACTGAAAATGCTAATAAGAAAAGTGACGCACGCTGCGAGATACTGTGGTTCTTTCAACCAAAATCGATCGCAAGCACCAGGCGACCATGAAAAAGAACAGGCCCAAATTCCCAAAATAATTCCATTTAAATTCCAAAAGTACAAGAGAAAAAGAAACATAAAATAAACGGAGTTTTGTTAGAGTAGAAAGTAGATGTAGATATTGGGGTGTGTGTGTGTGGATTTAACGAGAGGGTTTGTGGGTTTGAGTTAAAGGGTTGTATGTTTGTGTTGCTGCCATTAATGTTTTCCTTTGACGTTATCACGTGAAATTATCGTCCGTAAACCAACTTTAGAGACAACCAACTTTTTTTTTGAAAATTTTACATTTGTTAAATTATTCAAAATAAAAATATTTTAAATTGTAAGATCAGCTGTATATTAATAAACTCTACAAAACTGTATAGGAAAACCTAAAACAAAACTTATTTTTTTCAAAAAACTAAAAATAAAAACCACGATTTTATCAAAATCCGTCCTGCAATTTTCGAAATACTTTTTATAATTTCCTTGTTATTTAGGACGTGCGATGGCGTACTTCATTTTTACTTAAAACCATTAAGTGTTATGGTTCTGACACTTTTTATAAGTTCAGTTCGTGTTATTTTTCAACGTAAATGTTACTTGTTTCTTTCAATAAACTAGCGATACAATGTGATTAGGCACATAAGAGCAAGTACGTGCGATCCAGTTGTGCCAATTTTTTTCAGTTTACTATTAATCGTCATATGTGACAGAGGCCTTATTGTTCTTAGCTTATTTAAACTTCATCCTTTTTCAAAATGTTCACCCCAACTTTTTGGAATTTCAAAGAGCCCCTTTAATTTATTCTTTCTTGTTCTTAGTTTCAATTTGTTTCTTAATTCCAGCGACCCTGTGTATTTAAGAAAGTATATACTATTCTTTTGGATTAGTGCAATTTGTTGCAATTTAATTGTTGGAATGGAAAGAGAGATATTTATGTGTATACATCTATTTCTATTCTACGTAGATACGAAGAACAGTATTAGATGATAAAAAAGTGAGAATTGGCTAAAATGTGAGAGAATACGGTTAGGTAGGTACGTTAATAATAAAAGAAGAATGGACATGGAGTCAGGTGGAAGAGTGGAATTGTGGATTGAATAATAGAAGTACATATTTAAAAAAAATTAGTATGAGTAATAATTTTTAGTGCTGCCTTGTGTAGGGTGACCAGATTAATGAAAAGAGGACATCTATAGGAATCTCAAACAGAAGCAAAAAAACAAAAAAATCCTTTTTTTCGAAATGTTTTTGATTTTGTTTTTTTTAACTGTTTCTTTTTAAATAAAGTGTCAAAAATTATTAATTGCCACAATTGACGAAACCGATAGTTCTTATTGTTTATTTTTGCAATTTAAAGGTTAATTTGAATATTCTGATATTGATATGTCAATTTGTTCTCAGAATATGAAGAACCAAAAAGATCCTTCTAAACATTTTTAATTCGAAACGAAGCGACCTGAAAGCTGAAAACGAAGAAAAAATGTCAAAATTTCCAATTTGACGAATTTGGCATTATGAGGAGAAATTGCATATATAAACTGTGCAATTATCAAAAGTTCGCTATGTACTTCTTTGTTGTACTGATTTTCTTTAAAATATTCTATATATTTTTCGTGAACAAGTGTATTCAAAAAGTTAATACGTTTTTTTAGTTGTGCTTTTTAAAACGTTTTCAAGTTACAAAATTGGTCAAACAATTTACTATCTTTTATGTCAACATTTGCTTCGCAAATAGTGCAACGTATTTTTAAGATCACTCCATCGGGGAAGATAAGGCGTTTTTTTTTCGTTCAGAGCAGAGTTGAGAGAGAGTTTTCAAAAAAAAAGTTGTATTTCTTTTTTCGCTCAGAGGGTTCAGATATTCAAAGTTGCATTTCTTTTTTCGTTCAGAGAATGATCAGAACGTATTCTGAGAACCCTATATATATACGTTCAGGATAAATTGACTGAGCATGAGCATTCTGAGTAAATGCTGAACGCAAACGCAATTAACGTCGCTTTAAAGTTGTAGGCTATTTCACTTTATCCCATGCACATTGCCTACACCACTCTTCGAAAAATATATGCCAAAGTGAAAGAGATAATAGTATTATATGCACGTTTTTCTTTTTAAGCTCAGAGCAGGGCCCTGGCCTGTCAAAAAAAGATCTGTGTTTCTTTTTTTTTTTTAACTCGGAGTGCTCTGAGCGCTCAGCTTGCGTTTCTTTTTTCGATGGGAGCTAGCTCGTAGCACGCTCTATGAGCTCACAATAAAATGACCGAGCACATGAAGTAAAAGGCTGAGCGCGGCCAACTTCATATACATGTATTGTGTGTTTTGACAAATGACAGAGTTGAAAAAAAAAACAAAAATCAAAATGGCGTCAGTCAAAGTCAAATATTTAAATGATTTTTCTAAGGAAATAACATTAATTTAATTTAATTTATGTATTTAAGGTAAGTGGACCATATGACAGCTCAGTGCTCAAGTGTGTTTATTAATTAAATCGGAGAGCTCTGATCATACTCTGCTCAGAGCTTAAAAAGAAAAACGCCTAATAGAATAAAGCATAAGCTGTCAGATAAATGGGTGCGTTCAATTAGAAATTATAATGAGAGTAACAAAACTCAACAGATGGCCTTGTTAATTCAGAAATAGTGAATTCAAAGATAAATATTTAAATAAATATTTCTTTAAGCCGATTTCATATTAAACAAATTTTGTTTTGAGAACTGTATCGCGACTAAAAAATTAAAAATTCAAAATCTTAAAAAAGAGGAAAAAATAGGCTATTTTTAAAAAAAGATACCGGACACAAAATTCATAGGCCAAAAAGTGGACTTGTCCTCTTTTAAGAGGACGTCTGGTTTTCTTCAAAGAAAGAGTTTGCATTTACATTATAAAATATATATTTTAAGGAAGTTAATGAAGGTACTTTGCAAAATCATCTTTTACATATAAATAAACTCCTTAACTACTTAACCGATCTTGATAAAATTTCGGAATTAGGAGAACACAACGTAGTGTTTTTTTTTAAATATTGAGTAGCAGTTTAGAAGTGAAATATATCCCGTCATCAAGACGACAAACCAAACATCGACGACAGACGTCTAGAACAAATTTGAGGTAGTATGGACCTTTGCCATTTGCCAATGTCTGCTTCTTCGAGCTCAGAAGGCAATTTATTAGTAAAGCCCTTTCTCGGCAGCCTAAGTTTCTTTTTTAAGACCTTATTTATCCCAGTACTTATTGATATATGGTACAGATGGATATTGTCAAAAGTGAATAAGGATGCTTGAAGAAAAGTTCTCAGTTTGATTTTTGGTCCCGTTTGCATAAATGGCAAGTGGAGAAGGAGATAAAACGAGGAACTGTACGGGCTCTACAGCGACACAGACCAAGTTGAAAGAGTAAATGTAGGTACAACTTCTCATACAGTTGGCTTGATCATATAGGACGCATGAATACCAAAGCTCCGGCTCGAAAAACCTTCGATTTCATTTTGGAGGGTATGGAAATACGGAGACTTATATATTGTATGGAGGTAAGACACGCAAGTGGAAGTGGAAGTGGACCTCGACCACCTTTACATGTGTGCATACTGGAGGAATAGTAGGCATAAGTCAAAGGTAAGAAATTGGCAAAGCTTTTCCTAAATCATTACGGCTTATTAAATCGCATTTTTTTTTGGCAAGTGAATTAAGAAATTTACCGTTATAGTTATTAGTGGAACTAACAATTATTTTCATTAGGCAGGTATCTTGATAAATGTGTCCCAACTAAGCTCGCATGGATCATCATTCAAATTTGTCTCTGTCGATCGGTTAACCTGATTAAATTTTATTCAACCAACATCAGTAATTTAAATAATCGACCAATTTAAAATCAGTTCACATCTATTTTTCCTGAATAAATGAACTAACGATCGAAGCGGCAATGGCCGTTTCAACATTCCCTCCCACTTACCTACACACAAAATCACAAGACAAGAAATGGCTAAAATTGACAAATACACTAGTTAAAAGAGATGTCTGTAGATTTCATATAGAATACGACACTGATTTGTATGTTAATAAAACATTCGTCGTTTTTTTTTAGATACAGATAGGTATATTTATAAACATAGAGGAACAATTAATTTTATAATTTATAGCGACCGATACTCTCATGATGGCGATACCTGCCTTATTTACCATATTTAATGGCTGCAAAATTAGCATGATCGAACCATGAAGATGCGCTGATGTGTGTCGTTTCCAATCAAAGTGTTTCCCCTAAAAATCGAAGCTGAAGCGGTCAACGACCAAAAATTCATTTTCGACAACATTTGGCAAAACGATTAAGTTACTTAATGAATAGAAATACATAATTATACTTATATATTTGCATTTGCATTATACGGGAATCGGGTTTAGGATTTCGGGACGGATCTTTTATAATTGATGTATGTTCTGTATACCACACTAGCTAATTTCCTTAAATGGAACTAGCATTTTACTCTACTCTACTACTCTACCTAAGGTGCGTAGTTATAATTCACAGCTCTTAGATGATAGGTCCTAGGCTTTTTGGCAACTGATTTTGGAAAGGCAGAGCAGGAGTCGAATCCAAAAGATATCGTCAAATCGTTAGAACGAGTCGGGACGTTGAGTAGAACACAAAATTCAGCATATTATGCTGAAATCTGCCAAGAAGATATGCCCAGTTTTGCTTAATTCTCTTAATCAATCTGCACGACTACCCTAAATGCTTTTACGGTTAATAGGTTTTGGAGTTTGCGTGTATTCAGTGCGAATGCAGTCTAGTCGAAAGTAATTGAACATTGATTTAAAATATTAAATTCGACTACAGTTAAAATTATAATTACAAGAAATAACGTAATATATCAACTCTTCCATTTTATTGCACCACCCTGTATAATTAAATTAAGGGCCCTTTCACTATGAAAAATATAAGTATAAATATAGAAATACATGTTTAATAACAATATACCTAACTATTCCTAAACTAAAGTATTAATCCTGTCCTGACTTAAATTTCTGTTTTATGTGACCGCAACGACTAATGAATGCCACTTTGTAACTTAAGACCCTTATAAAACCAGACATGACCTGCTGTCAAAACTGCATGTGTTAATGATCCTAAACACTGAGTTATTTGGTATTGGCTATAATGAATAGGCACCTGCACTGTTTGATAAGTTTCATTAAGCATTGGGTATCTCATTCTGAATCACTCTGACACATGTGAATTTGACAGCTATGCTATTTCACAGTAGACACAAAGTGACAGATAGCCATAATAGGCAGTAGGCCATGTTCGGTCATGACTATTAAAATGGGCTTCGTTACAAAACAAATATAAGAATGACGAAGCTTGAAAGCCATACCTTCGTTAAATACAAAGGATTTTCCATTTCGACTTGACAGCTTTGAACGTTCAATTTTAAAACATCAAGTAAAAACAACGTGTTTACCATCGTGAAATTAACGAAAGAAGAACGTTTACAAGTAATAAGCTATTATTAGACTATCCTCGTTATTTGTCACTGCAGTGACACTGTGACGTCACAACAAAATAGGTCCTACCACCGTCACTGCCGTGATAAAGCTAATCGTGTCACGGCTAGCTACAGTGACTATCACATGAATGACACATGTCTGTCATTGTTGTCCCAAAATACAATGAACGTCAAAGTGTGTCGCGGTTATCCCTGTGTCTCGGTGTCACGGCAATGACATGCAAAACAATGACGATCGCACGACGTGACAACTCTCAAACAACTAATCGTTGGCGGTGAGGCTAAAATGCAATGACATTTACATATCATTTTCAGCAGTGACGATCACACGGCGTCATTCAAATGAGTCTTGGCTGTTTTGGTTGTTTTGGTTAAATAAGGACGTGAATTTCTCAAGTGTTTCAATTACCTAAATTAATTTAATTAAAGAATAAAATAAATAATATATTTCCAATTAAAGTGATTAAAGTCAGGAATGAGAAGTCACATTGGCGCCGTTTAAGAATACAAATTCTAGGGACGACCTTAAAATATTTTTTTTAAATTGAAAACAATTCACAAACATGTTTTTTAGTGGATATACATATTTTTTTCTTGATTTTGTTTAAATTTTTCAAATTTCTTTGAATGTTTTTTTATCATCTCGCCGTCAACTGGGTATACGAAATTACAAATCCGATAGCACCACCAAAGCTATTGAAAACAAGTGTGATTAACTTCGAACGCCCAACCGGGGCAAATAACGATATGGCAGAAATTCCTGCCGTATCACAGTTGGGACACAGTCGCTACAGCGACAGGCTACGTATCACGGTGTCCCACCAACAGTGACAGGGCTATTACACGGTCCTTGTAATTTGTCATTGTAGTGACATAAAAGTGACGTGTCACGGTGCCTGTCACTGTTTTTGTCACAGCATGACATGCAAAACAATGACGATCACACGATGTGACACTTTTAAGTCAGACAACTATGTCATAGTGACGTCAAAGTGTCACTGCAGTGACAAATTACAAGGACCGTCAATACTAGCTATAGAAATTGTAAAAAAAAAGTCGTAGATGCAGTCTGCGTTCGTGACGGATGGAAAATGTTTCTATCATACAACGTTTACATGACAGTAACCAATTTTTATTAAAATGTAAAAGAGATGGAATGATTTTTAGTAAGAGTGAAAGAGATGGGTTTGGAAAATTAAAAATCAACACGAATCTGTTAATTTGTATGAAACTCTGAGCACTGATTCATTCTTATATCGTTTCGTTTTTGACAGATAATCACATTTTTATTTTGTCGTCGAAGAAGCAGGTTATTTTTTTTTCTTTCTCAGTTTCGTTACAATTTTTTTCACTTTTCATTCACACATTTTTAAAAACATATTCGAACTTATTGAATTTATTCGAAAGAAATTATATTTGTTTTATTTTCCACTTGTTCCTCCGCTGTCAATTTTCTTGCATCAGCAAGTAAGTTTATTTTTGTATGTATTCACGATATGTGTGGTGAGGCATTGCGACTTTCCGTCAATGTGTTCAGGCACTTATACTAACAGAAAAGTATACGAACGCTTTTTTTGTATATTCTTGGGAAACGTCAAGTTTCAATTTTTTTTTGTTTATTTTAAATTGCGCTAAAAATTGTTAACCTCAAAAAATTAATCAAAAAAGTTTCCGCGGGTATTTACCTCAGGCATTTGAAGTTTTTTTTTTAAGTTTTGAATAAATTCTGTCAACGTCATTCACTTTTGCCATACCTAGTAAAAAGATGAAATTTCTCTGGGTCAAAACTTGAAAATAAATGAACGAAAGATATTTGTAGCTGTCATTTTCGTTCGTTAATATTTCTAAGTACGCGAACGCTTTTTGGGATAAATTAAATGTGTGATAACGATTGAAAAGGTAAGGTTTGAGGTAGGTAGGTACCTACGCAAACAAAGCTAAATATTCATTAAGAAATTCCAGTTTTTTTCAATTATTCGCATCTAAAATGAAAACTGTCAGAATTTATAATGTGAAAGAATATATTTAAAATTCTTTCGCCAGCTAAACTTTTTTCTTAGCCGATAGCTTGACATTTGGAATTTAGCTTGAACTGAGTACATACATACCTAGATACTGCTCAGCTAAAACCCCGAGCTAAAATTTATCATGGGTGGAAAGTATGGAAGATAAATTTTAGCGCGATCTGAGTATATATTCGGCTTTAGCTTTGAAAATTGACTGATTTTAAGGAGGCAGGTACACACCTACATACATAATGAAATTTTCCTTTAACAATGGTTTTACGATTATGACACAGCAGCATTTAAAGTTGTTTATCCATAAAAGCTCTATTATGTCCTATGATGGAGTTCAATGAGTCATGGCTTTATTCAGTAATTATTGTGAATCGCACGTAGGAATGCGATTTTTAGTGGTATGTAGTAGATTGAGAATCTGTGAGTTAAAAATACTCACATTGTGAAAACGACCATAATAAGGCTTAATAAATTCCGCCCTTGTTTCTTAGGGAAACGAAAAAAAACCAAAAGCCATAAAGATAGTCAAAACCAAAACAATCATTAATTCAAAACTCCTATCAATCAATAATACATAAATATTATGTATAAAATATAACATTTCCACGCCTGGCCACGAAATATCTTCAATTACAAGTACATATGAATGCATGCATTTTTCACTACTTTAGTACTATTATTTTATATATAAAAAGAGTTACCCATCTGTCTACGTATTGTGCGCACTTCGTAATCAACTCAGGGTTACCATATAGATATTTAAGTCAATTGATGCGGAATTTTTTATAGACAACGGGTTTTGATTTAAATTATGTACCTACACCAATTTTATAACAATTTATAATTTAACAATTTTTAGTCTTACTTACTTACTTAGGTGGCGCTACAGTTCGGGACGAACCTGGGCCTCAACCAACATGCCTCTCCAGCCAACTCGGTCTTTGGCTAGCTGCCTCCAGTTTTGCACTCCAAGTTGGTTGAGGTCGTCCTCCACTTGAGCGCGCCACCTAAGGCGAGGTCTTCCTTGACTGCGTCTACCCTCTGGGATGGAATCGAAGATCCTGCGAGCCGGAGCATTGTTGTCCATTCGCTCTACATGACCTAGCCATCTTAAACGTGATATGCGTATTTTTTTGACCAGGTCAATGTCGCTGTACAGCTCGTATAGTTCTTGGTTGAACCTTCTCCTCCAAAGCCCGTTAACGCTAAGGATATCTTCATCCGCTTTAGATAGAGTCCATGCCTCGGCGCCATAGAGCAGGACTGGGATGATTAGGGTCTTATACAGAGTCTCCTTTGTCTTTCGAGAGAGGGCTTTGCTACTCAATTGCCTTCCTAGCCCATAGAAACAGCGATTGGCAAGAGTAATTCTTCGCTTTACTTCTGACGAGATGTTGTTGTCAGATGTTATAGCGGATCCGAGGTACACAAAGTCCCTAACTACCTCAAAGTTGTACCTGTCTATTGTGATGTTTTGTCCAATCCGCCGGTGTTGTGTGTCCCTTTTTGTGGACAGCAGGTACTTCGTTTTGGCCTCATTGACTGCTAGTTCCATCTTAGCCGCTTCAGCTTCAATGCTAGCAAACGTTCCAGTGACAGCTCGCCGAGTTCTGCCAATGATGTCTATGTCGTCAGCGTATGCTAGCAATTGCACAGACTTGAAAAAAATTGTCCCACTACAATTGACTTGCGAGTTTCTTATAATTTTTTCAAGTATTAAGTTGAAGAAATCGCACGATAGCGCATCACCTTGTCGGAATCCTTTTTTGACGTCAAAAGCTTCTGTGAGGTCAGAACCAACCTTGACGGAGCAGCGAGAGTTCTCCATCGTCATCCTGCACAGTCGGACGAGTTTTGTGGGAATGCCAAAACCTGACATGGCTCTGTATAGCTCGTCTCTATAAATGCTATCGTACGCGGCCTTAAAATCGATAAAGAGGTGGTGGGTATCGATTTGGAATTCTTGGGTGGTTTCCAGTATCTGCCGTAGCGTGAACATTTGATCGATTGTGGACTTTCCTGGTCTGAAACCACACTGATAGGGGCCAATCAGGTTACTGACGAAAGGTTTCAGGCGTTCACATAGTACGGCAGAGAGGATCTTGTAGGCGATATTCAGGAGACTTATTCCTCTATAGTTGGCGCAGTTTAGAGGGTCTCCTTTCTTGTGAATCGGGCAAACGATGCTGAGGTTCCATTCATCAGGCATACTTTCTTCTGACCAAACTTTAGAGATGAGTTGGTGTATGCACTCCACCAGGTCATCTCCGGCCGCTTTAAAAAGTTCGGCGGGTAATCCGTCGGGTCCAGCAGCTTTGTTGTTTTTGAGTTTAGATATTGCTATCCTTACTTCATTTTGGTCAGGTGGACGGAAGTTTTGTCTGTCATCATCCATGTTGAATGGTTCATTCTGCCTGACAGCGGGATTTTGGCCTTCATCGCCGTTTAACAGTCTGCAGAAATGGTCCTTCCATGTACTCAGCACCGACTGTGACTCTACTACGAGGTTTCCATTCCTATCTCTACAGGCTTCTGTGCGGGATTTTTTTCCTTGGCATGTTCTTTTTACCTGTTGGTAAAACTTCCGCACGTTGTTCCTGGAGTAGCATCTCTCAATATCTTCGATCGCGCGCTTCTCATGCTCTCTCTTTTTCTTTTGGAGAAGCCGGTGTTCTTCCCGTGTTTTCTGCTCGTAAAGCTCGCGAGCAGCTCTCGTCTTTCTTTGCAGCATCGCTTTATATGCCTCTTGTTTGGCTGCATGGGCCTGCCTGCATTCGTCATCAAACCAGAGGTTTCGTGGTGGTGGTCTGGTGAAACCTAGCACATCAGTTGCGGCATCTCTGATGGCTTGTTGGCAGTGTTGCCACTGATCTTCGGCACTTGATGCTGGCGGTACTGGATTTCTTGAGAGGTTACGGGATATTCGATCGGCATAGGTTCTGGCGGTTTCTTGCGATTGCAGCTTTCCGACGTCATACTTCCTCACAGTGTTACTCCGTTGTTGTGGAGTTCGGATTATTCGCGTTCTTACCTTTGCTGCAACAAGGTAGTGATCCGAGTCGATGTTAGCTGCTCGGAAGGTGCGAACATCCAAGATACTGGAGGCGTGTCTTGCATCGATCGCAACGTGATCAATCTGATTGACGGTTCTTTGATCTGGGTGTCGCCAAGTCCCTTTGTGTATATCGAGATGAGGAAACCGTGTGCTTGCAATGGTGACGTTATGTGCCGCTGCGAAGTCAATTAGCCTAAGTCCGTTTTCAGACGTTGTGTCGTGTAGGCTATGTTTTCCTACCAAAGATTTCCTCTTTACCTATTTTGGCATTTTTAGTCTAAAGTGAATAATATCGACCAATTTATTCGCCGGGTTTTAAATCAACCTATAACCTAACTTAGGCTAGAATTAGATCTGAAATGGGAACTCAGTCTAGAATCTGGTGATAAGAAACTTGTGAATTACATCGTATCGTATGTATGTGACAATAACAACAGAAAGGGCTTTTGAAGATCGTAGAACTTTAACTATGTACATATTTCCTCAACATAGGTCGAATTCCTTTTCAACCGAACTTATTGTCAAATCTTGAAAAATAAAGCAAAACTATATAAGCTTTGTTCAGTGCCGGTTTTTAAGATCAGAACAGCACATAAGTAGTCAACAGTTTGGAACAAGTGGCTTATGCAATATATACATGTGTCAGTCAATGTTTAAAAAAGGAAAAAGCAAGCACTTTTTTACTAATTTCTTTAATAGCCAGATACTCAGTGAGAGTTTAAACTAAAGTTTTACTTAACTTGAACGAGAGTTTAAACTTTTGGTGAAACTCGTTCAGTTTCATAGTGAAAAATATACTTTCAGCTAACTAAACGCAGTTTCAGAGGCTCTGTTGCAGAGGGATACAAATATTAATGGGAAATTCCTGCCAGTGTACGTGAAAAAACTTTGATTTTCTAGCAACCACCTTATTCTTTTTCCTGTTTCACTTTCACAATGTTTGCTCAAAGTGCTCAAAGTGCAGACCATTTGTGAAATCGTGATGCTATTTTGTTTTTTATTAAATTATAGGTATCTAAGTTTTGAAATAGAAAAATATTTAAATATTAATAAACAAAACTTGCGACAAGGAAAAGAAAAACAACATTTAATAAAGACTGATTTTTTATTTTAAAATGACTTGCATTCGTTTACCCCAACTGGTTTATTCATCGTCATTCGTCAGCATCGCTAGTTGCAAGAATATGTGTAGGTACCTTCAAACTCAAAATGGCAGTGTCTCTGTGTTCTTTGACGAAAAACGAATGTGGGCCTATTCGGTACGGATATGCCTGCAGTAAGAGTAAGAAGCCAGAAGTGTGTGTACATTGTCTTATTTAACCTTGATACTAGGGGTGCTGATAGGCCCTGCTTCTTAGCAAGGAGAATGGATTTACCATAATAAATTCATTACTTGCTACTAGAGTGGTTTGGCAGCCCACTCTTGTGATAGTGTGGTCTGGCGTACCGCTCTAGGGGTTTTATTGCTCCCCAAGATGACTCCAATGTGGGTAGGCCCAAATTAAGCCTTAATAGGCAGTAAAGCCTTTTCACGATCTGTCTAGAACAGTTTGGAGCAGGCTCATTAAACAAAGCTATTAGTCTGTACATACATAACAAACAAGAAAATATTGCTCTACATTTTCTAAATTATTATGGAGTGGCAAAAAAGCTCACCATCGATTTCAGGGATTGTTAGAGATGGGGCAGGTTGGCGAGGATTATAGAGGTATTCCTAAACCGATTCCATGGTTGACACTAAAATGCTTTCCATAATCACTTTATTCTTTTTTTGTTACACTGTATGAACTGGGTTGCCAGCCTCAGCACAATTGAGCATTGACAGCACATACTACGATTCAATCGACTGTCCTCGATTGTATCGTCCGAGTTGGCAGCACACAAACTTCAAACTGTGCGTTTGAAAAACGTTTAATAGTCGATAGAGAATAGTTGTCGTATCGAGAATTTTTTTCCTGAAAACAAATATGAAATCCAAACAAAAAATGTCGATTGATAAAAAATAGACAAACATTTTGACTATTTGTATGAGCAGCCATCAAGACTTATCTAAATGCATTCTAAAAAAAGGAAAATCAGAGGTTATCTCCGAGAAAAACTCACTTAAGACGAGGGTTCTCTGCAAAAACATAAATAAAGATTAGAAGAAGTTATTATATCTTTAATATGAAAGTATATTTTTTAAACATTAAGTGACGTAACGAACAAGTTCAGACCAAAACAAAATTAAATCCAATTGATTTCATGAGGCAAACATATTCTAATCGTTTTTCTTATACTACATTTTCATTAGAGTCGAAATTACCTCATTTCGAAATTTGCAGGAAAAGTGTTTTCATCTAAGTTTGCTAATTTCGTTTGACACTTTATTACTTGGTACATTAAGGTAAGTTTAGGATTCTTGAAAATAAAAAATTCAGATAAAAATCAAACAGGAAATAACGATCATAAAAAGCCCAAGAAAATTGGTGGCAAGAAATGTCTGTCTGCCAGTCTATTATTTCTACGTAAATGTTAATTGTTTTCTTTCAAATAACAAGGTTTCCACTGTCATTAGGCATATAAAGCAAATACGTGCGAACCAGTTGTGCACTTTTACCTTTTTATTTTCTTCTTTGACTTTTTATAATGTCAACTTTGACGTTTGTTATAGAATCTTTGAATTGTGATTCAATTGTTTTCAAACAAGGTTTGTTTGACTTCACATTTCATAAATTGCAACCTAATTTCGTCGAAATTAGGTGGAAATGAGATAATTTCGTAATGTGATTTTGTATGGGAAATAAGATGATTTGGAATCTAATTTGGAAATTTGATAAGAAATTAGCTCATTTGGCCTAACGAAAACGTAGATTACTCTAAATTGACATTTTATTTTGTATTTCACAATGACATTTCTTAGTGCAAGTCACAATGAAATTCGTTTCAAGTTAGGTGCTGCCAACAAATACTTGTTTCGAGTTCAACGACGATCAAAAATCCTCGATTAAATCAAATTACGTGCTGCTGATACCCATGTTTAAAGAACTGGCTCTGTTTGGATCTGTTGAAACCCTTGGATTGATGTTGGGTGTAATGGGACATTATACTTCATCAAAATACATGTACTCTATAATCAAAAGTGAACACCTCGAAATCATCTCATCAGTAGTAGTGTTTTATGCAATAAGTAAGAATAAAAAAAATTCGCATCACCATAAATAAAAAATACTTAATATAATTATCTATGCTAATTCCTAAAAATAGTGCACTACACTTTTCTCTCCCCTGGATACCGTTATGCTGAACCTCGAGGTCGAGATCTGGCCAGCCAACCCAAGTATCAGAAGGATATTTCCTATTGTTACCTTGTTGGCCGAAATTGTCGAATCTAGCCCCTAAAACGACCAACCAGTCACACCCTTATGTCCTTACCTTAGGACGGTCTTGTCAAGGCCTTCAGCTTCTAGCTAGTAATCCATAAAAAAATCACATCACATATTAAAAAAAAATTATTAATATTATTTAAAAAGAATTAAAATTAATAATAAAAATCTTAAAAAAATAAAATAAAAAGGAATAAAAAACTTAAATCTATGAAAAAAGAATTAAAAAAAACAAGTTCATCCAATACTAGACCTATAGGTTTAAAAATAAAAATTACACTCAAAACCACTTACAGATTTGCATCCCTCGACGTCCTTTTGAGAAATATATGTATCTTGCCTTCTTCTAAAGTAATATCTTATTATGTACTTGAGTACTTATATTATTTTTTTTGAGTACCTACCTATTTAAATACCAAACTTCGAAATTTTTTTGCGAAACAATAAAATAAATAAAATAACGTGATGGCAGCCCTATCAAAAATAGCCAAATATACGAATCCATGAGGCGACAGGCCACTTTATGATTGCCTGTTTACTATGATGTATGTTTGTAGTTGCTTGTTGGGCTTCGGTCAGCCTTCAGCCTTGTCTGTAGGCAACTTGATCCAGAGACCAGAGATTTCGATGTCGACGACGACGGTAAAGAGAAATGTTCGTCATCGTTTTCGTCGTTTTTCGTTCCCTTCTGCCGCCGGTATTTCATGTGTGTTCTACCACAGCTACAGTATATAGTGTATATACGTACATAAGCTATCAAAGTAATACAGCCCACTATATGCCTCCTCCCCTGGCAGGGAAGAATGTTGTTTCTTTTTTAAGCTTTATTACCACAAGAATGAACGAACGAAGAATACGAGAAAGTTGAAGCTGACAACATTACATTGCAACCATCGTTGCCACATTTCGTTATTTAATTTTTCCCTCTTCTCCTACTCCCCGTCTTGGTAAACAAAACAGCAACTCATGATTTTTTCAATTCTAAGCGTAAATAAAAGAAGAAACCAAAAGAATTCAGACAAAAATATATAAATGAATAAAAAAAAATTATGGTGTAAAGAGAGGGGTAGGTATGTTAGAACACAGATGGATGGCGTATGGAACGAATGTGGGCTATGTTTTTTTTCTGCATTGTTTGATAGCTTTGAAAATTATGTGTGTGTTGTGAATGTGAATATAAAGCATACATATGTTTGGATCTGCCTTTATGACTAGATAATTCTGGCGGCAATTTGATATGGACTTATACGTCTATGAATACTATGCAGGTGCGACGGCAAAATTAAACTTTGTTTTTACGAAAAAAAAATAGGGTAACAGGTAAAACCTTCGACCTTCGTACCACTCCGTCCGGGTTCGGTTAAGTAGGATGATTTGTAGGTAACAGATATTTACGCCGTGTTTTAATGACTGAACGAGAACGTTCACGCACATGAACCTAGGTCAATTGGTATTTGGTAGTTAGATAGATAGGTTTGTATTTGAGACATTGGGTATTGTGAATAAAAAAAAAAAACTAAAGCTAAAACTTGGATTTTTTTTTAAAAAGCTGGGCTTTGTGTGAATAAAACTCAGCTTAGCTAGCTACATCTTAGATCATGTAGCTTAAGCTTGTTTTTCTAGATTAAGCTTCAATTTTTGTGAATAAAAATAGCATAAGCTAAAATATTAAAGCAAAAGCTACAACAATATCAAGGATTCCTACACCCTGTTTTGAAACCGTTGACTAGTTTTTAGTTTTAGATATCTCTTTAGTAATATTGCGAACATGGCAGAGTTCATACGTTTAAGACAGCCAAACGATTTTAGAAAACGGTCGGAAATACCCATATTCATTCTTTTTCGGTTTTCAAAAGAAAATGTTAGAATTATGGATAAGGCTCACATTCACATTCGATCTCCGTGTAGTCCTAGGCATATCGAAACACAAAAGGCAAAATGCTGGGAAAATATACGTTCCCTTTCAACTTAATTGTTGCCAAAATATCAACCAACTGTTTTTTCTATTTGAATTTTTGAATTAATAAACAAAAGCTGAAAAGGTTCAGCTTAAGCTATTTAGCAAAATATTTTTTTTATTCACATAAAACCAAGCTAAAGCTAGAGTAGTCTAGCTTAAGCAACTAGTAAAATCTATGTTAGCTAAAGTAACTCTAAAAATAGCTTTTACTGTTTTTTATTTACAAGACCCAACATTTTAAGATCTTTAGACATCATTTCATAGAAAAATTACATTGGGCTTTCAAAAACTGATGTAAAGCAAGTGTGTCGAAACGAATAACTTGGTTTTGCTTTTATTCATTTCATCATAGGTAATATATTTTTAAACAGGATTTCGGTGGCTGACTCGTTTTCTGAGTTTAGTCAATTCTGATTATTTTACATACAAAAGACAATGCTATGAATACTCTTTATGGGCGTGAGATATATTCATATATCGCCCTTTCCTTAAGTAATTCATAAATTTGTAAATTTCTATTGCTCTTTCAAATTTACAATGCGCACCATTTACTGAATCTGACAAAGTTTCATTACAATTGGATGAACAGTATAGCAGCGCATCACATACGAACAAACAAACAAACAAAACAACAAAGAAAGAAACAAGCAAATTTTAATTTTTATCTATATATTAGTAAACTGATTAAAACTGAACACCAAGTCAAGGCTAAATTAAACAATTGTTCAGATGAAATGTTATAATGCAGACGAACATGGTTGTCTTTACTATAATCTACAATCTTCATGACTTGTATTTCCTATAATCTTGAAGATCATTCCCTCTCTATCGAACAAGTACGATTTTTATATTTTGTATCCTTTTTTTCAGATGTTGACATGCAGATCAATGAACAACTTTTTAAGAATGTAAAAGTTGAAAATTTAAGACAGAGTTAAACAGTAAATAAAAGCATAGTCTTATCTCTTTCAAAATCACGAAAAATGCCCAAACAAAACAACAGAACAAAATAGAACTGACAAAGTAAGAGACTAATATGAATAAAAAGTTTTTATAAAACTAAATTACACGCATATATATACACTATTTTTCCAAAAAAAAGTGTTTGCACTTTTAAGTTCTTAAATTTAAAAATTGAAGCATTGTAAATAAGATATTTTTAAAACTTGTACTTAATTAAAATGAGAAGTACGTTTTAAAAAAATATTTAAAATATTATTTACTATTTACTGTTGCAGTTTTGCAGCTTTGAACGTACATAGTTGCGTTATTAAAATGGATTTTTATAACAAATCACAATAATTGTCATTTCATTATCCATAAACTTTTATGGCAAATACCTAATTCTACGAACAAACCCCGTTGCCTTAAGTAGTCGAGATGTCAATTTTGACATAAGACAGCAGGCGCTTTTTTGGGAAGTCCAACTTCACTGCCCATAGCTTTCCCAAAAAAAACCCTGCTATAGTTATGTTAATGTATTAGGTACATAGGGCACGAGTACGATAACTCCGGCGCCAAGATTTAATAACGGTTTCTTGTAGAGGGGTTAAATACAAGTATTTTTTACTATGGGAGGGGGGTCTATCTCCCCTCGTTTAGAGGTAGGGGCGATTTTCGAAAAAATAAATATTAAAAACCAACGGCAACACGAAAATGGAAAATAAAATTTTCTTTCTGTGATCAATGCTCATAGCATATTTAAATGAAACGCAAAAAACCGAAAGCTTTTATGTGTACTTCATTGTATATAGACTGCTATAGTACTATCATGACGACCGGTGGCAATGTATATACAATGGTGTACTTGAGAAAATTAAAAATACCTGAAAGTACTTTTTCAGAATTTTTTTATTTGCTCATTACGGCGGCGTTTAAAAAGTGAGATATGTAAGGGGGGGCATGCTGCTCTTCTGCAACCCCCCTGCTTGGGATCACTATAGGATTTGGGGTATGTGATAGTTTGGGTGTGTGCTAAATTTCTTTTGCATTTGGGATTTCAAATAAACTTTTTATTGGATGACAGCTGTTTTCTAGCCCAAAACGGTAAATTTAACATTTAAATGCCAAACATCAAAAATTTCATAAAAAGTAAAGTTTCAGTAATTTTCAATTTTCCCAAGAACTAGAAGACATAAAAGCTTTCGGTTTTTTGCATTTTATTTAGAATTGATATAAGCATTGATCACAGAAAGAAAATTTTATTTTCCATTTCACAATTTTGAAAAAAATTGGTTCAGATATTTTTTTATCAAAATTTCGAGTTTGAATGCGAATATTTTGAAAACTATTGACGCAAATAATTTCATTTAAATGTAGGATTAAAGAGCAGATTTCTGGCTGTTAAAACCGTTATAGTAATGGTTTTAAAGTGTTGCCGTTGGTTTTTAATATTTATTTTTCCATTAAAGAATTTTTTTTTGAAAATCGCACCTACCTCCTAAACGGGGGGAGATAGACCCCCATCCCATGGTAAAAAATAATTGTATTTAACCCCTCTACATGAAACCATTATTAAATCTTGGCGCCGGAGTTATCGTACTCTCCTGTACATACTCTCTGTACATAGGTACATATGTAGGAATTCAAATTAGATTCAAAAAACCTCAGTAATGTCAAATACGTTGAGATCTGAACCATCCGCTGATATAGCCGTGTTCGAATGCCTTGTTTGAAAATAAATAATTTCACTGCCTCGTTCATTGATATTGGATTCAATCATACCTATAACAAAATATTGTTGGTTTCTGCTATAGTTCTGTAAATAAAAAGTGAAAGTCATTGGCTGTAAACAAACATACAAAATATAAGTTACAAAAATACATTATGTACATACATCCATATGCAGTAGGTATGTTGAATATTGTTTGGTCAAACAAAAAAAAGGAGCAACAACTACATTATGTGTGTGCGTAAGTTGGTACATACTAACATGACTGACAACCAGCAAAATCATAACGCATTTGCAAAACCATTGCCAATTTTCGCTAAGTTCTCAGGTACGTACATAGATAGATACAATATAAATAAATTGTATACGTCCATACATACGTATATACATATATAGCATATTCAAAGAAATAAAAAGAAGACATTGCTCTCCTTTCAAATGAAGGGTCCAATTTATTTATTTATGTCTGCTTTGCTGCGAAAACCGCTATAATGTGTTGGTTCCGTGCCTTACACTTTACACATCACCCCCATCATTTGTGCACAATGCAATATTTTGTTACAGGGTGTACTTCTTGAATGTATGTATTAGAAAATGGAAAGTATGTATATTATAGCTGAAATCAAAAAAGATAAAAAAAACAAGTTTTCCTGCTATTTTCTTCAAATATATCACAGTTCTAGGTATCACAGATGGTAATATTACAGTTGAAAGTAATAAATCGGAAAAAGTAAGAGCATTTATAATCTAGTACTTTTTAGTGCACATTGTAGCGCCAATTTATCACAATGAGTTCGAGAATCGCATAAAGCGAGTTCATAAAGTGATAACATGAAAAGTCTTGGTGAAAACTAAAATGGTATTTTTTTTTATCATTTTATAGTTGATTCATTCTTCTTCTCTTCTGGCCAACTATGTAAGCATTATTGTTTTCAAATTCCGTTTTATTTTAATAACATAGAATTTTGTTGGTTTTATTTTCTTCGTTGTACCAATTTTTCACCGTTACGTTTTTCGGAATGCTTTCAAAAAATTTAAACAAATGTTGCATTCATAAATTATGTTTAACCAATGTTTGATGGAAATTTGGTCAAAAGAGATTTTCATTTCGTGAAAGCGTTCATATATGTTTTTTAGCCAAATTGTGTCCTCTGCAGCAAGCATTTCCATCAAGAGCTTATATCTGTACAATGTCATATCGTATCATTAACCCGGTTTGAAGGTTTACTTGTTATTTTTTCCTTGACAGAAAATTCTGAGATGAAGGATTTTTTTCGGTTTTTTTTTTACTGACGAATCCACATGCTTTTTATTTTATTGATCGAATAATTGATCAACTCGAATACTTGGATATTTTAATGCTTAATTTGCCATTATCTGTAAGAAAACGTGTGCTTATTAATAATTGAAAACCTTATCAAGCAATGATCCTATGCCTAAGGCTAATAAGATTCGATCCTGGCTATTCTTTATAACTCTCCCCACGTCATGGTAAATTGAACTGTTCTACCGAAATGTTAAACTCTTCTCTACTCCCTCTTCTCGCAAATTTTTCATGAGCGTTTCGTGGAATAGATTTTCAGAACCACAATAGCAAAACGAATATATAGATCTACGATAAGCTAAATGCTTCAAGATCTGAAGAATGATTTTCATAAAAGTTAATAACCTTTATTCCCATAATCCTTCCTCTAAAAACATTTTTGGTTGCAGCTACGATAGTTAGTATCTACTAGAATACTAGTGAATATAAAAAAAACTGAGATAACAATCAAACATCAAATTTCCATCATAGAGAAGCCTAATACTACGTTTTTATTAGAGTCGAAATTATCTCATTTCGAAATTTGCAGAAAAAGTGTTTTCATCTAAGTTTGCTAATTTCGTTAGACACTTTCTTACTTGGTACCTTAAGGCAATGGATGGCAAAATGGATCCTTGAAAATAAAAAAAATTGGGATAAAATCAAAAATGAAATAACGATCATAGAGAAGCCCAAGAAAATTGCTGGCAAGAAATGTCTGTCTGCCAGTCTATTATTTCTACGTAAATGTTAATTGTTTTCTGTCAAATAACTAGCCTTCCACTGTTATTAGGCACATAAAGCAAATACGTGCGACCCAGTTGTTCCCTCTTACCTTTTTATTTTCATCTTTGACTTTTTATAATGTAAAATTTGACGTTTGTTATAGAATCTTTTTGAATTGTGATTCAATTGTTTTCAAATAAAGTGTGTTCGACTTCACATTCCATAAATTGCAACCTAATTTCGTCGAAATTAAGTGGAAATAAGATAATTTCGTAATGTGATTTTGTATGGGAAATGAGATGATTTTGAATCAAATTTGGCCTAATGAAAACGTAGTATAAAAAAGATGTTGACAAGAAAAATCTTTTTGTCTGTCTAAGCGCCAAATTAATTCTACATATCTACCAGCATATTAAATAATATTTTTTTTCTATTTATAATTAATTTTTGATTTTTTTTTTAAATATTATTAGTTTTAAAACTGATCAAAATATTAGTTTTTAATTTTATATTAAAAGAAAAAAAAAAAGAATGGGAACTATTGTGGAAAATCTTGATTGCAGTTATTTGGTATTGGTAAAATAAAAAAAAGTAAGAAATATCAACTTGATGTTGATACGAAATACATACATGCATTCACAAAATAATTGAAAAGGTTCCTTAACAAAAAAAAAGGATTTAAAAATAATTGTAAAACTACTTCTTATTTCGTTACGATTAATTTGGATTTCTCTAATTGGTATTTCATAGGAGATTTTACTGATTTAAATATGTGAGTTAAACGAAACCAAGCACTATTTCAAATGTTTTCATTTCAATGCTTTTTGGTTTTTGATTTCAGAAAATTCTTGTTTGGCAAATTCTGATTATTGCAGTTCCCAGTCTTATTTGTGATTTCATTTGTCGGTATTCATGAAACTCAACCCATTTATTTGATGATTTTTAATTTTTGTTGATTTTCTTTTTAGTGATCATGCCGCGAGCAAGAAGGGCAAACATTTCATATCGCAGTCGTGATGCACATAGAACGCTCGGATCGAAACGTATTAAATCGAGCGAACCTGTGTACCACAAAGCACTTCAGTGAAAAAAAAATATATCGATAACAGTGATAAAGTGAAATGTTGGCCGATAAGACATTCATCGCTATAATTAAGCTATTTTTTTGGATCTAAAATTAATTTTCAATAAAGAATTTGAGTTGATAGAATTGCGCTCGGAATTTTTTTTTAAATACATAAATGAATTTGAGTGGAACCAAGTTCACCGGGACAGCAAGTAAATTTATATGTAAAACAATACATGAAACCAGGTTCAGAATGACAAATATCACACCTTCCTTCACAAGATTAAACAAAACTACGTAGTACCCTCTTACTGCAATAATAATTAAAAAAAAAAACTACTAATAGTTACTTCATTGACAAAATGATGAAACCAGTTGATTTATAGCTTTCAAATGAGTGATATTAATTAAAATATGTGGTCTTGCCGTTATTTTTTTTTTCATTTTAGGTTAGTTTAAAAAAATATTTGCATTAAAAATACTGCATTAAGTCCTTCTATAATATTTTTTTTAACTTTTTTTGGCGTCAAATTTATAGTCATCATAACAAAAAATATTGAAATATATGGGTAGTAGTCCATTAAAAAAGGAACACCCTATACAAAATAACGAACAAAGAAAAAAAGTTTTACAAAAATGCATAAAGAAACTTTGTTTGGCCCATCCCCAGTTTGCTTTTATTTGAGTTCTTTTTTTTCGTCATTTTTATTTATTTATTCTGTTGCAGGTCACACAATATAAAAAGCATCATCATAATGACGCGCCGCCGGATGGCATATCAGTGGATCACAACAAAAAAACTTCAACACTTATGCGAGTCGTTTCTGTATATATATGTGTAGGTATTTATGGCATACCTATAGCTAGGTTTACATAAGCAATAACATTTTTGTTTTAATTACTGGGGACGAAAAAAGATATGATGGTGCTACTTCGAGACAATGCAAATTGTGTAGCACTGTATTTCAATTAATTATTTCAATTCAAATATTTACTTAATGAAGTTAGCATAGGTGTGAATATAGGAAGTAAATAGGTATACATATAAAAAAATAAATACACAAGCATATCTACCCGGCGGCCGGGGTTTCTCCGGTAATACCTTTATACATTTTTCCTGATCATAAATGGCTATCATTAAAGTTGACAGTTAGTTCAATGGAACCTAATTTAAAAATAGGCAACAAAAGTCTAATGTTACTATAGGGTGTTGCTGTTCAGCAAAAATTATCAGTACAGAGAAGATAGGACGTTTGCCTCTCAGTCTGGTTGCATTGGCTTGCAAAGCTCTAACGGGGTTTCCGTACTTATCATTATAAATCGTCGAAATTGGGAGAGCATTGTGCGTAGGGTTACCACTTGCTGATTACAATATATTGTATTACTTAGAATTTAAAAAAATAAACATTCAGTTTCTATTAAGAAACATTAGCACTTCACAGTTTAGAAACAATTTAAACGAATTCCAGTTAAATGTTTTTAATAATACTATATATGTATATTTATTTTTTTTAATCACAATACCACATCACTCTTATTAAAGCACAATATCACGTCAAAATACTTTTCGGAAATAATTCTTCGAGAAAATATCTTCTTTCTACTAAAATACCAATAGCCAACAAAATTTAACTGTATTTTAACGACTTTCCAACTATTAGTACTATTAATACACAAACACCTACCCTCTCACCGGTGCCGTGTCATATGGCCATATGGTCATATGACGCAATTCGAAAGTGTCATATGGCCATATTCAAACATATGGCCATCTGTCGCTTTGCCAAAATGTCATATGGCCATTATGGCCTAATGTCACTTTCAAATGCCTTTTCTTACCCAATCTTACGATTTGGGACTTATATCCCGCCTTGTTTATCTTAGTATCTAGAAGGTATGGGGAGCATGCTGCCATATGGCCATATGACACGTCACCCCTCTCACCTACTAAATATGTTCTCAAAAGCTCCAAAACAGAAAGCCCAAAAAGCCCAATATGGTAAAAACCCATGAAAAATATATAGTAGTGTTTTCAATTTGCAAAGGTAACTCTGTTGTTGCAATACCTTTTTTTTAATTCAAATAGAAAGGGTAGATAGAAGCGGGTAAACGATCATTATTCATTATTCCATTTCCACCAACGTTCATGGTGATCGGTTCTGGTGGAGTGTACGAGTTATTTTCTTAAAAAGATACATGTAATTCATTTACGTTTGTCAGTTGCTTTGTATCTTTTTCAGTAGAAAGTTTCTCAATTCAGTATCGTGATAATATACACCGGGGCCACTGTTTTGAAAAAAGCTCGACAACATAAGCCTTGTATTGACAATTTTTACTGAACAGACTAGCAATTTTCATTAAGCCACCAAAAAAGAAGGACCTCTGGCTCCAATCAGGCGGTCTGCTTCGCTCCCTGGTACAATGTCTTGATCTATTTTATGGCCGACATTGGTGACCAACGCAATCCCCGATCTATTCTATCCTATACGGTGTAAACAAAAGAAATTCTCTAACGGGACTGAAACCGCTCGAACCACATACTCTCAAAATATTCATCTTGGTTATGGTCTTTTAAACCTTGAAGTGGCCGAAAAGTTGTTAATTTTTCAAGGTCATCGCCACTTCAATTTGAGCTTGAATCTGCGTAATTAAAAAGTTATCAATATCCTATTTTGTAACTGCCCCAAAGTATAGGAACTCGTTAGAATATTATAGTATTTGTAGCCCAAGACAAGTACGACTACGAAGACGCTGTTTCTCTTAATACTCACCAAGTGACTTATATACTTTGAGATTCTGTAGTGTTATTGCAATTGCAATATTGTTGGTCATTGTTGAAATCATCTTCTAAATAAATCGGGGATTGTAAGAGATGTGTACCCTTAATGATCTAGGCGTTTCTCGGGTATACCATTTTCGGAAAAACGAACCCGGCGTGGCGCCACCTTACAAAATAAGCTATCTACTTGTGAAATGATCCCAGCAGCACCAACGGGTGATTAAAATAGCCTTAGTTATTCCTTACAATATCAACTATCTGTCTGTTATAGTCCCGTCGAAATCGGGGCTTAAATAAGAATTTAAAAAATAAGAATTTTTGAAACGAAAACATCTCACCGCCAACATGTGGGTAATTTAAATAGACTGAGTTACTCCATAGAACTCCAGAAATCTGCCAGTGGAAGTCCGTCAAAATCGGTGCAGCGGTTCGTTAAAACAGACACTTAATTTTCATTAATGTAATTAGATTCAACAGTTCAAACAATTCAACCGAAATATTACGGCATCTAGTAATACTAATCAATATGACCTCGAATCGTTACCCCGATGTGCTGCTAAGTAAAAGAACTCTTCCTTTAGCCGCACCTATTCATAGAGAGAATTTGTTGGCCCGTTGGAAACCATGTATGGTCCTCCCTTTTTTAAAGCAAAATAAAGAAAAAATGTAAGTTAGTCCATCCGTCACACCCCAATGGAGGGGATTGGGCTGCCCTGGCCGCACAACACGAATGTGAAATCGCTTATCTGGTTCTGTTTTCCTTTCCATTTTGAACACATACTTAATGCTGTATTGTAGAGCATAGAACATTAAAACAAATTCTGTTTTCTCTGGTGTACAATCTTGCCAAATAATAATAATAATGTTTTGTTGTTTATTTTTATTCAAATTTATATTTTTTTGCTTTTCTAACTTCTTTGTTATTATTCTCCGGGTTTTGGTCTTGTAGTGTTATTTTGTTTAAAGTTTGCATGTGCGTTCTAACTGTCGTTTATCTACTTACTGACTACCCACATAAAACAAACTGTTTTTTTTCAAGTAACACTTAAAAATAAAAGAAACATAAAAGCTACATTTATGTTGGAATAATAGGAACTACCTTAAAGCGATTGAAAATTGAAATTATTTATCGTGTGTGGCCAAAAGCTAGGTCGTTTGAGTTGGGCCGAGACAATAAAAACAAATTATGGAAGGGGGCACGCCTCTTTAAAGGAAGAGCTGCAATTAAAAAAAAACCCTTAACATTTTTTTTTTAACAAAAGTTATACTTACATGTTATACTTTTTTGAAATAAAGTTGTTTTTGTGTATTGTTTTTGCAAAATTGATTTTCAGATTCAAAATAAAAAATTAAACCAACAATTTTCTTTTTCAAAATTAAAATAACAACAAATTTCTATCTGTCTGTCTATTTGCCTGTCTGTGTGTCCGTCTATATGTATAAAGATCTGCAGCCTAAACGGCTAAAGTGAAAGAATTATGTTTGGTCCTGCCATATAACCGTTAACAAAATTCTTATTTTTCTCGAAAATAGCTTGGACGACTTTGATGGTAATTGTTGTGAATATTTTTGTAGGTTTCGCCTATAATTTTACCAACACGAAATTTACCGGAAAGCCTATTAACTGCGCCTTTCATATAATGGTTTTGTTTTTTTATTTTTGACCTTCCGATAACGGCACAAAGATTTATTATATAAAAATTTATATTTGGAAAGATCTAGCTTGCTATATACTTTTTGCAGACAATAATTTGATTTTTTTTTTTATTTTTAATAATTTTTTTTTTTTTTTTCAAAATTTTTAAAACTAATTAATACATTTTGTTTTAAATTCTATGATGAGCTATATATTAATAATTTAAAAAAAATTGAACGATGACAAAAATCGCAGTCGTGCAGAATGAACCATTCTATCTGAGTACAAGGCCAAGTCGGTGGCCTAGTCGACCGATAACAGCGTTGCTAGTTTTTCAGGCATTAAAATAAAACTCAAAATATTTCACAATTAACAAAATACGGAACAATTAAAACACAAATTATTTAAAAAAATTCTTTTGCACACTTCTTAGTGTTGCATATCTCTTTTGAACATAATTATACCCTATGATCCAAATAAATAAATTCATCGAAATAGTGTGTGTAAAGTAAACAGAGAACCGGCTTAAAACATCATTAAAATTTAAAGCGGGCTGCATCAAGCTTCAGGCTGACAGCCATACATAACACCATTATTGGTGAATGTATTTTCCTTATTTGGCTAACATTAGCCTGTGGGCCAGTTGGTGTGTGGGCTGAGGACCTCCTCTTTTAAACTGGTACTATCTGCAAACATCTTCTTTTCTTCCAACTTTTCCGGGCAAGCTGTCCCAAATTCAACTTTAAACTGGATTTATGTATTATATTGGGCTCAATTTGGAAAGGTGTTTGGATTGTCGAAATAGAGTGGAATGCCTTTTATTTGCTTCAAAATTTCATTAACAAAAGTTTTAAATCGTTGGTCTTGGGTTTTTAATGAATATCAAGAATGCTAGCTTCCATACATTGCTGGGGTACAGTGAGCGTCAAAAAAATAATGCAATCATTTTTTAATTTTTTTTTCTACATGAAAAAAAACTTAGTTTATTACCTTTCTAGGTTTTTTCATAGTATAAAAAGAATTTCTTACTTGATAAGAAAAAATTCCAATGCCTTTAGATGGTTACACACTTTTAGATGATATTTAGAAGACTGCCTCTGTAGTTGAAGCACTTCAGAGCTCAGAGGTTCTCCTTATTTAATTTCGAACATTAGTTGATTTTGATATTTTAATCCCACAACAGTGAAGACATTTCCATCCTTTCCCCACCTTTTTTTATCATTTAGTTTTGTTTAAGTATAGTAATGTGTATATATAAGAAGATAAAGGATATACAAATTGTCAAAATTAGGGTTTTAACACATCTAGATCAAAAATAAATTGATTGAATTAAACCAACTTTTCCCAGAACTCCTTCGACATTAAATTTCTTTCTTTTAACCTCTAATTTTGTTTATTTACTTCCAGAAATCAGCAATTACTCCTCCTCAATTTAACCGAGTGACTCGGACTTTATTATTTACAGAAGACTGGATATTGAAAAGGGACGTTGAAGATAACCTTACCTTGCCACCATCTAACAGTAATCTACGCAGTGATGAAATTGATAGTGATGTTTAAATATCATGTTTCGGAATTCAATACACCCAGCAACACAATGACATCCAATTTACAAAGATGTTACAAAACATCAAACCAGGACCAAACGCATTCAAAGAAATAATAAACCGCCTTGTAGGGAAAACTCAACCGTTCCCCGATGTTATGATTAAGGACAAAATTGAAGTGATATCCACACATGACATAGTAGAAGCTTTTGCGGAACATTTTGAACAAAATTTCACACTTATCCCATTAACGGAACCGGCATTCTTAGATGAAATCGAGGCATCTATTCAGCAGACTCCGCAGACATGCATAGAAGGAGAACAGTTTGATGACTCTTGGTCAGCGACTAATCCCAGAGACATTGTTAAGTACTGTAATGATCATCAATTCCAAGCCAAAGAAATCCGCCGGACCTGCTGAAGTCTTCAACTATGTCATAAAAACGCTTCCACAAACAGTAATCATACTTCAAGCAATCATCATTAACACCTGCATCAACAAATGCTACTTCCCCCAACAGTAGAAAATGGCCAAAATCGTTGCAATACCTAAGAAAGGCTCGAGAAAACTAATTTCCAACTACAGGCCGGTATCCCTCCTAAATCAAATCAGCAAGATTTTGGATGAAGTCAATAGCAATGATCTCAACCTCATCCCCGACATGCAGTTTGGCTTTCGGGAAAATCACTTGACACTGCATTCATTATTGAAGTTCCAGTCCGAGGGCTGCATAGCTCTAAATAGTCATCGTGCCACAGTTGGTTGCTTTCTGGATGCGGAAAAAGCATTCGACAGCGTGTGATTAATAAGCTTAGGTCATTTGGACTACCTTCATCATTGACACAAATTTTGTTTTCTTTTCTTTTTTCCAGAAAATTCTTTATCCAAATAGGAAGCTGTAACTCGGGATTTGCACACGGTTCAAAATTGGGACCTTTCCTTTTTAAATTGATGACACCCGATCAACCCATGCCAAGAGACTGATGACTCACTTACCAACGACTCCTCAATATCTCCATTCATTGCAGCCCGAAGAGCGGAAAACCAGATTGCCAGACTTTTCGAATACTACAGGAAATTGGGAATCCGGATCAACACAGCCAATTCCAAACTAGTATGCTTCAGAACCAACCATAGCCGTATCCGTTCTACAGCAAATTGAAGAAGCGTGTCCTTGGAGCTCCCTGATGGATCATCAATAGCAGCTAAAGGGAATACAAAATACCTTGAGATCAACTTCAATGAGCTATTTAAATTCAATATGCACCGAACTTATCTTCGATCACCAACAAAAAAACACTACAGCAATACTTGGAGATGGTGATGAAGCCGAAATCAAGCAACTAGACCAGTTTCTAATACAGTCAGCGATTGACCTAATTTCAAAAACCGCCATCCACCATAACCCAAGGATGACCACCCTGGAACGACATCCCTAACCTAGGTATCATAGAACCATGGATATCCTAATCAATGACAACAATGAAGCAGTTTCCCTCTATACTGACACAGGGTCAGCTTTCCAACGAGGCTAAACGCCAACTCACCCCCAACCCACAGAAAAACCCTCACTGGACAACCGGGTCGGAACAACCGGAGATGATCGAAGTCAACCGACTTTTAGTATAATTTATATGTTTATATAAGTTTATATTTATTATTTTGTATAATCAAATCCATTGTATAGCGTTAGGCCCCTTATAATGTGCCAACAAACAAAATCATTATAATCAATTTACGTACGTATAGTTATAACTTAATTTAAGTCAAATTGTATAATTACTTAATTTAAGTCAAATTGTGTATGTTATTATACTCTGTTCAATTTATGCTTTCAGTACAGACCTTATGGAAGAGAGCTTTCAAACACACTGGTACCTGCAAGTGTTTGCATCACACTCAACTTAAGAAATTGCCACTTAAATATAACAGAGAAACCTGAAATGCATTGAAATTGTTGTTGTTATATTTCATTTAACCCACATACATTCCATCAAGACCTCTCTGCTCCTCGTCTGCGAAGAGAGGAGACTGATTATTGATTATCAACTTGCCTCTAGCTAATTGTGTTTATTTAAAAAAAAGCACTACTGCAGAGTTACCATTCGCCATTAATGGAAACTATAAATTATAATACCTTTTTCTTTGATTTTTGTTATAAAAGTTCCAGAATTGAAGCTTTCTTAGAACGAATGAGAGCATATTTTGAGTTAACAGAAGAAGGTGTTGTCGCTATGTTTTTTTTTTTGCCTACATATTTTCGTTTTCATTTTTCTTTAAAAAACGGTTTAAAGAAAGATACATATATGAGGTAATAATCAAACATGACATTAATATTGAGAAAATTGTTATTCAGGAAGATGTATGTAGGTAGCCTAAGTTATTTTACTTCAAAATATTTTCGAATATTGTTGTTAAAAAACTTTTGTATTTAAAACCCGTTCCTACGATTTTGAAACTAAAATCCTGCTCCTTCAATTTTTTTAAAGAAATAAAATGGCGTTAAAATTTTTCCGCTAAAAACTATTTTACGTACTTTTTTCGACAAACCAAAAGTCAAAATAAAAACTTTGTAATTCCTTTAATATTTTTCAAATTTTATTCGAGCTGTGACTGTCGTGCAGTTAATGTATTTAACCAAGAATTTCTATTTGAGCAAGTTTTTTTTGGAGTGCGGTTTATAAATCCATTAATTAATTACAAATTGTTGGTTGAGATTATGCCTTCTGGGGAACTCTTAAAAAAACGCGCCTACTATCTACCCTCTTGGTCGTGTGGAAAAAGATAGATTTAATTTAATTTAATTTTTTTTAGACTTAGTTTACGGTTTACGGTTTCCATGTTTCTGTTTTCATAAAACTTGAACAGTTGGTAACAATATCTACATTTGTGGGAGAATTATACCAATTTCTAATGCCCAGTATGGCAACCATTTGAGAGTTTTAAAATGGAGATAGCTTATTGAAATCCATAACAGAAAGGGTGAAAGGCAAATATCCTATCTTCCCTGTACTGAAAATATAAATTGAATAGAGTATAATGTTCATTAAAAATCTGAAATCTTGTTTTTGCATTTTTCCAGGAAATGAACGGAAATTTTTTAATTTATTTTATTAAGATCTTGGCAATTAGGGAAATTCTTAAAAAATACTGCTTAGAAAATCAATGGCATTTGCATCTAATATCAATCTCTAAAAAAATATGGCAAACAACCAAGTCATCTCAAATTATGTACAATGTATCAAAAAAAAAAAAATAACATTACATCAACAACAAAGTTTAATTCAATTACATTATTCCTGAGTGAAAGTTTTTTTGTTCCCAACTCTTTTACTCATCTTCATCAAAGATTTGATCCATAACTTGTAGAACCTTCAAACGGAACTTTCTATTCTGTCTACTGTTCATTTTGCGTACATCACGCAGCAGACTTTTAAAAAAAGCCATGTCCGAATCTATAACATCTTCATCTTCGTTGAGTTTGAAACGCTTTTTCGTCAAAAGTGAATCAGCTTCGTTCGGCAAAGGTGAATCAGCTTCGTCGAATAACCCAAAAGCTTCTTTGTTATTTGGCTGTACTTTGTCGCCAATATCTGCCTCAGGGTTAACACTTATTCGCCGTTTAATAGTAGGTTTTGTTTTAGCATTATTTTGTACGGTATTGGTTGATTCACATTCATCAAGGAATGCACCCGGTTTAGAATCATCTTCTGATCCATATTCAGAAGCCCTATTGTCATCTGTATCGGAATTAATTTCACAAAGTTTTGATTCCTTTAAAAATGGCACTACAAAACCAAGATATGATGCCAGGTAGTACGGTCTACTGCTTATTGAGATACTTCTGCTATCACTTGAATGCCTGCTCGTCCTCATCTTTCGGCTTCTGATGAAAGCAATTCGAATATTCCTCCATCGCTCACGACAGACTTCCACTAAAAAATAAATTGTTTCGAAAATGTCTTATATTTCAATGAGCAAAATTACCTGTTTCATTGATATTTTCGGATATATTATTCCACGCTAATGTAACCAAGTTTTTATTTCTGTAGCCCGTTAGTGAAGTATTCCAAATGCATGGATAGCCTTCCACTATTTTCACAAATTTAACATTTAATAAGTGTTCGGCACTCATGTTAAAAAATTGTTTTGCTTAGCCACTCTCGCTTCACGAACAAAATTAGACGAAATCAGTGCAACAACTGGCGTACACATGTAAACAATGAACAATCTTTCCCTGGGACAAATATAGACTTTTCCTCGTGCCGACTCCGACTGCTAGGCTCGGTGCTCTCCTATTTGCTCATTGCTCCTTTCAATTCTCACAGACAGAGACAGGAACATAACATTGGTTGTGGTTGTAGTTGTGATATTCATGCCACACGCAAGTGGGAAAATCCTTAAAGAATCTGTTTGGTGTATCGATCGAGTCTCGTTTTTTGTACACATATAAACACATAAATATAATGTATGTAAGTAGCTACATTACACGCGGCTAACAGATGCGCAAGCTACGCAACTAAACGTAGGAAAAGGAAACCTACGTTCAGATTTCTGTTCAAATAAAAAAAATCAATACCAAATACCAACCCCTTTACGCTTCATAAGTCTGAAGAGTGATTAAAAGTTAAAACATTAGACAACTTGAAGGGAAAAATACATAAATAAGAACACTTAAATTTATTATAAAAGGAGTTTTTAATATTTATTCAAACACAACAAAAAAAAATGGGCAATTCCATTGCACCGGAGGAGCCTCAAACATGCGTCGCGAACGAACCAAATTACCAAATTGAACTGCTTTGAAGGAAACTCACTGTAGCAATAAAATTAGAAAAAATGCTGATGTAGAATATCCATGCCAGTTGCATATTTGTTGTGCACTTCTTGGAAAAAATATTTTTTACAATAATGCTGAATGCTGAGTGTTTATTTGTTATGTTTCTATTGGTCCATAAACTATAGCTCTTTGCACTCTACAGGATCGCTCGAAGGGTAAGCATAGTTGAAATGCGTGGAATGATGTTTTAACTTCATCGAAATCAAAGAACACTTGTTAGTAAGTGGGTAATTGGTACTAAGTTGGAAAATTTATTTAAAATAAATATTAAAAACCAGCGTAGCGTACAATAGAAGTTTTTTAATACTTTTTTTTTTTTAAACACACTCGCTCCTCCGAACATTACACTTTGTTTGACATAAGAAATAATTTTATTCTTAAAAATTAATAGTGTGCTTGTAGCTTTATATCTTAACTTAAAGAATATTTTCCGTGTAAGCCCAGAACTTCCAGCATTCTCAATCATCAGAATCCACTTCCAGAATGGAATCCACAGTTTGACAAATCAGATTGGTTTTCTTTTTCTAAAATAAATGTACTCTTCTGATTTTTACTGCAGTCATAAAGTACCGTTTTGAAATTGAATTGTGGAGGTAAACTGTTTTGTAAATTATTATTTTATATTTAAAAGTAAATAAAAGGATTACAAAATTTGTAAAATTATTGTTTTTTTTTACTACCTACGTTTTTACTACATTTTTTTCCCTAAACACTACGTTTTCAATCAGCTGGGGGGTATGATTTAAATTCCGTTAAATTTGTTTTTATGTGTTTTTACAGATTTTGTTATTTAAATGAAGCGATTTTTATCGAGGACCTTAATTTATTACTGATAAACAACAATTGTAGGCGCTGGTTTATAGTTGGTGATATAAATATAGATTTGTTGTCTTTTTTTCTTATAATTAACGCGCTCATAAGGGACTATTTGTTTCCCTTTTAATGTAGAGCACACTACACGGGCATTAGGATTCCTTAATATTTGAAAATTAAACGTCATTATTTTCAGCCCATGGTCTAATATTGTGTATAAATGTACCTACCAACAAGAATAATTCCATCATCCAATGATGATCATATTTTTAGCAAGAATTGATATAAAATCTAATTAAATTCTAACTAGTGTAGGATGCGATGAAATTAAGACACCCTCTTTCCTAAAACGACAATTAACAAGTGACTCTTTATTATCCGTACATAATTTACATAGATTAACGGATAAGTCATACCTATACTTACATTATACTTCAAATTTTGCCCATGAAGTTATTTTGAGATTCTGCAGAGAACTTTTTCAATTTTTTTTTAGCTCAAAAATTAACGGTACCTGTCATATAACCGTTATGTAAAAGCTTATTTTTCTCGAAAACGGCTCCAAAATTGTTTATGAACAAAATTCAGTGCACTATTGTAGGTAAGCGTTATATTTTGGAGGAAAACAAGTTTAAATGGTGGGCTAAAAATGGTACCTCCGATAAGACCAGTTTTCATCGACTTTTCGAACTGCTTAACCGATTACAATTAAAATTGATATTCAGGAAGATTTAAATAGCCAAAATAATTTCAAATTAAAATATTTTCAAAAACTTTTTTTTTTATTTTTTAATATTTTTTTTTTTTTTTTTGAAAAACTAATATTTAGAAAACGGTCAATTTTTTGTTTTAATTTTGTTCTTAAATGTAAGTTATTTTTGTTCTTAAGTTTGCATTATTTTAGTTCGCCTTCAAACTACTTTCGAAATTTTATCAAAACAAAACAAAATTGTCAAAGCAATCGAACGATAGAATCGGTATAAACTCTTAACCAGTTTTCAAGAATCAAATAAGAGCTAAGCAGCTGAAAACTAGTTATGGCAATTTGCTCATGGAAAACCTTTTTTCTTATTTTACTTTGATTAGTTTCTTTAAAATTAAATCATAAGCAAGTCATATAATGATCTGAAAGTGTTATATCAGATACTGTACTAGTGTAGGCCTTAATCCATGTAACTGTAGTGTTATTTACATAATTCTAATCATTAAACGTATGTTAGCTTTAATCCATGCGACCGAAGTGTTACTTGCACAATTCTATGTACAATAAATGTTCTTTTCACATCGAAGGCCTTGTAAATAATATGTAGTACTATGTTTATATCGCATATTTTAAGCATATTCTTAATCTCCAAACTGTTAAATCGTATTATTTCAAAAATGTTAAACCTATGTAGGTATAATGTAAGTATAGGTATGACTTATCCGTTAATCTATGTAAATTATGTACGGATAATAAAGAGTCACTTGTTAATTGTCGTTTTAGGAAAGAGGGTGTCTTAATTTCATCGCATCCTACACTAGTTAGAATTTAATTAGATTTTATATCAATTCTTTCTAAAAATATGATCATCATTGGATGATGGAATTATTCTTGTTGGTAGGTACATTTATACACAATATTAGACCATGGGCTGAAAATAATGACGTTTAATTTTCAAATATTAAGGAATCCTAATGCCCGTGTAGTGTGCTCTACATTAAAAGGGAAACAAATAGTCCCTTATGAGCGCGTTAATTATAAGAAAAAAAGACAACAAATCTATATTTATATCACCAACTATAAACCAGCGCCTACAATTGTTGTTTATCAGTAATAAATTAAGGTCCTCGATAAAAATCGCTTCATTTAAATAACAAAATCTGTAAAAACACATAAAAACAAATTTAACGGAATTTAAATCATACCCCCCAGCTGATTGAAAACGTAGTGTTTAGGGAAAAAAATGTAGTAAAAACGTAGGTAGTAAAAAAAAACAATAATTTTACAAATTTTGTAATCCTTTTATTTACTTTTAAATATAAAATAATAATTTACAAAACAGTTTACCTCCACAATTCAATTTCAAAACGGTACTTTATGACTGCAGTAAAAATCAGAAGAGTACATTTATTTTAGAAAAAGAAAACCAATCTGATTTGTCAAACTGTGGATTCCATTCTGGAAGTGGATTCTGATGATTGAGAATGCTGGAAGTTCTGGGCTTACACGGAAAATATTCTTTAAGTTAAGATATAAAGCTACAAGCACACTATTAATTTTTAAGAATAAAATTATTTCTTATGTCAAACAAAGTGTAATGTTCGGAGGAGCGAGTGTGTTTAAAAAAAAAAAAGTATTAAAAAACTTCTATTGTACGCTACGCTGGTTTTTAATATTTATTTTAAATAAATTTTCCAACTTAGTACCAATTACCCACTTACTAACAAGTGTTCTTTGATTTCGATGAAGTTAAAACATCATTCCACGCATTTCAACTATGCTTACCCTTCGAGCGATCCTGTAGAGTGCAAAGAGCTATAGTTTATGGACCAACATAACAAATAAACACTCAGCATTCAGCATTATTGTAAAAAATATTTTTTCCAAGAAGTGCACAACAAATATGCAACTGGCATGGATATTCTACATCAGCATTTTTTCTAATTTTATTGCTACAGTGAGTTTCCTTCAAAGCAGTTCAATTTGGTAATTTGGTTCGTTCGCGACGCATGTTTGAGGCTCCTCCGGTGCAATGGAATTGCCCATTTTTTTTTGTTGTGTTTGAATAAATATTAAAAACTCCTTTTATAATAAATTTAAGTGTTCTTATTTATGTATTTTTCCCTTTAAGTTGTCTAATGTTTTAACTTTTAATCACTCTTCAGACTTATGAAGCGTAAAGGGGTTGGTATTTGGTATTGATTTTTTTTATTTGAACAGAAATCTGAACGTAGGTTTCCTTTTCCTACGTTTAGTTGCGTAGCTTGCGCATCTGTTAGCCGCGTGTAATGTAGCTACTTACATACATTATATTTATGTGTTTATATGTGTACAAAAAACGAGACTCGATCGATACACCAAACAGATTCTTTAAGGATTTTCCCACTTGCGTGTGGCATGAATATCACAACTACAACCACAACCAATGTTATGTTCCTGTCTCTGTCTGTGAGAATTGAAAGGAGCAATGAGCAAATAGGAGAGCACCGAGCCTAGCAGTCGGAGTCGGCACGAGGAAAAGTCTATATTTGTCCCAGGGAAAGATTGTTCATTGTTTACATGTGTACGCCAGTTGTTGCACTGATTTCGTCTAATTTTGTTCGTGAAGCGAGAGTGGCTAAGCAAAACAATTTTTTAACATGAGTGCCGAACACTTATTAAATGTTAAATTTGTGAAAATAGTGGAAGGCTATCCATGCATTTGGAATACTTCACTAACGGGCTACAGAAATAAAAACTTGGTTACATTAGCGTGGAATAATATATCCGAAAATATCAATGAAACAGGTAATTTTGCTCATTGAAATATAAGACATTTTCGAAACAATTTATTTTTTAGTGGAAGTCTGTCGTGAGCGATGGAGGAATATTCGAATTGCTTTCATCAGAAGCCGAAAGATGAGGACGAGCAGGCATTCAAGTGATAGCAGAAGTATCTCAATAAGCAGTAGACCGTACTACCTGGCATCATATCTTGGTTTTGTAGTGCCATTTTTAAAGGAATCAAAACTTTGTGAAATTAATTCCGATACAGATGACAATAGGGCTTCTGAATATGGATCAGAAGATGATTCTAAACCGGGTGCATTCCTTGATGAATGTGAATCAACCAATACCGTACAAAATAATGCTAAAACAAAACCTACTATTAAACGGCGAATAAGTGTTAACCCTGAGGCAGATATTGGCGACAAAGTACAGCCAAATAACAAAGAAGCTTTTGGGTTATTCGACGAAGCTGATTCACCTTTGCCGAACGAAGCTGATTCACTTTTGACGAAAAAGCGTTTCAAACTCAACGAAGATGAAGATGTTATAGATTCGGACATGGCTTTTTTTAAAAGTCTGCTGCGTGATGTACGCAAAATGAACAGTAGACAGAATAGAAAGTTCCGTTTGAAGGTTCTACAAGTTATGGATCAAATCTTTGATGAAGATGAGTAAAAGAGTTGGGAACAAAAAAACTTTCACTCAGGAATAATGTAATTGAATTAAACTTTGTTGTTGATGTAATGTTATTTTTTTTTTTTTGATACATTGTACATAATTTGAGATGACTTGGTTGTTTGCCATATTTTTTTAGAGATTGATATTAGATGCAAATGCCATTGATTTTCTAAGCAGTATTTTTTAAGAATTTCCCTAATTGCCAAGATCTTAATAAAATAAATTAAAAAATTTCCGTTCATTTCCTGGAAAAATGCAAAAACAAGATTTCAGATTTTTAATGAACATTATACTCTATTCAATTTATATTTTCAGTACAGGGAAGATAGGATATTTGCCTTTCACCCTTTCTGTTATGGATTTCAATAAGCTATCTCCATTTTAAAACTCTCAAATGGTTGCCATACTGGGCATTAGAAATTGGTATAATTCTCCCACAAATGTAGATATTGTTACCAACTGTTCAAGTTTTATGAAAACAGAAACATGGAAACCGTAAACCGTAAACTAAGTCTAAAAAAAATTAAATTAAATTAAATCTATCTTTTTCCACACGACCAAGAGGGTAGATAGTAGGCGCGTTTTTTTAAGAGTTCCCCAGAAGGCATAATCTCAACCAACAATTTGTAATTAATTAATGGATTTATAAACCGCACTCCAAAAAAAACTTGCTCAAATAGAAATTCTTGGTTAAATACATTAACTGCACGACAGTCACAGCTCGAATAAAATTTGAAAAATATTAAAGGAATTACAAAGTTTTTATTTTGACTTTTGGTTTGTCGAAAAAAGTACGTAAAATAGTTTTTAGCGGAAAAATTTTAACGCCATTTTATTTCTTTAAAAAAATTGAAGGAGCAGGATTTTAGTTTCAAAATCGTAGGAACGGGTTTTAAATACAAAAGTTTTTTAACAACAATATTCGAAAATATTTTGAAGTAAAATAACTTAGGCTACCTACATACATCTTCCTGAATAACAATTTTCTCAATATTAATGTCATGTTTGATTATTACCTCATATATGTATCTTTCTTTAAACCGTTTTTTAAAGAAAAATGAAAACGAAAATATGTAGGCAAAAAAAAAAACATAGCGACAACACCTTCTTCTGTTAACTCAAAATATGCTCTCATTCGTTCTAAGAAAGCTTCAATTCTGGAACTTTTATAACAAAAATCAAAGAAAAAGGTATTATAATTTATAGTTTCCATTAATGGCGAATGGTAACTCTGCAGTAATGCTTTTTTTTAAATAAACACAATTAGCTAGAGGCAAGTTGATAATCAATAATCAGTCTCCTCTCTTCGCAGACGAGGAGCAGAGAGGTCTTGATGGAATGTATGTGGGTTAAATGAAATATAACAACAACAATTTCAATGCATTTCAGGTTTCTCTGTTATATTTAAGTGGCAATTTCTTAAGTTGAGTGTGATGCAAACACTTGCAGGTACCAGTGTGTTTGAAAGCTCTCTTCCATAAGGTCTGAACTGAAAGCATAAATTGAACAGAGTATAATAACATACACAATTTGACTTAAATTAAATAATTATACAATTTGACTTAAATTAAGTTATAACTATACGTACGTAAATTGATTATAATGATTTTGTTTGTTGGCACATTATAAGGGGCCTTACGCTATACAATGGATTTGATTATACAAAATAATAAATATAAACTTATATAAACATAAAAATTATACTAAAAGTCGGTTGACTTCGATCTTCTCCGGTTGTTCCGACCCGGTTGTCCAGTGAGGGTTTTTCTGTGGGTTTGGGGGTGAGTTGGCATTTAGCCGCGTTGGAAAGCTGACCCTGTGCCAGTATAGAGGGAAACTGCTTCATTGTTGTCATTGATTAGGATATCCATGGTTCTATGATACCTAGGTTAGGGATGTCGTTCCAGGGTGGTCATCCTTGGGTTATGGTGGATGGCGGTTTTTGAAATTAGGTCAATCGCTGACTGTATTAGAAACTGGTCTAGTTGCTTGATTTCGGCTTCATCACCATCTCCAAGTATTGCTGTAGTGTTTTTTTGTTGGTGATTGAAGATAAGTTCGGTGCATATTGAATTTAAATAGCTCATTGAAGTTGATCTCAAGGTATTTGGTATTCCCTTTAGCTGCTATTGATGATCCATCAGGGAGCTCCAAGGACACGCTTCTTCAATTTGCTGCAGAACGGATACGGCTATGGTTGGTTCTGAAGCATACTAGTTTGGAATTGGCTGTGTTGATCCGGATTCCCAATTTCCTGTAGTATTCGAAAAGTCTGGCAATCTGGTTTTCCACTCTTCGGGCTGCAATGAATGGAGATATTGAGGAGTCGTTGGTAAGTGAGTCATCAGTCTCTTGGCATGGGTTGATCGGGTGTCATCAATTTAAAAAGGAAAGGTCCCAATTTTGAACCGTGTGCAACTCCCGAGTTACAGCTTCCTATTTGGATAAAGATGAAGGTAGTCCAAATGACCTAAGCTTATTAATCACACGCTGTCGAATGCTTTTTCCGCATCCAGAAAGCAACCAACTGTGGCACGATGACTATTTAGGGCTATGCAGACCTCGGACTGGAACTTCAATAATGAATGCAGTGTCAAGGGATTTTCCCGAAAGCCAAACTGCATGTCGGGGATGAGGTTCAGATCATTGCTATTGACTTCATCTAAAATCTTGCTGATGTGATTTAGGAGGGTTACCGGCCTGTAGTTGGAAATTAGTTTTCTCGAGCCTTTCTTAGGTATTGCAACGATTTTGGTCATTTTCTACTGTTGGGGTAGGTAGCATTTGTTGATGCAATTGTTAATGATGATTGCTAGAAATATGATTACTGTTTGTGGAAGCTTTTTGATAACGTAATTGGATACTCCACCAGGTCTGGCGGATTTCTTTGGTTAGGAATTTATGATAATTTCGGATATCTCTTCGAATTGCAGTACTTAACGATGTCCCTTGGATTACTCGCTAGACAAGCGTCATTAAACTGTACTCCTTTGCATGACTGCGGAGTCTGCTGCCTCGATTTCATCTAAAAATACTGGTTCCGTTGATGGGATGGGTGTGAAATGTTGTTGAAAGTGAATTCCTGACATTGCAGGTCAAACCGCCAACACTCTAGGCTTGTTTCTCTCCTCCGTCATGAAAAAAAAATCTTTTGTATTATATAGATTTTTATGTTTCAAAAGCATTCGAAAGTTTTTACCAAGCGCTTTTTTCGAAAATGCGCCTTCGTGCATTTGGACTCCTTTAAACTCTTATTCGTTGGATTAGTAAATTAATTATCTTTTGACCGCTACAAGCAGGAAATATTAGATGAATTCATGTCTGATATTCACAAAATAACTGCTGGTGTGCCACGAGGCTCTACATCCTCCCCAGTCCAGTACTTATACTTATATTTAATTTACGAATGACAGGAAGTCTTATTTTGAAAACTGTTAATGATTGGCGTCTTTATTTCGGCATGCGGAGTTCAAGAAATACTTCCTCACTTAGTTCTATAAAAATTAAAAATGTTAAGGTATCTTATTTATTACAGTTATCACAAAGACAAGGATTCTTTAATGATCTTATCACTTTTCTAATGTTTTTATCTTTATTAACCACTCTTTAACTTAGATGTATACATAAGTGGGAACACCCAAAATTTTGTGTATATTTTACTTTTAGTTTGGAACAAGTTAAGAAAGTTAAAATAGTAATTTTAAATTAAGGCAATACTATATCGTATAAAATAAAAATAAATGTTTCACTTATAAAACGTACAACTTTAATTAAGAAGACAATTTTTTCGCACCGGTATCATTCAATTCACTCAGTTTCTATAAAATATATTTTAATATATATAAAAGGAATGTTAAATATTTTGTCCAACTATTATTTAATAAACTCAGGAACAAATATTATGCTACGGACTCGTTGGTTCTGGTTTTTGAATAAACTTCTCCGTAACCGAACTTATATGTTGTTGGTGAGTATGAGTACTGTGGTTAGATCTTGTTGTATGGCATTGCCTATAGTGGTTCTCAGTATCGTTTTCATCCTCATCGAATAAAAATTCGAGCAGTTCTAAGACTTTACGTTTAAAAACACGCTGTTTTCTATCCGAAAGCTTATTCACATCGGTTAACAAGCTTCGAAGAAATAGACTATTCGATTCGGATTGCTCTTCTTTGTGTTTAGCTTGATGATAAGTAATGTCTTCTGCATATTCACTGGATCTCTCGAGCAATGAAATCGGACTTAATTTTACAACTGGACAATAGCTGGGTACCTCATTCTCTTCTGGTAGATTTTCCCAGTTATGTATTTGTTCATTATTGTCACTGACTATGTCTTCAGTCGATGGAATTTGAGAGACATCATTTGCTGATGGACTCTTACAAGGTGGCACTATAGATGAATAGGAATTTTCCTCAGCCGAATAGTTTTCTGTGGATACAACAGTACTAATTTTTGGGCGTGCTGAAACATTTCGTCTAGAAGAACGTCCTCTTGATTCAGTATATGGCTGTATGTGACCCCTCAAAAAACTCATTTCATTTCTAAGATGCCAATGTCTCTTTTTTACTTTGTGACAACGCTCTTCACGTAACAGCCTTGCGTAGCAGTTTCGCAATGTGGTCCATTTAAGCTTGCATTCACGTACTGAAAGATAAACAAAATATATCTATTATCGATTTATCATCGTTAATAGTAAAAACGAAAAAAAAATTAATATTCAATAGAAGGGGCAGTTCCCCCCCCCATGGCAGTGCCATGAAAGTGCTATGAAAAGTACTGATGCTGGACCGATCAGAAATGAAATCAGAGTGGAGAGTTGGCACGGTTATAGTACATATATCAACAGGTGAAGCCGTGACTGGAAAGGATGGCGAATGCTCAGGGAATTCCTTGACCCAAATCCTTTAACAACGCTCAAAAGCAACTTCTTGTGTATTACGAAAAATTCTATACCAATGATGACAGTAGTATGACGGATTTTTAAATAAACTGTTTCCTTAGCGGAACTGACAAAATTTGTGCTGCAGTGAAAAACTCCTAAAAGGAAAAGCGTTTGGGGCAGATATCTACGCTTAGAGTTCTGAAACGATTCTCAACTTCAACATTATCAGAAATGATCAAATTTCTACTCCATTGAGGGAAAGCCAGTTTTTCTTCATGCACAAGGGGAAGGATAGCTAAGTAGAATATCTAAAAAAATTCTTTAGGACTTTTAGCAACGTCTTGAAATATGAGTTCGTTTAACAGAGGGTGATTTGTGATAACTCATAAGCTTACCGACACCGCAAAAAACATTTCGGTTTCAACGCTGCAACTGCTAAAAATTAATAGTTGCGGAAGCAGAAGTTTGTCCTTAAACAACCGAAGAGCATTAAACTTTGTAATTCTTCATCCGAACAACAGGGAAAACGGAAACGAATATGAGGGAATTACTATCATCGGCAGACAAATTAAGTGGATTAGAAATCTTTGACAAGAAATCATTGATAAAATCAGGAAGAGATTCGAAAAAATCGTATTTAGTAGTATATTGGGGGCTGGTTGGAGTAGTTCTTACTGGTTCCAAGTTCATATTTTTTAAGGTCCTAGATATCTAAGGTATCTAGATATTTTCTTAATATGTATGTAGGAATCATAAAAGTCAGTTTATACATTCCGTGAAAAAAATTTACCGTAATACTCGCACTGCAATGAATACTCATCAATTTACCCCTGAGCCCAACTTGGAACGTACAGTCAAATACAGATATTCTTTTTTTAGTCGTACCACACGAATGTGGAATGCATTGCCCGCCTCTGTTTTTCCCTCCCATTTCGAAATGCAGAAGTTTAAAACGAATGTGCATCGTTACCTCCTCTTACATCCTTCCCTAATTACCTTCCACTGTGTTTAATCAACATTATTAGGGTATTCATAATTTCTTAAGTGCGGGCTAATTATAAAAAAAAGTTTAAATGGTACCAGGTTTTAACAGCTTCTAAATCTTCATATTTTAATCGGTGAACAATGGCTTTAGCAATAACATCACCGCGTTGTTCAGCTTACTCCATTATGGAGTTTTTAAATGAAATGGTTGATACAAGCCGTATAGGACGGCGAGATCTACCACAAAATATCAACAAAATTCAGTCTTTTTGAAATGAAAATTCTCCACTTCATCGAGGTGGGCTAAGAGATGCATATGCCTCTAGCTTTTTGCTGTCTCTTGGCCGCAACAACATTACATTGGCGCGTGTATTCCTTGCGTCACTCTTTGGTGAACGGCAACAGATTTTTTTCTTTTTAAAAGTGCAATATTTCCATAATCTTTTTCATGGCTGGAATCCATTAAAGTTTCCACCTTTACAATGTTACCACGTTTTGACGTTTTACATATGAAACAATAATTATTTAGTTCTAACTCCATCTTATCAAATTCGCCTTAAATATTACGGAGAAACCTTGTACGACGTCTGTACCAGACCCAGACAATATATATATATGTTATCCGGCTGCAATGCAGCGCTTCAACTCCTTCTGGAGCATAGGGCAGGCATAGACCCAGACAAAACATTTCTAAATTATGATAAAATTGCTATATATTATATTTTGGGCGCACCAAATGCAAATTTTCAAGTTTTATTATTACTTATTATTATGCTGGATTCAAAATATATTTTCAATTAATATTGATGTTAATTATAAAAAAATTGTTAAAAATTATTGTAAAAAAAGAAAACTTGTGTATAACATATTCGTTTTTCTTTTATTAGATCCAGCACTAAAGTTACCCTTAAATGATGTGCCATATACCTATGTTTGCTTCAACTTAATGTTTTGGTTTTTAACACACTTATACCCTTTTTTTACCATACACATCAAGAGCCTTCATTTTCATTATAAATCAAAGGTTTTTGAACAGTTACATCACTGACATTATTATTTTATGTTTTTTTTATATTTATATAAACTAAGACTTCATTCTCACAAATACTCTGTATAATTTGATTGATTGACCCAACCCAACAGACAGAATTTTGCCAGTAACTCAAATACTTTCTCTATCATCGTAATGTCATGTTTGATTGTTATCTCAAAATTCTTATTCTGCGTAACTTGCTTAAAGAAGCTGTTAGTTTGGCCTGTAGAATACACTGCTATTTGACAATATTGCAATTTTTACGGTGGATTTTTGTAACTTACACTTTTTAACGAATTGATTTTTTCTCTAAAAAGGTGAAACCGCTTGTGTTTTAGCGTCGTCACTTTTTATTGTATAACATAATTATCAAATAATCGTTCTTTTATTGATACAAACATTCAAAACGACGAACTTTTTATAATTAACTCTAACGAAAATCAAAACCTATACAAATGTTATCAAAAAAAATCAAATATGGGAAGAAATTGAAAAATAAAAGTGTATTTTTTTTTATTTTGACAGCAGAGAAAATAAAACGCAATATGTTTTCCTTTCCTTAAAGAAAAAATGGGCACGACTGGGTCGCACGTACTTGCTCTTATATGCCTGATTACATTGGAAACCAAGATCTTTGACAGAAACAAGTAACATTTACGTTGAAAATAGCACAGTTTGAACTTATAAAAAGTATCAAAACCACAATACTTAACGGTTTTTAGTCTTAAATAACAAAGAATTTATGAAAAAAATATTTTGAAAATTGTAGGACCGGTTTTGATAAAATCCTGTTTTTTATTTATAGTTTTTTTTGAATTTTTTTTGTTAAAATTTTGGTATGCAGTTTTTTAGAATTTATTAATATACATGTGGATATAAAATTTAAAATATTTTTTTTATTAGTTTTAAAAATATTGATTTTTCAAAAATTAATTTTTATTAGAAAAAAAAGTGATTAAAAAATTGGATATGCAGAATTAATAAGGCTACTTAGGTCTTTTCAAATATAAAATTTGACAGAAGTCCAAATACCCGTTAACGAGAAAACCCAAAATTAAAAAAAACCGTCATATAAAAGGTCCCGTTAATAGACTTTTCCCGTATATGTGGTTCTAACCAGATGATAGCCAATGTCATCAAAGAAATTCTCAAAAAATTTCATAAAAATCGTTGGAGCCGTTTTCGAGAAAAATAAGCTTTTCCTAAACGGTCATATGGCAGGTACCGTTATTTTTAGGCCTAAAAATAAAATTTCAATTTCTCCTCTGGGGAATGCCAAAATAATCCTACACACTAAATTTGAAGATAATCGCTTTAGCCGTTTAGGCTGCAGCTCGTTATACATACTGACAGACAGACCGACATTTCTTCTCGATCACTTTTTTAGACTTCTCTATGATCGTAATGTCATGCTTGATTGTTATCTCAATTTTTTTAATATTCACGAATCCAAAACTTGCCTTAAGTCCTATAATCGCAAGCCTCTCGGCTGGAATTTATTCGAGCTAGCCGAATAATGGCAATCCCTCATCTTTATAAAAAAGCTAAATTCTTGGCCATAATATTAAATTATATGCGTTTTATTTCTTCTTGAAAACCACACATCTAAAAAACACCCTTTATATACATACATATGCAGCCACTTAGCAATTATCTAGCACAAGAACAAGTTCTTGCGACCCAGTCGTGCATTATTTTAAATTTTATTTGCCCGCATTTATTTATTTCGTATTTTTCAATCAAAAGTCGACTACAGACTGAAGTTTTTTTTTTTAGACAAAATCAATTTAAATGCTTTGATTTTTTTAATTCTTCTCGGTGATTCTCACATAATAGTGCGACTACGGGAGCGGTCTTTTCTGAGGAATAAAATACTAAGCAATTTTTAGTTCTTGTTGATTTTCATCAATTTGTGTGACCTTTTCCATATAAAATTAAAAATTCTTCTGTGATGTTGCTTAGCAAACAACAAATGTATGTTTTGTTTATTACTGGCAATTATGATACATAAACGTAAATATTGCAGTCATACATGATATTTAAAATCATTAGTGGCAGAAATGCGTTCCACTGCTTCCAATTCAAATTTACTACCTTAAATGATCTTTTAAAAAAGTAGACAAGAAAAATCAGTTTTTTTGCAAGTTATGTACATATCTCGATTGTACATTCAGACACTGTTTTTCTAGGTCCGTTAAAACAATTTTATTTAATTAAGAAAACGAAATAGAACTTAACCCTTTTTAATTAATATTAAATAACGTTTGGTAGTGTAAAAATCTAAAAAAAAAAATTAAATGTTCCCCCTAGACCCTACCCAGAATGTACCTAAGCGAAATATACATACTTGGACGATTCATCTCTAGTGCTATTTCACTCCAAAGTCCATCTAGCAACTTCTGGTGTTTCTTCTTTCCTCGTTTTGGTCTCAAGCCATAGATAAGCGGTCTTTCTCTGACCAAAGAAATCAGCTTTTCCACATTCTTGTGCTCCATAGTCCTACGGTGCTGTCCTCCAAGCTCCAACCTCCTACGACCAACGCACTCAAAAAGCAACTGCACTCCTCAACTGCCGGGCTGGCTGAATGAAGTTTGCTGAGGCAGTGAGACAACTTTCGTTGTTTTTTCACTGTTTTTTGCGTCGCTTTTCAGCTCTTCCTATGATGGTGATGATGATGTGAACTGTGCTTTGGATGTTTGCTTTGCTGGTGAAAACAGTTTTCTCATATATTCTGTGTGATAGTGAATGTGCTTTCAGATACAAAATGTACCACATACGAGGCACGATGCACGAATACTACATCAGAATGGTTTGCATTGAATTGTTGGACACAAATCGAAAACTTTAGCGCAAAAAACTTGTTTTTGTTTCCTTACTGTTAATGGCTGCCATTTTGGCTCAGTCACAAACAAGCGATTCTTTTATTGTCAATGGGTTTTATTTATTTTGTGCTTATGACTTATGACGATGATGAGTATGTAAGTATGTAGGTTCTTAGGTGTCTACCTTACCTACATAACCTACCTACCTCCATATAAGTTCGAAGTGGTTCAGTCTTAAGTGAGCTCGCCGCAACAGTAGATTTTGTTAAATAATGTGTTTAATTTTATTCAGGTTTGATTACTTTTGCGTTGAGTTGATGGCTGATATTGGTAGATAAGGTTGTTTTGGGTTGGCATTTGGCATGTAATTAGGATACATATTATAGGTACCTACGTAATCTTTTGTTTTGGTCGCGCGACAAGCTTCTTCTTCAAGTTATTGTTTGAAGCGGAAGTTAGTCAAGCAAATAAAAAAAGTATGGGAATGTACCTACACATACGTATCTAGATATTTTCTTAATATGTATTGTGATGTGGCAACAAGTTTAGATACATTTTGTAAATTAACGCCATCTGTTGGATTCATTGTGTACAACAACCAACATTTATTGTGTACAACAACCACCATTTATTGTGTACAACAACCATGCCCCTAGAAGTATGCTACATATTTGCAACATGTTTTAACTTAGTACTAAATCGAACTTGACGAAACAATTCGAGACTCGGATTAGTACCGAAAGCTTAGATTGTGCCAGAACCAGACAGAAGCTTCCAGAAGCTTTTAAAGTTGTATAAATACAAGAGTAGATTGCATTGAGAGTTCAGTTTATTTTCGAAAGTGGAATTGTTAACAACTGGAAGTATTAGTAAAAAGTGATTGAATTGAGATTAAATAAAAAGTGTTGAATTATAAAAACGTATTTGAATTGTGAATAAGTGAAATAAGTTAAATTGGTGTTATATAAACTTAAAGACGTTGTGTTTTATAAAATAAAGAGATTTGTTTTATTATTGTGGAATTTTGATTGAGTTTTATTTGTCGAACCCCAGGCCAAAATATCACATTGGTGTCAGAAATTGGGGATAAAACTCAGTAAAGTGCTAGAAAATTCCATAGTGACATTTTCTAAAACAGTTTCGGTGACTCATTTAATTGTGAAAGTGGAATTTTCCAGAAACTATTGAACTGATTGTGCTTTAAAACTGTGAATAGCGAATATTTTTGTTAAAAATAGTGCGTAAAAAAAAGATTTTCTAGAGAGACATCCAAATAAAACTGACTGTGTTGCGAAAATTGTGTTTCGGTTATATAAAATGGGTCGTAAATTAGAACAATTGACAACAGTTGAGTTGAAAGAAGAATTAGGAAAACGAAATCTTCAGACTTCGGGGCTGAAAAAGGAACTATTGCTCCGACTTCAGAATGCTATCACTCAGGATGGTGGAGACCCCGATACCATGTTGTTCGATGTTGAAGAACAAGGCAAAGAAAGCACAGTAAGTACAGACGATGAAATACCTGCTTTCATGAAGTTGCTTCTGTCGAAATTCGATGCTCTGGAAAGTTCCTCGAAAGAACAAAAGAATTCGTCAGAAATGCTGCAGAAGCAACTAAGCGAACAGAAGAACGTTCTCGAAAGTAAATTCGACGAACAACAGAATGAGCAAAAGAATTCGTTGGAAATTCTCCAGCAACAACTAAGCGAACAAAGGAACGTTCTCGAAAGTAAATTCGACGAACAAAAGAATTCATTAGAAACTCTCCAGAATCAACTAAGCGAAAGACTTCAAATAGTAGATCAGAAATTTGAAGCCAAAATAGAAAGCTTAGAAGAAAAGTTCGGAAAGCAAGTAGAAAGTGTAGAACAACAGTACGAACACCTGGCTAAGGAGGTTGATTCTTTGAAAAAGCAGAAGGTTCGGGAATATTCGAGCGACGGTCCACGAAGAAAGGAAATGCAGCCCCCTGTCTTCGATGGTCAAACATCATGGCCAATTTATAAGAGGCAGTTTGAAGCTGCCGCCTTGACGAACAACTGGGACAACGAAGACAAATCAATTGCTCTTACGCTTGCGCTCAGAGGAACAGCTGCCGAATTGCTGCAGACCATTCCTGAAGACAAACATCATGATTATGATGCCATGGTCAAGGCAATCGAGATCAGGTTTGGCGACGACCACATGCAGCAAGTTTACCGAGTCCAGTTGCGCCGAAGGGTCCAGACAAGAGGTGAAACGCTACAACAATTGCAAGCTGACATCGAGCGCTTGGCCAATTTGTCTTATCCCAATACCAGCAGGGAAATCATAAACGAACTGGCAACCGATGCGTTCACTAATGCCATTGCAGATGGAAAACTACAAATGGCTGTGAGAATGGCAGGTAAGAAAACGCTCGCTGAGGCTTTAGCATTTGCCCTGACGATGGAAGCAGCAGACCAAGCTTCGCAAGGTAGCCATCGCGTCAGGGAAATGGCTACGCTAGAGTGCTCATGTCAACGTGTCGACATGGAAAGACAAAACCCGAACACTGCTCGAGGTGAAATGAGATGCTGGAATTGCAACAAGCTAGGACACCTACAGCGACAATGCAGATCTCCACAGGTAAGCTGCCCACATAGCGAGAGAAAAAGGCCTACTGACAGGGATATCGCTTACCCTACCGGGCATGATTTGGGGATACATCAGTGTGGAAAGCGCGTAAGAACCAACTTTGCAGAGCAGAAGTCGGTTGATGAAATGAACGCCCCCAGGACCATTATCCAAGTTGCGCAAACGAAACGCTGCAACCTAAGTTTGACGGTGGAGACCGTCATCGCCAACAGAAAATGTGTGGCCACTATCGATACGGGTGCCACGGCCTCCATAATTAGAAGAGGCCTTGTCCAGATGTCCTGGTTACACAACACCAGCTGGACCATTCCTGAAGACAAACATCATGATTATGATGCCATGGTCAAGGCAATCGAGATCAGGTTTGGCGACGACCACATGCAGCAAGTTTACCGAGTCCAGTTGCGCCGAAGGGTCCAGACAAGAGGTGAAACGCTACAACAATTGCAAGCTGACATCGAGCGCTTGGCCAATTTGTCTTATCCCAATACCAGCAGGGAAATCATAAACGAACTGGCAACCGATGCGTTCACTAATGCCATTGCAGATGGAAAACTACAAATGGCTGTGAGAATGGCAGGTAAGAAAACGCTCGCTGAGGCTTTAGCATTTGCCCTGACGATGGAAGCAGCAGACCAAGCTTCGCAAGGTAGCCATCGCGTCAGGGAAATGGCTACGCTAGAGTGCTCATGTCAACGTGTCGACATGGAAAGACAAAACCCGAACACTGCTCGAGGTGAAATGAGATGCTGGAATTGCAACAAGCTAGGACACCTACAGCGACAATGCAGATCTCCACAGGTAAGCTGCCCACATAGCGAGAGAAAAAGGCCTACTGACAGGGATATCGCTTACCCTACCGGGCATGATTTGGGGATACATCAGTGTGGAAAGCGCGTAAGAACCAACTTTGCAGAGCAGAAGTCGGTTGATGAAATGAACGCCCCCAGGACCATTATCCAAGTTGCGCAAACGAAACGCTGCAACCTAAGTTTGACGGTGGAGACCGTCATCGCCAACAGAAAATGTGTGGCCACTATCGATACGGGTGCCACGGCCTCCATAATTAGAAGAGGCCTTGTCCAGACGTCCTGGTTACACAACACCAGCTGGAACAGTCTGAAGGCAGCTACGGGAGAAGTAGCAAAAGTATACGGAGAGGTACTTCTGAAGATAGAACTGGCAGGGCTGACCTTCGCACATGCATTCTTGGTAGCTGACATATGCGACGACTGCATACTAGGTGTGGATTTTATGAAGGCGCATGAAGTGGTCCTAGACTTTCGAATGCAGGTGTTAAGGTATTCAATCGTCGAGATTCCAATGGTGTACGGAAACGAGAATGCTGTAAATCTTCGGACGATCATAAGCAGTGATGAAATTCTCCGGCCATCTTCAGAAAGAGCGCATCCTAGGTGTTTGAACGGTAAGAAGGACGAAAGTATTTCTCTTCAGAGACTAAGGGCTGAACCTGTAAAGGGTTGGACTGCGGAAGAACTTCGTAATGCACAAAAGGAAGATCCTGACATCGAGCCGATTCTTGTATGGAAGGAATCTATGGATAAGCCGAATGCAAGAGACATCTCCGACAGAAGTCCTACTTTAAAGGCATACTGGGCGCAGTGGGACTCTCTCCATGTAGAAGATGGTGTTTTGTGGAGAAAATGGGAAATGCCGAATGGAAGATCCTTTAAGATGCAGCTTGTGGTGCCACGGTCGAAAGTGCAGGAGATTTTTAGGGAAATGCACGATGAAGAATCCGGCGGGCACTTAGGAATCAACAAGACACGGAAAAAGGTACGGGTACGTTTTTATTGGTTAACTGTAAGAAAAGATGTCGAGAGATGGTGTCGAAAGTGCACCACGTGCAAAGCTGGTAGAGGACCCAAAGTCAAGGCAAGCGCTAAGATGCACCAGAACAAAGTGAGCGCCCCGATTAAAAGGATCAACGACACACACCAAAGAACCCAAAGCAATATAAACATTACGAGAGACCGCCTGAGGACCAGATACGATGCGAGAGCAACAGCACCTGAATTCAATGAGGGAGATCTGGTATGGCTTTATAACCCACATCGCAGAAAGGGAAAATCGCCCAAGCTTCAGCAGGACTGGGAAGGTCCCTACCAAATAGTTACGCGCATTAATGACGTCGTTTTCCGAATCCAACGAGGACCAAGAGCAAAAATGAAAATTGTCCATGTGGATCGACTGCATCGTTACCACGGAAACAATGATGATGTGCTTGTTCGGGACGAACAAAACTAAGAGGGGGACAATGTGATGTGGCAACAAGTTTAGATACATTTTGTAAATTAACGCCATCTGTTGGATTCATTGTGTACAACAACCAACATTTATTGTGTACAACAACCACCATTTATTGTGTACAACAACCATGCCCCTAGAAGTATGCTACATATTTGCAACATGTTTTAACTTAGTACTAAATCGAACTTGACGAAACAATTCGAGACTCGGATTAGTACCGAAAGCTTAGATTGTGCCAGAACCAGACAGAAGCTTCCAGAAGCTTTTAAAGTTGTATAAATACAAGAGTAGATTGCATTGAGAGTTCAGTTTATTTTCGAAAGTGGAATTGTTAACAACTGGAAGTATTAGTAAAAAGTGATTGAATTGAGATTAAATAAAAAGTGTTGAATTATAAAAACGTATTTGAATTGTGAATAAGTGAAATAAGTTAAATTGGTGTTATATAAACTTAAAGACGTTGTGTTTTATAAAATAAAGAGATTTGTTTTATTATTGTGGAATTTTGATTGAGTTTTATTTGTCGAACCCCAGGCCAAAATATCACAGTATGTAGGAATCATAAAAGTCAGTTTATACATTCCGTGAAACAATTTAACCGTAATACTCGCACTGCAATGAATACTCATCAATTTACCCCTGAGCCCAACTTAGAACGTACAGTCAAATACAGATATTTTTTTTTTAGTCGTACCACACGAATGTGGAATGCATTGCCCGCCTCTGTTTTTCCCTCCCATTTCGAAATGCAGAAGTTTAAAACGAATGTGCATCGTTACCTCCTCTTACATCCTTCCCTAATTACCTTCCACTGTGTTTAATCAACATTATAAGGGTATTCATAATTTCTTAAGTGCGGGCTAATTATAAAAAAAAGTTTAAATGGTACCAGGCTTTAACAGCTTCTAAATTTTCATATTTTAATCGGTGAACAATGGCTTTAGCAATAACATCACCGCGTTGTTCAGCTTACTCCATTATGGAGTTTTTAAATGAAATGGTTGATACAAGCCGTATAGGACGGCGAGACCAACCACAAAAAATCAACAAAATTCAGTCTTTTTGAAATGAAAATTCTCCACTTCATCGAGGTGGGCTAAGAGATGCATATGCCTCTAGCTTTTCGCTGTCTCTTGGCCGCAACAACATTACATTGGCGCGTGTATTCCTTGCGTCACTCTTTGGTGAACGGCAACAGATTTTTTTCTTTTTAAAAGTGCAATATTTCCATAATCTTTTTCATGGCTGGAATCCATTAAAGTTTCCACCTTTACAATGTCACCACGTTTTGACGTTTTACATATGAAACAATAATTATTTCGTTCTAACTCCATCTTATCAAATTCGCCTTAAATATTACGGAGAAACCTTGTACGACGTCTGTACCAGATCCAGACAAAACATTTCTAAATTATGATAAAATTGCTATATATTATATTTTGGGCGCACCAAATGCAAATTTTCAAGTTTTATTATTACTTATTATTATGCTGGATTCAAAATATATTTTCAATTAATATTGATGTTAATTATAAAAAAATTGTTAAAAATTATTGTAAAAAAAGAAAACTTGTGTATAACATATTCGTTTTTCTTTTATTAGATCCAGCACTAAAATTACCCTAAAATGATGTGCCATATACCTATGTTTGCTTCAACTTAATGTTTTGGTTTTTAATACCTTGACCCTCCTCAAAAGCCACACTTATACCCTTTTTTTACCATACACACTCAAGAGCCTTCATTTTCATTATAAATCAAACGTTTTTGAACAGTTACATCACTGACATTATTATTTTATGTTTTTTTTATATTTATATAAACTAAGACTTCATTCTCACAAATACTCTGTATATAATTTTTCCGAACTTTAGAGGAATTTATATCTGAAATAGCGTACAGCTACATGAAATGATAAACGAATCACCCTTGAGCCCAATTTCGGACGTACCTTGAAATACAGACGAAATACAATTGCTAAAAGGCGAACAGGACAGAAAGCAGCAGCTGTTTCTCATTTTTGATGATAATAAAAGACGTCTATTTAACAACAATAATAAGAAATGAGTCCCCAAGAGTTATTCTTACTATAATGCATTCTTCTAAAACCTAATATTTACTAGTGACAGTGATTTGTCTTCTTTTGTTGATTAAAAATTGAAAGTAATTTAGTTCAGTAAATAAATCGATATGAACAGAGCCTTAAAGCAAACAAATCCACCACACCTTATATATCTTTTAAACGCCAGAGGTGGCACTGCCAGCGCTTAAGAGATTTTCATACATAACGGATTTTGTTAGTGCCAGAACTTTGTCTGGCTTTTGCTTTTCAAACTGAAACAGTTGGCTTTGGCTGTGACTATAAATATTACAATATCAACTTAATTATAACCGAAAAATGTGTTTAAAAATAAAAAGGAAAAACATTTGTGAATTGATCGTGTTATTTATTGTTGTCTGGTCCAGTTTGGAATGGTTAATAACTGGGAAGCATTTGCTGCATTACAACTACCACCATTCCTTCCGGAATACATCTGGAATTTTTTAATTGATTGACGGAGTTGTATGGTAAGTAGTTCTTTAATTTTTTATAAATATAATTATGTATTTAACATAAACTTATCTTTTATTGCCCCTTACATTTTATACATATAATAAAAACATGTATAAGTATGTTGTTTTACTTGTTTTTGCTTAATTTCTTAAAGTGCTATTCAGATTGATCCGTAGAAATATGGAACAATTTTATATATTTTTTCTTGCTTAATGTTAAAAAAAAGATTTTGTGCATCAGTGTTTTTTACTGCAGCTTCTTCAGCCTCTGTAACTTCCATTGAATTCTGCTGATTAAGCTTAAGTTTTTTCTTGGGTCGCACGTCACCTATGCATTTATTGGGGGAATTTAATTTGATGAACTGTGCGACGCAATCTTAAGATTTTCCTTACCATTTTCTGAAATATCACATGAGTTCTTAGATAGTACTACTGCCTTAAGTGACGCTCTTAGTTGTCGAATTCCATTAAATGCTGGTGTCGTTGTTTGTTTTTTTGATCCTGGATATTTTGCGCCTATCTATCTACCTCACGTTTGTTGAAACCAACAACATGTTCTACGTCTACGCTCACTTCCTTCAACATTAACTAAAACCACCCACATTGCTTGCCTGTAATCTAATTTCTGTCTGGGTAAAAAAAATTGTGTAAAGAAAAAAAAAATATCTTATAATCAGTTCATTTTCCTGGATTTATATTAACCGCAGAAACAAAACATCGAATAATTTTATAGTGTTCTCATCAGGCACGATATCTAATAAATAAATGATAGTTAATAAAAGTAGTGTTCTTGATTTGAAAGTTTTGTATTTATTAAAGTGAAAAAGGAGCAAAAATTAACAAAATATCGAATTTTGTTGTGTTCTCATCAGGCAAGATATATACGTATCTTAATTTTAGTACTTACCTTCCTTCCAATCTTATTATAGGTACATAATATCCTAAATAAATTCAACGAAAATCTACCCACACCAAATGTTTAACGATCCATCTTCATTTGATTTAAAAAAAAGTTAATTATTGTTATATGTACCTATAGGTACCTATACCTAGCTTAATATAAACCCGCTTTTTTAAAATCCCGTTTCTTATTTCTCGCTTTTAGTTTTGATTGCAAAATAATGTCATGAACATTATGTCTGCTTCAAATAGGCACCATGTCCATGGACATTGGGGATTTTAAAACTTTTTTTTCGGGATTTTAAAAAGAGGAATTCCGATACGCTCCCAATCGGTTTCCTTCAAGCGCTATAAGGAACTAAAGTGAAGTTGGCTCCTGGCAGTCCATGAGGCCATATCTATTAGGTCCATGATTGTCAACATGGTTCTAGCTTGCACTAAGAGTTAGAAAACTTAATTTCCACCCTGAGTCTTTGTATATACACTGCATATAGAACTATCATGAAGCATCATTTTTTAGTTGCCAATCAAGTCGCAATGAGGCGCGCTGAAATCGCCAATTGGTGTGGATATAGAATGAGAACAAATAACAAAAGTGTATGAAATACTGGGAAAATATCGATAAATGTTCACATAATTAAGTTATTTTAATTCATTTGATTTCAAAAAGTTAATTTTTGTTAAATGTAGGTACCTATAAGTACCTATACCTGGCCTTGAAACATTTTTTGTTTCAGTGAGCTTTAAATCACTATTTTCAAAAAAGTTGCGTGCCTTTTATTCACTTGGGGTTGATTTATTTTTTGCGGAAAATAACAGGTCCGTTCGTTAAACTAATGTATAAAAAGAAAACAAGTAAAGGATTATTTTCTTTGTTAATATGCACCTTGCTTCAATCCAAAACCATTTTACCAAAAACTTATTTTATTTCAAAATTGTTTTCACTTCTCTTAACAGCGCTTAATCATCAAGCCAGGAGCATTAAAAGTACATCTCTAGCCCAAGTGGTTTGGCAGAGGCAGTGAAAAATAGTTGGTGATTTTTTCAATTTCTTCGAATATGTCATATACGATATGAAAGTAGGAAAATCTCTAACTATTTTTCACTGCCTCTACCAAACCACTTGCACTAGAGATGTATTTGTAATGCTCATAGGTTGATAATTAAGCGCTGTTAAGAAAAATAAAAACTTTTTTTAAATAAAATAAGTTTTTGATAAAATCGCCTTGATTTAAATCAAAAAGTATACATACATTGATAACGCATATACACATGTACTTTAAAATAGAAATGCAATTCATTGATTCAAGGTGAGCCTAAGCGAGTTATTTTTATTTAACGAATGATTTCCTGAATTCACTGCTTTAACACGTTTCTCTTCGGATGGTGCACTCAACAATAACTACCATCATCATAGTTCATCATCATAGTTCCCAGGATCAATGTGCAGATCAACGAGGAGGCTAAAAGCTTCAGCTTTATAGTTTATAATTTCACCAAAGTTTTTTATAGTAGACCCAAACGAAATAGAAGACAATTAAGCACAAAGGGAAGGATTTAGAAAAGGAGTTGTCCCTATAATGCTCTCTAATGATTCCAACTTCCAACACAAAATCATATGTTCCTACCTTTCTACGAGAGAGCTTAAGCTGAGCTGATATAAGATATAACACGAATTTATTTTATTGCAATTAAGAAAATATATCAATATGAAGACAATTATTGTGTTAATATTATTTTATTCATTGCATAAAGAATATATACATATATAACTTACACTCCTTTGAAACATAAATATTACATCAGGATCTTCGACAGATAAAAACAGTTCTTGGACAAATTCAAAGCTTCAGCATGTCTCATCGACAAAACTTATATCATTGAACCTAATTGCCCGAAGCGATTATCATACAAATAACTAACCTAAAGAACTTTTGCCGAGTATTGTCCGTCAAGGTTATACCTTGCTGGGCATCCTTGAAGTGAACTTCCGTTGGCTTTGGAAGTGGAACAGTTGAAAACAATTGTGCAACAGCTCTACGCACAGCTTCCTCGCCAGTTAGAGATTCCGTTCCACAAGAATATAAGTAGAGTACATTGCAAGCTGCACCTTGTGTTAATAGCTGCTTTTGGGCTGGTGTATGCATTTCCACCGGCTGAATGTCCTGAAAAAGATAAAAAATGTTGATTTTTCTCCGACAACTTGATTTAAAAAAAAAAAACTTACGCTATCTGGAAAAATTAGACGACATGGCAATGCCAATGGGGTAATTGAGTGTTGATAAACCAAAGCCGAAAGCGACGAGAACACAGGCTCGTTGGCACATCCTTTCAGGCGAACACCGCGTGTTGTAGGTTCCACCAAGAAATGACGTACAAGTTCGTCATTTCCTGGCGACGCTGTTATACCTGGCGGAGGTTGTGCAACACGAACCACAAGTCCGTAAGCATTTTTAAATGTTGTTGAATCGCGTACAATGAAAGTTCCAGGAGTTCTATAGCTTCTTCGCGGGACAAATTGGCTTTGTACCAGAATTTCGAGGAATCGCGAACAAATCTTTAAAGCAAAATAGCAAATTTATAAAAAAAAAGTAATAACTTAAATCATTCTTAAATTTTATCAACTCACTTGACCAAATGAGGAACAACCTCCTGTGGTTCACTATTGGCATTTGATGTATTCGAATTCATGCGAGTTCTGTAAAGTGTATCGTTTTGATTAATGATCTCCTGGAAGAGTCCTTTCTGAGTTCCACCGTATATATCCTTGCTGTTTTTTTGTTGAAAAGTGACACTATTAGTAATATTGGATAGGATTTATTGAACAATTATCCTAGTAAGGCGAGTATTACGGTTGACTTTTTTCAGTGGAGAAATACAGCTGGCTATTTCACTGGAGCACTGTTTTAAAAAATTGCGATAAAACAATGAAAGCACTGCAAATTACTGCGAAGCTTCAGAGATGTTATCGAATCCGTAATTTTTGTATCACACATTAATTTTAAAGCTTTCTTTTGGATAGAATATAAAAAAATTAAAATTTTTGTAAGGCCACTTCTCCATTAGAAAAAAAATAATATAATGAATTGAATAATATAGGCAAAAGTACCAAGTTTTGCAAAATTAAAAAATAGAAATAATCAATTTGGCACAAGCAAACCTGAGTCGACTCCAAAATACTGGTGGAAATATTTTAATTTGGAGCATTCGCGTTATGGAAATCTGGATGAGTCAACAAATCAGATAGAACCGAGAAACGGTAAATCGTTTGGAATGACATTTTCCACGAACGGTGTAGGTTGTTCAATCACCATGAACAAATACACGAAGAAAACCTCAGCAGGACCAGCATCGAAGAAGACAAGGAAATCAACGGGACCACAACAGCAGGAGGATTATTCAGGTTATAAGTATTTCTTAGGTATTGATCCAGGCGTTGTTAACTATGTGGGCGCTTGCTTTTTGGATAAAACCAAAAAGACTGAAACAAATTTTGTTTTAAAAGCGGCCACATTTAAACAACAAATGGGAAAGGAAAGAGCCCGTCGAAGAAAAAGAAAAAGAATAGCGGGTAGACACGAAAAAGAATTGTTAGAGCATAGACAAAATAATAACATTTCTTCTAAATGATAGATTACAACAATGAATTTACAAAGTATAGGTTAAAATTTAATGAAGTGAGTCAGGGTATATACGCACAAAAAAAATATTGTCGGTTAAAATTTGATTCCTATATTTGTAATCGTCGGGCTCAGGATATTTTAGTTAATAAGTTATTGGTAAAAAATAAGTCTGGTGATAAGGTATTGGTATGTTTCGGAGATTGTTCATTGGAACAACGGAAGAGTTACGGGCGTAATTTAAAACCAGCCGTAGAAAATTTAAAAAAAGCTTTTTATCGACGCAAAGATATTTGTCGGGTTATCGATGTTGATGAGTATATGACGACGCGGTCTTGCTCAAAATGTTTTAAAGTAATGGAATTTCCGCCGAAACATCCCAAAACTCAATCACCGCAACAGGAGCATAGGAAGCGTCGTCGGCGTCACGACCATCGGTATCAAATTTGCAAAAATTGTGGAATACCATGGAATCGTGACGTCAATGCTGCTCGCAACATGATTAATGTAGCTTTAGGTATTTATAACTTTAGGAGTAAGGTTTTAAATGGGGGGGATCGTATAACTAATTCACAAATATTTAATATGGAATTTAGTTATCCGAATTCAAAAATTACAACCCCTGTGGTAACCACCATTACCCAGAGTGAGAGGTGGGAGCAACTACAACAAAGGCAACAACAACGGACGCAGAGGCAACAACAATGGAGGCATATTCAACAACATCAAAATCACCAAATTAGTTAGGCAGTAAGATTGATAGTTAAGGTAGGTTTTAAGATTTTTGTCTTACATTACGTTAGTTTATTAAAAATAATTAAAAAAAACAAAAAAAAAAACAAAAAAAAAAAAACAAAAAAAAAACAAAAAAAACAAAAAAAAAACAAAACAATCAAAAAAAAATCAAAAAAAAAGTGAGAGGCATAGGGAACTCACTCTAAACAAGCACCCTTAGGTTAAGTTAATTTAATTATTTATTATTATTTATTCAAGTGTATATAGACACCTTCAAAGTGAGAGGCATAGGGAACTCACTATAAACAAGCACCCTTAGTTTTAGTTTAGTTTATTTTAAATTTAAATAATTTATAGGATAGGGAGAAAACCACCGCAGCTCCGCAGCATAAATGGCATTACGACCGTTGCTCTCAAGTTTGCCCAAACTCTGAAGTGGCAGGTCGTGATGTTGTTGCTGCGGGCTAATATAATCGTCAGATATACTGATTGTTTGACGGATAACCAAGTTTTATTCTAAAACTGGCTCTAAAGTCTTATTTTTAAATTTGGTTATCGTAAATCTACGTGTGTTCCATAAAGAACACTGTTTTATTTATACAAGATGCGACATCCTATACATCGTCCCTGTGTTTACAAAATTTGTTGGATAAATTATTGTAACGACAATAATATTGACAGGTCAATGTTCGTTATTAATTTATAAGTATACAAAAACAGTGTAGTTCCCCGAATTTTTAATGAGAAAAAACGCTCTGAAATATACAACTTGTTTAGAGGGGATTTTTTTTGATGAAGATAAGCCGGTCAGCAGAGTTTTGCAGAGATCAAAAATTCAAACTTGATTATTCTTTTTTCTTTTATTATAATCAACTGGACACGGAATATGGAAATGAATTCTATTTTCACCCAGATGCCAGATCCAGATGGCACTTGGCATCAATCTTCCAAACGAGCAACATCACTTTTTTTACTAAGTTTTTGTATTTTTCTTTTACATACATTTTTCATTTTGTTATTTTATTAAAAGTCTGAAAAAAGTGAATCTTTCTACTTAATTAAATTATCAAAAAACAAGAAAACAAATAAAAAAACAAATGCAAGGAATTTATGAGTGCGTTCGAGAAATAGGCTGGTCAAAGCACTTGACCGAAACTCAGCAAATTGAAATGAATAAAGGGAACTCGCTCGATGATGAATATAAGGTGCAAATACGAAAGATTTTTGATAAAGTACGTAGTAAAGGTGAATGTGCCAGGGCCAATTATATAAGATTCTCCCTGATCTCTGAAAGATTTGCCAAAATATTTACTCACAGAAACCTTTAATTAACAACTTTTTACTTGCAGTATGACACTGACAACGATAGTCTCATTAACGTCGAGGAACTTAAGGAACTTCTTGCTGAACAATTATGCCCAGATATACCAGTAGCAATGGCCACATATCTAGTCAATATATATGATGAAGAAGGCTCAAATGGAACCTTAAATTTCGAGAAATTCAAACAACTTTTCCATTTGAAAAAACATTCAACACTGATTGGATTCATTGACCAGCATTACAGCAGACATATGGTGCCAGAGCGAGACCAGAAAAACGTTTACAACATTACTCCAAGAAGCTTTTCAAGTAACTATAATTACAGTTTTTTAATACATCTATATATAAATATTTTAATTTTTAACAGAAAATAAAAAACGTAAATTTCACGTCCCACCATTGACCATGATTATATTATCAGTAGCTGAGATTGTAGCCTTTTTGATTTACCAGCTATGGAGGTTAGTTTTCCTTTTTTTATTTTAATTTATTACCATCATCCATCATCTATGCCCGAGGTATGACTCTATACAGAAAAGATGCTACACAATCATTTTTAGTTTTCAATCCAAGAAAACGCAAGGAAATATGGCGTTTCATAACATATATGTTTGTTCACACCACCGGAATGCACTTGGTCATGAACCTTGTAGCTCAGATATTTTTGGGTACAGCTCTGGAGCTTAAGCACTACTGGTGGCGAGTAGCAGTTGTGTATTTGGCGGGTGTAGCTGCAGGATCAATGGGAACTTCGATTGTGACACCTACGCGCAATCTAGCCGGGGCTTCTGCTGGGGTTTATGCACTTATTGCAGCACAAATCGCCACAGTTATCATTGTAAGCATTTACAATTTAATAATATTTTTTTTCCGAAATAGTAATTTGGGTTCATTTTTTTTACAGAATTTCTCCGATTTGAAATATGGATCTGTTCAGCTTTTGATTCTTTTGGTCTATTGTTTTACTGATCTGGGATCAGGTGTGTTTGATACTATTCACGGAGGAGGTGAGGGTATTGGCTATAGTTCGCATTTTTTTGGAGGTCTAGCTGGCCTTCTAGTAGGAATTGGAGTGTTGCGGAACTTAAATGAAAAGCCTTGGGAGCGCAAGGTCTGGTACATTGCTGTTACTTTGTATTTAATTCTAATTTTAGTTGGTACTGTTTTTCTTGTATTTGTAAACGACGATTACTTTAATGAAAGGTGAAATCAGAGATATCTAAAATTGAATTGGGGTGCGTCCTTATTTGCAAGTGTAGGCTTTATTCTGTAAACATTTTTTGGAATACTGATAACATTTTAAATCATTATGTACTAGATACCTTTTTATTGAAACAAATTATATCCGATACAAGGAAAAACAGAATATCTCACAGTAGAACTCTGAGGGAAAAGATTTTCTTTTAGTTTTTCAGAAAATAATTATGTTATCTTATTCGTGGAGAGTTTAGAGTCTTGCACTAAGGTCTGGACTAATTCCAAACTTTTTCTTTAATGTTAATTTTTGAAATAAATAATCAATAAGTACTTACATAATATGTAGTTGTAAAGGAAAGAAACCTAAACTGTAAATAAAAATCTGAGTTTCTGGTACAAATTTTAATTATTTTTTCGTTTTAGTTTTACTTTAACTTATTTATTTATACAGTTATTTATAAGTCTAAAGTTTAGTGCTTGATTATAATGTTACATTTCTTAAGAAAATCATTAATATAAATGATCCTATACAGTTATATTTTTTCTATAGGGTTTTCAAATAAGAGGTTTCATTTTGATATAGAAATGGACTGGATCGCACGTACTTGCTCATATGTGCAGTCACATCGTCGAATAAAATTAAAAAAAAAATGCACGACTGCATACGTATGTATGCATGTATACCTACATATATATTAAAATAAAAAAAATATTTTTTTTTCAAAAATTGTTTCGTTTTTACTTGCGATTATAGGGACTATGAGGCAAGTTTAGGATTCGTGAATATAAACAAAATTGAGATAACAATCAAACATGACATTACGGTCATAGAGAAGCCTAAAAAAGTCACTGACATACAATGTCCGTCTGTCTGTCCGAGTGTATATCGAGCTGCAGCCTATACGGGTTAAGCGATTGCCTTCAAATTTGGTATGTGTTATTCTTTTGGCATTCCTCAGAGGGGAAATTAAAATTTTATTTTTAGGGCTACAAATAACGGCAATTGTCATAGGAAGAGCTTATTTTGCTCGAAAACGGCTCCAACGATTTTGATGAAATTTTTTTGGGAATTTGTTTGTTGGTATTGGCTATCATTTGATTAGAACCACATATACGGAAAAAGTCTATTAACGGGAACTTTCATATAACGGTTTTTTTATTTTTGGCTTTCTCGGTAACGGCTATATGGATTTCTGTCAAATTATATATTTGAAAAGATCTAGATAGCCAAATTAATTCCGCATATCAAAATAACATTTTTTTCTAATTAAAATTAATTTTTGATTTTTTTTTTCGAAAAATCAATATTTTGAAAACTAATCGAAAAATATTATTTTAAATTTTTTAATCACATGTATATTAATTAAATCTAAAAACCAAAATTAAAAAAAAATGTCTATTGAGGAAAAATAAATTGCACGACTGATCGCACGTACTTGCTCATAATGTGCGGTAACATTCTGGAATAAAATTTAAGAAAAATAAAGTGAACATCAAAGCATTTATTCGATTTTTGTGACTTGATTATTCGAATAAAGTACGTTAAATTGTATCGAGCCATTTTTAAATAAAACGGTTTTTTAACGACTTTTTTTAAAAAAATAAAAAAAAATAATTAAAGAATACAAACTTAAGTACAAAAATAACGTACATTTAAAAATAAATTTTAAAAAAAAGATCACTTATCCGTTTTCAAAATATTGATTTTTTTAATTTATTAAAAATACAAAAAAAAAGTTTTCGAAAAAAAATTAATGCAAAATTACTTAGACTACCTACATCTTCTTGAATATTAATTTTTATTGTAATCAGATCACCAAGTCAAAGAGAAAGTCAAAGAAAAAAAAACGGTCCTATGGGAAGTACCGTTTTTAGCCCACCCTATTAAAAAATGAAAAATAAGCTTTAACATAACGGTTATATGACAGGTACCGTAATTTTTTGAGCTAAAAAAAATTGAAAAAAAACTCCTGTGTTGTCAAAATAACCTTAAGTTCAAAATTTGAAGACAAAAAACATTTTTTTTTAATTTAAAAAAAAATCGAAAAAAAAGTTTTTGAACATTTTGAAATGCAATATTAATTGAATTGTAAATGACTTCGCATTTGAAAAAAAGCGGTTCTGTGAGAGGTACCGTTATAGAACAAATTTTAAAAAAATCATTCTAATTGAAAGACATTGTTGTAAAAAAATAGCACCTTGAAAGTTTTATCAAAATCGTTAGATCGGTTTTCGAAAAAAATAAACTTTTTGTTAAAGATTGTATACTCTCTCTCGTAACACTCCAGTACCTTTACACTAATTAGCAGTTGGAAAAATTAACATCAAACATCGACAAAACAAATATTATTTTAGTTTACATAAGTCCTTTATAGGCAAGCTTTACACAAGTGGCTTGCATTTTAATTTTTAGTAAACATTTTTGGAAGGCCTTATGGAAGCCATTTTAAATCTTTATCTGCAAGCCTTGTAGAGCTTTTCAAAATAACTGTTAAAGGGCTTATAGCAGCTATTTTTTTAATTGGAAAAGTTTGAAATATGTAGCTTGCGAAAGAAAGTTTTGTACAAGCTCTATGCAAGCAATTAAAATTGAGGAGCAGATTTTAAAAACCAGGCAGATTTTCCCAAAGGCAAGCCAGTGTAAATTGAATAGTGGCCGTTCTTCGAATTTCGAACCCACCGGAGTACTTACATATATGTATGTCCTTGTCACCCAATTTAAACTGAAAAAATATACGTACAAGAAAGTTGTATTAATTCGAAATCACTTTATTCAAATATGATTTATTCCCGGGCGGCTGCTTTTAACCGCCTGCTTGCTTCTCTGTAGGCTTTCATTATGTCTTCAAGGGGCATTCCAGTCAACCTGTTCTTAGTTGGCCTTAATAACTCCGGATTGCGTTGAGATAGCACCTCATAACGTATAAGCAAACTACCTGTTGTTACCATGGTCGTACCATAACGATTACTGAAAACCGCATCACCCACATAGAATCTTTCGAAGTCGAATTTCCTACGACCGCCAATAAAATATCTATTTAACTTTTCCAAAATTCCTCCTTGTACTGGTCTATGACATTGCAATAACTTGTTTTCCGATCCTTTTTCCAAAATAAAGCTCAAATGCGAATACCCTTCCAATCGTTCTCTTTCCCAGCTATCAATGGAAATAACCTCGAAATACAGATGACACAAGTTTTCCAGTTTAAAATCTTCTTCGCACAACAACACAATCTCCAAACAATGCCCAAATCTGCAAACTCCATCGCTGTTCGCCCTCGAAGTATGGGTGCAAGCAGACAAAAGTCCTTCCTCCAGAATTGTTCGCTCCGGCAAACGTATGTGGTAACGCACATGAATGTCATCATAATCGAATCCTTCGGCTCTTCCAATATTTAGCAGAATGACATTCTGCTGACAACGTTTTGGCGGCATTGCGAATTTTGTCGCAAGTTCATCAATATCCTCCCAATGGGGTATTTCCGGTAACTGTAATTCGGCAAATATATCAACATCCCGCCTTTTTCGGGATTGTTTGGAAGAATTCTCAATACCGTAGGCATAGAGATGACGGTAATCCGAATCGATTTCAATTAAATATGGATTTTCGCGAAAATTGTTGAAGTCGGGATAGATGTGCAGAACTTTGTCGGATGGCTGCCATCGCAGCGACACCAATACTGTGTTTGGACTTATGGCAGCATAGACATACATCAGGACAACTTCGTCATCTTCACGATGTGCTTTTCTGGGAGTATGTTCACTTAGTAACCCTTCAGATTCAGGAGTAAAGTTATCTTCATCAATATAAGTGAAAATGGGTTCATTGCGTAGTAGGTTCTGTGGCTCAGATTCAAGGATTAACTTATGATAAGTCTTCTGAGCGTCAGTGAAGCAGTTATTGATATCACTGTAGAATTCAATTTCATGAGCACTAAATAGTTTCTCTTGCCATTTAATAGTTATTACTTGTATGATATCTTTGTCGTTAGATAATTTATCCTTTGATGCACCTGCTTTGACGTCAAACGTTGGAAGATTAAGCAAAGAGCTTATTTGTCGGAAATAGAGATTAAATTGAAAATATTTAATGTCGTCTTTAATGTGATAAATTGCTGAGGCTTTTGTTGTTTTCTTGTACATTTTAGTTGGTTTTCAACTTTGAGCGATTTTTGTTTTGTTTGTGCAACAACTAGTAAGAGTGTCGTCATGGAAATATTCTTGAGGTGGGTGCCTTAAGCGGATAGGGTGCTTAAATATTTTCCACTGTCAAACTGTGTTACCGACAAAACGCATTTTTGGTTTGTTCGACATTCACTTCCGCCGTCGACCCACGTTAAATAAATAAATAAGTTCATGGCGCGACAGCTACTTAAGGATGATGTAGTAACTAAAAAAAGAAACACAATCACTCTTTACAACCGACTTTAAAAATTTGAAAAAGTTCAATTATACCAAATATATAAAGATAATCACAATACTGCTTTTCCTACAAAAAAAAAAAAACAAAAAAGTTCGAATTGACTGAACTTTTGCTCGCTTTCTGACATTTTACTCAATGAATACGTTCAATTTTTTAACTTTTACAGTAGGTTCTCAACATTTTCTCATTCACGATGATAGAACAGCGCTCAAAGGCCTTATAAACTTAACGGGACGAAGTCGGTTCTAAAGCGTGTATGTGTTTTAGCCATAAAGTTTATCACAATAATGCTTTTTCTACAAACGCTTTGTTTGACGTAAGTAAGAATAACGTAACAAAGTTCGAATTGACTGAACTTTTGCTCACTTTCTGACATTTTACTCAATGAATATGTTAAAATTTAGAAAAAAATATTTGTGCGTTGCAGCTTTATATTCGTAACGGGACGAAGTCGGTTGTAAGGCGTGTATGTGTTTTAGCTATTATTATTTAATTAAAAACTCATTAAAGAAAATATTTCGATCTCTCCCGCAGGAGTCTATGTCGAAATTAAGTGAATCCTGCAACCTTCCATCTGCCCAACTTGACGTTCGTTGGGACACGAAACAAACAAACTTTTAATCCATACATCATTTCATATATAACCATCTCCTACAGGAACCGAATACATTTTCGGGATAAAATGTAACCTGTCTCAACCCAGCACATTATCCATCTACATACCAAATATTATCCAAATCCTTTAAGCCGTTGAGGCATGTAGGGAACAAACATCCAAACATCCAAACACACAACATTCTCATTTATGATATACATAAGTAAAATAAAAAAGTTACCGTTGTTAATTTTCCCCACATCCACCACGTTTGTTTAGTTTTCAGCAAAAGCTTTCAGATTTTAATGCTTTGTATATGCATTTAGAATTAAATAAAGATTAAGTGTTGTCGTTTATTTTAAAGCGATAGCTTTTTTTAAGGATTCGGTTAATGAAACTTTATAACATGTACGGTGGCAATACTAGTTCTTTTTATCACTCAAATCGAAACGATTCAACAACATCAAAATCTTGCATTCGGCTTATCCATAGATTCCTTCCATACAAGAATCGGCTCGATGTCAGGATCTTCCTTTTGTGCATTACGAAGTTCTTCCTCAGTCCAACCCTTTACAGGTTCAGCCCTTAGTCTCTGAACAGAAATACTTTCGTCCTTCTTAACGTTCAAACACCTAGGATGCGCTCTTTCTGAAGATGGCCGTAGGATTTCATCACTGCTTATGATCGTCCGAAGATTTACAGCATTCTCGTTTCCGTACACCATTGGAATCTCGACGATTGAATACCTTAACACCTGCATTCGAAAGTCTAGGACTACCTCATGTGCCTTCATAAAATCCACACCTAGGATGCAGTCGTCGCATATGTCAGCTACCAAGAATGCATGTGAGAAGGTCAGCCCTGCCAGTTCTATCTTCAGAAGTACCTCTCCGTATACTTTTGCTACTTCTCCCGTAGCTGCCTTCAGACTATTCCAGCTGGTGTTGTGTAGCCAGGACGTCTGGACAAGGCCTCTTCTAATTTTGGAGGCCGTGGCACCCGTATCGATAGTGGCCACATATTTTCTGTTGGCGATGAATGTCTCCACTGTCAAACTCTGGTTGCAGCGTTTCGTTTGCGCAACTTGGATAATGGTCCTGGGGGCGTTCATTTCATCAACCGACTTCTGCTCTGCAAAGTTGGTTCTTACGCGCTTTCCACACTGATGTATCCCCAAATCATGCCCGGTAGGGTAAGCGATATCCCTGTCAGTAGGCCTTTTTCTCCCGCTATGTGGGCAGCTTACCTGTGGAGATCTGCATTGTCGCTGCAGGTGTCCTAGCTTGTTGCAATTCCAGCATCTCATTTGACCTCGAGCAGTGTTCGGGTTTTGTCTTTCAATGTCGACACGTTGACATGAGCACTCTAGCGTAGCCATTTCCCTGACGCGATGGCTACCTTGCGAAGCTTGGTCTGCTGCTTCCATTGTCAGGGCAAATGCTAAAGCCTCAGCGAGCGTTTTCTTACCTGCCATTCTCACAGCCATTTGTAGTTTTCCATCTGCAATGGCATTAGTGAACGCATCGGTTGCCAGTTCGTTTATAATTTTCCTGCTGGTATGGGGATAAGACAAATTCGCCAAGCGCTCAATGTCAGCTTGCAATTGTTGTAGCGTTTCACCTCTTGTCTGGACCCTTCGGCGCAACTGGACTCGGTAAACTTGCTGCATGTGGTCGTCGCCAAACCTCATCTCGATTGCCTTGACCATGGCATCATAATCATGATGTTTGGCTTCAGGAATGGTCTGCAGCAATTCGGCAGCTGTTCCTCTGAGCGCAAGCGTAAGAGCAATTGATTTGTCTTCGTTGTCCCAGTTGTTCGTCAAGGCGGCAGCTTAAAACTGCCTCTTATAAATTGGCCATGATGTTTGACCATCGAAGACAGGGGGCTGCATTTCCTTTCTTCGTGGACCGTCACTCGAATATTCCCGAACCTTCTGCTTTTTCAAAGAATCAACCTCCTTAGCCAGGTGTTCGTACTGTTGTTCTACACTTTCTACTTGCTTTCCGAACTTTTCTTCTAAGCTTTCTATTTTGGCTTCAAATTTCTGATCTACTATTTGAAGTCTTTCGCTTAGTTGATTCTGGAGAGTTTCTAATGAATTCTTTTGTTCGTCGAATTTACTTTCGAGAACGTTCCTTTGGTCTTCGAGAACGTTCCTTTGTTCGCTTAGTTGTTGCTGGAGAATTTCCAACGAATTCTTCTGCTCATTCTTTTGTTCCTCGAGAAAGTTCTTTTGTTCTTCGAATTTCGACAGAAGCAACTTCATGAAAGCAGGCATTTCATCGGCTGTACTTACTGTGCATTCTCTCCCTTGTTCTTCAACATCGAACAACATGGTATCGGGGTCTCCACCATCCTGAGTGATAGCATTCTGAGGTCGGAGCAATAGTTCCTTTTTCAGCCCGAAGTCTAAAGATTTCGTTTTCCTAATTCTTCTTTCAACTCAGCTGTTGTCAATTGTTCTAATTTGCGACCCATTTTATGTAACTGAAACACTATTTTCGCAACACAGTCAGTTTTATTTTAATGTCTCTTCTAGAAAGATCTTTTTTCCAACACAATTTTAACAAAAATACTCGCTATTCACAGTTTTATAGCACAATCAGTTCAATAGTTTCTGGAAAATTCCACTTTCACAATTAAATGAGTCACCGAAACTGTTTTACAAAATGTTTTATCCCCAATTTCTGACGCCAATGTGATATTTTGGCCTGGGATTCGACAAATAAAACTCAATCAAAATTCCATAATAATACAACAAATCTCTTTATTTAATGAAACACAACGTCTTTCAGTTTAAATAACACCAAATTTAACTTATTTCACTTATTCACAATTCAAATACGTTTTTATAATTCAACACTTTTTATTTAATCTCAATTCAATCACTTTTTACTAACGTTTCCAGTTGTTAACAATTCCACTTTCGTAAATAAACTGAACTTTCAATGCAATCTACTCTTGTATTTATACAAGTTTACAAGCTTCTGGAAGCTTCTGTCTGGTTCTGGCACAATCTAAGCTTTCGGTACTAATTCGAGTCTCGAATTAGTACTTCAAGTTCGATTTAGTACTCAGTTAAAACAAATTGCAAATATGTAGCCTACTTTTAGGCGCATGGTCGTTGTACACAATGAATGTTGGTTGTTGTACACAATGAATCCAACAGATGGCGTTAATTTACAAAATGTATTCTCCGAATATCTAAACTTGTTGCCACATCACAATACTTTTCAGTCGTGTAACTCGCCATGGTGATTTGGCATTTGGTAAATGAATAGTAAACATTAAATTTGACATATTCGACCAAATAACATGGCCGCCACAGGCCGACAAAATTTACGCAAGCTAATAGAAACCCGTAAAACATTAGGGGTATTCACGGTCCTGTGCAACAAGTCTGGTAAAATTGCAAAATTTTATTTTTGTTTAGCAGATCCACACTGCCTATAGTACTATTATGAAGCATAATTTTTCAGTTCTGAATCAAGTCGCAATGAGGCGTGCTGAAATTGCCAATTGGTGTGGATATAGAATAAGTCCTGACAACAAAAGTGTATTAAATACTGGTAAAATATCGGTTAAGGTTCTCGTCTTCACTATTTAGAGTTAGTTTCGAATCAACCAGGAAGGTGGCCAGACGAAAAATGACCACCATGAGAGTACTATAGAAAATGTATATACAATGGTAATGTAAAATAACTAAACACCATATTAAATAAAGATGGATGTATGTATTTGTGTATGTTTGTCGAGTATGTACTCCTAAGCCGCCCAACGGATTTTAATGAAATTTACAGGGTAAATATAGTTTTATCCAGAGATCGTTCCTGTTAATGTTTGGTCCCGCTAACACTATTTTCGCATTTCACATTAATTAAAACATGTTTCTTCTAGGGCTTAGTAACGCTCGCCGGGTACCGCTAGTTAAATATAGAACTGGTGACGATTGGTACTAGGTTGTTGGTACAATAGTATTTTTGGTACTCGATTTTTAGTACTAGTACTCGAATTTAGTTCTATCTTTGTATATACACTGCATACAGTACTATTATGAAGCATAATTTTTCAGTTCTGAATCAAGTCGGAATGAGGCGTGCTGAAATTGCCAATTGGTGTGGATATAGAATAAGTCCTGACAACAAAAGTGTATTAAATACTGGTAAAATATCGGTTAAGGTTCTCGTCTTCACTATTTAGAGTTAGTTTCGAATCAACCAGGAAGGTGGCCAGACGAAAAATGACCACCATGAGAGTACTATAGAAAATGTATATACAATGGTAATGTAAAATAACTAAACACCATATTAAATAAAGATGGATGTATGTATTTGTGTATGTTTGTCGAGTATGTACTCCTAAGCCGCCCAACGGATTTTAATGAAATTTACAGGGTAAATATAGTTTTATCCAGAGATCGTTCCTGTTAATGTTTGGTCCCGCTAACACTATTTTCGCATTTCACATTAATTAAAACATGTTTCTTCTAGGGCTTAGTAACGCTCGCCGGGTACCGCTAGTTAAATATAGAACTGGTGACGATTGGTACTAGGTTGTTGGTACAATAGTATTTTTGGTACTCGATTTTTAGTACTAGTACTCGAATTTAGTTCTATCTTTGTATATACACTGCATATAGTACTATCATGGAGCATCATTTTTTAGTTCTGAATCAAGTCGGAATGAGGCGTGCTGAAATTGCCAATTGGTGTGAATATAGAATAAGTACAGACAACAAAAGTTTATTAAATACTGGTAAAATATAGGTAAAGGTTCTCGTATCCACTATTTAGAGTTAGTTCTGAATCAACCAGGAAGATGGCCAGACGAAAAATGACCACCATGAGAGTACTACCACCAAGCGATCTAAATGAGGACGCAGCTCATGCTACGTTTGCACTATTCAACACTTGTTTTATAAAGTTTTATCGTTTTAACTCGCCATGGTGAGCCAAGTGGAAAAGAGAAAAAAATGGTTAGAAATACCTACTTCAGTTGAATACAAATGAAGTCAAAACTTGGTCACTTGTGTGCTCAAAACACTTTCAAGAGGGTGATTTTATATGCAATGCTACCGGTGTTAGGAGACTTTTTCCCTCCGCAATGCCGTATTTGCCTGACGATTTTGTTAAATCTCAGTAAGTTAATAATTTTAAAATTAACAAAAAGTATTTTTTTTATTTATTTAATTTTTTTTACAGTTACTATTTATTTCCATTACACGTTTTATAACATTATAGCACCCCACGATGGTTTTTATTCTTCTGCACTTCGCCCCAGTGTTAATACTTGTGTGTATGTGATAACTCACACTATTAAGAAAGAGGTTTCATTTATTTTCAAAAACACGTCTTCCTGCACTTCTTATTCAATGGTTGCAACACCACTGTTGGGTGCGTTCATATTAGGAACATTCACATTTGTATCCTTTGGGTTGGATTCATTGCGTACGTTCACGAACATAACTTTTGGGTTGGTTACCTTGCTTGTGTTTGAGTTTTTTTGTGAACGAACAAATCCAACCAGATAGGCTACCTCCCTTGTATATGAAACCTATAGTAGTATCATGAGGCAGCTTCTAGTTAAGCGAGGTAGAGCCGCAACGTCGCTGCAATAGCTTTTTCTGTCAACACGATATTCATTTGTATGGGTTTTGGAGAGTAGAAAGAAATATAATGATGAAAGAGTAGGTTGTATGGTTTGTTTGAAAAAAGTCTTTAGTTAGAACGAGTACGAAAATAGACAGAAATAATGAATAATAAGTACGAGTGAAAGGTTCAAAAAGTGACACTAGACCATATGGTACGGTTGAGTAAGGGAAACAAAAATTAGTGGATTTCTCTTTGATTTTTCGTAAACAAACCAAGATTGTGCGTCTTCAATTATTTTTTTGGATTTTGCATTTTTCAAGAAATTTTGTTATTTCTGTATTTTCTGTATTTCTTATACCGAAATTAAGTCCCAATGTTGCCATATTCGGATTTGAGTGTTGAAAGTTTTAATGTAAATATTGTTCAATCTCGAAAGTTAGTTAAATATAAAACTGGTTGCTGTTGGTACTATGTTGTTGGTACAATAGTATTTTGGTACTAGATTTTTAGTACTTAGTACTAGAATTAAGTACTATCGTAGTATACTTGGTACTAGATTTAGTACTTAGTAGTATATTTAGTACTATATTTCGTAGTAAGTAGTAGATTTAGTACTATATTTACTAACTAGTAGTATATTTAGTACTAGATTTTTTGACGTGATAAGTGAATATACTCTAAAGAATAACATAGTTACAAACATATGCAAACAATGTGTTTTATTTGTAAAATAAGTAACTAGGTAGGTACTTCAACTTAAATTAAATTTTTGCAGACTTAAAAAAAATTGATATAATAATCAAACATAACCATTCAAAATTTTACACAAAAAAACCAAACCAAATATCAAATTTAAACAAAAATCGTTAAATAGGTAAATTTCATCCTGTTGCCGTATCTATAAAAAAACATTACCAAAAACAGTGTATTTCCAAGGCAGATATGAAAACTCCTCACATACCTGTCTAAATTTCTATCTTTCATTCTCTCATTATCGCTTATTTTAAGAAAATGGTAATGAAATAACATGAAAAAGTGTTCATGGTTTGTTTCTTTCTGACTGCTATTACTTTATATATATCTTTGTTGTTCTGTCCTTTTTTTAACATTGGTAGTACTATAGGTTCTATATAGAAAGCTACCTCTCAAAATTCGAAGCAAAAGAGAAACACAGTCAGCTGTTCATCAGCTGTTCACGTGTTGAGAAAAGTATCCAGCAAATTTTAGGATACCTTTGGATTTTCTCTCTGTTTCCATGTTCTTCAATCAGCTGGAAAACAGCTGTTTTTAACCATGCTAATTACAACAAAAGCAAGGTACCCAATCCAAAAGTTATGTTCGTGAACGTACCCATTGCTTTTGTTGTAATTTACATGGTACCAAACAGCTGATTGAAAAACATATGGAAACAGAGAGAAAATCCAAAGGTGTCCTAACATTTGTTGGGTACTTTTATGTCTGAGGTAGAGCTGTGTCAATCGTGATTGATTCGGTCTTTATGACCCGTTCACTGAAAAGTATTGATGATTGCAATCACACTTCCATATGTCGGTCGTTCACAATTTCAATACTTTTAAAATGAACGAGAACGATACGATGCGGAAAACGAAACTGAAATTCAATCAATCATTGAATGCAATACAGAATACAAAATACACAATACACAAAGAACCAGACCAGAGATAGAGAATGATTGAAATAAATGAACGAAACAAAGTGAAACTGAACTGAAATTTAAGTATTTATTTTACAAAGAGAGTGAGACTAGAGAGAGAGAGAGACATACACAGATGCATACACTCAACCTAATGATTTACTGACGAAACACGGATGTCGATGTCGGTGTCGGATAGATCCAAATGCAGAGATACAATTCACATATGGAAACCATGCAAAATGTTTTATTCACAATTACATTCAAAAGTCACAACACAACATTTCGATGACCGGAATGGCATGGGTATAAATTGAAACGAGAGAAAGAGGGTAGATATGGGATTGATTGGTAAAATGATTGATTGAAAAGACCGAATCTTTGAAATGACCGAATTATGAACGATTGAATCTTTGAAAATGAACGATTGACACAGCTCTAGTCTGAGGGTACATGTGATGAACTGCGGACTGTGTTTCTCTTTTGCTTCGAATTTTGAGAGGTAACCTATGTGACCCAATCACGTTCGGTAACTCATACCATAATCAGCTGTTGATCAGCTGTCTTTTTACACGTATTACAACAACAATGCACTACTTCGATTTCGAACCTATTAGATACCGAACGCGCCCATTGGGTTTGTTCGGGTATCCAAAACTGTAATATTAGGTTTCCACTTGCCATTTTTCAAATAATGAAGGACCAAATTTTCTGTCATCGAGAAAAATAACATGTGGAAATAGCAAAAAATGGCAGTCATTGAACTGAAAAACAGCGCCGGACATTTATTGGCTTTGAATTTAAATGACAAGTGGAAATTGCTTGATTGACACACTCCGTCATTTACTGACAGCCATTTTTTTTGGCATCATGTTGAATGTGTTGTCAATGAAATGACGAAAAAAAACATCAGAAAACAAACAAATCACCTCTTGTGGTGTTTTATTTTTTTGTCTGGCACAAAACAAAGTAATTAAAATTGTGTTTTAGAATTTATTGCATTAAAATGGAGTATTCTGAACATCAAAATAGCAAAAAAACGGAATCGAATACGTATTTTTCTTTAAACAAAAATTTCTCCATATTGCAAAACATGCAAAACATAAAACCTCATGAATCTCTGTCGAGGAACAAATTTTGTACGTAGCAGTCAGGTTTTTTTTTAAGTCAAATTTGTGATGAAAAGAAGAACAAGTTAAGATAATATAAAATTCTGAGTCCTTCGAAATCCTCCGTTTCCTCAAAAACTTGCTCAAGTTTAGTTTTTCTGTTAAAAAGAAAATGAAACAACGTTTCTTTTGAAGCTTACTGGAAAATTGTGTTCAAATTAATTTTTCTGATACATCAAAATGACCGAAGAAATATTTTATCATCTCCAAAATATTAAGAACACTAAATTAGTTAATTTTAATGTATTTCATCCATACAAGTTTTTATTGCTGAATATATGATGGATTTTGCTAACTAAGATTTGAAAATACATTTTAGGAAGATTTTGACAAAATCTCACATTTCGTAATTAATAAAACAGAATTAAAAGAAATCGTTTAAAATTTCAGATTTTTGTTATAATTTGTGATTTTGTTTTGGTGGGAACATAGCATTAAATGTTGTTTGGGTTCATATCCAACTACAAAACTACATTACCAATTAAGCAAATACTCAAACCGATAACACCTTCGATTAATTGAACTTACCGACTGCAGAGAAGATTGGAAAAAAATCTCAAAACGTCATTCTTTGGTAACAAATAGAAATGTCAAACTAAAATCAGTCAGTTCGAGTTCAGCAGTAGAAAAAGAAATAAATTAGAAACATTGGAGTCTCCCTTTTTATGTTTTGTTATCATTTTATTACCTATTTGTTACTTGCCCAGTTAACTCGGAATATACTGAGACCACCGACTAATAGTTTTCCATTTTAAGTTTACAATAGCCCTTCGTATTCCTTTTAATTCAATAGTTCACTCAGCAAACGGCAATTTAACTTGGAACTCCTATTGTTTCATAAATGTAAAAGTTATACTATTCCTAATTATATAAAAATATCCTAAAAGCCAAGAAGTTCACTTAACTTGTAAAAATTCCCACGCTTACTCATCACATCGAACTTTTCTAATTAATTCTAAGTGAAGACGTATTCCAAAGCACAACGACAACCTAACCTAGCTATTAAGGGTGTTGAATGCACTTGATTGCTAGCATTCCCTAAGTTACAAGACATACTTTTTTTCAACAAAAAGAAAGAAAGCATGCAACGACAGCAGTCACAACAGCGCGATGTGGAATCGGCAAATGGATCGCGCCAACAAGAAGAAATTCCATTGAGACGAATGATCTCTTTGCCGGAAGCCGAAGATCGACAACGAATCCGAAGAATATTCGATAATGTAAGTTAAATTCATAAATTTCAGGTCACAACAGGTGTAACCGCCTGTATTTGTTTATTAGGCGGCACAGGGCGATGATGATTCACTTTTAAGTCGAAGTCTTATGTGTAATTGCAACTTTGTCTAGATATTAGTGTTACTTATGATATCTATCAGATAATTTAATCAGCATTTTCTATTTCAAAGCCTGATTAGATATAATTTTAAGGTCAGGTTGGCATTATGTACTCTTTAGCGTCCCAGGAATGCCAACAAGTTGCGTGTGTTACTTTATGTTGACTATTTAAGGCAAAAAAAAAAGAAGTTTTCCATTTATTTTATGTTTTACTTTTCAAAAGTAGGTTGAGTTTGCTTTGTTAGGAATAATGATTGCATTGGCAGGCTAAAGATTCATTACAGAGTATGGCAATGGTGTAAACTCGGCTTGCAAAATCTTATCATTAAAAAACCAGCCAAACGTCGGTTGGAGTTAAAAGTCTGTTTCCTTTTTTGGTTCAAGTTGAGACGTTATTGCAAACACAAACGTAGCAAAATCAGTGTTGCGGCTTTTGTTGATCATAAAGGTTTGTTTTATTGTTTTTTTTTTTTTTTTTTTTTTTTTTTGTATAAATGGCCAAGTTTTTTGTTTGAACTGCTGGCAGATTGTTGTTCTAGAGTTATGCAAACATTTCTGCGCCTGCACTGAGAAAAACAAAACTGAAATTTGATAAGTTGACTAGAAACGTTGGAATTGTCTTAAAATGGTTCTATCGGCATTCAAACTAACAGTTGATCCTCTGAAAGCAATTGAAATTTTTCACTGAAATTGCATCCCAAATCTGCTTCAGATTATGAAAGGTGTTTTGCAAACCAGGTTTTATGTATTTATTGTATCTCCTTCTCTACTCGCTGTTTATACATCATCATCCAAAAAGTTCTTCCATACATCCCGCTTGCTGCTCGACGACATACAGTTTTGCACCCCAAGTCTTCGGGCGTCCTGGTCTACGTCATTCTTCGTAGCAAGGTCTAAAACGTCACGTTGTCTTTTATCATAAAGATAAATAAAGAAAAAGATACAAGAATTTGGCAGCTAAGCCATCCACTTCGGAGGCTTTGATATAATCATCAGCAGCCTCCCTGATGGTATTTTGGTTCTTATTACATGATTCCTCATCCCATTAAGCGTTGTTTTTTTTTTGCCATAATAAATATGCCAGTTTTTCATCTTTCTTTTGCCCGGCCCAATTCTTGGCTGACGGTTGTCTGCCTTACAGTAGTCTACGGTCTCCGTTACTTGTTCCGTTGCACGTTCTCTGTTAATGGGCTTCACATTCAACGATCTAAGGACCCGATGTATATTCATTAACTCACCACGTTACTGGCCAGGTGCTTGAGTGAAACTTCTTTTAGAAATGCTGTCCCCTTGTATTATCTCTCGACGGACTTGCTTTCTCGTTACATCAGCTCTGATCCCCAAAGCAATTAGGAAACATTTTGTCAATCGTTAAGATAAATTCGGAAAAACCTGGTCTTGAATGTCATATTAGTTTTCGATCGAAGAGTTAGCACAGTGCACTCACTCTTTTGATATTAGTCCTTCAATGGTCAATGATAAGATCAACATAATGAAAAATGGGGGACCCCTGCGGCTTTACGCCGAAGATATTGCTTTACCTCCTCGTTGTGATTTCCGGTAAACTCAATGATTTGTGTATACTTTTATACACAAATTAACTAAATTACAAACGCTAGTACCCAATGGTTTGCGAGAGACTAATAACCTCAGCTAACTGATGTCCTGGTGACATATAAAGTTGACATAACATCACTTCAAAAAAATAGATGGCCAGGGAATAGTGTTTTGCAGAAAAAAGAAAGAAAAATATGTCACCCAAAACACCATAGGCTTCCTAGTCAGCCAAAAAATTAAGTCTACCATCATCGGCTCTAATGCAATAAACGAAAGGCTATCTACCCTTCGCGTGCGAGGCAAATTTAATAACATCAGCCTCATAAACGTTCACGCACCTACTGAGGAGTCCGAAGAAGACGAAAAAGATTAATATTACGAACATGTAGAGAGGAGCCTAAATGCGGTTTCAACGCCAAATTAGGTAGGGAGCCAATATTCATTGTTTGCATGAGAACACTAATAAAAATGGACTACGAATCATAGAAATGGCAGCATCAACGAGTTGGTGGTTGTGAGTATGAGTCTCCCGCGTAAAGATATCTATCTACAAAGCCAGCCACCTGGGTGTTACCTGATGGAGTCACTCGTAACCAAATTCACCACGTGTTGATAGATCGTGAACACTACTCGAGCCTGATAATGATACGAACGTATCGAGGTGCCAACATTGACTCGGGCCACTCTCTTGTTGGTATGATGTTCCAACAAAAACAAAACATACTTACACACATTTGCGCGCTAAGGCTCGCTTCCACTCGATGAGAGAAGAATAAGTCCTGGGGGGACAGAGTGGCGGGCGTAGAGGAAAAATCGCCACGCCAAGAATAAAGTCATTAGTACTGCTGATAGCATCTAACGCAGTAGTCACAGAGATCGGATCGACTGGTCTATTGATAAATGCGAACTAGCGCCTGAACGTAAGAATGCTGCATAACGAACAATGCAGCAGTCTTATCAGTCTTATACAACGCGATTACGCGAAGATGAATATAAAGAGATCAGAAGAATAAAGAAACGACTTCACAGACAAAAAAGGCAGCCCGGGAGAAAAAAATTTTCAGTGAAATGGAAAGAAATAGAGAGCGAGGTCCGCACCAAGCGCGGAAGTTCTACCAATCCGTCAGAAACATGTTGCAATATATACCACGCGGCAAATACTGTCAGGACGGAGAGGTAATTGTGATCCTGAAGGCATTCTGAAGCGATGGAAAGTGTACTTTTATGGATTGTTGAACAGTCAGTTTAAGGAAGAAATGCAGACTCCAACATTTCAAGAGGAAGACCTCATGCTGAAGCCACCAAGCATTGAGGAGATACAAAAGACGATTAATCAGCTCAAAAATAACAAGGCCTCGCGACCCGACAGCTGATCAAACATGAAGGGCCAACACTACATCAAGCAATTTCTGAAATCATAGTACACGTATGGGAACACGAAGAAATACCAGAAGACTGGCGAAAAGGCTTCATATGCCCCATGCATAAGAAGGTAGATATCATAAAGTGCAACAATTATAGGGATATTATATCATTGTTGAGTACATCCTCCTCTTTCCTGCAAGAACGGATAGCCCCATACGCTAAAACCATAATCGGCAAATATCAATGTGGTTTCATACCAGGTAAATCAACAATTGATCAGATCTTTACCCTTAGGTAGGTAATGGAAAAAAGTCTGGAATTTAATATTCCAACAAACCGTATGAAACGATATCATAGCCAGGGTAGAACTTTATAGGGCATGAGAGAATTCGGCATCCCAAATAAATTGACACGACTATGTAGGCTGACCATGACCAACATAACAAGCCAAGTAGAAGTAGCCGCTTTGCTGTCCATACTAATCAACATCTTTAATGGACTCCGCTGGAGAAAGCAATCCGTGACTCTGGAACATCAAGAGGGACAAGAGGGACTATCATCAAGTCCAGCCAGATAATATGGCTCACGCCGACGAAGCCAACTAGCTGTTCAAGACTCCTTTACCCAAATCGAACAGGCGGCTCAAAACCTGGAGCGCTGCATATTAATGAAGTAAAAAGTAAGTACATCGTGGCTACGTCTGCGAAAAGTGTTAGTCCAATTATCAGGGTAGCGGAGCATGTATTTAAAGTCCTTTAACTACCTTGTGTCAAAAGTCGCAGCCGATAATAATATGGAGGAAGAGGGCTGGACAGTAGGCAACTAGCTCTCATGAGCGAAGAACAGCCAGCTAGAAAGTCTTGCAGTTCTTTTTATGGTTAAAGACAACTTGGCATGCCTTGCATAGGTATGTTGGAAGAATGGCATAGATCAGTACGCCACAAGTATTAAGGGCGCATTTGGATGAAGTAGGCCAGCCATTGGAATGTATGGAATAACTTCAACCATTTCATTCAAAGTGTTATTTTAGTTTGTATTTTAAGAACTCTATTTTTATATTCTTCCCTCTATTTCACAGGCGTTGGTTTAAAGAATTTGTTAATGCTCTCTAAAATACATAATATGTCAGTCAGGTTAGGTTTGCTTATCAATTCCTAACTCTATTAGAAGTTCCTTAAGCTTTACGTGTACTGAAACTGAACAGAATACATTCAAAATAACCTTTTCAGATTTCACAAACAGGTTTCACATTCACAAGATCTTCAAATTAATAAAAAAAATATTTACAAATATCTTTTTTTTCTCGCGTGACAAGTTCAATTACCTCATTGTGTACATCTCACGAAGAAGCAGTAAACTTGTATTTTTGTCAAGATTTAACAGACGAAACAAGTAATACGTTTTGTTAAACATTGCATTTTAAATGAATTTTGAAGTTCTAAGGGAAGACAACGATTGTATTGTCTGTCGTATAGAAATATTGTAAGTCAGCAATGTATGTACATATTTCATAACCGCTTATGTTTATTATCCAACCTTATGTATGTCTAATGGTGTAACATTGCGTTTTATGGCATGTATGTAATTGTTTTTTTTAACATTTTATAAATTCGATTCTATACTTTAATCCACCTGTTTGATTTTCTTTTTGTAAGACATTCCACGTGAATCTGGGATATAATTTCTTTTCTTAAGCAGAAAAGATCTCAGATTCTCACCAATGATACTAATTTTGTTTGAAAACGTCAGCATTGACCCAATCCTTACAGTTGCCATTCTAACTTTGTTTCAAAAGAAACAATCCGGAATGAACATTGGGCCTTGGCTTCAACCAATAAGTTTCTCCAGCCAGCTCAGTTCTCTTCCACCTGCGAGCGCCACCTAAGTCTCGATCCTCCTAAGGGCGGAAGCATTGATATCCATTCGTTCTGTATGATCTAGCCACCTGATAGTTGGACTTTTACTCTTTTTGTTAGGTCAGTGTCCCTTAATTGTAGCATATACTTGGTTTTGCCCTCATTGGCTTCTAACCCCATCTTCGCTGCTTTCGTCTCAATATTCACAAAAGTGCTATTGACATCACCCTGTGTGAATAAGTGAACTAAATTAAGTGTAAACACCATCATCATGTACAACTTGCTAAAACAAAATTAAGTTGCCATCCACCCATTGATTCGATGTAGAAATTAATGAAATGATTCTCCAAGAAAGCATCTTTTCTTTATGACAAAAAACGAATTTGAAGAAATGATGATGATAAGATTTTGATGAAACTAAAACTAATGTGAAGAACGACAGCGTTGATATTACTAGTGTACCCTTGTTTGCTTCTTTGAATCACTAATTATCTCGTAAGTAAGAAATGAAATGCAATACAAATAAAAAGCAAGGAACTCAAGATGTTACTGTGAAGCACACCTACTTGCTTGGGGAGCATCTTTCCTATGTTTTTATTTGCTTTTATGTGTCGATCAACCGCACATAGATTTTCGGATTTTGCGATCCAAGTTAAATTTCTTAAACCCTTCTGAAATGATGATGGATTTCAGGATGTTTTTAAGTGGCTTTTTTGAAACCTCGCATCACCCAGTTCGTCGAAAAAGTTTTGCCCGAGGGCTGATTTCCTTGTCTGAGCTAGGTTGTGAGGCATTTACAGAGGAAGTGAAAAAAGTGAGAAAAAAGTTCTCTTCTGCATCTACGTCCTGACACCCTCTGCATAAGCTTGATGTACTAATCTAATGCCCATTCTGCTCATGTGGGTTCCCATTGAGTTGTATGCCGTAAGGATGCCAACCAGGAGAGACAGTTGAGGTCTACCTAGCTTTATAATATATTCTGTGTTTTTCTTTGAAATATTTGGACAAAGACTTTATAAATCTCTTAAAATCTAAGTGAGGTACAATATAGCAGGTTTTAATTTAAATGTCTTGTGACCATAATAGCCCTTATACCAGTTTTTGGTATGCCTTAATGCTAGGGCACTTTTGTCCGCCAGTTCCTTTGTGAAAAGGTCTATTAGGGCTACGGAGGGGAATGTTTCTGGAGCTTGTCATGGATCTAAGACTGGCCACCAAACCAAACATGCATGCGTCAGGATTGCCCTGATGATGGCTGTGTGCATCCAATGAATGGTTTTTGGGCTAGGACCTTATCTCTTTCCAAAATTCTACTGCGAGTATAGAATGCTATTGAATCTTTACTTTCTCCTTCTTTAATATTTTCTTTCCAGTTCAGTTTAAGATATATTACTCTCTTCTTCGCTTCTTAGGTGGCGCTACAGTCCGTCGTGGATCTAAGCTTCAACCAACAAGGTTCTCCAGGCAGCTCCGTCCCTAGCTAGCTGCCTATAGTTTCATACGAAGAGTCGGTTGAAGTCCTCTTCCATTTGTGTGCGTCACCTGAGTCTTGGTCTTCCTCTTTTGCGCCGTCGGTCTGAGCGGAGCAGGTTTCGTCATCAGTGAATCCGTCCCCATCCGAGTCTTCTAGTTGCTTCGAAACTAATTGTTTTTTCCATGGTCGGGAAGTTACTCCGACAATTGGGCGCATTTGGGTGCCGTCGGCCAGCAATGGGGATGTATTGAAGAAGTTTTTGAAGGAGGGCCAGAACGGATCCCGGTTATTGCGCCGATGATCACGATGCTGATGATGAAGTTACCCCGACGGAACAACCCCCAACGTGGAGGACCAGATCCTTACTATGACTTCAAGGACGAAGAGCCGGATAAACCGCTCCTTATAGGCCTGAGCTCCAAAAACGTCGTAGTAGCCCATATAAGGTGTTCACGAAGTAGTTTACCCTGACTGGGAATTCTCCACTCCTCCCCCTCTCGTTTGCTGCCACCAACAACCTTCCAAAGGGGTTGGCACGCAGTCTCCAGTTGAGGCACACGATGTTTACCGCGTGGAGGTGAGAGTAGGAGTTAATAGACAGAGGAGACATCTACCCTTTGGAACATCTACGGTATAATACTATCCAAGAATATTTGGTTGTGTTGGAGACTCGTAGTGGTGTCCCATTGAATATGGGAGCAATAATATTTGGGATTTTTCGTCCCCAGCTGTTGGCCCAGTTGTTGAGTTTATCAATAGCAACTTGCAAAAGTTCACACAAAATTAGGAAGAAATTTACCCGATGACATTAAAACAATGTCCTCAGCGTAAGCTACTACTTTGCACCTGTAAAACTAAGACTTTCCCTTTTCTGACTAGGCGTTTCAACACAGCCTATAATCTTGGGGATGATGATCGTGGGCCATCTACACCCGATGTCTCTTATCTTTTTCAAACATTCTAAAAGTACCCCTCCGGACACATTGTTATTTCCATTTTTTTTTTAGTTTTTCACCGCGGCATTGACTTTTTCTTTTAATGCGTTTTGTTGAAAGAATCTCCCGAGTGATTTTTCTTCTTTGAGTGGTAATTTTGAAAATAGGTGCGCCTTTATTCCTATTGACATGTCACAGTTTCTGAACAGCCTGGTTTGTATCAACCGTCGCTACAGATATTTCTTCCAGCTACCCATACATGCTCTCCGTACCTTACTCTTGAGGTTTGGAATCTGTATTTTCCTACATTCTTGCAACGTCTGTAAGTCATTCTGAAGCGTGCTTTTTCACTGGTCATTTTTTTCCTGCATATCAGTGCATAAGCTTCAATTACATCATCCTCCATCATATTGGTCTATCGCATTATTAGTGTCCTTTGTCAGGTCCTGGCATTCTGTTGGCAAGTTCGTTGCAGAGAATCCCACATGTTTTGAACTCTTCACTCCTCCTCCTGGTATGAAAAACCTTACTTCCCATAATAGTGATAACTGCTTAATTTTTTCAGAAGCATCTGTTTAATTGCTTGCCTTTCTCTCGTCTCCATAAAACATCAGTCAGCAGGAGACATGTTTACTGGGCGATCCTCATTATCGGTCTAACAACTGGGATCTGGTCCAGACCTCATCCAACAAGTTCTTCCATACATCCCGATTGCTGGCCGATGCCAGTCTACGCTATCCTTCCAACGTAAGCAAGGTGTGCTACTTTGCCTTCTACCATAAAAGCATGGCGAACGACTTTCCGAGCTGTTTTTTCGCTCAGCCACCGGAATCAACCGAGCTTTATTTTTTTGCTGTGCGATCGCGTCTCCCAAAATCACTTTGCAATCTTTATTGCAGCTTCCATCAGTCCTGTTAGTGATGAGGTGCCGCTGTTGTTTGAGACACGTTGTATTTAAATCATATGACCTGCACATCTTAAGGATATCTTCACCAATAGGATTCCTAGTTCCGTACCCCATACCGGTTCCATATATGCCTAGTTCTTCTCCGTAGTAGAACACCGTGTATGCTTTTGTCTTAACATCTAAAAGAGGGATCCTGTTTCCAATGTTTTGCAATTTTGTTTCTTGGACAAAAATGTTAATCCTCATTTATCTCTTAATTGAGAAAAAGTCATATCGATATTTCTGCTGCCGAGAAGTACGCCAAACTACATGCTGACTATTGAAACTGGATTGTCACCGCTGTTTATTAAAACACTCAAAATGCACATTGATTATCTTTTGAAAGTCTTAAAAATGGCAGACGAAAGACTTACAAAAATAATAAGTCTGAATATAATCGGAAGAGGGAGTCTGTTTTTTTTTGGAAACTGAGGGAGCTTGCAGATTACTGTGGTATGGCCTTTAACCTGAGTACAAGGTATTGTCGGGAGAGAAGTTAAGGATTTACTATACGACCTTATATCAAAAGCATATGAGAAACACAGGTTGGACTGTACCAACCAGGCGACTGCTTCCGTGCATAGGGTAACCTACAGTGTTCTGCAACACAATCTGTGCGAAAAAAATTATTTTCGGTCTGACAATAGGCAAAAGATAATATCAGCTATATTCAAAATGAGAGGCGAGCTACTTCAATTGAATTTCATTCCGCACAGGGAAGACCTACCATTTGCAGTCTTTGCAATCTTTCCGTGAGAGAAGACGTCATGCATTTCATAGGTTCATGTCCTGTTTTAAAAGAAATAAGAAGATCTTTCCTTGGAAGTAACCTCTTAACTGGAGAACAAGTACTGATATCCTTAACTGTGAAAATGACTTACAACTATTATAGAAAAGCCATATCATATAGAAATCAAATTTTGAATGAAGCCTTTTAAATATATGTTATCCGGCTGCAATGCAGCGCTTCAACTCCTCCTGGAGCATAGGGCAGTAACAAGATCCTTCCATTTGTCCCGATTCGCCGCGACTGAGCTTAGCTGTGACCACGATTGAAAACCTTGAGATCGATCTTCCCCCAAAACAGATGACCTCCAATTTGTTTTCGGTGTTCCAACGCGTCTATTACCCTGAGGATTCCATTCGAAGGATTGCTTCGCTATGTTGTCGTTAGGTTTCCTCAGTGTATGGCCTATCCAACGCCACTTCCGTTGTCTGATGTCGGTGTCCAATTTTCTCTGTCCGGTCCTATTCCACAGTTCAGCGTTTAATTAACTTGATTTAAGCCAGCCGTGTTGTTCGCCATGAGACATATATCGTCAGCATAGTCTATGTTGCTGAGTTTGTCAAACAGACTCCATTGGATACCATGCCTCTCAGTTTCACCCACCTGGCAGTCATCACATCGTCAATTGCCAGTAAAAGCAGAATTGGTGACAGGACATCTCCTTGTCTCACCCTTTGACGCACATCAAAGGAATCGGAACGCTGTCCATTGTGCAAAACGAAACACCTTGCGTTGTTGTAAGATTCTTTAATAATGGCGACAATTTTCTCCTCCTCCTTACCTCTCGCAATAAGCGATCTCCATATGCATTCACGATTAACCGTGTCGAATGCCTTCTCAAAATCCACAAACATGATGTACAGCGGTGATTGGTACTCAGACGATTGTTCGAGTATGGTTCGCAAGGTGTTGATGTGGTCGACACAAGACCGACCACTACGAAATCCCGCCTGGTGCCTCTTGTAGATTCGATCCTGGATTTTATCCTTTCGAGAAAAATGGTTGCCATTAATTTCGGAAAAACGGACAATATGGTGATACCGCGCCAGTTATTACAGTTTTTGAGGTTCCCTTTCTTTGGTAACTTCACAATAACTCCATCCTTCCAGTCCTGTGGGTAAGTTTCGCTCTCCCAAACAGCCTGCACTAAATTTAGCAAAATATGGGAAGCTGCTTCAGGGTCTGTTTTCAGGAACTCTGCAGGAATACCGTCAAGTCCAGCTGCCTTGTCTTTCTTTAGAAGATGGATCGCGTTTTTAATCTCTGTACCCGTTGGGGGACTGGTATCAATGCCCCTAGAAGATCTGCGCATGTTGTTCAATTGTGGATTCAATTATGCATTTTGGTCGCTATTTAGCAGTGCACAAAAGTGCTCTTTCCATCTTTGTAGCTGATCTTCTATCGTCACTAAAAGGTTGCCATTCAAATCTAACACTGGATGGTTAGTGTTAGTGCTACTACGCTGGCCAACAATGTCCTTAGTGATTTGCGTCCCCTCTTCCTGCAGCCTGATCCGCATTTTCCGCAAGTTTGTCATTGCCCTCTTATCACGTCTCACACACCGCTGCACTGTCTTATGAGATACTCTATACTCGTTCCGTAAAACATTTTAAAGCAAACAAAAAATATTTTTTTTTTTACAATTTCCTCGTCAACTATTGCCCTGTAGAAACACTACGTCATTCCAGTAGCGTTTGTAGTATGTGATGGTGCACCACGGGCGAACCAGTTTTCTCCAATTTCGTATGCCATTTGGTGAAGGTCGTTCTCCGCTTCATTGTCCCTAACTACCTCAAAGTTGTACCTGTCTATTGTGATGTTTTGTCAGCAGGTACTTCGTTTTGGCCTCTTGACAGCTAGTCCCATCTTAGCCGCTTCAAAAGCTGTGCAATCACAGACTTGAAAAAAATTGTGCGTGTACAATTAACTTGCGAGTTTCTTATAATTTTTTCATATATTAGGTAGTTTGCAGGATCTGCTGTAGCGTGAACATTTGATCGAGTGTGGACTTTCCTGGTCTGAAACCACACTGATAGGGGCCAATCAGGTTGCTAACGAATGGTTTCAAGCGTTCACATAGTACGGCAGAGAGGATCTTGTAGGCGATATTGCGGAGACTTATTTCTCTTAGTAGGCGCAGTTCAGAGGGTCTCTTGTGCTGATGTTCCATTCATCAGGCATACTTTCTTCTGACCAAAGTTTAGATATGAGTTGGTGTATGCACTCCACCAGGTCATCTCCGGCCGCTTTAAAAAGTTCGGGGGGTAGTCCGTCGGGCCAGCAGCTTTGTTGGTTTTTAGTTTAGATATTGCTATCCCCACTTCATTTTGGTCGGGTGGACGGAAGTTATGTCTGTCATTGTCCATGTTGAATGGTTCATTCTGCCTGACAGCGGGATTTTGGTCTTCATTGCCGTTTAACAGTCTGCAGAAATGGTCCTTCCATGTCCTCAGCATCAACTGTGACTCTTCTACGAGGTTTCCATTCCTATCTCTACAGGCTTCTGTGCGGGCTTTTTGATCTGGGGCCAAGTCTGACTAGGTCCATTCTTCTGCTCCATACAATTAGATCGGAATAGTTATTGTCTTATGTAGAGCTACAACAAGCTTCTGTGGGGCTCCACTTCAATTTACCAAACGCTTGTGTTTTGAGTCCAATTGATTCAAGGTTGTTGAATAGCAGCATGATAGCTCGTCACCTTATCTTGAATCATTTTCCATGTCAAATGAATTCCATGGTGTATTTGGCGGCTTTGACTCCATAGTGAATCTGCACAAGAGTTCGGAATGATACCGACATTTGATATGGCTTTGTTACCTACTCCCTAATAACGCTAGCTTAGGCGACTTTAAAATCAGTAAGGCGATGCTAGTTATCGGCTTGGAAACCCATGATCTTTTCCAAAACCCCTTAAAATATGAATGTTTACGTTTCCTTAGCCTTAGATCATACTAGTGGAATGAGTTCGTGGCATATGACTCAAGGCGCTCCCACAGAACAGCATCATTGAATCAGCACGACCTATTTATTTTTTTTTTACTATTTTTTGAATTCTTTAAAATATACATTTGCAATAATAACCTATCAATAAATATATTCTAACAGCATGACACTGACAACGATGGCTTTCTCGATGTCTCAGAACTTAAACGTCTCATTGGCCAAGGACTTTGTCAGGATATACCACACACCATGGCCAACAACATTGTGCTCATATCAGACCAAGACGGAAACGAGCGTTTGGATTTCGAAGAATTTTACCAACTTTCCCTCAAAAACCGTTGGTTGTTGTCGAGTTATATTAATAACTACTGCAGAATGATTGTTCCACGACGGGATCAAGTACAAGGTGATCAAATTGGTATGATGATGTAAAATAAAGGGAAATATAAATAATTAAATTTTTATTAATTTTTTTTTCCATATAGATGGAGCCTATGAAAGACAAATGTCATTTTGTCCACCACCTCTGACAATGATAATATTCTCCTTAATAGAGATCATTATGTTTCTGGTAGATGTTATATATTTCAAGTGAGTTCTTCTCTATGTTGCACACCATCTTCATTTCATTGAGTTTTTTTTTTATTAGGGATGATCCAAAACAATCGCAGCACCTTGGGGAGAGCACAAAAGGACCCGCAGCTACTTTGTTCATTTTCAATCCATACCGTCGCTACGAAGGATGGCGTTTCGTCAGCTACATGTTTGTGCATGTAGGCATAATGCATCTATTTATGAACCTTGTCATTCAGATCTTTCTCGGCATTGCGCTCGAACTGGTGCACCACTGGTGGCGAGTTGCATTGGTGTATTTAGCCGGTGTAGCTGCAGGGTCGATGGGAACTTCGCTAAGCAGCCCAACGATATATCTTGCCGGTGCTTCAGGAGGCGTATACGCCCTTATCACAGCCCACATTGCCACAATCATAATGGTAAATATACAGATTGGATGTATTATTCAAAATGTAAACTTACTTACTTTCAGAATTTCTCAGACATGGACTACGCCATCGTACAACTATTTGTCTTTTTGATTTTTTGCTTTACCGATCTGGGAACATCTGTATACCGTCACTTGAATGATAAACACGATCAAATTGGCTACATTGCTCATTTATCGGGAGCTGTAGCTGGCTTGCTTGTTGGCATTGGAGTCTTGCGAAATCTCAAAGAACGACCTTGGGAACGTATTCTTTGGTGGATTGCAGTTACGTTCTACTTTGCTCTAATGCTAGCTGGAATCATGTTTCAGATCTTCTATCCAGAATATTTCCCTAAACAAGAAGCATGGGGCGGTAACATGTATTAGTCTAGATGTGCAATTATCATGCAACGAAAATGACATGAAATCAAAGCGCAACAATCAATAGTTTCTTATGTACGAGTGTGAAAGATGACCACCAAAGTGCCCTTAGAGGTTCAGTTTCAAGTCATTTGAATGTTTCAGCATTTACAAACTAAAACAAAAACATAAGTATTTTACTTTACAAAATGTTACTAAAGACGACAAACCATTTAGGATATAAACTAGATCGAGCATATTATATATTTGTATTTATTGTCAGCAGGGCTTATTATATATGTATTGTATAATTAAATTATGTATTTTTGTATAACTTTTGTAATTGTATTTTTATACACTTTAATTTGAATTGGAAATGCATTTAGAACTGTTTCTATGTCCATTTTTTTTTAATTTTTAAACAATACATACAGCAATCAGAAAGAGTTCAATTTAACTTTATTATTTTTGTACTTTGTAGCTATAAGATAATATTTAAAGTAATTTAATTAAAGAATATACAATTCGCACAAACTTCAGTGGTAGTTAAATAGTTAAACAATGTTTTTTTTTTTTTTGTAATCATGGAAGGCCAAGGCATGGGTTGGATGTAAATCGGACCCACCAAGCATTCTTATAGCATCATCATCATTAACGCAACAACCGGGATCCGGTCCGGGCCTCGTTCAACAAGTTCTTCTGTTAATCACTATTGCTGACCGATGCCATTCAATTGGGCACCCCAACACTTCTGGCGTACTGATCAATTTATTTGGGATGCCGAATTCTCATGGTTTTATAAAGCTCTACCCTGGTTATGACATCGTATCATACGGTTTGTTGGAATATTAAATTCCAGATTTTTTTCCATTACCTACCTAAGAGTAAAAAGATCTGATCAATTGTTGATTTGCCTGGTATGACACCACATTGATATTTTCTGATTATGGTTTTACTCAACAATGTAATACCATTATAATTGCTGCACTTTGTGATATCGCCCTTCTTATGTATGGGGCACATGATGCCTTTTCGCCAGTCTTCTCGCATTTTTTCGTGTTCCCATACGTGTACTATGATTTCATAAATTGCATACCGTGAGATTTTGCCTCTACGCCCGCCACTATGTCCTCCAGGACTTACTTTATGTAAGTATGTTTTATTTTTATTTTCATCGCGTAGCACAGCCATGTTGATTCGAGTCTGAGCGACGGTTGTAATACTTCTTTGCAAAACAATCCGCTCTCGGAACATCCATACCAACGAGATAGTTGTCCGAGTCAATGTTGACACTTCGATACGTTCGTATCATCATAAGGTTCGAGTAGTGGCGACAATCTATGAACACGTTGTCAATTTGATTACGAGTGACTCCATCAGGTGATACCCAAGTGGCTTTGTAGATAGTAATATCCTTATGCGGGAGACTGATACTCGCAACCACGAACTCGTTGATGCTGCCATTTCTATGACTTGTAGTCCATTTTTACTTGCGATTTAGGTTTCGTGAATATTAAAAAAAAATGATATAACAATCAAACATGACATTATGATCAAAAAATTGATCGAGAAAAAATATCTGTCTGTATGTTTGTATGTATGTATAACGAGCTGCCAGCCTAAAGGGCTTACGCGATTATCTTCAAACTTGGTGTGTGTGATTATTTTGGCATTCCGAGTGGAAATTGAAATTTTATTTTTAGGCCTAAAAATAACGGTACCTGCCATGTGCCCGATTAGGAAAATCTTATTTTTCTCGAAAACGGCTCCAACGATTTTGATGAACATTTTTGAGAATTTTTTTTGTTGTTATTGGCTATCATTTGATTAGAACCGAATTTACGGGAAAAGTCTATTAACAGTACCTTTCATATAACGGTTTCTGGGTAAAGGCTCTTTGGATTTCTGTCAAATTTTATATTTAAGAAGATCTAGGTACCCAAACTATTTCTGCATATAAAAATTTTGAATAACTTTTTTTATAATTAAAATAAAAAACTGCATACCAAAATCTCAAACTAATTTTTTTTTTCAAAATAATAAAAATAAAAACAGCATTTTATCAAAACCGGTCCTTCAATTTTCGAAATACTTTTTTCATAAATTCTTTGTTATTTTAGACGTGTGATAGCAAACTTCATTTTTACTAAAAACCGTTAAGTATTGTGGGTTTGATACTTTTTATAAGTTCAAACTGTGTCATTTTCAAAGTAAATGTTACTTGTTTCTGTCAAAGATCTTGCTTTCCAATGTAATCAGGCACATAAGAGCAAGTACGTGCGACCCAGTCGTGCCCATTTTAATTAGTGTTCTCATGCAAACAATGGGATCCTTTGTACTGCATGAATATTGGCTCCCTACCTAATCAGGCGTTAAAATCGCCAAGGATGATTTTAACTTCATACCTTGGGCATGCATCGAGGGTCCTCTCTACAAGTTCGGAATAGTAATCTTTTTCGTCTTCTTCGGACTCTTCAGTAGGTGCGTAAAGGTTTATGAGGCTGATGTTATTAAATTTGCCTCGCACGCGAAGGGTGCATAGTCTTTTCTAATTTTTTGGGTGACTAGGAAGCCTACCCCGAGTACATGGTGTTTTGGGTGACTGCTGGCCATCTAGTTTCTTAAAGTGATGTTATGTTAGCTTTATATGTGGCCAGGACATCAGCTTGAACGTACAGCTCGAGCCGGCGGTGTTTTTCATTTTTGCTCTAGGTCGAAAAATAACGGTACCTGCCATACAATCTTTTAAAAAAAGTTTGATTTTCTCGAAAACGGCTCTAAAGATTTTTATAAAACTTTCAGGTTGCTATTTCTTTACAAAAATACATCTTTCACTTGGATTTTTTTTCGAAATTTGTTTTATAACGGCCTCTCATATAACCTTTTTTTTTTAATTCGGTTTTATCGTAAACCATTATTCCGATTTCAATAAAATTTTGCACAAAGGCAGTCATTTATAATTTAATTAATATTGCATTTCAAAATTTTCAAAAACATTTTTTCATTTTTTTTAAATTTTCTAAAAAAAAATTAATTTTTGAAACATTTTGAAAACGGGCTGTTTAGTTTAGTTTAGTTTATTTATTTTCAGAAAAGCTAACACTGTAAGGTAAATCTTATAAGCTAGTGCTAGTTTAAAAAAAAAAAAATTTAAGTGAAATGTTGAGACTAAACAAAAAGTAATTTAAATTAAAGTAAGAAAAAACTAAATATAAAAAAGAAGAAGTTAGTTGCTTCGATCAAGGAATAAGAGTTTCAACCTACTCTGAAAATGTAATGGTAAGCTCTCGGAGAGATATTGGGAAAGAATTCCAAAGGCGGATCGCAGCAGTAAAAAACCGAGGGAGTATTAAGCAGCTTGATCTGGTTGATGCTGAAAAGCGAAGTTTTTCGAAAAGATAAGTTGGTTGATGTGTGCTTAAAACATTAAAAAGCAGTAACAGAGTACGATATTGGATGAAACTTTCGAAAGACATTTTAAGCAGATTTTTAGATAGATGCGATACATGGTCATATTTACGAAGACCGTAAATATATCTAATGGTTGTTAAATGCAATTTTCAAAAAAAAAAAATTCACATCCATATGTTAGAACAGGTATGACCAAGGTTTTGCAACAACAATACTTGATTTTAATGGGGTAAATTGTTGGACGATCCAGAAAGTTCTAAGAATTCCATAGGTTTTTCCTACTATCGAATTTATGTGGTTACTCACACGTCAGAGTTCTATTAAATTCCATACCTAGATTTTTTGACGTATTTACAAATTCTAATGGGAAACTGCTTAGCATAATTGATGAAAAGCAAGATGTGTCAAGTATTTTTTTTGCAATAACCAAACATTTACACCTATTTGGTTTTAGAGCCAGACTATTACTTGCTGCCCAATTAAAAATCCGCCCGAGATCATCATTTATTGAGGAGGCACAATTTTCAACAAGCCCCAAGGAGCAGCTTTTGTAAATTTGTATATCGTCGGCATAGAAGTGCTTCGAGGTTTCTAAGATTATTGAGGATATATCGTTAAGATACAGCGAAAACAGAAGTGGGGCCAAAATAGACCCTTGGGGAACTCCTTGTGATATTGGAAGGAACTCAGAGAAACCATTTTGAAGAAACAGCTTGCTTCCTATTGCTTAAGTAAGATGAAAATAATTTAACAGCTTCTGGGGAAACATTAAATCTATGGCGCAGCTTATGTACAAGCAGAGAGTGGTTAACCATATCAAATGCTTTAGAAACATCTAAAAGGACAAGAAATGTAACGCGATTGTTGGTTGAATTTTTTAAAAATAATTTTCCCAGATGAAAACTACAGATTTCCTAATAATGACATACATATGTACTAACAAAAATAATTTTCTGCTAAAAACTACAAGCTGCTAGATGTTGGCATACTAAAAAAAAAATTAGAATATGTTTTCGAAAAGTTAAAAAAACGGTTTTTTGAAAAAATTGGTCAAACGATTTTGAAAAAAATGTTCCTTAAAATTCAAAGCTATAAAAGAAATTAAGTGGATTACTTCATTTTTCCAAAAAAAACGTTTTAACTAATGATTTTTAAGTGATTAACAAAATTTCAAATGATTTTTTAACTCCTTTTTTCAACAATCTCAAGCCCCAAGACCACTGTCGCACATTACATCGAACATACGCAAGTTCGTGCGACCCAGTCGTGCACTTAATTTTTTTACGGGAGAGGTTACTATCCCCTCGCCAACACACACGTCGTTATACACAAATCATTATTAATAATATTATAATATTATAATAATATTTAAAAACAAAATTAATATAAAGATTAGATTTCTGTATTTACAATAAGGTATATCATGGCATTGTGAGTGTAACCGTTGCCTTTTTTTCCGTTTTGTCGTTTTTTTAGAAAATTGCCTATCCTGGCTAAGCGGGAGGGAGATACCACCATCCCATACGATTTTTACTTGCGATTATAGGTACTATAATGCAAGTTATGCATTCTTGCAGATTAAAAATTTTGAGATAACAATCAAACATGACATTACGATGGTAGAGAATCATATTTGAGTTACTGACAAATTCTGTCCGTCTGTCTGTCTGTACGGATGTATTTTGGACTGCAGCCTAAACGGTTGGGCCAATCGTCTTCAAATTTTGAACTTAAGGTTATTTTGACATTCTACAGAGGAGTTTTTTCAATTTCAAAAAATAAGTGTACTACTGTAGGTATGCATTATATTTTGGTGAAAACAAAATTTAATATGGTGGGCTAAAAACAGTACCCATCATAGGACCGTTTTTTTCGACTCTCTCGAAAACTGGTAATCTTATTACAATCAAAATTGATATTCAAGAAGATTTACATATGTAGCCTAAGTAATTTTGCATTTTTTTGGAAAACTTTTTTTTTTTGTATTTTTAATATTTAAAATTTTTTTTTTTTTTGAAAAATCAATATTTTAAAAACGGGTAAGTGAATTTTGTTTTTAAATGTACGTTATTTTTGTGCTTAAGTTTGTTTTCTTGAATTATTTTTTTTAATTTTTTAAAAAAAAGTTGTTAAAAAAACAGTTTTATTTAAAAACGGCTCCTACGATTTTGAAAAAAAAATTCACACTTTCTTACATTTCCTAAAGAAATAAAATGGCGTTTAAATTATTTCATCCAATACAATTTAACGTACTTTATTCTAATAATCAATTTACAAAAATCGAATAAATGTTTTGATGTTCACATTAATTTCCTTAATTTTATTCTACAGTGGGACATATGATCAAGTACGTGCGATCCAGTCGTGCAATTCATTTTATTAAATCTAATAGTCCAAGTCGACAGGTCGGGGAAAAAGGATTTACGATGACAAAGGTCGGAACTTAAGAAACTTTGGGATGTCTTATTTGCGTTCACAGTTTCGAATAAAATTTGAAAAATATTAAAGAAACTTCAAATTTTTTTTAAATCGTAGGAACGGGTTTGTAAATAACAAGTTTTTTTATATTAAAAAAAAATACTCAAAAATGCAAACTTAAACACAAAAATTACTTACATTTAAAAACAAAATAAAAAAATTCCATCCTCCCGTTTTCAAAATATTGATTTTTGAAAAAAATACCTAATTTAATTGCGCACTTGTTTATATTAAGGTCGAGAGAGTGCATTGCATCATTCGAGTACCGTAGTATTCTGGACATTGGTTTAGAGTGCCCATAATTGGTTCGATAATGGGGGAGATAAAAAAATTGTCCGGAAAGGAGATTACGGGGATTAGTGTTAAGATTGACTTTGCGTAGAAGGACGGCAGAAGCGATATTACCAAGGATCAACTGATGAGCGAAAGTAATGTCAGCTATTTGACGCCGTTGCCCTAAGGATTGTAACCCGATTAGTTTCAGACGCTCAAGGTAGAGAGGTAAGTTGATTCTGTCATCCCAAGGAAGGGCCCGAAGGGCAAAACGGATAAATCTTTTTTGAACGTATTCAATTCTACGTGAATGACATTCATAGTAAGGTGACCAAACGTGACTACAATATTCTAGAGTGGCTCAAACGTACGTTATATAAAGGGACTTCGTCACATAATGATTATTGAATTCTTTAGACCAACTTTTAATAAAACCAAGAGAACCAGACATAATGTCCCTGACATTATTTTGCAATCAAAACTAAAAGCGAGATAATAAGAAACGGGATTTTAAAAAAGCGGGTTTATATTAAGCTAGGTATAGGTACCTTTAGGTACATATAACAATAATTAACTTTTTTAAATCAAATGAAGATGGATCGTTAAACATTTGGTGTGGGTAGATTTTCGTTGAATTTATTTAGGATATTATGGACCTATTATAAGATTGGAAGGAAGGTAAGTACTAAAATTAAGATACGTATATATCTTGCCTGATGAGAACACAACAAAATTCGATATTTTGTTAATTTTTGCTCCTTTTTCACTTTAATAAACACAAAACTTTCAAATCAAGAAGACTACGTTTATTAACTATCGTTTATTTATTAGATATCGTGCACTTTAAGAAATTAAGCAAAAACAAGTAAAACAACATACTTATACATGTTTTATTATATGTATAAAATGTAAGGGCCAATAAAAGATAAGTTTATGTTAAATACATAATTATATTTATAAAAAATTAAAGAACTACTTACCATACAACTCCGTAAATCAATTAAAAAATTCCAGACGTATTCCGGAAAGAATGGTGGCAGTTGTTATGCAGCAAATGCTTCCCAGTTATTAACAATTCCAAACTGGGCCAGACAACAATAAATAAGACGATCAATTCACAAATGTTTTTCTTTTTTTATTTTTAAACACTTTTTTAACACTTTTTTCGGTTATAATTAAGTTAATATTGTAATATTTATATTCACAGCAAAATCCAACTGTTTCAGTTTGAAAAGCAAAAGCCAGACAAAGTTCTGGCACTAACAAAATCCGTTATGTATGAAAATCTCTTAAGCGTTGGCAGTGCCACCTCTGGCGTTTAAAAGATACATAAGGTGTGGTGGATTTGTTTGCTTTAAGGCTCTGTTCATATCGATTTATTTACTGAACTAAATTACTTTCAATTTTTAATCAACAATAGAAGACAATTCACTGTCACTAGTAAATATTAGGTTTTAAAAGAATGCATTATAGTAAGAATAACTCTTGGGGACTCATTTCTTATTATTGTTGTTAAATAGACGTATGCCAAGTAAATCGTTTCGATTTGAGTGATAAAAAGAACTAGTATTGCCACCGTACATGTTATAAAGTTTCATTAACCGAATCCTTAAAAAAAGCTATCGCTTTAAAACAAACGACAAACTTAATCTTTATTTAATTCTAAATGCATATAAAAAGCATTAAAATCTGAAAGCTTTTGCTGAAAACTAAACAAACGTGGTGGATGTGGGGAAAATTAACAACGGTAACTTTTTTTATCTTACTTATGTATATTATAAATGAGAATGTTTGTGTGTTTGGATGTTTGGATGTTTGTTCCCTACATACCTCAACGGCTTAACGGATTTGGATAATATTTGGTATGTAGATGGATAATGTGCTGGGTTGAGACATAGGTTACATTTTATCCCAAAAATTTATTCGGTTCTTGTAGGAGATGGTTATATATGAAATGATGTATGGATCAAAGTTTGTTTGTTTCGTGTCCCAACGAACGTCAAGTTGGGCAGATGGAAGGTTGCAGGATTCACTTAATTTCGACATAGACTGCTAAGGATAAATTATCTAACGACAAAGATATCATACAAGTAATAACTATTAAATGGCAATAGAAACTATTTATTGCTCATGAAATTGAATTCTACAGTGATATCAATAACTGCTTCACTGACGCTCAGGAGACTTATCATAAGTTAATCCTTGAATCTGAGCCACAGAACCTACTACGCAATGAAATGAACCCATTTTCACTTATATTGATGAAGATAACTTTACTCCTGAATCTGAAGGGTTACTAAGTGAACATACTCCCAGAAAAGCACATCGTGAAGATGACGAAGTTGTCCTGATGTATGTCTATACTGCCATAAATCCAAACACAGTATTGGTGTCGCTGCGATGGCAGCCATCCGACAAAGTTCTGCACATCTATCCCGACTTCAACAATTTTCGCGAAAATCCATATTTAATTGAAATCGATTCGGATTACCGTCATCTCTATGCCTACGGTATTGAGAATTCTTCCAAACAATCCCGAATCAGGCGGAATGTTGATGTATTTGCCGAATTACAGTTACCGGAAATACCCCATTGGGAGGATATTGATGAACTTGCGACAAAATTCGCAATGCCGCCGCAATCCCTGTAAATCGCAAGAAAAAAAACTATCATTTTGGGAAGTGTCAGTGCCAACAATAGGGTTGTTTACCTTATGATGTATGTACATGTACTTCTGTTCTATTGCATTTAGCTTTAAGTCATTTAATAATAATAATTTTCCAAACATTGGGACAGGGACACTACATTTAGCACAATCACGCAACACACAAGATCAACTGAAAGGACGTAATATCATATTGTGGGCATGTACTGTAGTACATACATATGCGGGTTTGTTCCCTCACCCCAGATCCAGACGTTTGATTGAATGAGATCAGAAGGGATGTTTATATCATCATTGAAAAATTGCAATTAAATACAATTAAGGGTGGCAGAAGAAAGTGAAGTGAGAATGGCTTGCGTGAGGCTCATGGATTACATCTTCGCAGCATATGACCGACCATAATTTCTGCATGTAACGGTTGGTTAGGTTTTTGAATAAAGAGGAATTAAAATTAAAAAAAATCTGCTGGCATCGTCTGCAGTAATGCGGGTTGTAAATGGCTATTGTATCTCGTTATAAAAAAAACAAACTAGGAACCAATTTAATAATATTTACTTGCCATTCAAAATTCGAATAACATGATGCAATGCAATGCATAAAAAAGTCTCGTTGTACGGAAATCCAAAGTAACCAATTAATATTTGTCTCAAGTCGTATAATTTTGTATTGCATTCCAACACATTTGCCTCATCTGTTTGTTGCAGTATATACTGAACTAGGCCATATGGAATCAAGTAATGTATCTCATCCTAAGTAAAGACTTTCAAATTTTAAGATTTTTTGACGTGTAACGTCTTACACATACGAAATAACATGACTCATGCTGACAAGAAAATTAACGCGTAACTGGCTGAACACAATGCAAAAACGGAACTGCATTACGGAGACGGAGTACGGAACAGCTGTCATATTTGTCGTACGTACCAATTTTAATCGGAGCACATGCACGTACAGTAACTTTGACATTTTAGTTTTAAAATGTATAGAAAACCAAAAAAAAATAAAAAAAGAGAGAATAAACTTTTGTGCAACGAATTGAAATATTATCAAGTAGAATGGAATTATCTGGTGTTATTTCAGTTATACTAAAAAAAAAGTTTTGGAAGAGACAGACGAAAAAAGTTTGTTGTCTCATTCATAATTTCTCTCTGCGTCAGATGAAATGCCAAATTTACTGCACGTAAAAGTTAACCAACCTTTCCGTATGCAGTAACGTACCATTGTGTTCGCAAAATTGAGTTCGCGTGTATTCAATCTTTGCAGTTCCGTCGTCATTGTGTTCACCCAGTTACGCTTACCGCGATACTGTACTGTGGATTTTTAAACCAAAATCGATCTTAAATGTATTCTGAGCACCAGGCGAACATGTAAAAGAACAAGCAAATGCAAATTCCTAAAATAATTACACACAAATTCAAAAAGTAGAAGAGAAAAGGAAATACAAAATGGGCGGGGTTTTGTTAAAGTAGATGTAAATAATGGGGTGTGTGTGTGTGGATTTAACGAGAGGGTTTGTGGGTAATTTTGTTTGGTAATTTTGAGGCTCGGTGCACACTTGCGTCATTTTGATGCAGCGGTGACGCTTTTGCGCCTTACATTACTCACAAATGACGTGGCGGCATCTGACGAGTGTTTGCATGTGCAATACTCTATTTATTTGTGAGTACTGTAAGACGCAAACGCGTCATCGCTGCGGCGCCGCTCGCTGCCTCAAAATGACGCATGTGTGCAGCAGGCTTGAATTGTGAAAAAAATCGATCGCAAACTTATTTTGAGCACCAGTATGTGTGTATGTATGTCGAGTATGTACTCCTAAACTTCCCAACGGATTATAATGAAATTTACGGGGTAAATATAGTTTTGTCCAGGTGGCGTTCCGTGAATGTTTGGTCCCGCTAACAATTTTTTCCCATTTCAAATTAACTAAAACATGTATTTTCATGGGCGCAGTAGCGCGCGCCTGGTATCGGTAGTTATATATAAAACTGTTACCGATTGGTACTAGGTTGTTGGTACAATAGTATTTTTGGTATAAGTTTTTTAATACTTAGTTCTAGAATTTAATACTATTGCATTTTTGGTACAAGATTTAGTACTTAGTAGTATATTTAGTACTCGATTTTTTGTGAGTTAACGGGCTGTATGTTGGTGTTGGTGCAATCAATGTTTTTTATGACGTTATCACGTAAAATTATCGTCCGTAAACCGACTTTACAAACAACCAACTTTTTTATTTCTAAGGTTCTGTTTTGTAAAATACAAATACAGTTAACTTCAGTACCCAGTTCAGATGGCAAGCATGCAAGTTTTCAACAATACCGCAGATACGGCTCCTACGCTCGTCTTCAACGAAAGGTACTCCTATCTATGCTCTATTCCCCTGGTTTTTTTCGAGTTAGTTGTAAGCATATTTGTCCAATATCGAAATAACCCGTAGCAATTTTCGAATAATTGTTTTTATTTAAGCTTTCCCTGCAAAATTTAATTCTCTATTCTAAAATTGTCATCATTTTTCCTTGAACTTGTTTTGCAACAAATTTTGTGAAAATAATATATATTTATCTAATAAATAAATAAAATAATACATTTTACTGTAGAATAATACTCGTTTGCAGAGTAATTAGCTATCAATTCCGAGTTTCAAAAGCAATTAAGAACGTAAATAGAGTTCCGAATTTCGGACTCTTGATGTGTGACAATTATCCGTTTTTGAATGATTTAGCTTTCGAATCAGATTTCAGAGTATGGCCCTTTGGTATGCCTCAAGGCTCCGTATTGTTTCCTTCTTATATTTTCTGACTAAAACTGTTAATTTTGCTGGCGACAGTACTCTCAGATATTCGTTTTAATATTCACAGCATGTTTTTCGGATTCGGATGTGGAACTGCAACAGCACCGTTTCATTCGACTAGCTAAAAATTCAGCGAGATATTTGGGATTTGAGATTTGGGTTTTCTTCGAAGGTGCAACAAATTGTCTTCTCCTTTTAGATCTGGCTAAAATCTACAAACCGAACATTCGGTCAAAACTTGAGTATAATTCCCATATTTTAGTAGGTCCTTTATAAAGCACTTGGTTTTTTTGGATCATACCCAAAAGAGTTTAGGTGCGACAGAAATTACAAATTACGAAATTAATAACATCTCTCAGCCTCCACTGCAATGCAACGTGTCTTTCATTGTTTAAGCACTACTTTTACAAACAGTGCTCTAGTGGAATAGCCAGATAGGAATTTATGAAATAATCCCATCGTAACACAAGCAATGCAATGAAATGCAATCAGTTAACCTATAAGTTCGAACGTACTTTAAGTACAGATTCTTTCTTTAGTTGCACCACACGAATGTGGAACACTTTTCTACTTCTGTTTTTTCCCTTTCATTTTGAAATGCAGCACACTTACAAAGCCAATATGTTTCTCCATCTCCTATTTCATTTTCATAAGGCGCTTTTTCTTTTTTCGTTCAGAGCAGTCTGGAGTTGTCAAAAAAGAAGTTGTATTTCTTTTTCCGCTCAGAGTGTTCAGATCTTTAAAATTGTATTTCTTTTTTCTTTTTTCGTTCAGAGAATGATCAGGGCGTGCTTGAGAAGGCTGTATGCGCTCAGAATAAATTAACTGAGCATTCTAAGAAAATCCTGAACGAAATTAGTGAGTCGTGTTCGAGAATACCAATTTGTCGATCTCACATGAAAACTTACTCGACTCGTATTCAGGAATACGGCCCCTGGTCTACGCCATTTTCCAACGCAACCAATATCTACAACGTTGTCTTCTACCATAAAAAGAACTGCAAAAGACTTTCCGAGCTGGTTCCCCTTCGCTCATGTGAACTGGGAGCCCAGGCCACCGATATCTACCGAGCGTTATTTGGCCACATCTGCTTCGAAGTATATTTCATATTTTTTATATCATGATCATGAGATTATATCTATTGTGGCCAACAATTTTCCGTAACTTTCCCAACATCTACTAAAATTCAATAAAAATCACATTTTCCTTTAAGAAATAACAACAATTTTAGTTTCATATTTAATGATTTATTTATTCAATCAAACTCACATTTTTTTGTATTTAAATTATTAATATTATTAAATAACTACTTCAATGTAAATATATATATATATATATATGTATATATAGTAATAAAATAGATAAAAAATAAGTTATACAAAAAGAAAAGCGTTATGAAAACTAACCCAAATGTAGTATAAATGGAAAAAGAAAAAAATAATAACGTATTTAGGCAAACAAATAAATTGTGGCTGTAATTATAGGTATGTATATAAAAAAAATAATAATTTATTAAATAAAAAAATTACAAATAAATGAAATCAATTTCTTTTCTTTGTGGAATTTATTGGGAAAATATGTATAATGCAGTGTTTTTTTTTTACTTCAAGTAATTTTTTTTAAGATTTTATTCTTAATTGAAGTCACTGAACATAAATCTTTCTTTAAAGCTAGAATTTCAATAATTTTGGAAGAATTTTGTTGTTTTTTTCTTATTTTCTCAATTTCATTAGTGAAAAATGAATATTGAAAATAAATGTATATATAATTTATTGTATATGTATGTGTTTTATGTATACAAAGAAGTTAATATGTATTTTTTTTCTTTTAAATTTCATTCTTAAAAACTAGTGGAAGAATTGACTTATTGTTTTCTCTGTAAAATGCAAAACATTAAATACTAAATTTAAATGTTAAACATACAAAAAAATATAGAAGTTTTACACACAGCACTAATGAATTTAAATTATTTATATTCCTGACACAATGCATTTTATTCATAATTCAATTTTGTTTTTTTGTGTATTTTTTTTTTGTTAAATTTTTAATCTGCAACATTCTTCATTCATGTAATAATTTAAATATATAATATTCATAAATAATTAAAAAAAAACATTTAAATACGTTTGTTTATCAACTAAATCGATGAAAAAAAACTAATTATATAAATAACTTGTTTATGCTATATAACTGTCTATTTCTGTTTCATGTGATTAAACTTAAATAAAAAAAATAAAAGAAAAACTAGGAAGCCCAATAATTGAGGAGTTTGACTTTCAATTTAAATTAAGTTTGTCTTTTATTTATGTATAAATTAAATATTAAAATTTATATTATTCCTGGGGATGTCATAAAATATATATAAAAAAAAGTTGCAATAAATAATTCAGCTTGACAGTTTTAAATAAATAATTAAATAATTCAGCTTGACTGTTTTTTTTTTGCTTGCGAAGTGAAAACCAATTGTAATGCAAAATTTCTTGACTATAGTCCTAAGCAATACAAAAATTATTGCTTTAACCTATTTCGATTTAAACTATAAAAAAATCCATTTGAAGTGAAATAAATGCAATTTTGACACCAAATTTCACTTCGCCGGGAAGTGTAAGTCAAGCTAATCGATCGATTCTAAAATCAAAAATTATCTGAGATTTTTTTATTTTTTTTTATTGGAAAAATTGTCTTTTTTTTCGCTTTGATCCAGAGAAGTATTTTTTGTTTCAGCAGACAAAATTAAATTTTAAATGCGCATTTAAAAATGAATGAAAAATAAATAATAACATTTATATTAATCATGATTTATATATATAAAAAAATTGCAAAATGACTTAAATTACTACAAAACTAGATAAAAAAAGGGGAAAATTGGGAGGATGGGGTAACACGTATTCTATGGTTCTAATTTTTCTCTTTGCCGTACAATCCACCATAAAGAACTAATGTATTCTTTTTTTCTTCATTTTTATAAATATAAATTAAGCGAAAGACAGCATTTTCAGCGGTTTGACTCGTTTCTGTAACTTTTTTTTTTCTTCATAATTTGTCACTTAAACTATAATTTTTTTAATAATATTCTGAAAGACTTAAATAACAATCATATTAAATTACAATAAATAAAAAAATAAGGCACTTTGAGAATAATAATTTGTAATATCTTGTGTCTTGCGCTCATTGTAAGTATAAAAAATATTCTTGTGGTTCTATAAACAGTGATTTTTTTTCTTTTTAATATTTGTGCAAAATATTTTTTACAAAAATTCAAAACTCTCTTTTCTTCGTTCTTAATAGATGCTCATCTCTTTCTTTCTCACAAAAATTTGTGCTCTTGCACATACACAAGACTTTTGTATAAAAAAAAAAAAAAAAAATATAGATAGATATTTTTAATTAGTAGTTAGTTTATATCACTTCCAAACAAGTTTTCATAAAAAAGCTGTTTTTTCGATTTAATTATTTTTTTTTATGTACATGTACACAACTAATGTGTGTAGGCATTTCGTCGGAAATTTTCAAATAATCTTTCAAAAATAAAATATTATGTATAATAGAATTGAATTATGTATAATTACAAAAAAATAGAAAAAAATATATATTTTAATGAACAAAATTAATTTAAAAAATATATATATACTTGCTGATATATAAAAAAAAACTAATATGTTCACTTGCGGCAATTTTTTGTTGTCAATCTAATTGATTTGGTCAGTTCGGTATAATTTTTATCTATTGTTATTCCATTCAAAATATAAAAAGGGAAATAATTATTATAATAATATTATTATATATAATATTGGATAATGTCTATGAAAAATTAATTAAAAAAAGAAAGCAAAATAGATTATAAATGGCAAATTCTTTTGAATGCCCCTGCTCTATTTTTTTGTTGTTGCAACAATCAAGCAACTTAAAGGACTAAATTAGAAAAAGCATCTACGGTTGAGCTGAGTCTATTGAAGACTGGAAGACGTGCTTCTTCGCTGCCTGCTGAATTGGCAGCACTTGAATTGTTGTTGCCAGAAGTGGTGCTATTGGGTGAGCTATTGCCACCATTATTAGCAACAATGGAGATTGGTGAGCTAGATTTATTTGAAATGCGTGTCTGCGAGATCGGCTTAATGTACTTATTGCCACCCATGATAATCGATGGTGGTGGTGTATTAACCGGTGACATTGGGCTATTTGGACTGGCTGGTGGACTATGATTGTATGAAAAAGCCGTTGGATAGATTGAACCAGCTGGACTGATTTGATCAACAAACGGGAAACTTCCCATTGAATTGGTTGGACTTAGAGATAGTGAGCCTGTTGGTGAGGCACGATCAGATCCTGTTGACATAGATAAGGGGGGACTTAAAGGAAGTGGATGATTGGTAAGGACATTTTGGGGTAGACGGGAAAATGCTGCATTGATGCGATTCTGGTGTTGTATTTGTTGCTGATGATGTTGCTGCTGCTGTTGTTGCTGTTGTTGTTGTTGAATCATTGCACGTGCCTCGTCAGCATTGTGGACGAAATGGCATCGAGGACCATAGGGGCAAAAGCCGACACTGTGAAAGGTGCGGCAATATTCAGTTTTGTACTTTGGGTGTCTTTGTAAGTTGCGCAACTCATGATAGCCATGAGCAAATTGGCACTTTTCTCCATATTTACATTCACCGGCTTCTTCGAATGGACGACACAGCTCGGTCTTGTATCTGTAAATATAAAAAAAAACACTGTTATTTAATGGGTACATAATAAAGGATTAATTTAATAGGTTATCTTATAAAACATTATCTTTAATTACAAAAGAAAAGAGAATTTTTGGAGAATGGTGTAAATTGGAAAACGAAACCAATTGGTTATTGTAAGTGGTGTAATTGTCTATAATTTTTGTCATGTGGTGTTGACTTAAATCTTTAACCTAATACAATCACAAAAATTGTATTTTTATAGCGACATTTGTTTTAAACGTCTTTTAAAGTTATTTTTAACTGACAAGGAAAAACGTTTACTGAGTTTGGTATGTGAATTCATAGGAATTTGGATTTGGCATACAATTAACAAAAATGGAAAGAGAAAAAACAATCTCTTTCGTTATAAAAAATTAATGAGCTTTTTTCATTCATTGTTCAATGAACCAGCTTCTCATTTGTCTACCTAGATAGAAAAGAGTGAGAATTTGCTGTTCAATGAGGAACTGTCTGCTCTAAACTGCTTTCAACTTTTCGCATTTTGCACTAGGCTTTTCCAGAGCAAATCAGAGTAGCATTATCTGCACATGCTTCTGAGATAAAACAGAGTGATTAAAAGTATTAAAATTAAATGTTGCCAATGATTATAGTGATAAATTTTTCATTGCGTTTGGTTGTTTGAATTATTAAAATTAAAAACATGTTTTAAGCACAGTCAAAATGGGAAAACCTAATGCTGCTAACAAATGTTTTTTTTTTTTTTTGACACATCACGAATGACATTTGTTTGCACTTATATTTATCAGCAGTTCGGATCACCTCTCGTCTGCTCTGGTCCAATTTTTACTTGCAAGTTTAAGATGCGTGAATATAAAAAATATTGAGATAACAATCAAAGATGACATTACGATCGTAGAGAAGTAAATAAGAAACAGGATTTTATCAAAATCCGTCCTATAATTTTCGAAATACTTTTTTCATAAATTCGTTATTATACAAGACATGTGATGGTATACTCCATTTTTACTAAAATCCGTTAAGAGTTCTTGTTTTTACACGATCGTGTTATTTTTGTACGTAAATTTTACTTGTTTCGATCAAAGATCTTGCCTTCCGATATGATTAAGCAAATAAGAGTAATTACAAGCGAACCAGTCGTGACCATATTTTTTTCAATAAGCCAATAAGGGTTTTTTTTTTAATTTAGAGCAAAGCATGAACTGTGTTTATTTTTGGCTTTGATTGATTCAACTAATATTTCAATTTAAGTTCTGAGCATGTCCAGAGCGCGCTCTTGGAGCTCAGAATAAATCCAATGTCTAAACGGAGTACAATTCTGAACACAGTATTTGACAGGCGTGAATTAAAAAATATCCTCAAAACAATTTTAAAATGGCGGAAGATAGTGGTCGCTCTGGAGAAGACAATAAAATGTTATGTCTTACGTTTGACAGCTCTGAATCTTGTAATTTCTACGAGCATGATAAGATATAAGACATTTCATTGCTTAAGTTGTTTCATAATTAAATCTAAGAGCTCTGAGCATTTCCTTCTCAAAAATTTACTGTGTTCGCTCAGATGGATCATTTTCTTGTAATAACAACTGTCAAAACATTAAACTATCAAATTTTATAAGACAATTCAGATATACTAGGCCCGTTCGTCTACATTTTGGGTTTTTTTAGGAAAACTGTCAAACTTTGAAGAGTGGGTATAAAAACTTTCAGAAAATAATAAATTCGCTCAAAAGAAAAAGAACGCGGATCAAAATAGGGAACATTTTTAAAAGTCAAAAAAAAAAAAAAAATTAAAAAAAAATCAACTACAACGAAATGGATCAAATAAGTGCAGATGAAATAAAAATTGTGATGGAAACCATTTTATTAGGCCATTGTAAGGTCATTTTATTATTTACTTTAGATTTAACTTTACAATTTTTTTTAATTTAAAATTATTCATATACGAAGATTTCACAAAACGTCAAATTTCAAATGTATTTTTGAGTTTGACAGAACTCACATTTCTCCCGCAAGATTTTTTGGTTTAAAATAGGGAATTAAGGGGAAGAGTTTTGCTCTCTCACAATCTCTCTCTTCTCACGAAAGAAAATGTAAGAAAAGGAACAACATTTGTGTAAAATTGTTCAAAATAGTCTGTTTTAGGGAGTAGACGAACAAAGCTACTATTAGCTAGTTCACGTTTCTTGAGATTTCAGAGTGCTCAAAAAATCGCCCCGTTGCTTTTGATGGAGCTGAACAATTTATGTGAACAGAAATTTCTCAGCAAACGCAAAAAAAATTGGTATCTCTTTCCTACTAACAGAGTTCTCTTTGACAAACTTAAATTGAACAAGCGCATCCAAAGTTGATCAGTTCAGTAAAGTTGAGATTTTTTCTGAGAAATTGTGTTCACGTTTCTGAGAAAACAGAGCCAGAGATCTCTTAGAAACGTGAACTGCAATTGGCTAAGTGTTTAAGTTGTTTCATAATAAAATCTGAGACCATTGAGCATTCTCTTCTCAAAACTTTACTCTCTTCACTCAGATGGATCACTTTCTTTCTGTGAAAACATTAAATTTAATCTGACAATTCAGACATTATTAAATAAAAAAAATAAAGAGACCTAATATTTTTTTTTTATTTAAACTTAAACTCACCTCGATGTATTAACCTGCGGCAGAGGCTCAGATTGTGTCCTTTCCAACTTGCGGTGACAATTTTCGAGAAGCGTATTTACAAGCGAAGCCACATTGGCAGCATTGTTTTGCGGATGTGAAACAGCGCGCGTTAAAGCCGTATGGATGTACGCTTTTTGTTCTTGTTCTTGTTGATGTTGTTGCTGCTGCTGTTGTTGATGTTGTTGTTGTTGATGTTGTGCAGTTAGCACACTCAAGCGATGCTGTATAAGATTAGCTGATGCTGCAACAAATGTCGACGTATTACCATTTTGAGTACTTAAGTTATTATTTAAAACATTGGCATTAAGTATTGTAACACTAGTCGGTGCCAATTGAGTTACTGCTAGCATTGTGTTGTTGCTATTGTTGTTGTTGTTGTTGTTACTATTGTTGTTTAATGTATTGCTATTGTTTGATTGTGTATTTGCCACCGCATTTGCTGCTGACTGATGCAAATGAATAGACGATGATTGATTCTGAAAAAAAAAGAAAATAAAAAAACACGTTAATTTTGTTTTAAAACTTATCCACATTATGTACATATAGGAAAGATTCTAAAGTGGGTACCTCTGGTTCACAATTTAAGATCTTGGTTCATCTTTTCTTTTAAAACTATTGCAAAAATATAGTTATTGATAAATATTAATATAAAATATATGAGTAATAATCTAAGTAAGGGATCTGCGGGGTAAAAAATAAAATAAATCATTTTTATAGAAACAAAACATATAGCCTATTATAAAAAATTCAATATATGTAAGTATTTTTGAATAACTCATGAATCGCTTACAAAGTTTTTTAGTAGGTGCTTGGTATTTTTAATTTTTTGTTTGTTATTGCTCGGCTGTTATCAAGGTATCTAACATGGGAAATGTCGATAGTGTAAATTAAGCTTAGAAGCCAACAAGAACATAATAACACTTCTTTCTGTTTGAGTTACAGGCGTTAGCCATATTTTACCGTTTCACAAAACCCGCGTAAGAAAATCCCGAAATAAAGAATTTCATTTCAAAATATCTTACGCATGAAAATCCCGCTGATTTTCCACTTTTCCATATGTATGTTGGGACCGTGAGGGATAATTTCCATTTTATATGAATTTAGCTAGGTACATTAATTGATGAAAATCAACAAGAACAAAGAAAAATACTTTTTCAATGTTGTTTGTGTGAAAGAAAATGTAATTTTTTTTTTGTGTATTAAATCATTAGAATTATGTTTATTTAAGGAAAATGTAGAACTTCCACGGTATGGATATGCCTGCATTAAGAGGATGCTAAAATATTCTCCCCTTTAGGTAAGCGAGGGCAGAATTGGCCTATGGTTGTGGGTGCCTGAGGTAAGAGTCCCTTAGTCTTACCGCCCTAGAGAATGGGTATATGAATTATTTTATGGTTGGGTTGCCGGAAGTAAAAGTATTTCAAGATCAAGTCTAGTTAAGCGCTCTACACATGATCCTACGCGGACGGTGTAGTAATATATAGCTGGCTAGGTGGGGTGACAAGGAGAATCCAGGTCTTCACCGCGATTGATTGGTTGGTGGGCCAGCGACTTTATGGAGTCGATCTACAAGTCTGTTTCCGTGGAAACTGGCGAAACAAGAGTCGCAACTGATAACGTGAGCCTAGCTCTGTAGCAGCTGCTGGTTAAAATTGCCGTTGGCCTCCTAGTGACAGTTTCATGGTGGTTGTGGTTAATCCAAATGTGGAAGCGAAAAGGTATCTTTGGTTTCTGGGAGAATGGCACGGCTTCAAAAGAAGTGTGTGTTCATTGTCTTATTTAAATTTGATACTAGGCCCTGCTCCTTAGCAAGGAGAATGGATTTACCATAATAAATTCATTATTTGCAATTCGAGTTGGTTTGGTAAGTCACTCTAGGAATAGGGTGGTCTGAGCAACCGCTCTAGGGGCTGTGTTGCGCCTCAAAGTGACTCCAAAGTTGGTGGGCCCACCGTGAGATTAAACCCGTAAAAGATAGGTTAGGTGCTCACTGATTTGGGTTAAATATAAATATGTGTATAAATTATAGCATATAAAAACTATCAGCCATACTCATTTTACTGCAGGAAAAACCTGAAAGTATGAAGTATTTTTTTCTTGCATTTATAATACGATATTTAAGTTGAGATTTAACCTTTAAATCTGGTAACTCCATCTTTGAATTCCTTGAAAAAAACCCGTATTAAAATATACCCAGCCGAAGGCCGGATACCACCGACGCACATTAAATTGTCAAGACGTTCAATAATGTTAACAAAATATACTTAAATGTATTTAACTGTCGTCATTTTGTATTTTCGCAATCTTTTCCAAGCTTTTAGGTGTTGCTGACGTTCAACTTTAGGAATGGAATTAAAAGCGCATTTTTTTTATTTTTGTAAAAATGCAATATTACAATTACAACTAGCAAGTTCCATTCAAGGAAAATTTAGTTTGTTGACGTTGTATTGTCTCATTAAGTCGGAATTAATCGTATACATTTAAATATGAATAGCATTCTTTTTATATCTAATTTGATCAAATGACGCAATTGAATCATTAAAACGGTTAATATTGCAAATAAACATGTTTATTTTGACTTTATTCTATTGCATTTTGTTGTTGTTTGTCTTGTTAGGTGTACCATTTCAAACGTTTTGTTATGAATAATAGCATTCTATAATACAATCTAGATATATAAAGACATACTCGATACAAAAATTTAAAAAAAGATACATAAGTCGAAACTCGACATGGTTATCACTTTGCTATAGATTATAATATAATGTGAATGTATGATTGTATATAGAAATACATATAAATACATACATATATATATGTATGTATATCTTATCTATTCTCAATAAATTTGCACTTAACCAAGGTTCACTTGAGATGCTTTCGATAAAACGTAATGACACAAAAAATATTTAATAAATTAATTAAATTAAAATGATAAGAAATGGACAACCCGCATTTTGAGTGGTGTTTTTGTTTATAATTTAGTCGTAGAAAATTTACATCAAAGCATGACAAAACACTTTCATATGGTAGCACATAAAACAAAAACATATAGGTAGTCATGCTATGAATAGTTTATGCATTAATTTATTACTTAACAAGTTATTTCAAAAATCTAAAACACCGAATAGAACAACATTTAACAAAAAACAAGCTCCTTAAAGGTCTTGCAGTCAGATGTTGTTTTTTTGAAACAATTCTTCTAATATTCAAAACACTCAAATTAAGAATATATATACATATGTATACATATATATATATATCTATATATGTTCTTTGTATATTTATTTAAAAATTGAATATATGCATGTACAAACAAAGATGGATTCCAATTTGTATGAATTTGAGATAAACTTTGTCAAACGCTTTTTCTTGTGATGACACTAAGTTATAAAAAAAAACATTTATTTATATAACCTATACCAGCTGTGTAAATTTAATCATATATTGATTGGAATTTACCCTAGGTGCATTTACAGGTTAGGTATTTTTTTTTAACTTGAAACTTAAATAAACATTATTTGAACACAAATTTTGTGTTAAAAAAGATTATTACTAGGGAAGGTATGAGCCATTTATAGCGATTTGTTGAAAAAAAAAACAGTAACAGCTTGTGTTAGTAGAAAAAATAAAAAACAAATGTGAGTTTCAATGTTGTCGACACTTCGTCTTGGAATTCTAGTGACGAAGTGGATCTGACGTTGAGGTAAAATATACGACTGAGCTCTTTAATATTAAGGCACATATTCTTTTGAGGAGCGCTGTATAAGCATTGCATACGATGAACGCAAAGTAAAAAAGTATAGTAGGAGAACTTTTAAATATTTCACTCGATGAGTCCCTTGAAAGAATCACTCAAACTATGCCCTCTAAGGGATAAGTTGGTCTTAAAAAATATAACTTTGTAATAATTATGATAATATTTAAGGAATATGGCCTCAAAAAATGAAACTGGATATACCACGACACTTGTTAGAAGAATTTTTCGGTGAAGTAAGTCGAGAATTAAGTGATGAATTATTTTCTTCTGTACCCCTCAGGGGTGTGGACTGTGGAGTTCCCAATGTTACGTTATCAACTTCGTCATTTTGAATTAACTGCTTTTTTAAATAAACTTACCGCTGAACAGAATTAAAGTTAATTGGATCAGCAGACCAACAAAAAATCCGTATTTAGCGGCTAAAATGGCTCGGCCATGTGGAGTGGCTGAATATCGACGTTTCACAGCGCCGTACCTGAGGGAGTCAGAAGCCAAGTAGACCTTTTCTCCGATTTAGCGATCAGATATAAGGATACCTCCGACTGCTTGGAGTGCATTGCACCGTTGGCACGCATTTTTTTTCAACTCAGAGCAGAGCCTGAACTGTTAAGAAACAAAATTGTGATTCATTTTTAGCTCTGGTTATTCAGAGTTCCAAATTGGGTTTATTTTTTTATTTCGGATTAAAATCCTAACAACATTTGCCAGGCAGGAAATACAAGAAATAAACCTTAAATAAATTGCGAGAGATTGGTCGTTATTTTCTTTGCTCGGAGTCTGTTCAGTGCTCAGCTCAGAGCTAAAACTAAAAAAACGTCTAATATTTCAAATATCAATTGGCGAATTTTGCGTTTGAGAATTTAAATAAATTTATTGGCGCCACACAGCTCCTTAAGAAGCCAAAGTCTAGTGAATTACATATACTCTCAACCATTCCTGTGTGTGTGTTGTGAATCTGGAAGAATGGAAGGGACCAACAATTACGATAGAGAGAAACTTAGAGCGCCCGCTTTGGGTCAGTAATTTAGTTAAGTTAACATTTACGCTAGTTTCTAAATTCTTTTTGTCTAGTATTAAGTTAGTTATAAGGTATTATAAATAAAAAAAAAAAAAAAAAAGGGATCAACAATTTACCACCGAGTGCGAACGGTTACATGAAATGCACTATTTCGAAGCAAATTTTACTCTTGGAGGTTTTTTTAGTTCCTTGCAAAAGGCAGTATTTCGGAAAAAAGTGGCTCTGACGAGGAGATGAACCCCGACCCATCGCTTAGCAGTCTGACACCAAGGCCACTAAGCCACAGGGCACAACCGTTTGAGAACTTGGGCCTGCACAATTGAATACCCTGCTGAAGTAAGGCGACCATATTCTAATGATCAAGAAGAAAAAATTGCCGCATTTTGCAAGTCCAAATACATCAGTGCACTGTTTGGCATGGATTGTGACATAATATTGCTTCGTACATTTACCAAAACTAGAAATAATTTTTAACGCTTTCGGAAATGACTTCCAACTTTAACATCAGACATCTCTTTTGGAAAACTTTGTCAATATGAATTTGTAAATAATTTTTTTTTTATTTTTAACTAAAACTAAATTTTATCCATTACCTTGAAAGACTTTTTTCACTGAATACGCGCAGCTTGTAGGAAAAGGCACATACAAAATTAATAGGTTTTTGAATACAAAGTTGATTAATTAAATGCAACTACATATTTCTATTCTATTTCTAAAGAATATTGCCAGCACAAAAAAAAAAACTTTTCTATCAGTATCTTAAACTTACACACAGAAAAAACGCCCCACACCTAATTTGTTGTTTTACTTTTTTTTCATTCTTAACGAAACAAATTTTACTTTTAGACTGTAAAGTGTTAATTAGTATAAAGTAGGTATTTTAAAAATGTATACAAACTTTCAAGCTATTCATAAGTCTTATATTATAAAAAAACAAAGATTTATACTAGTATGAGAAGTAAAAGAGTATATTGCAACACTTTTTTTTTTGATAAGATAACCAGTTTAATCTAATCATTTTTATGGAAGAAAAATTAGTTCAAAACAACAAGCAAGTCACTTTATAACGTACATACTTATACCGTATATATGTAAATAGAAGAACAAAAAAAATATTAATAATTAAACGTCTTATCAAGAAAATAACAAAGTGAGACGGCACGTAGTTTCTGATTGCATTTTGTAATAAGAAAATAAGACATCTACATCAACGTTTCATTAATTAAGACAAAATTAGTATTTTCATTGTTTTGCTTTTAAGTCATAAGGCGAGGTTTAGTAGATTTTAAACTTCTCATAATATTGTCGACATTATGTATTCTTTTAATTTCAAACAACTGCTTCATCACAATACCTACTTAAAATAGTGAGAATCACCAAGAACAAACAAAAATGATTTTTGATAGAATTTAAAAGTTGCCTAAAACTTTTAGACAATTTTGTCTTAGTAAATTAAGTAATTTTTGAATTGTTCTTAAGAAAATAATACATATAATAAAATTGGAGCAGTTTAGGCTGTGCGCGTATCACACGAGAATGACACACCGAATTTGAACAAATATTTTTTTAATTAATAGGAAATTACCTCCAGCAACAACATGTAAAATTTTTTTTAAAATAAATTACCTATATCTTTTTAAATTGGCCAAAGAAAAAATTTGCTTACCAAATCACGCAAAATGACAGAACGTAGGTACAATATATATAAAAAGTAAAATAAAAAACGGTCCTATGCGAAGTAGCATTTTTAGTCCACCATCTTAATTTTTTTCTCACCAAAACATAATGCTTACTAACAATAGCACACTGATTTTTTTCATAAAAATTCTTAGACCAGTTTTCGAGAAAAATAAGCTCTTACATAACCGTTATATGACAGGTACCGTTAATATTTGAGCTAAAAAAAAATTCAAAAAAACCCTTCTGGGGTATATCAAAATAACCTTATGTTCCAAATTTAAAGACGATTGGCCTTGCGGTAGTCCAAAATACATACGCACAGACAGACACACAGACAGAATTTTGCCAGTAACTCAAATATGTTTCTCTATCATCGTTATGTCATGTTTGATTGTTATCTCAAAATTTTTAATCTGCACCAATGCATAACTTGTATTATAGTAACTATATTCGCAAGTAAAAATTAAAATACGACTTTTGTTTCCGAGGCAAAGCCGCGGGCACAGCTACATATCTTTTCAAACAAATAATTTTTAAATTGTTTCTTAACAACATTGTCTAAAAGTTCTAGTTAACTATGACAAATCATTTTTGTTTGTTCTTGTTGATTCTCACTATTTTAAGAAGGTATTGTGATGAAGTTTTTTGAAACTCAAATTATATTTTGGTCAATTTACTAAGTATTAGTCGTATTAATAGCCAAAACGTTACAATAACGTGTAGCTCACCCCCTAATATATGTTTGCAATCTGAGTTTTTTTGTTTAACAAGAAGTTATGTATTTTCATATCATACAAGTTAAATGCCATATTTTAATAGTGGGTGTCTTCGTTCATATGGACACAAAATAACGAATGTTGACATGACATTTTTATTTGTTTAAAGTTAACGCAGCTTACAATGCCATTTATGTAGATAACATTGCTACAAAACAACCTGACTATAGTTTGTTTTTTTAAACATACAATTTGCATTATTACTTCACACCATTATTGATGTAAAAAGTGTCAAGGTAAAACACATAAAAAAGAAACAGAAAAAAAAACTAAAATTGTCAAATGAACACACATACATACATATTTATACATATTAGGTATAAACTAATAAAACTAGCCAATAACCCAACAGATTAGGAAGAGGAAATATTAGCAAATAATGTCACAAACATTGTTTTTTTTTCAAACAATCAAAAGTTGTCGTTGGTCTTAACTTAATTGCCACCAAACAAACAAACATACCTAATCTACCGATTAAGGTCTGTTTCATATAATGACTTTTACGCTTCACAAAGTATAATACAAAAGAAGAAAAACATCCATCGTAATACCCGAGCGATTACATCTTCGATGTTGTAACAAGAAATTATGCAATTCTGGCTCTGGCCAGGTCATAACAACCATAACTCGAACTCTATAGAGTTGGCAACAACTTAGTTAACCATACGAACTCAAAGTCGGCGAAATGGAATTACTTTCTTTCTTTTCTTTATCTCTCTGTCTCTTTTTATTTCATTTCCATCACACGATCTTAAACAATTCGATGACGTTCATTTCCCTTTCATTAGAAAAAAACGGGTTTAAGTTTTTCCTCCTTTTTTTCTGTTATACCTAGGTACAACTTGTGTCTATCTCTATGGCTATAATGCGTTTCCTTTCTCTCTGAGACTGGCTAAACAGCTCATCGTCACATTTTGTTTGTCCATTTTGGACAATACATATATAATACTCCATTCGTACTTGGAGCTGAGGAGGTGGTACAAGATGATGAGGTAAGCTGTTTGTAAGATAAAGGTTGCATAACCTAGCCTGGTCTAGGTTGCTGCTAGCCGGACGCAACATCATCATGGTGATCGTCTCTTGGTTAAGTTGGGATCGTATAACCAAAATAGCTGCTAAAAGCTGATGCGGATGTTGATCGTGTATATAAGTATTTAAATATTTTTTTCGGTTTTTGTTTGTACTCACCATCACCACCATCTCTATTGCGTAGATGGAGAAATGAGAAAAATAAAACACTAGCAATATGCTTGAATCACTTCACAAATTTTGCTAAGATTTAAAGCTGTTCAAGCTTAAGAAGTTGTTACAGACGCGGATATTGAAACAGCAATAGTTTAGGCAAATGAAACAACACGAATACAGCGACAGCAGAACTCAAAGGTCGGACTTGGTGTTGACTGTTGAGTTGGGGATTGAAAAAAAAATGACAAACAAGAAACACGTTGTTGAAGGAGGGATGCGAAAAGGGGAGGTAGGTAAGTAACGAACCGACTTTGCTTGTAGCGAGTGGTGAATTGGTGATGATCACGTCGTCGTCGACGTCTGTGGAACTTGCTAAATGGCGGTAGTTGTTATTGGATGAGGACTGGAATGAGATAAGAAATGGGCGACCGATACAGCAATGAGGCTTGGGGGATTACGCCAATTTTTTTTAAGAGGGAGAAGTATTAATGGCAGCAGTATGTTGCTTAAAGCTTTAAATAAATAAGAAATACCGGTTCTTAAGATCTGCCAGTCTCTGTTGTTAACGTTTCACAATAACTTCATTTGTATTTTCTTATTACATTCTGTTTGTTTATTGTTATGTTGTGAATTGTGATACATGCATAAATTTTGTGGTAATATTGGTGTGAGTTATTTGCATTTGTCATTCTTTCTTCTATTCTTTGTTTTTTTTGTTTTTTTTTTTAATTAAGCTCTTCTATTTTTTAAATACAAAAAAAAGCAATAACATTCAGTTTGGTATTCAAGGTGGGTGACACTGACAATACAATGAAACAATGCACTATCGATAATGACAGATTTATAAAAAAAAAAAATGCAAAGATGGCTGTCTTATAATAATTCTATAATAAAATGTTTATATAACGTTCCTGTAAATGAAGACGCCACCTATTGGGCATTTTTCAAGAAGAAATAAAACGCATATAATTTAATGTTATGGCCAAGAACTTAGCTTTATTATAAATATAAGGGTTTGCCATTATATTTTTAAAATTATTTCGGGCAAATGGCTTCCGCGGCTGGCTCGAATAAATTCCAGCCGATAGGCCCAATTTTCCCAATTTTTTTGGAAAATCGGGATCGGTGACTATTCGTTTTGGGCCCATTCACCGAACGTGTGACGGGCATGATGGTCGTAGGGCTTCAATTCTTGCACGAGTTGGATTTTGAAAGCCTGCAAATAAAGATCCTTCGGCAAAATGTTCCATAAAGTGGATGGGCACAGCTCCAATTGTTGCGGGCTATGGCGGATGGACTCATTCGAGTCTTCTTCACTACTCTGCTCCACAGAACCGAACCATTATTTTGGTAATAAATTTGGACGATTTGCAAACGTTCAGGCGTAAGTCTAATCCTAATCATTATGAAATGGCAAACCAAACTGATATAAATCAAGTGACAGCTGTCAAAAAGACCAACTCCAAAAAGAGTATTGCCAGATTGAAAACCACACGTCTAAAAAACACCCTTTAAAACATAAAGAATTTTTTAAGGCTGCGCTTACAGAGCGAAACAAAAAGCTCGTTGTTTACAGCTAAGCGAAAAATATTGGGAGAAACAAAGCGGAAAGGGACAAGTTGTGCATACCTAAATAAACTTTTATGTGTAAGTCTGTTTTTTTTTACTCTTTGAATGATAATTTTAAGTTTAAATTTTTCAGATCCAGAAAGAGAATGCAAAATTTGTCAGAAGAATTAGGTGCGAGAAGTTATTGGAAGTTGGCTTTGTTCGTAACAAATATCGCTTCAACGTGCGTGTACATACATATGTATGTATGTACATAAGAATATTTATGAATAATCTTCTAGTACAAAACTGCTTATTTATGTAATAATTATATAGTAACATTAATGTTTTAATTATGTGTCTGTAAGCGAAATCACATTTTCTTTGCAATTATATGTAGGTACTATAAGGAAAGTTTAGGATTCGTGAATATGTATACAAAAATTTGAGATAACAATCAAACATGACATAACGATCATAGGGCAGTCTAAAAATAGTTATTAAAAACAAAATGTCTGTCTTTCTGTCTGGGTGTATAACGAGCTGCAGCCTAAACGGGTTAAGCGATTGCCTTAAAATTTGGTATGTGTATCTTTTGATGTTCCTCAGATGGGAAATTGAAATTTTATTTTTAGGACTAAAAATAACGGTAGGTACTTGCCGTTAAGGAAAAACTTATTTTCCTCGAAAACGGCTCGACTGATTTTAATGAAAATTTTTGTGTTTTTTCTTAAGTATTGACTATCATTGTATTAAATCCAAATTTCCAGACAAATTCTATTAACTGTACCTTTCATATAACGGTTTTTTTTTTAATTTTCGATTTTCTCGTTAACGGCTCATTGCATTTCTGTCATTTTATATTTTGAAATACCTTAACAACCAAATTATATCTGCGTACCAAAATTTTGAATATTTATTTTTTTCTATTTATAATTAATTTTTGAAACTTTTTTCAAAACTCAAGATTTCAGAAACTAATCATAATTTTTTTTTTGAATTTTATGATTTTCTAGAACTAGAAAGATTGGAACGATTTTTTCGGTCATGTAGATCAACAATTAGCGACTGTTTTGTTCACTTAAAATCCACTGTAAGCGTCTAACTTACACTAGGATTTTCAAAATTGATACACAACCTTAGTATCGAACTCACAATCTCAGAGTAAGCAAATAAACACCTTATTCACTCCACCACTACCGTTTACTTCTGCTCACTTTACAAATAGTCTTAGACTGGTATATTCTTTAGCATTAGTCCCTTTCTTCTTAAGAAAACTGACAATATTTTTATGCTACAACCTGGTTTGGCAGTTTACCATAGTTCTGCCAAGAGCTCTCTCTGTCTTTTGAAAAGAATTTTGTATGCACGGCAGCAGGCATTTAACAGAATATCGTAAAGTAAGCGGCTGAACTTTGTTTACTGCAAGAGTAAGGCCAATCAATACAAAATCAGGCCGAAGAAGAATGTCGGCGCATTAAGGAGTAAAATCAGCATTGAGTAAAAAAGTCAACATTTTTTTCTACTTTAAATCGGCAATTTTATTTTCTCGACGACTGGGATCTTGTGAGATGCGTGGGGATTTTTCATTGAATAATTTCCGTCACAAGTATTTTTTTTAGTCCAATCTTTATTTAAAGTCATCAAATATCTCCATCTGTATGAAACCACGAATTTGCATATGAACACTTGTCGGAAAGTTTCAAGTTGATAAAAGTGTCGCTATGTAAGCTCACCTAGGTGATCATTACCCGGATATGATTTCTCTTTAGTCGCCTTTTACGACAAGCATGGAGGGGCTGCTGCAAGAATGTTTTACCCCGTTCCTACATAACAATAACTAGTATATTTTATTTTTCTATTTTATAACACATTTTTTAAAAACTTTTTTTTTAACTTTGAATAGTTCAAAAACTTGATGAACTTTAAGAAACTGAATAAATCACAATCTCAAAAAAGCACGATTATATTAAAACTCAGTTCTACCCAGTTCTTTCGAATTAATTCAATCAATTTAGTGAGAATCACCGAGAACAAACACTAGTATTTCTATTCTGTTATTTAGTTTCTTTGTTTTGTGTTCATGCACATATTTTTTTATATAAGATTTGTAATTCAAAAATAGACCGAAAGATGTATTTACAAAGATTCTAGATTAGTCTCTTTTTTTGTGATAATTTGTTTTCTTGCATAAACGTGTGTTCAATATCAACAAACAGTCCATCTTATACGCAATAATAAAAAATTGTAAAAAATCTTTAATCAAATTAGAAAATAGATACAATTCATCTAAAGAGCATGAAAAGGCTCCCCATAAAGATAATAGCACAATCTGCACAGACGAAGCACAACAATTATCGCAATCAACTAATATTCTTCTCGTGCAATATGAAACGTTTTTAGTTCCAGAGTCTGTATGACGAGTAATGTAAGTATATTTATCTTTTGTTGGGATGACCATAGCGTCAGACTGTCGCCATGACAGAAGATAACAATGCAATCAAAGCCGCACAAGTCAAAAAAAAAATCTTTTGGCTCAGCACATTTTGTATAAAAGATACATATGACATAAAACATATGCACCAAATATCTTTCTTTTTTGCTCATATATTTGTGTGGGAAGAAGGTAACTACTCAGAATTTCATTCAAAAGCCGAGATACGAGATAGTTTACTTACAAATTGCAAAATAAAAATAATTAAACATTAAAAACGACATTTTAATTCATAATATCAAACGAACAAAGTTCGAGTTTCACACAAAACATTCCAGATAAGACTTTGAAATTGTGGATTCAGAAGAAAATTTTATAACAAAAAAAAATATATATGTACATCAAGAGCGACATATTGCAAAATTGTTATTCACTTCTCATTGCATTTGTTTGCGAATTGCGATGGGAAATTTAATTCAAATTAAAATATTTTCTATGAAATTATATTCGTTGTTAGAACATGAGAACGTCAGACAGTGATTGCGACTATGTTGTTTGCATATCTAAAGAGGACCTTCATGGTTCTTGGATAGAATCTGATAGGAAATTAGAAACTTCGTCTGAGGAAAATAAAAATCCCAAGCCAGCAGAATTTTTGACGTTTAATATGGGATCAGACAAGAACCAAAAAAATAAAACGCGTGATTCCAGTCAAGAATTAATTTAAGGCTATCAAACCGATTACACATTTTTTTTAAATAATGTAAAAATACAAGTAAATGTATTTAGATTCAATTGAAATACAAGATACAAGTAACTTAGTCAATTAACTTACATATTCCCAAGCTGATTCTACAACTTCGAGTTAAAAAAAATAAAACAAAATTATAAATTGTGGTTTCCATTTTCTATTTAATTATGCATAAGTTTACAATTTCCCATCCACATCGAACCCAGAATGTATAAATTACATATATTGGCAAGACAAATGCAATGACCAGTATTAAATAAAAGTATAGAATTAAATTGAACCTTAAATATGCAAAAACCGCACATTTTCTGACAACGTGAGTGTCAGAGTCAGTGATTGCACTCTACACCTTTTATAACGAGCTTTGTTTTTATTTATTTATTTTTTTAATTTCTGGAAAATCATTAAAATGCAAGGTTTTCGAATTTCATCATAATTCTAGAGATACAGCCATAACAATGCTGTTATTTGTATTAATAAATGCATCAAAATTAATTAGTTTTAATTGATAACAACAATAAACATTAAATCAGTTAATAAATTTAATTATTTTCGACACATAGAACTGGGCTACCCTCTGCCGAATTCCAAAAAAATCGCACTCACCAAATTTGAAGATATAATCGCTTAAGCCATTTAGGCTGCAGCTCGTTATACATACTGGCAGACAGACAGACAAACAGACATTTTTTGCCTTAACTTTTGACGTGATAACGTCTTATGACTGATGCTAAACGCGATACTGTGGTTCTTTCAGGCGCAAATTCCCAAAATAACTGCAATCTAATTCAAAAAGTAGAAGAAGAGAAAAAGAAATACAAAATAGGCGGAGTTTTGTTTAAGTAGAAAGTAGATGTGGATGTTGGGGTGTGTGTTTGTGGATTAAACGAGAGGGTTTGTGGGTGTGAGTTAACGGGCTTTATGTTGGTGTTGATGCCATCAATGATTTCTTATTACGTTATCACGTAAAATTATCGTCCGTAAACCGACTTTACAGACAACTAACTCTATTTTTAATAGTCCCTGTAATCGCAAGTCAGAAAGGTTTTCGAAAAATCCGATTTTGAAATAAATTTTCGCGAAAATGCTTTCTGAAAACGATTTCCAGGTCGTAACATCACCAATGCCGAAGCGAAGTGTTTTGTAGGTTAACGGCGTTGATGTTGCCATTCTGATCCACTCGACGCAGATAATTTTTTTATAAATTTAAGATTTATATTTAAATTCGATTTTTAAAAGACTCTATGTTATTATTGGTTACTAACGTAATATCATTGTTTATCTGCAACGGAAAATCCTTTGCAAAAAAACAGTCAAAACTAAATTAAAAAAAAAAAAAAAACAAATTCGAATTTTATTGAAAAAACAAATGCTTTTATAAAGTGGCATCATTGGTTATTGACTGAATATCTTTTTTCCTATCTGGAACGGAAGTCGAATATTTATGAGGTGATTTATTGTATTTTAAATCTTTTCCTCACTTTATAACACTAAAAAATAAAGGAGATTGAAGGAAATGAATCGCATGAAATGTTTCCAACAAAAAACAACACATTTTGCAATTCACATCGTAAGACTTGCAAAATGTTTGCGCATTAACAAACTCGTGTGTTATGAAGCGCCCCGACGGCATAACATAACTCAAGTTGCTTTGCGGTTTGCTGTCTTGTTTGAATGCAGTCTAACGACAACAACAAACTTGCAACTAGCTTTAACGTCAAGATTTGTAGGAAAGTAAAAGGAAAAAAACGTACAACAAACCACGTATATGGTTAAAAAACCTGTATTTTTCTTCCCACGCCAAAGTGGTTTATATTAACTTCTCTAATTCAAAGCTTTTCTAGCCATATATTGCTTAAGTTGTATAGCCACAAAGCTCGGACGTAAAAGATTCGCATTATAAACTAGTTAGATACTTTAGATATTGTACACCTACCTATGCAAAGGAGGTGATCTACAGTGGGGTTCACTTGGTTAGACCACCTGCATTTTATTGAGCATTACAAAATTTTTTTAAGAAATTTTTGTTTTGTATTTTATATTTGACATACAAAAATATTTTCAACCCCAAATTTTCACCCTCCTACCCCCAACACACATATTTTAATCGCGATTTTAGTATTTTTGTATGAACAATATAAAAATTATTTTAATTTATTTATTTTTCGTTTAAATTTTTTTATTCGGCATACAGTTTTTCATCAGTAGGTACATACATCAATTTAGCCTATTTGTGTGTGTGTGACTGGATCGCAGGTACATGCTCATATGTGCGGTCACTTCGTCGACTGACATTTAAATAAAAAGCACGACCGTGTGCTTAGTGGCTGTATCATGTATACAAAAATTAAAAAAAATATTTTTTTTTTCGAAAATTGTTTCACTTTTTAATTTGTTTAAGTTTTTTTTTCGGAAAAAACTAACAATGCAATAAAATTTGAAAACTAAATGTCTATCGAGAAAAAAATATTAAAAATCATTCGACCAGTTTTTTTGTTTAAAGTAGATTTTTTAACTTTTCGAAAAAATATTTTAATTTTTTTTAGTATGTCATAAGAAAATCAACCCGTTTTCAAAATATTTCGAAAACCAATTTTTTTTTAGAAAATTAAAAAAAAAGTTTTTGAAAATTTTGAAATGCAATATTAATTGAATTATAAATGACTTTCTGTGTGCCATATTTTATTGATATCGGTTTACGATAAAACCGCATTAGAAAAAAACGGTGCTATGAGTGTACCATTATAGAAAAAAATTCGAAAAATTCATTTTAACTGAAAGATGTATTGTTGTAAAAAAATAGCAGCCTGAAAGTTTTATCAAAATTATTAGGGCAGTTTTCGAGAATATCAAACTTTTTGTTAAAGATTGTATGGCAGGTACCGTTATTTTTCGACCTAAAGCAAAAATGAAAATACAACCAAATAAATACTAAATACCAAATTTGAAGCATATCGGCCTATCCGTTTAGGCTGTAGAGGTGCGAGCGAACAGACAGACAGACAGGCGGACGGAATTTCCGGACCCACTTCTTTTGACTTCTCTATCATCGTAATGTCATGTTTAATTGTTAGAATTTAAATCATTATGAAATTTGTGGCTTTGAAACCACAGATTATATAGAACGCAAAAAAAACACATGGAAAAGGCTAGCTCAAAATCAAAAAAATTTTAAGAAATGTAGGACGACGATGCTAATTAAGTGAACCGCACTGTAATTACAAATGGTTAACTAGTCTGCAAGTAAATTGTCGTTTCTCACTTTCAGTAAACTGTAACTGGGTGTTGGCTCAGAGGAGGTGTATCGTGTATGACGAGATTTATTTGGATCTGGAAATACTTGTCTATGAGTTATTAACCAAGATTTTGTTTATTGAATTCTTTGATATAAAAATGCAATTTGTTACTTCATTTTTCATAGAAATATATAGGTAACTAACTATTGGCATCCAACAAGAGTGCAGGGCATAGATAAATAATTGTTATTTACCGGATGTCGTTATGAAAGTACCTTCCCTTTCTCCTAATATAGGTAACTACATATCTTTTTTTAAACTATTTCTCTTTTTGAAAGATATGAAATAAAAAAACAACAACCAGGTAGTACACTAACTGCAGAATATATTCTTATATTTTTCTAGTCAACTCAGGTAAAGAAGTAAAGAAAAAAAAATAAACTGAAAAGGTAAACCTCTGAAATGAGATATTTATCTTTGAATCCAAAAGAACAAAAACAAGATAGGTACCTTTTCAAGAAACATACAAATGTCAAGGGATTAGAAAGAGAAAAAAAAAACAACATTTAAGTGACCAAAAAAATGACGACGCGTATACGATTAAGGAAACAGGATCTTCTGAAAATGTTCTCGAAAAAAATACGAACCTAACAAGGCAAAATCAAATACAAAAGGCCTATAAAGATAAACACACACACCTTTTTCCATACAAAAAAAAAAATAAATAAATAAAAAGACTATAGATAGTACCTGTATTCCTATATCGTCGATTACCTAAGAAGAAGGAGGTTTGTCTTTAAAAATAAAATGCATAAAAAACAGAACAGGTAAGAATATACAACGAAAATAAGAAAATGAACCTCAAACCAGGTTTTTGGCCAAAAAAAAGATGATACAGAAAATAATATTTTTTTTTTCAAATAACAGGTTTTTTTTTATTTATTTCGATTGATATTTATCCATCGTCCGAGCAATAAAAGAATTCGAAGAGTGTATCCCATTAATTTGGATGGATCCATGGATCTGTAATTTATTTGCTGAATGCTTCGGACGCTTGTTCTTTTGTTGTTTGGGTTTCCATCTTTACTGCGTGTAGAATTAGTAATTTTGAGATGTTTTTTTAAGAATAAGAGTTGATTTTGCTTTTAAAATAATAAAATAATGATTGTTGCTTGTCACGTTTTTTTATGACGAAAATAAAAGTACACACAAAACTTATCTTGGATCAGTTTTTAATTGCTATTATTTGTTTTACATCTGCACTTATAACTTGTACATACTAAGCATACGTATTTTCTCAAATAGAGGAGAGGAGTTTTCGAGAACATACACAATTAATATTTTTGATATTGAAACTCAGCATGTGAAGGACAACAATCTTATATATGATTATGATAGATCAAACATTCTTATTACTGTACTGCATATCATAATGGGAGGGAAAAACAGAGTAAGGCGAAGCGTTCCCCATTCGTGTGGTGCTACTAAAGAAAGAATGAATAATGAACTGAACTGAATAATATGATATTATGCTAAAGTTTGGGTCATAATGCCATTTGTAGATTGTAGTCAGGTCAGATGAGGTAAAACAAATCTTGTATTTTCAAAATAAACCAAAATATCTTGCAGGATTTTTGGCGACGACGTGTCGATCGCGTTCGTCGTCCTACAGAAGATGGTTTCTGACGCACACATCGACCACTGAGGGTTAGTCGTTCGTCCATTTCTGCAATTCAAAAGTGGCATTCCGGTTTAGAAACACAGGACAGCATTAAATAATACATGACTTTTTTTTATTCCCGTGGACAATGCTGGCAAGATTAGAATTTAATGATCTTATCATATGCTGCTGTTGCTATCTGAAGATAATGTTGGTAAATTTGGAAAAGAATATAAAAAAGCTGAAAACATTGTCGCCTTGTTGGCTTATCAATGAGTAAGTCGTATCAAGCAAGGGTTCGTTGATGAATATTAGAAACAGTTTCGGAGTTAAAACAGAGCCCTGGGGTACACCAGCATTTGTTTTGTGAATAGGAAACTTGCTGCGAAAACAATACTACCGGTCATTTCAAAGCTTTCCAATATTTCTTAAAATGAAAGTGTTTCCATAACCTTGTACAGATAGGAGTTAAGTGCAATTGGTCGATAGTTTGAGCGGTGAGGGAGAATCGCCTTTTTTAAAGACAGGCTGGAGAAATTCTGTTTTTCATTGACTTGCATAAAGAAACCATAGTAATTGGACAGATGGAGAAGCTTAGGCAGAAATTTTGTGAGTGTTGAAGAATACCTATATAGAACCACAGATAGTGAATACTTCCCCGGCCAGCGGATTTGGGAATGTTAAGATATTTCAATAGTCTTGCGACTGAATAAATGCATAAGAAGATAAGTCCCATGTTCTCAATAAAAACACATATTAAACAAGAAGTGAATTTAGGAATTCATTTTAATTACAGAGTGCCTGTAATATCTTCAACTCGATGTGTGTCCAATATTTGAGGCAATGGCAATAGCCATATCAATAGAAAGAACAAGAAGGCTATGACAATAGCAAGAAGAAGGTTCTTGGGAAACAATTTTTCTAACTCCTAGTTCAATCTAGAGCCGTCCGTGGGTTTTAAGTGAGAAAAAAGTCATAAAATTCTCGATATACTGCGCCGAAAAAAACATTCTTTCCTATCTTTCTAATTCTCCTAAATACATAATAGATTATCTACTAATAAAGTGTACAAAAATACATTTCATTTATTCCTCAGAATTGAACTTTAAAACAATAAATTGGACAGACAACTAACCAGTCATTTTTAATTCTGAAGTTTGTGTTTCATTGCATTTGTAAACATGAAATACGATTCAAATAAATTTTGTTTTAAATTACATTAATTTTTAAAGATGGCGAAAACAAATTTTAAGGATAGAATCCTCTTAACAATGAAAAAAGAGCCATTATTTGCAACGATAGTAAAATAATAATTATTTGTAGTAGCTTAAGTATATTCTACTAGCAATTCTATTTTAAATATATTTTCTTTTACTTTATTTCCTTTCTTTCTTAGAATTTGTGTTTATTTTGTTACTATCTCCTTCAAATGAACAATCACAATTTCATAATTTAATAAAGAAATCAAATTTCACGATTTTAAATTTTTAAACTGTGTCTACGTGTGCGTGTTTCTGATTTTGATTCTAACTATAAAAAAAGAATTGATTCAGGGCAAAAATTGTCATTAATTACGGAACGAACACTTTAACTTCTTCTTCTTCTTTAACTAACACTTCTGGAATGTTCTGGACAACAAAAAAAAATTATATCATCAACAATGTTATTATTAGTAAAAAACTACACAGAAAATATCACATTAGCCTGTCTAAAAATTAACACGTTCAAATACAATACCAGCTTGTTATCGATACGCATAAGCAATACCTTTACCTTACGCTTAAGGAACCATCAGAATTTTTACTTCATAACACAAAACTGGCACGGAAATTCCCTAACTAAATTTGAAATCCCTACATTTTCCTTTTCAGAGATCGGACCTTTCAACACACATGGCACTATTACCGTTGACCAAGAACTATATTTCGATGTTTAAGTGGGTTTCATCGATTTAACGACACCGATATTTATAAATTAATGAAATTCGCTATAAGTCTCCCCCAGCCCTTAGCTACATATATCGGGATTACTTTTCTTTAAGACAAGCTTTGCAAGCTCATTTGCATTTATTGTTGAAAAATTAATTAGTTATTTTCCGTCATTTTTTTTACGATATTCCTAACTTTTCTTTGATCACTACAAAATAATAAAAAAAAAACAACAAAAAAATTTCAATCAACTAACGTTTCTACTAAGTATTTTGATTCAATAGAATAAAGAACATTCCCTTTTTCCAATATATCAATAACCTAATAGTTCCCCAAAATTTTGACTTTTTAAGCAGAGAATTTTTGGCGAATCGCTATTTAGCTTGTTTTTTTTAATCGAAGATTTCTGTGATCTTGAAAGAGACCACAACTCTACTTTGTTGTTGATTCTCTTGCATATGCCTGAAGCAAAACTTTTCAAACCTTAACCTTATTACTTACGTTTACAAATCAATGTCTGTTTTGAATTTATACAGTAGGTAATGTCCAACTAAAAGATATGCAATCCATTTAAAAAAAATGGGCACGACTGGGTCGCACGTACTTGCTCTTATGTGCCTAATTACATAAGATCTTTGACAAAAACAAACAACATTTACGTTGAAAATAACACAGTTTAAACTTATAAAAAACTATAAAAACCACAATACCTAACGGTTTTTTAGTAAAAATGAAGTACGCCATCACACGTCTTAAATAACAAAGAATTTATGAAAAAAGTATTTCGAAAATTGTAGGACGGATTTTGATAAAATCCTGTTTTTTATTTTTAGTTTTTTTTAATTTTTTTTTTAATTTTTTTTTTAATTTTGGTTAGCAATTTTTTAGAGTTTATTAATATACATCTATGATCGTAATGTCATGTTTGATTGTCATTTCAATTTTGTTTTATATTCACGAATCCTAAATTTGCCTTGTAGTCCCTATAATCGCAAGTAATAAATGTGTAGATATCAGAAATAAAAAAAAAATACTAAGTATAGTTTTCTAACGATGATTCACAGTATAGTTGTTTCTTTCTGTGTAAATAGAACCTTCATATCCGGCTTCTTAGACGCCACATTTAACAACGATTATTCATGTTTTTTTCCATTTAGCACAATTTGCACTTGCTATCGGTTTTATTTTTCTATATTCATAATTTGTTTCCAATATATTATGTGCTAGCTAACATCATAATGATAAAATTTTTTTGTACCTATTTTAATGCACACAAGCACATGATATTATGACATGTTTATCCAAACAAAAAGAAATTATTTAATAGTTTCGTTTTAGTCATGGCACTCGTGTAGTTACAGAACTATTTGCAGACTTATTTCATTAATATTGTAATACTAACATCTGTGTTACTTAGGTTGTGATACTTCGAATTGTGATATCTTTTCCTTCTTCTACAACGACGATTATTATTATGCACTCTACAGTGATAACACATCCACATCAAAGCTTTTTTCTAAGACTGTAGGTTTCACGAAATGTGATATATTTGACGAACACAGCCAAAATGTTTGCTTTTTGAAAAATTTCTCTTGCTTGACGAACAACAATATTGCTCAATTCATATTTAATCTAAGATCCGCTTTACAATAAATTAAAAATTGATCATGAAGTAGAACAATTTATTGCTGATATGCAACTGGCTGCAGAAGAAAGTACTCCAACTATTTCGTTAACGTAGCTGATATTGGAAAAAAGATGAGCGCAAAGAAAATGGCAAACTACGAAATTTCCAGATGATAAGACAGTTATTAACCGTCTAACAATCAACTAAAAAAAAAAAAGAATCTGTGAGTTCAAAAATGATCCACTTAGTAAAGTCCTGAAAAGTCTCATGACGGATACTTGTACCGAATACTCCTTATGGAAAGTAGTGAAGAGCCTGAAAAGACCCTAGACACAAGACCCGCCAGTAAAATCTCAAGATGGTACATGGATCGGAAACCGGAAACAAAAGGCTGATCTCGCTAAACAACTCGCGAATGTCATTAAGCCATTTCCAGCAAACGCAGCTGCAGATCCCTTGCAGTTTGTTGATAGAAATGACGGGTATAAAATTCATATTGTCACGATCAAAGAAGTAAGAAGCTGACACATGCTTAAGTTGTCTAACAAAAAACCACTAGGGTACGATTAAACATTAAAAATTAAATAACAGTTCAGGTTTTGAAAGAAATGCCATCAATAGCCTTCAAAAAAACTCCAATTTTATAATTAACGCATGCCTTAAACTGAGATATGTGCCACATCATTGGAATATTGCAGAAGTCATTGTTATACTTAAACAAGGTAAGACACCAACAGAAGTAACATCTTACAGACCAATATCGCTTATACCAATCACGGCAAAAGTTTTCGAAAAACTGCTCCTTAGAAATTGAAGCCAGTGTGCCACAAGGAAGTGTCCTAAGACCAAACCTGTATTTGTTATATACAAACTTGAAGTATAGAAAAATGTACTGGTTACTTAGGAAAGAACTCTGACCTATCTATCAAGAACCCATCCAAAAATTTGAATCACCGGTCCGGTGGTTTTAGTGCGGTAAGAATCCCACACTACTTCCACAGACTTCTTTCCGAGTGTCTTTTGAAGATTTCCATCGGACAAAAAAAAATGAATCTTGCCATCAAATAACATTTGGAATACCAGAAGGCAGTCATTTGGGACCTCTTCTATTAATTTTGTGTATTATTGATTATCTGGGAACTTTACAGGTGGAGCCTTATGGCGAAGCAAGCAGTCGAGAGAAAAAGAATGACATATCATCTGCCTTGAAGCAGTCTTAGACACAACTTTTAAAAAAAATAATTTTTGTTAATATCTAAATACGATATACGACTATTGTATCAAGGTGCGCATCGAATTCGCAACAAATCATTGATTTTGATTCGCAATCGATGCACATGAAATCATGTTCCTTTACTAGAAATTGGCACAAACACTTGACTGGTTTTATGTTCATTACAAAATACTTACTTAGTAGTCCTACTAAAAGTAAGTGCAATAAGTCATAACGATATCGTAGATTTTATTTTTATAAAAGTCATGAAATAACAAAGAAAGTTTTGATTAGCAAAACTTTATTGGCCAAGTTAATATTCTTTGTTTGTGGCTGTCCTGTGCGTCTCACTATTCTTATCACTTTGAGCTCAAAATATATTTTTTTAATCTTGTGTTTATTTTTTATTTTTTTTATTATTTATTGCGAATAAATGATATGAAAGAAACTTATCAGTTTTGGCAAAAACTGTCGCCAATTTTTTTAAAATTTTTTTTATTTAATTCATTCAGGATATAAAAATAAAATTAAATATTGACTCAAAAGTTGTAGCAAAAAAGCATGTATTTGAAATTCAACCAACAGTTTGCCAGTTCTAAGTGGCCGACAATAAATTAAACTAAATACATCGCTCATATTAAGGCAACAATATTTATCACACGTGTTGGCCACATGGTTGCCAGAAACGGTAAAACGTTCTATGGGATGCACATCTATGGTATTCAATGCAAAACAAAAGAGACTTTAAAAACAAAAAAAAAACTGATTGCTATTATTTTAACATGTGTGTCGGCGACCATGGTAATTCGAAACCGAAGAGCAGTGAGTTACTTAGTGATGGCCGCTTGTTCATTGATACTTCTTCCACATAAATTAAAAAAAAATATATACATATGTACATACATAATGAATATTATACGTTAACTTTTTTAATTCACACTTTGATATGCAGCAATCAACAGATTATTAAATCGACCTGGCCTAGACCTTAAAACTTATTTTTATTATGCAAATGACAGTGTATTTCGAAAAAGTTCATGAAAAATAAATTAGCAACAAACTATTTAAATAGCCATTAATAAAGCTTGCGTTATTTATTTGATAATTAATTTACAAATCAATAGGATTCGTAAATTGCTTACATTGTATGTGCATAGGGGAAGATGGGGTCCATTGTGCAGTGGAAATACATAGTTTGATAGAAGAAGCCCTTAATTGTACTACATTTCAAACAAAACTTTAATGTTATAACTGAAAGTTTAGTGCTTCTTAAGCTGTGAGTTAATTCACTTAAACTTTGCATATAAATTGTACAAATTTAGCATTTTTGGTAATTTTTTGAAATCGATAGTTTTATTTGAATTTAAGAACGAAAGTGTGAGGTTATGATTTGCCTTTGTTGTTTTATACTTTTTGCATGTCGTAGTCCCTTAGCTGTTTTCTAATATCCACAACGAAATCAATGGACCTTTTTTAGAATAACGAGAGAGAAACAAAGTATGAACTTTTCCCGAGGTTTCAAGCAACTAGTTCGACTATGTACACATGTTACTTCCATAACTTAGCCGAACTGCAAGAACCCTCGAAAGCATTAATCGGGTGACTTTTAATACCAAAAAAAAGGATCGGCCTCGTCGTGACTTCCAAGAACGATTATACATGAAATTTTGAAAGAGGATTTGAAACTTCATGGTTTTAAAATTCAAATCGAAATCGAAATTAGAGTCTGTAATTTTATTTCTGTAAGTCGATAAGTAGATCCAACCAATGTTAAAAGAATTTGTGCACATTTGTAGAGTGTTTTATATTTTTGGAGGAAAATGCTACAAAATTGAACGTATTCTCTTTTTTACTTCTAGGGTAGTAGATTTACTACGTTTATATGTACGATTTAAAGTTCAAGTTGAATAAGGTTTCGGGTTTTCGAAAACACAATAAATGCGAATCATAACGCGCGTCAAACCGCCGAATCTGTGATGTTTATAATATTTGTATTACAACAAATAATTTTGATCAATGTTTTCACGATAATTTTGTCTGCAACATTTATCAAAAAACGAGTGGCTAAAGTAAAAATGAAGAATGAACCAATACCTAACGTAGAGTTCCACAATTGCAGCTCTATTATCAATCGCGTTGGTTGTGTTCAGGTAGTCAAGTTTTTTGTCAACAGAGCCCAATGTTCCATTAAGGGTTAAGTTGAATTGCAAATGTAACGGGGTTAAAGTTTTGATGACGTTTTTGGTCGTGTGATGTGCATCGATGTTTGTTGTTACTATTTCTTCTCAATTCAGTATTTTAAAAGTCTTGGTTATTTTATGTAACTAATGCCAAGTGGGCCACATAAAAAAAACTCAACAGGCCACAGGTTGAATATCGCCAATTTAAATGGACATGTTAAAAAGTAGAACTGAATTTATTATTTTCTAAGAATCCATAACTCTCGACTGAAGCATCAAAAAACATTGCATTTATCCAGGCTATAGTTTGAGTTAGAGGTATGGAGGCATGATTACGGAATTTTTTTTTGTCGAACCTGCAAGTTCGTTCATCATTCTCACAACACACGTGGTTCTAACAAAATGGTGCACCTAGGCAGACATAAGAACGCCAATGAATTTGCTTGGGGGAAATTTTGTTTATGTATTATTAACATGCCTAATGTTAGCCCGGTTTCCCCTACATAACAACCAAATCCGTCTACTACGCAAAAGCTGGTTTGAAATGCTAAGTTTTTTTTTTACTTTAGGCGGATTTAAGACTAGTTTACGCATACATTAACGTCATTAATCTATAAAAGGCATAAATATAGTCTTATCTTTATGGCCAGTATACCAAGTTAAAAAAAAAATCATACACCAGGAAGGATTTCGATTAAAACATCACGAGTCTCCGTCATCATCGTGATCGTGTTATAATCTCCACCAAACGAGAAAGTGGAAAGACACAACACCACTAGAAAGAGGAAGTTTAGGCAAGACAGAGGTGGAGATATAGCATATTGGTAATTTTTTCGCACAAAGTATGCTGCAACACAACAAGATATGTATATGCACCATCAATTTAAGATTGTGTAATAATAAAAATGGAATGTTTGTGGCACCCACAGTATATGCCTTTTTTCTTCTTTCACATTACCTACTCCAACCAAAAAAAAACAACATTCCGATTTATCGAACCACAAAGCTAAGTGTAGATGAGAGTTTTTTTTGTTTTTATCATCCAGTCTAAACCTCATGGTTTGAAAACAAGGAAAAACTATAGCAAAGTCACTTTTAATTATGAGAAGTGTTTACTTTCACCATACCACGATCAGTGTTGCGTGCAGATGAATAGCTGCTATACATATATGTACAATGAGGTACTACCAGTTGCTCACCGTGAGTTGTGACTTGTGAGTGACTCACTCACGGTGTTTTGTGCAGCACAGCAGTTTCGTCACATAACACTGCATTACCATCATTACCACAATGTACACACCACATTTTATAAAAATGGTGAGTGTTTCCTGCAGCACAATTGGATATTTCAAAACTTCCTCTTCCTTTCATCCAATGAATGATGGAAACAAAAAAAAAATAAACACATACATTCATAATCACGGGTGTACGTTCATAGTACAAATGAAAACTGCTCTCGTGAGGCGATAATAAAATGCAAAGACAGACATAATAATAATAAAAAAAATGTATTATATCTTGTTGTTGCAACCTCTAGAGGTCATTACGTCAATTGGCGTTTTTTTAATCCGGGTTCTCGAAATAAAAAAAATTATTGTATAAATGTACATAAATTATTTTGAATTAATCTTTAATATTGATACTACATTGAAATATGCCGGTTTAATAAGCACTTGTTTGCTTCACACAATTTTAGATTTTTTTTACTAGCCTCGCATCATGATGATAACTTTTGTTTCTTTGCACTTGTGTGATGAGTTGGTGTTTTTTTTGTTGGTTTTCATTTAAATATTTACATGGAATTCTGTTTATTATTTAGTCATATAGTAGATTAATATTGAATAGACTGTTAATTAGGATTCTTTGTTCGTTTCAATTAGAATTTAAGATAAAAAAATGTCATTTAAACGAAAGTTATGACTTTGTTTTTTAGGTTAAGTTGTAGGTTTTGTTAAATGTTATTTGATATGAAATTCAATCTAAAAATGTTAATTTACACTAAAATTAATTTTTTTTGCAACCAAAAGTGGAAACTAGTACATATGTATATAACAAAGAGTTCATTTTAAATGAGCTTTTTTACTCACTTAATAATAAATATATTATATTTAATTCTGTTCGGAGAAAAGTTCCGAACCTTTATTTTTTGCATGGTACTGCCGTATGCAACAGACATAAAACATAATGTCAAACAATAGATAGCGTTGCACTATTTTTTTAAAAAAACAGAGAAATATGAACAAAGAGTATTAAGTTTTTAGAAAACATCTCTGATCTCAGGTTATTTTTTTTTCTGTTGAATGTTTTTTTTTTATTTTTTTATCATCGGACAAAATGTCTTATTTTAGTTTGTTGTCAGTATCAATCGGAACTAACATCGGCATGCATCGCATGAAGACACTGCACGTTTCTGTGATTTTGACATTAAACAGTCATGCATCACATGAAATCACAATGCGTTACTGTGATTTTGATAATTTCCAAAGCATGCTTCAAATTTTTCGAATGTTTATCCAATTTATCAATCGGAACGATACGATGATAAAAAAATTCTTATATTACGCACGAAACGGAGGCATGTTTTTTTCTTTTTGGAATGCATAAACTAAGCTATTATTCAATAGCTTTGTTTAATGGCCGTTTTTAAGATCAGAACAGCACAGAAGTGGTGATGAACTTCAGAATAGCCAACTGATGACATGTGTCAGTTGAAAACAAAAAAAACTTTAAAATACATCAGCTGACTTTGACAGTTTTGCACTAATCTGCTCTTCCTTAAAAGGATGTTTAAAAAATGCTGTTCTAAGCTGTTCACCATCGTTGAATACAAAAAAGAATAGAAAAATTCTGATGGAATACAAAAACCTGATCTTTTCTGACTGGAACCTTTACAGGCTCATGGAGCAAAGCTTATATCTCAGCTCAGTGTAATGAACAGATTTTGTCTTTTTAATAATAATAATAATAATAATAATAATAATATTTTAACTATATGTCTGTAAGGCACAATGCCCTTTTAGAATGCTACTGGATGTTGCACGACACTAGTTAGAAAAGTTAGAGAGATAGGAAAGAATTTTTTTCGGCGCAGTAGATCGAGAATTAGGTGACAATTTTCTCACATTTAAAACACGCGGATAGCTTTAGCTTGCACTAAGAGTTAGAAAAATTGTTTCCGAAACTGAGAATCGAACTTAGGATCTCTCCAGCAAGCAAACATCTTATCTACTGCACCACTGCTGCCCGAAACGTCAGAACTATAAAATGCACCAGTTTCAAAACGGAAAAGTTTGCTGATATTGCTTAAATATAAAGGTGTGTCCACACAAGAAATTTTTTTCTTAAACATAGAAATCATTCTTTATTTTTCAAACATTTTTGTCTAGTTGACAGGTTTTTTTTTTATTTGTTTGTGATAACAAAACGCGACATTTCAGAAATGTTTTTTAAACAAATAATGTTGCATTTTTGTGTGGACACACCAGGATCACACTATTTTTTTTTGGAACAAAGTTCAACATAACTTGAGGATTTTTTATTTCAAACTTGGGAATTTGTTTTTTTTTCACTCCAAATTTTGACTTTTTTTACTTACAATTTTCAACTCTGGAATTGATAAACTTTTGATTTTCTCAACTCATTTGGCCTTCAGCTTTTTTGGGGTGTGAATTTAGAAATGAAGAGCTAAAGTCCTTTGAAAGGAGTCATTACAATAGATTGAGAACATTTTCCGTAACTCGTTTTACGGAAATCATTTGTCCCATCGATTTCTACATTTTTGTTGTAAAACTTGAATACAGAAGTAACTTGCACTTCATATAGAACTAGTTCACACAAATTGATGGAAATCAACAATAACTAAGTTCCCTTTTATTTTATTTATGCTGCGCTGTATTGATATTAATTCACTACTATTTATTTTGGTCGCACTATTACATGAGAATCACCAAGAAGAATTAAAAAAAAATCTTCATTAAATCAATGCATTTAACTCTATTCTGTAGTCGATTTTGTTGAAACGACGACGTCTTTTTTGAAACTAAAATCGAACTCAGGGTGATTATTAGCTTGTTAATAGAAATAAGTTCTAAAAATATTATTTAATAAAAAAAAAAAACAATTTTATACTGGAATAAATTAAGTGTGATAACTTCATTGTTTTTGGGTTTCTTGTAAAAATTAATATAATAATTGGTCCGTACTTCTTTAAAAACGATGCTGGCCAGAACCACTATTGTCAATGGTGACCACTATGCAGCCATGATTGATGATATGATGTGCAGGAACTGTGGTTTTAACAAGATGGCGCAAAATGTCACACAGCTCGTGCCACAATTGAAAGGAAAAGGAAACATATGGTAACCACAGTTTCACGATAGGGACCCGTGAATTGGCCTCCAAAGTCGTGCGATTTAACGCCGCTTGACTATTTTCTGTGGGGATATGTGAAGTCGCTGGTCTGAGCCGATAAGCCTGAAGCGATTGACCACATGAAGGACAACATACGCCCCGTTATTGCCGATATACGGCCACAAATGTTGGAAAAAGTCATCGAAAATTGGACCTCCAGATTAGACTACGTCCGAACCAGCCGTGGCGATTATATGTCAAAAATCATATTTAAATTATAATGCCAGAAGATTATCTTTTGAATAAAGTAAATTTCATGTCAATTTAAGAAAATCATCTTTGTTTTATTCCATTTCAAAATTCTATACCTCTAAAAAAAAAAACACCCTTTACTTACAATTCCGGCAAGTTGGCAATCAATGTTAAGAGGTATAGAGTTACTAGTGCTATAACCTACCTAATGTTTATAGGTTGTTTGATCGCCTTTTAGGTATAAATTTCAGATTGAAACTCAGTCGTAGCAAGTTATATGTTAATTTTACACTAAACCAGTTTTTTTTATAGCTGTTCAACGACATACATTTATATTCTATTACAAATATGCCTAAATTTCCAGTTCGGATAAATTTTTCTTTCGATTCTTTGAAATGAGGAAACATTTATGATGCAAATATAAATTAATTTGCGTGTCTTTTGTTTTCGCAGTTTTATGTCCTTATTGTTCTGTTTCCCTTCAAGTAAATGTTATGGCTTCTTTTATGATTCTTTCTCAAAATTAATTAGTTGGGAAAATGTTTTCGAAATGCGAAATTCTAAAGTTCATGCTGACAATGTTATAAAATATCAATTTTCTTACAACTTATTGTGTTTTAAATTCGGGTTCTTTTTAAGTTTTAAATTATTGTGAAAATATTTCAATAAATAACATAATAATAAAATCATAATTTCTAACAAAGAAAAGAATCATAAACATTTTTTTACCTGAGAAGGTGCTTATTAAAAAAAGTAGGTAATATGTAATAACCCAAGCATTAGCCTAAGCATTAGCTTGAGCGTTTCTTTTGTCTTTTTTTGTGTAAAGGGTTAGCTATCGTTTATTTTTTTAAATTTTATTTATTAATATGTAAACTTAAGTATTATTTTGGCAGTCGAATCACAAAATTCTGAAATATCATACGCAATTTACTAAATTTAGAACCATTCGATCCATGGGTACTAGATACTCGTGTCATTTTAATTTACTTCAGTTAAAAAAGTCACCAATAAAATGCAACAAAATGAGAACAGGAAGTCGATAAGACAACACCATTTTGCACCAATTATACACTATTCTACTTCTCATACCATATTCCACCTTAGAAATCGAAAGAGAACATACAAAATAAAATCGAAAGTATAATAATGAAACGAAAGAAGTGCGTAAATGCGCGGTAATGCTCAATTATACTTGGAGAATAGTAGGTAGTAAGTAGTGTGTTGTGTAAGTTGTACACAAAAGGAAAACAACAACAAAAAAAAACTTGAATCTATCCAAATTTGGAGCTTAAGTTGTTTTGTAGGAACTTTCAATTTTTATTTAAGTTCTACGACCGGGTTGGTTATGTATATTTATATAAATGAGCCATCAACTGTATTAGATGTTTGGTTGGGAAAAGTTAAGTACGTATCTAGTTACTTAAGTGCAATATATATACCATTCGTACTCTGGGGGCATTTTACAAGTAAAGGTTAACATTAATTTTATTATACTAGGGACAAATGTTAGACCCTACCTAAGCACTTGACCTTGGTTATTCGAATGTGCACTTTATTTGTTTTGTTTTTACTGAATACATTACAAAAAGTTTGTTTTAATTAATCTTATTTAACAAACTGCTTTTCGACAGCATTTACGCTTTAAAAATGTAAAATAAAAATTCCACAATGACCATTTTTTGGAATTGGAATGATGGAACGTACACTGACTTCTAGGGCGAATCTATTCAATCAAAGTTAAAAATAATTAGGATTTTCATTTCCAAACTTGACAATTTGTTTTTTGAGGTTTTGAAATTCCGATTTTCAACTCTAGATCTGATCAACATTCGGAAAAGTTGTCAAAACTTGGGATTCGAAATAGATTTTTTTTTAAATACATCACACACTAACACCATACACAAAGTTCTAGATTTCTGATACAATAAAACTCGAGCTAGAACTAAACTTAAAACTTCAAAGAATTTATTCAAGGAGTTTTAAGGCTAACTTTCTGATTACGGAACTAGTATTTGTTAGCTATCTGATTTTGCTGGCTTCTTTCTGACTTCGATTTCGGAATTCTAGCTCCAGAAACCAAGTTTTAAGTTGTTTTCATTTCTCACTTGCGATTAAGGCAAGTTATGGATACGTGCAAACAAAATCAAACAATCAAACATGACATTACGATGATAGAGAATTCGAAAATTCCGTCCGTTTGTCTGTTCACACTTCTACAGCCGACAGGGCGGATTTGCTTCAAACTTGGTATTTAGGGGGTGTTTTTCATGTTTGCTCTAGGCGGAAAAATAACTACCTGCCATACAATCTTTAACAAAAAGTTAAATTTTCTACAAAACGGTTCTAACGATTTTGATAAAACTTTCAGGGTGCTATTTTTTTTACAAAAACATATCTTTCAGTTAGAATGATTTTTTTTCGAAAATTTTTCTTTTACGGTACCTCTCATAGAACCGGTTTTTTCAAATGCGGTTTTATCGTAAACCTTTATCCCGATTTCAATAAAAGTTTGCACACAGGAAGTCATTTATAATTCAATTAGTATGGCATTTCAACATTTTCAAAAACTTTTTTATTCGATTTTTTTAAATTTTCTAAAAAAAACTTGGTTTTCGAAATATTTGGAATACGGGTTGATTGAATGTTTTTTTAAATAATTTTCCCAGATGAACTTTACAGATTTTCTTACAATGAATCGAAAAGTTTAAAAAAACGCCTTTTTAAAACAATTGGTCGAACGATTTTCAATATTTTTTTTTTTCATAGACATTTAGTTTTAGAATTTTATTGCATACTTAATTTGTCCGAGAAAACTCTTAAACTAATTAAAAAAATGAAATGTATACATGCATATGGAGCCACTAAGCAATTATCTAGCATAAGAACAAGTTCGTGCAACCCAGTTGTGCATTTTATTTAAATTTTATTTTACGATGTGACCGCACATATCATATGAGCAAGTACGGCCATCTAGTCGTGCATTTTTTTTGTTGGCATTGCAATATATGCTAAGATCAAAAATCTTATCGATTGTTGTTTGCAAAAAAATAAATTGCACGTAGGTACTGGCTCTAAATGCGATCACAGTTTCGAATAAAATTTGAAAAATATTAGAGGAACTTCTTCAAAGTTCTTATTCGATTTTTCTGACTTTTGATTGTTTGAAAAAAGCACCTACGTAAAATAGTTCTCAGCGGAAAAAATTAAACGCCATTTTAATTCCTTAGAAAATGTGAAAAAGGTGATTTTTTTTTTCTTAAATCGTAGGAACGGTTTTTATTTACCTTTTTTTTTAATTAAAAAAAATTATTTAAGAATGCACACTTAAACACACAAATTACTTACATTTAAAAAATTCCATCTACCCGTTTTCAAAATATAATTTTTTGAAAAAAAAAATTAAGAAAATAATTAAAAATACAAACAAATTTTTTTGAAACTATTTCAAAATAAAATAACTTAGGCTATCAACATCAATTTTGATTAAATTCGGATGACCACTTTTCGAGAAAGTAGAAGAAACAAAAAACGGTTCTATGGGAGGTGCCGTTTTAAGCCCACCATCTTGAATTTTTTTTTTCATCAAAACATAGGTACATAACCTACACCTACAATAGTACACTAATTTTTTTTCATAAACATTCTTGAAGCCGTTTCCGAGAAAAATAAGCTTTTACTTAACGGTTATATTACAGGTACCGTTATTATTTGAGCTTAAGAAAAAAATTAAAAAAGGAGTCTGTAGAATGTCAAAATAACCTTATAATCCACATTTGAAGAAGATTGGCCAAACCGTTTATGTTGTAGTTCAATATACATCCGTACAGACGGACAGACAGACAGAATTTTGCAGTAACTCAAATATATACCTCTATTATCGTAATGTCATGTCTGATTGTTAGAATTTTGTTTACAAATGCATAATTTGCTTATAGTCACTATAAATCGCAAGTAAAAATGAACTTTTCACAACACATAAATCAAATATCACAACACATTAGCTACAAACTTTATAGCGAAAAACCGATATTTTCGACCTATGAACTTGAATATTGCTGGGGACTTTTTATCATTCATGGCTAATGAAGCATCAAGGGTCAGTAGGAAGACTAACTAAAATGATGGCAAGACTTTGGTTTCAAAAAAAAAAAAAAAAAAAACTCTAAAAATATGGTAATCATAATACCTAGATCTAGAAAAACAACTTTTACCGAAGAAAAGCAAAAATAATTAGAAAAATCTTCTCAATTTTCCAAAAAACGCATTATTTTCCATTTCTACACAAATTTTTTTACATGAAATCAACTGTGAATATTAAATGAAATGAATTTGAAAACAAATCTTTTATTTTTGCTTTTTAATGAGAGAATTCAGTTCTTTAATGTTTGAGGTACTTCTACCTATTTCCATTAACCATTTAGGTATCTGACAATGGAATCATATGATTAACCATCAATAGGTAAGTAAACTTCTATACCTACTTTTTCTTATATATATAGAACTGGTTTCAGTACGTCTCAAACAACTTTTTTTAAAGTTCTTGTTTTGCGGAAAATTATTTTTGAAAATATGTATATCATGTTTCTTCCAAAACATCGTTAATTATGTAAACCAAAAAAACCAACCAACTATTGGGTTTTAACATTTAACTTGTCTTGCCAGCCTAATGACGTCAATTCAAAACTTGACTTGTGATTTAGCGAACGAGCGAAATTGCCAATAAATTGAATAAGTTTTGCGTCATTTTATTTAAAAATATAGCAAATGAATTGCGTACAAAGTCAATTAGTGGAGGCAGAACACTTTAGTGTCAAATATCATAACTCACTATCCATGGAATATGTAGGTACCTAGGTACGTCCCAATTGTTTCTTCTTTATATGACAATTGTTATGATCTCGAGAGGGACTAAAACTCGTCCACCTCCCATTGACTGCCTACTAGTGAGTAATAATAAAAAAAAAAAAATGCTGGCCCTTGAAGGTCGAATGTGTAAATACGATTGCCCATTCGAATGTCGAAATGCCTACGACTAAAAGCCTATGTTAAGGAAACATAGCTTATGCAAGCACCTCAGATGTAAAGCTAATTAATTAATTTCCACACCTACAACTCCTCATTAAAATTACAATTTTGTTTAAATCTACCTCCCCCTTACCATATTATATTAATTTAAAGCCCTTGACTATTTGTAAATAACAAAATTACAATTACGACAAATTCGACTTATCTAAATTGTTAGTTTTTTCCATCTAACTTCAAAAAACTACACTAACTACACTATGCCCCGAGTCATGCCATTTTTCAACACATCCACACTACATAACCTACACTTTGCAGTACAAAGAAGGCAATATGGAGAACTCAAATAACCCCACAAAAAATTAAAAAAAAAAAAATCTCCACTGTTGCTGTCGTTTTTTTTTTGCTGAAAACAACAACAAAATGAAGGCGTAACAGTGTGTTGTTCTCCTGTTGCAAGTTGCAGTGTTGCACTATAATCAATGTGGTGAATCTTGATTTTGTTTATTTTCCCGCCAAATATATAATTATGTATGCATATTTCGTACTAATGCAATTAAAAAAATAAATAAATAAGTATACAAAAAAAAAGAGAATCAGAAAGAACAATCAAACGATCATAGACAAAAAAAAAATAATAATGGAATAAAGAACATACCTTTAGCAGAAATTCACCACAGTCGTGATAAATAGATGCGTTATTGTGCATAATTGCTGCAGACATTTTTTCACCGACCGTTTTTTTTTTTTTTTTTGGTCAAAAAGCTAGAGCTGAGTTACTTTGTTGAAATGATCTTTGGATGCAGATAAATGTTGGCGTTGGACACACGCTTTGTTTGTCGCTGATTGCTGTTCGTTGTTCTGGACTGAAAAGCGTTGTTGCTGACTAAAAATGCGCAAATTTCCGTGTTTGTTGAATATAGGATGTATTTTTTTTTTGTTTTGTTTTAATTTAAATTTTTATTGATAGGGTTGTGGCCTCGAGTTATTCACGTTTTTATTTCTTATTACTTTGTTGTATAATTTGGTTTCCTGATTTGACGCCGCCTTTTGTGGGTTTTCTTTGCGATTCTTACGTTCTTACGTTTGTGTGTTTTGTCAGGGAATGTAAGTTCAGATTTAATTTATAATGGATTTAATTAAAAATTGTAAAAAAAAATGATCGTGTAACTAGACATAAATAAATTAAAATAAATTAAAACAAGGCAACTGCGTGTGGGTATTTTTAGTGAGTCTGAGTATGTAAGTTGTAGCGCTGAGGAGGCAAGCACAGCAGCAAGATTGGTCAATAAAATCAAAAACTCTTTGTGGAGCGAGCACGAGCACAGCTTGAACGATTGATCTCCAGCTACGGAACGAATGACTATAAAACAGCGACGACGACGACGATGACGATGTTGACGATCCTTTGTGTGGCTCGGTATGGATAATTTCGAGATTGTGGTGGCTGAGGCCTGTTGCTTTGTGCTGTTTGGGAGTTGGATTTTTTTTTGTTGCTTTACGACGACGTAGGGTCGACTTTAGTGGTTGACTTGATGGTGTTTCTGCTTCTTGGCGATTTGTCTGTATTCTTTCACAGACTCTTGGTTAACAAAAAAATTTTTTTCTTATCCAGGCACTGTTTAATTTGTTTGTATAAATTATATAAATTAATATTAAATAATTTTGAGATCTTATTTTAAGTTGTTATTTAGCATGAAGTCTATGGATTTTTTTTTTGTATATCACTTGGTTTTATTTGGCAGTAGAGAAAACTATTAATGTTAACACTTTTTTCTATTTTAGTTGCAGGGACTTTTGTTTTTTTTTTTTTTTGCAGGTATATATATATAAAAATTATATTTTTTTTTATTAATTTGTGCACCAAAAAAGTTTTTATAATTTTCGTTAAAAAAAAATGTATTCCCAACTGTTGTCAAAGAAAAATAATCACATTGACTTCTTTTTTCTATCTGCACTGTCTTCTGTGGTAAGTAACCTCGCGTGCATTTCCAGCGCCGCTCGTTTTCTAACTGAATGAAAATGATCGTTCGATCGCATTCGAAACTTGTTCGGTGTTGTTTGTCTGTTATTCTTTGTGCTGCGGCTTCGTCTTTCTGGTTTTTTGTTGAATTTGCTTTTGAGGTTGTTTTCGTGGTGGTTTGGTTGATCATGTTGAAAATGATAGGAAAGGGAAGGGATAAGGGAATGGCGGTATGGGTATTTTACTGATTTTTTTTCCTTATTGTCATGTTCATGTAATTACAAAACTTATAATGACGTGTGTATAGAGTGGCGTAAGTGGAATTGTATATGGTGTGAGTTAACGGGCTGTATGTGTATATTGGTGTTGGTGTTTTGGAGTTGGATAAATTGACGTCGATGGTGTGTAAGTGTTGCCGCTTTAAGGACAATTTGCATTATAGGATACTTTTTGAAAATTATTATTTTTTATATTATTTATTGTTTTTTTTCATGTTAAACTATTTCAAATGTTTTTGTTTTACAAAAATAAGCGTTGACGTTGATATGGATAGGTCAAAAATGTTAATAAATTGTTATATTTGAATATTGTAACGTCGTAATGCAAGATAAGAAGGTTGATAATAGCCAGACATGGGTTTTTAAAAATCGTTCTTTACAGTAAATCGAAAAAAACCGCAGTAAAAGGAACATTTTCGCAGCAGAAATTTAATATATGTATTTATTTAGCTTAATACAATCTATTCTTATTAATAACTAGCTTAGGCAACCGGCTTTGCTAGGGTATACCATACCGACTCGGCGAACCGCCACCTAGTAATCAAAATAGCTCTAGTTACTTCATACAAAATAAACGACCCCAGCGGTAACAACGGATGATTAAAATAACCTTAGTACCACCCGTCCACCCGGGACATAAATAAGAATTTTCTAAAAAAACGCCTATTAGCGCCACTTAGGGCTCTTGTTAATTACCGTTTTTTCAACGGGCAACGGGACGGTGCACAACGGATGCTATTGATGACTGCCGTTTGTTCAATCTTTAACAACGCCTAAAACCAATCGTAAACAACCTGATAGGTCCATATCAGTACGGGTTTAGGCTTAGGTCTAGAACTTCAAATCGATGCCCACTATCTTTTTATCGATTTCAAAGCCGCGTAGGACAGCATTTATAGAGACGAGTTGTATAGAGCAGTGTACAGTTTTAACATCCCTGATAAAATGACAATGCAAAACGCACGCTGTTATGTCAAGGTCGGTAAAGAACTCATCGACACCTTTGAAGTAAAAAAAGGATTTAGACAAGACTGTCGTGTGACTTTTTCATCAGCATACTTGAAAGAATAGTGTAGAACTATCACGGCAATACCAGAGTATCACGATCTTTCAAAAGTCCTTCCAATTTCTCGAATACGCCGACGATATTGACTTAATTGGACGAACACAGTAGCGCTTATGTGAGCATTGAGACGGAAGCGGCGAAAAAAGCAGTCAATGAGATTTTGCTCTCATCAAGAAGAGACACCCAACATCGACGTCTTGGACAAAATATCACCGACAGCTATAACTTTGAGGTAGTTAGGGACTTTGACCACCTGGGCTCCGCTATTAACTCAGACAACAACACCGTCGCAGAAGTCAAACAAAGGAAACTCTTGCAAATCGCTGCTTCTTCGGGGTTAGCAGGCAAAGCCTTCTCTCGGGAAACTAAATCCTAATCATCCCAGTCCTGCTGTATGGTGCAGACGCATAGACGCTGTCAAAAGCGGATGAGGACGCTTTAGGCTGCTCCGAAAGAAAGATTGTTCGGATGATTTTTGGTGCCGTATCCATTAACGGAGAGTGGAAAAGGAGATACAATGAAGAACTGTACCGGCTGTACAGCGACACAGAACTAGCCAAAACAGTAAAAATTCAACGTCTCAGATTGCTAGGTCATATAGAGCGGATGGACATCAATGATTCGGTCATCAATGATTCTTTGAATCCACCCCAGAGGGACGGCGCAGTAGAGGAAGACCGAGACTCAGGTGGCGCACACAAGTGGAAAAAGACCTCAACCGACTCCACTTGCGAAACTGGAGGCAGCTAGCCAGGGGCTGAGCTGGCTGGAGAAGCTTGTTTGTTAAGGCCCAGGTCCACCCCTCACTATAGCCCCACTTAAGGTAAGTAGGTGGGGTAACATGCACTTTAATTTTTTTTCAGTTATCAATATCATCAATAGAGAACTGAATTTTAAATTTTTCAATTCTACAAAAAAAAAAAACAAAAAAAAAACCTTAGAAATCCGATGTCGTCAACAAATTCACAATGATTAACGTTTTTCACAGTAACGGACCGCTAACTGTCGTACCAAGGGACAACAATGTGTACATGTAACATTGCCTGAGCGGCCAATGGATAATTGTCCGGTGCGTTAACAATAATGCACATAAATCTTCACAATTCTGGACGACGCGACGCTTGATGGTCGTTCGGCTTCAATTCTTGCACGAGTTGGATTTTTTAAGCCCACAAACCAAGATTATTCCGAAAAATCTTCCATAAAGTGGATAGGCATAGCTCCAATTGTTGCGCGCGATGGCTGATGGACTCATTCGGGTCTTCTTCGATACTTTGCTCCACCGAGCCGAACTATTATTTTGCTTATAAAATTGCACGATTTTTAAACGTTGTTCAAAAGTAAATCTTTTTATTTTGAAATGGCAAACCAAACTGAACATATATCAAGTGACAGCTGTCAAAAAGACCAACTCCGAAAAAAGTATTGCCAGATTGAAAACCACGTCTAAAAAAAACAACTTTTACCACCGTAGAATTTTCGCTACCGACATCCCCTTCATATCGTATTTATAACTTTCATGTATTGAGTGTAAGTATTTCCAAGCTTAATATAAAACTTAACGCAGTTTTATGTTTCCATAAATTATATATGAATTGCATCTTTAGGATACAGAAAAAACATCAAACAAATTTTGAAAATTTATCAAACTGCACAGTTTTCTAGAACTTACTGAAATATCTGCAGCGTAATTGCATTAAGGTGGCAACGTTAAACAACGACAGGAGTGTTTTGGTATAAGTGTTTGTGAGTAAACACATGCGGCAGAGTCGGGTCGGACCCTTTGTACTTGCGACTGTAGTTGTAGTGCACCAAACCTAGTGCACTTTATGCTGGCACCAGCACAAATCGCCAATGTAATTATAATTGAAGGGCTCCTGAACTAAAAAAAAGAAATGCGTTTTGGTGCTGCTGCAGCAGGTATATGTGAGAGTATCTAGGATCGATTTATACGTTTTCCTTTTTTTTTCAATTTGAAGGGCAACATAAACATATTTTTATACTATCTGGTACTTGACAGAAAATCTGTTTCTCTGTCTGATGCACCAGTGTGGGGGTTGTTAAGCAGAAATATATCTGATTTGATACGCGGGATTTGATGTCGTTCGTCTCTGCAGGGGATGATGATGCTGGGAAGGGATGCAGGATGCAGGGAAGGGCTTGGCATAAATATGGATTAGGTATGAGAAAAGTCGACGTTTTTGAGACGTATTATGGATAACCTATCTTTCGGATACCAGCAGACATTAGGGATTTTTTTTTAATTCGGAAGCGGATATAATGTTCTAGAAGGTTATAAGCTGTTCCTCGTTAATATTAGATGCACACATAAGCTCAAGAGATGAAAACTCTTCAACTCTTGCTCGTTAGTTGGTTTTCATTTACGCGGAAGTTTTCCCAGCCCAGAACAACATGGTCTCCAATATATGAGGTTAGTCGCACAAATTGATGAGAATCAACAAGAAATAAATAAATTTTCTACAATTTTCGATATATGTAAGAAAAGGCACAGTACCTATTCAAGATTCAAGATTTTTACTAAACATGTATACAAATTTGATGAAAATTTACTTATTTTTTCATTTGTTGGCACATAGGAGGTTTAAGGCTAACCGGGTTGTTTTACCCGGTTATCGAGTTGGGATCTTCATGGGGGTTGGGGTTAAGTTGGGCTTGAGTTGTATATTGTTGATTCATAAGGGAGTTTCAGGACCAGGTTTCTTAAAGTTGCTGCAGAGGGATTTGGCTGTGTTAATCCGGATCTTCCATCTTGATGTATATCTTGAGGCGTCTGAGAAAAACTTTCTCCAGAATCTTGTTAATAACTATTATTTATCAGGGATACCGACCTGCAGTTGAAAAATGTATTTCTAGCCCCCTATTTTGGGATAACAACGATTTCGGAAGTTTTCCACTTTTGCGGGAAAGAAATTGTTTATGATGATTGCAAAAAGTATATATAATCACTGTTTGTGGAAGCCTTTTGATGATGTCTAAGCTATTTGATGAGCCTAATCCATGTGCTCAATGAATTTCTCCTCCTAAGAAGCTGCTGGATCAGATGTAAGGAGAAGTTAAGGGAGAAGAAGCTCTCTTAAGAATAAATAAAGCATGCGAATTGAATTTGAAGTGGTTGGTGAAATTCACTCCAAGATATTTTTGTGCTGTCTTTGTCCTTATCACTGTATTGTCTGGTAAGTTGATACTGTTGTTATCACAGCGTGATACGAAACTGCTTCGACCCCTTGTTGCTGTTGTTGGCATTCTGAAGCAGATAAGCTCGCGCTTATCGCAATTTATCTTCTGTCCCCATTTCAGGTAGTAGTCCCGCGGACCTCAACTCTCCTGGCCACGATTTCTGGTAAAAGGGATGTTGCATGTTACTGAGTCTTCAGCATACAGTTTCGTTTTTATCCCTGGGATGTTGGTAGGCTGGTCAGCTGTGTATATGTTTAAAAGTATGGGAAACAACTTGTAACCTTGTGGAACTCCAGCGCTAATCGTCTTTCTTGGTAAAAAATTAATCTGTATATACAACGATCTATGAGTTACAACAATTTTTGATTTATCTTGTTCAGGTAGTCCTAGACTTGAAGGTTTGAATACTAGTCCTTTCATCCAAACTATGTCGAAAGCCTTTTCGAAGTCCAATAAAAGTCTCTTATTTGTTGAGTCCGTGTGTGAAATCGGGTTGCAGTCAAATAAGCAAATGGATGGTGGAATGTCATGCTCGAAAAACTGACTGCCATTCAGGTATGATTTCCCTTAACCTGAAGAAATACTGAAGCTTTCTCAGGATAAATATTTTTCCGACACAGCAAAACAGTGAGTTCGGCGGATATCTCTCGACGCTAGTCCTGTTGGGTTAGGTTGGACGGCGGTGATGGTTCGATAGTCGAATCGGGTATCAATAATCCATTGCGGTCCCCAAAAGGAGGAGGAACAGGAGGGGAGTTTAGAGGAGATTTAGTTATGGGGTGCCTGATAAATTTCAGACTGTTTTTAAGTGTTATTTTTGAAACGTCGTCCAGATCGTCGAAGAAGTATTCTTCGAGGGCTGTTTTCCTGGTCTGAGCTGGGCCGTTCTGACAACCTCTGCATAGGATTGATGTTCTAATGCCCATTCTACTCATGCGGGCCCTCATTGAGTTGTGATCCGTAAAGACACCAACCAGAAGAGACAGTGGAGGTCTACCTAGCCTTTGAATGTATTCTGTATTTTTCTTTGAGATGGTTGGCCAAAGACTTCTTGAGACCCGACAGTTATTGGGTTTTGACCATCTCTCCTTTGCGACTTTTAGGAAATTGTCGTGAATTCCTTTTTTCTTATTTTTCAGTGGCTCAAGTACCCAGGGTACGGTTTGGCTTGGTTCCATTGATGAACCGTTTTTGGCCAGTTCATCAGACCTTTCATTTCCGTGAATGTCGCAGTGTTCGCGAACCCATCGGATGGTAACCAGGTTTGTTTCACTGAATTGCCGTAGATCATTACGACATCGGTCGATCAGTTTTTTTTTGGACACACTAATGTATGAGAATCAACAAGATTTTCCTTAGAAAAACAGATTAATTAATGTTCTGCTCATAAAAAAACACTCTTAAACAATGTTTTATTTTTAAAGGCTTACAAAAAAAAATTGAGAATTAAGAGAATACAAGATCACTGTTCCAATTATGGCCTAAACCTATTAAAACATTAAATACTCTATACACAATTCAATCCGAATTGCTTCACAATAGAACACGTCCATCTGCGATTTGTTTCTTATGTTCAGCGCATTTGACTTTTGCATTGATCTTTGACCATAGCTCGTAGGTATCTATAAGTTTCTATCTACCTATCTTCTTATCGGTATTCGACTGATGTACCAATGGAACAATTTGACACAATTTGTTGAATGCCATTCGGTTTTTGCAAACAAAAAAAAAACACTACCTACATACAAAGATGCATAGTTATTGGATAAACAAACAGAGGTGAACCAACATATGTAGTCATTTTGGTTCCACAAACTTCTTCTTTGTTTAAAAAACTTCGAACATTGATTTTACGATAACCAAATTTTAAAATAAGACTTTAGAGCCAGTTTTAGAATAAAACTTGGTTATCCGTCAAACAATCAGTATATCTGACGATTATATTAGCCCGCAGCAACAACATCACGACCTGCCACTTCAGAGTTTGGGCAAACTTGAAAGCAAAGGTCGTAATGCCGTTTATGCTGCGGAGCTGCGGTGGTTTTCTCCCTATCCTATACTAAAACTAAGGGTGCTTGTTTATAGTGAGTCTCACTTTGAAGGTGTCTATATACACTTGAATAAATGATAATAAGTAATTAAATTAACTTAACCTGAGGGTGCTTGTTTAGAGTGAGTTCCCTATGCCTCTCACTTTTTTTTTGATTTTTTTTGTTTTTTTTTTGTTTTTTTTTTGTTTTTTTTTTTGTTTTTTTTTGTTTTTTTTTTGTTTTTTTTTTGTTTTTTTTTATGATTTTTACTAAACTAACTTAATGTAAGACAAAAATCTTAAAATCTACCTTAACTATCAATCTTAACTACCTTACTGCCTAACTAATTTGTTGATTTTGATGTTGTTGAATCTGCCTCCATTGTTGTTGCCTCTGCGTCCGTTGTTGTTGCCTTTGTTGTTGTTGCTCCCACCTCTCACTCTGGGTAATGGTGGTTACCACAGGGGTTGTAATTTTTGAATTCGGATAACTAAATTCCATATTAAATATTTGTGAATTAGTTATACGATCCCCCCCATTTAAAACCTTACTCCTAAAGTTATAAATACCTAAAGCTACATTAATCATGTTGCGAGCAGCATTGACGTCACGATTCCATGGTATTCCACAATTTTTGCAAATTTGATACCGATGGTCGTGACGCCGACGACGCTTCCTATGCTCCTGTTGCGGTGATTGAGTTTTGGGATGTTTCGGCGGAAATTCCATTATTTTAAAACATTTTGAGCAAGACCGCGTCGTCATATACTCATCAACATCGATAACCCGACAAATATCTTTGCGTCGATAAAAAGCTTTTTTTAAATTTTCTACGGCTGGTTTTAAATTACGCCCGTAACTCTTCCCTTGTTCCAATGAACCATCTCCGAAACATACCAATACCTTAACACCAGACTTATTTTTTATCAATAACTTATTAACTAAAATATCCTGAGCCCGACGATTACAAATATAGGAATCAAATTTTAACCGACAATATTTTTTTTGTGCGTATATACCCTGACTTACTTCATTAAATTTTAACCTATACTTTGTAAATTCATTGTTGTAATCTATTAAACATTTAGAAGAAATGTTATTATTTTGTCTATACTCTAACAATTCTTTTTCGTGTCTACCCGCTATTCTTTTTCTTTTTCTTCGACGGGCTCTTTCCTTTCCCATTTGTTGTTTAAATGTGGCCGCTTTTAAAACAAAATTTGTTTCAGTCTTTTTGGTTTTATCCAAAAAGCAAGCGCCCACATAGTTAACAACGCCTGGATCAATACCTAAGAAATACTTATAACCTGAATAATCCTCCTGCTGTTGTGGTCCCGTTGATTTCCTTGTCTTCTTCGATGCTGGTCCTGCTGGGGTTTTCTTCGTGTATTTGTTCATGGTGATTGAACAATCTACACCGTTCGTCGAAAATGTCATTCCAAACGATTTACCGTTTCTCGGTTCAATCTGATTTTTTGACTCATCCAGATTTCCATAACGCGAATGCTCCAAATTAAAATATTTCCACCAGTATTTTGGAGTCGACGCTGAAAACTCTGCAGGTTTAACTCCAGTTAATTTTCCTGCTCCGCTAAGTAGTTCTCTAAGCGCTAGGCAGCTGTAGCGAACGTGTTAAATAATAATGTCAGTGATGTAACTGTTCAAAAACGTTTGATTTATAATGAAAATGAAGGCTCTTGAGTGTGTATGGTAAAAAAGGGTATAAGTGTGGCTTTTGAGGAGGGTCAAGGTATTAAAAACCAAAACATTAAGTTGAAGCAAACATAGGTATATGGCACATCATTTTAGGGTAATTTTAGTGCTGGATCTAATAAAAGAAAAACGAATATGTTATACACAAGTTTTCTTTTTTTACAATAATTTTTAACAATTTTTTTATAATTAATTAAGAAATTATGAATACCCTTATAATGTTGATTAAACACAGTGGAAGGTAATTAGGGAAGGATGTAAGAGGAGGTAACGATGCACATTCGTTTTAAACTTCTGCATTTCGAAATGGGAGGGAAAAACAGAGGCGGGCAATGCATTCCACATTCGTGTGGTACGACTAAAAAAAAAATATCTGTATTTGACTGTACGTTCTAAGTTGGGCTCAGGGGTAAATTGATGAGTATTCATTGCAGTGCGAGTATTACGGTTAAATTGTTTCACGGAATGTATAAACTGACTTTTATGATTCCTACATACATATTAAGAAAATATCTAGATACGTATGTGTAGGTACATTCCCATACTTTTTTTATTTGCTTGACTAACTTCCGCTTCAAACAATAACTTGAAGAAGAAGCTTGTCGCGCGACCAAAACAAAAGATTACGTAGGTACCTATAATATGTATCCTAATTACATGCCAAATGCCAACCCAAAACAACCTTATCTACCAATATCAGCCATCAACTCAACGCAAAAGTAATTGTTTAAAATGTCAAACCAATATTCTTTCGTTCAAACAAACAAAAGATACCAAATTTGAAAATTTCAAGAGATTGTGTTCGTTTATCCATCGGCTTAAGGTCGATTGTTGCGGGGCTTTTGGTTGGTCAAATGTCTCAAAAAGTTAGTTGACATTTAATATCGAAGAGTCAAAGTATTTTGACAATTCAGTTGTTGTTGTAGTTGACTAAAGCATGGGTACAGAAACATCAGTTGAATTCAGTTTTGTCATCGCAGTGGGCCCTCCTTCCATCTTTGGGCCAATGAGTATCTAGCTCTTCAATTGTCGCCCTAATTGACGAAGCGCGATACACATTTCTCCCCCTTGTGCAATATATTCAATCTTTATATGTACATAAATGTATCTACAAATTCTACACACAAAGATATCAACTATAATTCCTCAAGAAGAATATGATCATCATCGTTTGACCATTGGCAATTGACGTAATGTTTCTCAATTTTTTGTCCAGCTTGTGTCTCTATGCTCCAATTTATGCACAGATAGAGCGCCCATGACAATATCTTTTGTATACGCGGACGCGTACACTTGGATTTGGGTCCGGGCGTTCCGATCACCATCATCATATATGTAGTTGTCGTCGTGGTTGCGTATGAATAGCAATTGAAACTAATTTCATATTTGCCTTCGACTTGGTCTGTTTTTTTTTGCTTGGTAAATCAATATAAAAGCAACACTTTGTGGAGGAGCTGGCTCCGGCTTTGTGAAAATATACAACGAATTCATATAACTTAAAGTCCGATATGGAAGGACGCGAGGCCAAGCAGCGAAGGGGTTCTCGGAACCACCGAAATATAAAAATGTTGATCTAAATGTTTAGTCGGTGCCTATTTTCAAGTTCAGCCGAACGTGTTGTTTGCTCATTCTTCGTCTTTACTTTAGGCTTCCAACGTCTACCACGAAATGATGTGTACAAAGATATTTTGTATTTTTTTACGCAGCATCGCCGGTGGGGTGGCGTAGCGTGGTGGTGGCGCGGAAGCGGCACGTTGTGGTGTTACGTCGTCGTCTTTTTGGATGAGCAATTCTTGGACATCGAGAGAAGGGCAGGCATTCCAGCCGGTTTCGCGACTTTTATTATTTGTCGATTGACCATTAGGCACTTGTATTCAATGTATTCACATGGCATTGGACTCTTGGACAGGTTAAGGTATATGTATAATAAGAAGATTCATATTGTGAAGCTGAAGCTGAAGTTGTCGGTAGATTGGCCGCCTGAAGAAGGGTAATGGTAGTTAACCAAATCAAGAAATCAAAATCAGAACCAGTTTGGGAAGACTCACGAAACATGCACGGGATGCTTAAGTAAGGTATTGTATATAATATATGGAATGGTTGCATTGATGGCCTCAGTGGGTTGCGACTTGCTATTTACTTAATTTTTTTTTTGGAAGTTTGGTTATGTATACAAATATAATGTTTAATTTAGGTAGGCATGTCTTTAAAATTTCTTTCAAATTATTTTATGATAGTAACTTTGTATTGATACTAGCTAACCCTTGTGGCGTTGCTTGGATACGTTCACGTACAAAGACATAAGTTAGAGAACTTCTTACAAAAAACTTGTGCTAGCCGGATTTTGGATGACATTGTGTGAATTGGGAAAGCTCTTAGTATAAAAATTAATTTTAATTACATCAAGGTGATAAACGAAATTCGATCGATCGATATAATACTTTACCTGGTAGCTACATATGTATGTCTTATAGTACAAACACATTAAGATAAATCTTATAAATGTAGTGAGAGCTTATAAATAGAAAATAACATTTTAACTTCAAGTCGAAGTAAAAACAAAAAAAAAAATACCTTTACATAAATTCATTCATTGAAATTCAGATTTTAATAGAAAAAAAATAATAATAAAACAAAAAATAGAAAATTTAAAATAAATAGCAAAAATAAGTGATAGATAAGAGAAAAAAGATAGGAAGAAGTGCTTGTTACAAGGAAGTTAGTTGTTTCGGTTGGAAAGAAAGATTTCTCGTAGGTAATTTGCTATAAAAAAATGTCTTCCTGAAGTAACCCACCTAAAACGAGGGATAATTAAGTCTTTAGATCTGTTTGATATTGGAAATCCAATTTTTTCAAATAGATATGTTGGTTGATGTGTTATTAACATTTTTAAAAGCAGTAGAAGTGTACGGAAGTCGATGACATTTTCAAAAGGACATTTTTAGTAAACTACTATTTAAATGCGAAATATGGTCATATCTTTTCAAACCCATGGATGTATCTTATGGTACTATTGAAGTCCACTTTTAATTTATTTTTGCTGACAGAGTAACAATTATAATAGATTTCACATCCGTAGGTAAGTGTTGGTATAACCAAGTTTTTTGCTGGTACCATCCTTATTTTAAAAGGCGTCAAATTTTGAGCAGTCCACAGTGTCCTCAGTGTATCATACGTTTTTCCTATTATTGAATTTATATGGTCGTTCCACGTTAGAGCCCTATTAAAGATGACATCTAGATTCTTTACGGTGTTGACAAATTCCAATGCTGTTCCATTAAGAAAAATAACTGGGAAATATAATACATCAAACAATTTTTTAGAGATAACCAAGCATTTGCATTTGGATGGATTAAGTGACAAACCGTTATTAGCTGCCCATTTGGAGATCCGTTCAAGGCCTTGATTGACAGTTTTCAATTAGGCCAAGAGGGCAGCTTATATAAATTTATATGTCATCTGAATAAAAATGTTTTTTTTTGTTAAAAACAACAGAGGCGCTAAAATAGTACCTTGAGGGACACCTCGAACTATTGGAATAAACTCTGAGAGACTTTTATCCAAATACACTGCTTGTAGCCTATTGCGCAGAAAAGACCGAAGCAATTGCATCTGGAGATACATTAAATCCTTGTTGAAGCTTATTTAAAAGCAAGGCATGAACTACCTTGTCAAAGGCTTTAGAGAAGCCTGAAAGAACGTTATCCTTGTCAAATTCAGCTCTTATATCCTCAATAACTTTGACAAGTGCAGTTTTACAGCTATGTATGTTGAACACGAAAGCCTGACTGTATTGATGATAGGAGATTGTTTTTGCATAATGCGTTCGCAAAACTTTTGAAATAAATGGAATAATTGAAATTGGTCTAAATTCTTCATGGTGGTAAAATAGCAGGAGAGCTTTTAAAAAGATTGGATTTACTTCATCAACTCCTACTGCATTTGATTTGATTGAAAGGAAACTTTCTAAAACTTCAAGACTACTGACACATGAAAAACTGAAAATTGAAAAAGCCTCATGTAAGGACGAGGGCATACTATCAACAAGCACATTTTCACTTGAACCTAGATTGACCGACATACAGTTTGGGTTTGATCAAAAATCATCTTTTTTGAAAGCTGTGTCGTTGTTTCCCAATCTCAAGTCTTCGTAGATTTTTCCAGTGCTTTCGACCATCAGAACTCAAATTGAGTCGGTTTGAAAAGAATTGTGCCTTAGCAGCTCGTACTTCTAAGACGACATTCTCAAATCCTTATACTTTTTATGAAGGTCCTCTAACCGAAATATTTTGTTGAACTTATTGTAATGTTCTCAATAAGTTCATTAATTGGATCTAAATCAATATAACTATTTGGCCTATAAATAGTACCAAAAAGATGACCATCCACCAGGTCTTGCAAACAAACAATAAAGACTAGCAGAAGCATAAGTGCTTAGTGCTTTGTTATTATCAGAAAGAAAGACTCTTCGCTAGCTACAGGGTGGTTGCCCCGCTTAATGATCACACCAAACAAAACTAGCAGCTATCAGGACTTGTGAACTTCATTCCATCACCAATTGTCCCATCCAAAAACAACGTATCAGGGAAACTGACATGAGTTAGCAAAACTAAATGACCATCGCGGGCTTGGGCTTAAGACTTTCCGGAATGACAAGATTTAATAAAGAATAGGGACTGTTTACCTTTCAAGCAAAATATAACTCCAAGACTTAAAGGCGTCACTGATTTTTTTCCGGTGACGTTGGATCTAGTAGTGCACACCATCCCTTTGCCTGAACTTCGGTATTATTTTGCACCTACTGCAAAGCTCCTAGACTACTAGGCAGCCTTTTAATTTTAACGCTTCAACTTGAAAAAGTGGGATTTAAACCATTATTTCAAAACAGGGCTCCACCATCGATTTTTAAGTAAATAATAATTCGTATAATTTCTGATCGTTGCGCGTGGTTAGTGGAAAGATGGGGGACCGTCTGAAAACCAACTGCGTGCTGTTGACATGTGTTATGTGTTTTCTGTTTTCTGTTTTCCGTTCTCCTTCTGTCTTCTCTTCTGTCCTGTATCAATGTCGTCTTGTGTGTTGTCTTTGTAATTGTCTGAGCCGATGGCCTCAGTAGCCAGTGCTCGTAAATGTGTCTACTTCGTAGATTTATCTACGGAGTAGATTAAAAATGTAATGTAATGTATAATTTCTGTTCTTGTTAACTTTTGAAATATGTGAAATAGGCTAGCAACACACCTAACACACGTATGATGAGCAACTGATCGTAGATAAAAGCTTGCTTAAGCTCATTATATCAAAGAATTTGAAGTGTCCAAAAAAAAAACATCAACTATTTTCGACGAAAAAGCAGTGATCTTCTATGCAGGTGCAGACCTATATTAAGCACATTACAGGGGTCAACCGACTTCCGTGTCTATAACTTTAGTGTGCTTCTTAACTTACATAACTTTTGCAGTACTAAGCTATGTGGTTTCAGTTCCATCATTTCGTTAAGACAGTTTCTCAAACAGTTTTTATATACGCCTGCCCCATTTGGTTCAATTTCGCCACTCTTAAGGACTATTTAAATGATATATTCTATGAATATCCAAATATCCAAGTTTACTGCTTCGTTTTGACCACTATGACCTTTCTCGGCGATTCTCATGTAATAGTTCGACCGAAACTAGGGGTTTTCAATTGGCGCGGTTACGTTTTGGTTACTTATCTCGGCCATGATGTTTTGATGACATCTGTCAAATATGTTGTTTATAATTCAATTATAATGATGCCAAATCACAATGGCAATTTTTTTAAATTAAAAGCACATTCAAAAATCACAAAACTTTGTTATCAAAAATGAATGTTCGTTGGTGCAAACGTTTGCGCGCGTTGCTTCCATTTAACGGTAGACGGCCACCACGTTCACAGTCGACTCTTCAACGTAAGGTGGACAAACTTAGGACGACCGGTTTGGTAATCAATCCAGACAACATTTGTAAGTCAAAGAAAGTGAACAGCAGAACCCGAGCGAGGCAGTCAATGTCTTTTTTTTTTTATGTTGGCTCAACTAGAGCGTGGTGCTCCTAGGCCTTGCTCAATACGCCCCTCCAGCTGGCTCGATCCCTTGCCTGCTGTCTCCAATTTCGCACTCCAAGTTGGCGGAGGTCTCCTTCTACCTAGTCGCTCCATCGAAGATGAGGTCTACCTTGGCTTCTGACTCCCTCTGGTTTGGCTTTGAAGACTTTACTCGCTGGAGCGTTGGTGTCCATTCGCTCTACATGGCCCATCCATCTTAGTCGTTGGACTCTAATTTTTCTGGCTAAGCTTATGTCGCTGTACAGCTCGTATAGTTCGTCGTTGTATCTTCGTCGCCAAATGTTGTCTTCTCGGTTTACGCAAATAGGACCATAGATCGTACGCAGAACTTATCTCTCGAAGACTCCAAGTGACTTTTCATCCGATTGGGAGAGGGTCCATGCTTCTGCACCATATAGCAGGACCGGGATGATGAGTGTTTTATATAGTGTCTCCTTGGTTCTTCTCGATAGGGCTTTATTCCTCAATTGCTTATTCAGCCCAAAGAAACAGCGATTAGCAAGAGTTAGTCTGCGTTTGATTTCAGCGCTGATGTTGTTGACCGAGTTTACAGCAGTACCCAGGTAGACAAATTGACTGACTACCTCGAAGTTATACATATCAATGGTCACATTTTGACCAAGCCGGTGGTGGGATTGGGCTTTTGTTGATGAAAGCATATACTTCGTCTTGTCCTCGTTTATTTTCAGCCCCATTCTGCTTGCTGCTGACTCCATAGTAGTGAAAGCACCGGGTACTGCTCGCTTTGTTCTTCCTATCATGTCTATGTCGTCTGCAAACCCAAGTAATTGTGTCGATTTATTGAAAATGGTGCCCGATGTACTGGCATGGGTGCTCCGTATTACATTTTCAAGCACAATGTTAAAACAGCTGGATGACAGCGCGTCTCCTTGTCTAAGCCCTCTGGTGGTTTCGAAGGTTTCAGTAGAGTCTCTACCAACTTTGACGGAACAGCGAGCATTCTCCAACGTCATCCTGATAAGGCGTATCAGTTTAGCAGGGATTCCAAAGTTAAACATAGCACGATACATTTCAACTCTATTAACACTATCGTACGCTGCTTTAAAATCGACGAACAGGTGGTGGGTGTCGATGTTATATTCTTGGGTTTTCTCCAGGATCTGGCGTAATGTGAATATTTGGTCGGTGGTAGATTTTCCAGGTCTGAAGCCGCATTGGTAAGGACCTATTAGATCATCAGCAAACGGCTTGAGACGTTCACATAAAACGCTTGACAGGATCTTATAGGCGATGTTTAGAAGACTAATGCCTCTATAGTTGGCGCAGAGTAGGCGGTCTCCTTTTTTGTGGATCGGGCAGATGGTACTGAGGTTCCACTCATCGGGCATACTTTCCTCCGACCATATTTTGCAGATGAGTTGGTGTATGCTCCTGACCAGTTCATCTCCAGCGTGTTTAAAAAGCTCCGCTTGTAGACCATCGTATCCAGCTGCTTTGTTCATCTTTAGCCTGGTAATGGCTACTTTGATCTCATTTTGGTCGGGCGGGTGCAGTTCGTGGTCGTCATCTAGATTAACTGGTACAAGTTGATATTGGGCGGGATCTTGGCTGTCATCGCCATTTAACAACTGGTTAAAGTAGTCGCTCCAGATGGCTAACATCGCCTGTGTTTCCACAATGGTGTTTCCATCCTGATCTTTGCAGGGCCCAGGGCGACTTGTGAAACCTGATGTAGACTGTTTCACTCTTCTGTAGAAGTTTCGCACCTCTTTTCTGCAAAAACATCTCTGCATCTCCTCGACTTCGCGTTGCTGGTGTTCTTTTTTCTTCCTCCTGAGTATGCGTTTCTCATCCTTCCTTCGCTCAACATAGAGATTTCTGGTGGCTCTCGTATCTCTCTGGAGCCACGACTTGTATGCCTCCGTTTTAGCTTTGTTTGCCTGAGCACATTCGGAGTCGAACCAAGGGTTTCTAGGGGGAGGCTGTGAGAAACCTAATACCTCTGACGCAGCATTTCTTATGGCTTGTTGACATAGCTGCCATTGGTCTTCCGTGTTCATATCCTCAGTCGAAGGATTTCTCGCAAGCTCAAGGGATACGCGGTCTGCATAGGCAGCGGCGGTCTCTTCCGATTGAAGTTTTCCAACATTGAATTTCTTCGGCGTAGTTGGTGTTCGCCTGAGAGCTTCCATTGAGATCCGTACTCTAAGCTTTGCACCGACTAGGTAGTGGTCCGAATCGATGTTTGCTCTTCGGAATGTACGGACATTCAAAATGCTGGAGGAGTGCCTTCCGTCAATCGCAACATGGTCAATTTGGTTGCAGGTTCGACCATCTGGGGATCGCCATGTGCCTTTGTGGATGTCGGGACGTGGGAAACGCATGCTACTCAGCACCATGTTTTTTCCCGCTGCAAAATCGATGAGCCTGAGTCCGTTATCGGAAGTGGTGTCGTGCAGGCTGTGTTTTCCGATCGTCATACCAAAGATGTCCTCCCTCCCAATTTTGGCATTAAAGTCTCCTAAAAGGATTTTAATGTCATTTTTGGGGCATTGCTCATAAGTTTTGGCGAGGAGCTCGTAGAAACTTTCTTTGGTAGCGTCGTCTTTCTCTTCTGTAGGGGCATGGGCGCTTATGAGGCTCAGGTGGTGGAATTTGGCCTTAATGCGGATCGTTGTCACTCTCTCGCTGACTTCGCGAAAGCTCAAGACTTTTTGCCTTAGTCTTCCTCTGACAGCGAATCCGCATCCAAACAAGCGCGATCTCTCATCAAGATAGCATTTCCCATAGTAGAAGTTACAGTCTTCTGTTTTTCTCAGGCCTGGTCCATCCCATCGCATCTCTTGGAGGGCTGTTACATCAGCTTGGAACCTGGCGAGGGTCTCGGCTAGCTGCTCGGCCTTGCGCGGCCTGTTCAACGTACGCACGTTCCAAGTGCATATACGTAAATCGTTGTCCGTTTTTCGTTTGCGGGGGGGGGGAGTCGTCAACATTGTTGGTTTGGTCATCCGAGGCATATCTTGCATTTTTCATCACAATAAATTTTCCCTTTCATGACCGGCTTGTGAGGCCTGTGCATGACGTGTAGATCGTGTTGGTGGTTGGATGTTCAGAGCGTATCTTTCGTCCTGCTCCTAGTTCCTGAGAAGAGAACTCAGGTATCTACAACCAATGGATCCGATGGATCCAACGCTTGTCGTTAGTTCACCTTTCGGCTATCCAGCGAGCACCGCAGGGAGGTGACGATGCGATTTTGCAGTCAATATCCCGTCATGCTAAAGAACGCAGTCTTTTACAGACTCCAACTTGTGGAATTTTCCTTTAGAGTTTGGGCCTTCACTTGTACTAGTTCAAACCGAACCATGAACTCAAAGTTCATCATGAAAGACAACGCCGCGCCGTGTGTACGCTGACTGTGCTTCAAAGCGTTTGGAGGAGACAAGCAATTTTGACCCGAAAATCTTTTATGATGAATGGTTGTGTTAACCAGCAACATTTCGTGGAGTGGAACGACATCAACCCACACGAAGTCCACCAAGTGAAAATGCATCCTGAAATAGTTACCTTTTAGAGTAGATTTTGGGCCGGCGCGGCGCCGTCTTTGGGCCGTACGTTTGAAAACGACGTAAGTGATGCGGTCACCCTTGGTAAACGTTACTGTATGATGATAACAAATTTCTTATAGTCCAAACTAACCCATATGCACCTAGACGACGTGTGATATGAGCAGGACATTGCTACGTGTAACTTGCCACACAGCGAATGCCATGATAGACATTCCGGATAAACGATTTGACAGTAAGGACCACTCGGATTGTATCTTCCGTACATATTGCCACGAAAAAAAACTGACTGTTTGGTGTGCTTTATGGGTTGATTCCACCAACCCGTCCGTACTTCTTTAAAAACGATGCTGGCCAGAACGCGTTAGAGTCAATTGTGACCGCTATAGAGAGAGCCATGATTACTGACTTTTTCGTTTATCAATTGAAAATCCATAATGTGCAGGAGCTGTGGTTTCAACAAGACGACGCAAAATGTCACACAGCTCGTGCTGATTTATCGAAGTAAATGTTTGGTAACTGCATAGTTTGACGGCCTCCATGGCCTCCAAGATCGTGCGATTTAACGCCGCTTGACTATTTTCTGTGGGGATATGTGAAGTCGCTAGTCTACGCCGATAAGTCCAAAACGATTGACCATTTGCAGGATAACATTCGCCGCGTTATTGCCGACATACGGCCACAAATATTGGAAAAAAAGTCATCGAAAACTGGACCTCCAGGTTAGATTACGGCCGGGCCAGCCGTGGCCGTCATATGCCAGAAATCATATTTAAATTATAATGCCAGAAGATTATCTTTCGAATAAAGTAAATTTCATGTCAATTTAAAAAATCATCTTTGTTTTATTTCATTTCAAAAACCTATACCTCTAAAAAAAAACAATATTTAGTAGGAAACTTAGTTCTTGTTGATTCTCATCAATTTGTGTGATCTACTCCAAATAATATGAACATTAGATTCTATTGTGATAGGTATTTCCTTTTACAATAAAACGAAAAGAATAGGCGGGAAAACGTCCTAAAAACGAGTCACTAGAAAACGTACTGACAATATTTTCAAAATTAGTATGTCTTATTAGTAGGTAGAGAAAATTTGCGTTGAATTTTTACAGATACTTGACTCTTTAAATCTGCATAACTTTTCGCTACAACTTCTTTCGTCTCGAATCGTATACTGCTTCATTGAAAAACCTTATATTGAATTACACTATTCCAAAGGCTTAGGTACTACAAAAGGATCACGTAACGACCCCCTTCTGCTTACACCATTAAAAACACTTTTTAGCTGGTCAACAACGCAATCTGACAATTTGTTGATTAACAAATAAAATAATAATAATAAATAAATATATATGTATGTATGTACATATATTTCTTCCAACACATATCAATTCACAGCGCGAATCTCCTTCTACGTCTTGTTTCGTTTTTTGTTTTTTTTTTGTATTATTCATTAAGAAAACCCATACGTCAGCATCGAGCATCAGCAATAATTCGCTTCTCTGAAAGTTCAGATTCAAATTAAACTTAAAGTTAACAATGGGGCATGTATACGGGCAGCACATGGCGAATTGCAGCCATAAACAAAATCAACACACAGCTTGCCACAATGTATGAATCTGAATTAATTGACTGCATAACGGCATGTATGAATAAATAAAATATAAATGGTATATATGTACATATGTATCCATCTATATATACATATATACACAAACAAAATATTCAAATAAATTTAATATGTTTTTTTTTTAACAAAACGAACGATTCGTTGTTGGGGCTGCCGCTGCGGCGGCGTCAGCCTCGTTTAACATCGGCTTGCTTGCACAGAATTCCATGTGAATTTTCCATAACTCCAGGCCGATGTATTTAATAAGCCTCAGCTAGCGACCTCTAGCACAGTTACATTACAACCAACAACAAGACATGTCAAGGGAGAGATACTCACTTAATTGGTACTTATTACGTTGTGTTATGTACAAGATTGCAGTCGAAGTCGAGTCGAGTCGAGAGACCTTCAAGTTAAACTACCTCACTGGTTCTTCCACAACCGGTCCATGAGTTGGTTTGGTCACATAACATTGGCCTCTTAACGCATTTCGTTTTTTTTCTTCATCTTTTTTAATTTAAAATATGTAATCTTCGATGGAATCAATTAACATAACTAAATCAGGGTGCCTGTTTAAAATGCCCCTCATATGCAGTCGATGATGTAGGAAGGAAGGTAATCTGTTGAACTTATTTCATAGCAATTAAGGGCCAAGTTATTTGATTATACCCTCTAACTTTTTATGGGGAAAATGTTTTAGCAATAAACTTATCAAATCTACAGGGTGGTGGAAAAGTAATGGCATAATGTGAGCTGTTCTAGATAGGAGTAATATTCCCGGTCGAAAACAATATAGGGGGCGGCTCTTTCTTGCAAAATCTCTAGATTTCCTGAAGGAAAACATAATTGTCAAAGCCCATTGACGTTTAATTCCATTTACATTATGATTACTCATTAAGATTATAATAATTCTCTTGCCCCAATAGGAGGACTCAGACTATTGGAAATGCCTCTATAGCCAACGAGGGAGACGAATGTTGAGTTGGTATTTTTGACAGGTGGCACTTGATTTATGCTCAGTTTGGTTTGCCATTTTCAACATGAATAGTCTGACATACGGCCCCAATTGCTGCAAAAAGTGTTCGAAAATTGGGCCTCTCGGCTGGAATTTATACGAGCCAGCCGCGTCAGCCACTTGCCGAAATTATTTTTAAAACATAATGGCAAACCCTTATCTTTATAATAAAGCTAAATTCTTGGCCATAACATTAAATTATATGCGTTTTATTTCTTTTTAAAAACCACACGTCTAAAAAGAACACCCTATATAATTTAAAGGACCATGAGAGAATTTGGCATCCTAAAATAAATCTGTGCCAATAAGTTTAAACAGCTTAAGTAATTTTTTATCATTTTTCAGTATGATCAAATAAAAATTTGTGAACTGGTTAGTGACCAGTGAATTTTTTTTAGGAACACGTGCTTTTAATAATGTTAAAATGGATTTTTCTTTTTGTCAAAAAAATAACCATAAACCTAATTAAAAGTTATTTTTTGAACTTAAGCCTAAGCAAAAAAAAATCTTTAGGGTTAAAGCGCTTTTGAGACATGAGATGTTTAAGAAAAAAAATTATTTATATTTTATGACTCTTATTTCCACATAAGCCTTTTTCAAAAATGTTAAAAACTTCACGAAACTGTATAAGCTTAAAGTGTTAAAATTATTTAAATGAATGCATAACGAACGGGAAGCCTTTGATGGATGATTTTAAGTACAAATTTAATTTTTTTAAAATTATTTTCATCTTAAAAAACAAAAAGAAATCAACATTTTTTTAGGTAGTTAATGTTTTAGTCATTCACAATTAGTTTTTAGGAGCAAAAGGAATAGTAAGATGCTGGTCTTAAACTTGTGTTTTAAAATACAACATCAATAAAAACAATGGCGTAAAATTATAAACAAATAAAGTCGATATTATCCAAAATTTTATGTGAAACTAGCACATGTTTTCATACAAATTTCAACCTAGTTTCACACTAAATAAGTTTTAGATTTAGTGTCGAGTTAAATGATTATAATTTTGGGCTAATATTTTTTACTTCCACTTTTATCATCAGGCCAATCCGGATTAATATCTTTTATTTCTTCAGATTTTAGATTCAAATAGAAGTCTAGTTATAATTGTTCAACAACCCGTAGTAGTTCGAACAAAGACTGTTTTCTTTTTCTTGCTGGTAGTATTAGGTCCGGAATAAAAAATTGGTATTTCGAAAGAGCCAACGGCATTCTTTCTTCGCTATTTACTTACGATTATACTTGTAGGTACTATAAGGCAAGTTTAGGATTCGCGAACATTAACAAAATTAAAATCAATCAAACATGACATAACGATAATAAAAAAATTTGTAGCTAAAATATCTCTTTATCATTCTGTCTGTCTGTATAATGATCTGCAGGCTAGTCGCCTTAAAACGATTACCTTGAAACACACATTTGGCATTCCTCAGAGGGGTTTTTGAAATTTAATTTTTAAGGCAAACAACGGCACGTCATATAACCGTTAAGGAAAAGCTGAATTTTCTTGAAGTCGGCTACAAGGATTTTGATGAACATCTTCTAGATTTTTTTTAGTTATTGGCTATCATTTAATTATAACCAAATTTACCGGAAAACTCTATTAACAGTAGCTTTCATATAACTTTTTTTTTCAATTTTCGACTTGCTTGGTAACGGCTGATAGGATTTCTATAATCTAAGTAGCCAAAATAATTCTGCTAAAATGTTGAATAATTTTGTTTTCTATTTATTATTTATTATTAATTTTTGATTTTTTTTTTTGAAAACTCAATACTAAAAAAAAATATTAAATTTTATTTATAATTTTAAGATAACAAACTCCGAAAAACTGACCAAAATAAAAGAAAACTTAAAATAAAAAACAGGATTTTATAAATATTGGTCCCATAATTTCGTTATTGTATAAACCGTGTAATGATGTACTAAATTTTTGATGAACAAAATGTTGTGTTGTGGTTTTTACACGTTTTATTAGTTCAAGCCGTGATATTTTTCGACGTTAATTTTACTTGTTTCTTTCAAAGATCTAGACTTCCATGGGATTAGGTAAATAAGAGCAAGAATGTGCGACGCATTCTAGCTAATTGCTAATGTTTATGTTAAGATGCTGAAATTCTTCGTTTTCATTAAGGCTTGTTTTGAATTTAATAATTCCAAACTCGTAGGTGAAACAAAACAATTTAATATTTTGCCAAACAATTTTTTTTTGCCTTCAGATGTCTTACGCCAAACGAACTTTTCCTTGGACGTTTAAGCAAAGTCTCTCATGTCATATGGCACTTCGGACCATTGTGTCATTTCAGCTAATTTATCATCCTCCACACATCCAGTTAAAGGACCGTTTGACAATACGAGAAAGCTAACTGGGACGGCCTGAATATTTTTTTCCGAAACCGTGACCAGTTGATCACTATGCTTCCTCGATAGGGACATTGATGCCAGTGCTGAAATGATCACAAATGTGATTCTTCTGGGGATGAGTGCTTTTATTCCTAACAGAGTAAAAAGCATCAACCCCAAATAAAAGTCCTGGTTTAATTCTGAATGTAAATAAGTTATCAGACTCAAAGAAGTAAGTTTGTGATCTTACAAACCCAAACCTTAGAGAGGAAAATCGGAAAAAGCACAAACAAGCAAGGAACTCATGCAACTCCGTTATTGAAAGAACTAGCTGGTTAACCGTCAGCTTAAGGAAAATCTCGAGCATCGAAAGCTACTCCATGACCGTCAGTATGGCTTCCGCAGCAACCGTTCCACTGCTGGTGGCATATCTCACCGAACAGTGAAACAAACCTTTACATCGCTTTGGTGAAAGTAAGATTATTGCTGCTGATATCTCCAAGGCATTTGATAGAGTTTGGCATGAAGTTCTCTTATCGAAAATGCGTGCTTTTGGGATCGATGGGCCCTCAGCAAATCATATTCGTTCGATAATTCCTCCGTCCTTCGCCTTCGGACATACAATTGCAACGGTACCGTATGTCAAGCTCATTAAACTCCGATTTATACAGCATTGTCAAATGGGGTAATAGGAATTGTGTGGAGTTTAATGCTTCGGAAACTCAACGCTGTCTTCTGTCGTTAAAGCTAAACATACCCTCAATGCCATTGTCCATGAATGGCACTTACATCGAAGAAACCGAAAAGCTCTCAGTACTCGGTATGTGTGTCAACGACGACCTCCGTTGAAACGACCATATACTTGAGATAGCTAAGAATGCTGCTAAGTGCTTAGGATGTTTGTATCGGTGTAAGAAGTAATTTTCCCCATCAGATCTCGCTACAATTTATAAAGCGTTTACACGCCCTAAATTCGAGTATAACTCCCACCTCTGGGGAGGTGCTTCGCAAACATCGCTTCACCTGCTTGATAGCATACAAAATCGGGCGTTACGATTGATAGGAAATAGAACTGCCGCTGAAACAATTGCCCCTCTCGAATACCTAAGCAATGTTTCATGTCTTTCCTTATTTTATCGTTTCTTTTATAAAAAATGTTCACTCGAAGTAGGCAGTTGCATTCCTCCCCTTAAAAGTTTCGCCCGTAATACTAGTCTCGCTAGGAATGCTCATCAGTTCACCCTTGAGCCCAATTTCAGATGTACCGTGAAATATAGAGATTCTTTTTTAGCCGTACAACACGACTTTGGAATGGTTTACCCGGCGAAATTTTCCCTTGCCGTTTCGATGTGCAAACATTCAAAACCAATGTTAATCGACACCTTCTTTCCCTCCCACCCTAATCTTCCAATGCTCGCGCAGTTCGTTTTAATGCTATAAGGGCAACACACAAATCCCTTTTGCGCGCGCATATTATATAAAATCTGGACTGGATCGCTCGTACTTGTTCTTATGTGCGGTCACATAAGGGGAACTTCAAAGTTTTTATTCGATTTTTCTGACTTTTGATTGTTTGAAAAAAGTACGTAAAATAGTTTTCAGCGGAGAAATTTAAACGCCATTTTACTTCTTTAAGAAAATGTGAAAAACTATGAATTTTTTTTTTCAAAACGGTTTTTTAACAACTTTTTTTTTTTTAATTAAAAAAAATAATTCAAGAATACAAACTTAAACACAAAAATAACCTACATTAAAAAAACAAAATTTAAAAAAAAATGTACTTACCCGTTTTCAAAATATTGATTTTTCAAAAAAAAAAAATATTAAAAAAAATATTATTTGTCCTATTGTGCTGAATATTTAAATTGATTTTTTGTATGCAAGCTGTCTTATGGGCATAACACCTAAGGCAGTTTGATTATTACAGAGATTAATTTGGATTTTCACTGCATGGTTCGACTTATTCAGAATTGTGTTTTGTGTGTAAGTATTTTTAAATGGTAAGTGATTTTTGTGTCGTGTATTCCAATGTTCGTGGTATTAGAAAAAATTTCTTTCACCTGTACGTCTACACTGTTCAATACAGGCCAGCTGTTTTGGCATTAAGTGAAACCCAGGTTGGAGTAAATACTGATTTATCAGAATTTGCTCTACATGGGTATAGCTTGGTGCCATTACTCTTTTCCCATCATGGTCTCGTGGTCTATGTTAGAAATGATATTGCTTGCCAGAGCCTTCCCCAATATGGGCAATGTTCCAACACGGACTTTAACTTCTTGTGGCTCAAATTCACTGTCCGCAAGCATGTCATTCATTATTGTTTTATTTACAGGAGTCCAAATCTCGACAGCAATTCGACTTGTAACGAGTTTGATGCGCTGTCTGATTCTATCTCGAAAATTGTTTCCCTTTGTCCTCGCACTGAAATCGTTATTGCGGGCGATTTCAATGTACACAATTCCAATTGGCTCCGCTATTCTGGTCAGACAACACCCGAAGGAAGGTATGTCGAGCTCTTTGCCGGGTTACATCACCTTACCCAACTGATCGATGTGCCAACGCGTATACCGGATGTTGCTGGGCAAGCCGCCCATACTCTTGACTTGTTTCTTACTTCTCACCCTGATAAATATACCATTAGTGTAACTTCTCCATTTGGCACTTCAGACCATTGTGTCATTTCAGCTAATTTCTCATCCTCCACCCATCCAGTTAAAGAAAAACTTCCCACCAGGACCGTTTGGCAATACGAGAAAGCCAACTGGGACGGCCTGAATATTTTTTTCCGAAACTTTAACTGGTCACTATGCTTCCTCGATAGTGACATTGATGCCAGTGCTGAAATGATCACAAATGTGATTCTTCTAGGGATGCGTGCTTTTATTCCCAACAGAGTAAAAAGCATCAAACCTAAAGAAAAGTCTTGGTTTAATTCTGAGTGTAAAGAAGCTATCAGGCTCAAAGAAGTAAGTTTCCGTTCTTACAAAGCCAACCCTACAGAGGAAAATCGGAAAAAGCACAAACAAGCAAGAAACTCATGCAACTCCGTTATTGAAAGAACCAAATTTTTGCATGACCAAAAATTACGGCAAAAAATTCTGCAGTGTCCCAAAGGCAGTAAAAATTTTTGGTCATTTGTAAAAAATATTAAAAACTCCTCAACATCTTCGGTTCCAACGCTCATCGACAATAACAAACCAATTGTTTACTCTTCAGAGAAGGCAAACTTGCTCGCCGCCCATTTCGCTGCCAGCTCCACGCTGCCGCATAGCAACGTTGCCCCTCCTGTACTTGAGAATGTAAATTTTTCCATGGGACAGATTTTTTTCCGCACTCGTACAGTAGCAAGAGTTCTCAAAGATCTCGATATACACAAATCCGCTGGCCCGGATGGTATACCCCCGATTATTCTGAAGAGGTGTTCTTCCACACTGGCAAAGCCACTGCGTAAGCTTTTCCATCGCTCCTACTCTTCTGGAATCTTTCCTAGAAGATGGAAAACAGCATTTGTCCAGCCTGTCCCTAAGAAAGGTGACCCATCCTCCCCCTCCTCCTACCGACCCATAGCACTGACATCCCTTCTTTCTAAGGTCATGGAAACACTGATTAACCGTCAGCTTAAGGAATATCTCGAAGATCGTAAGCTTCTCCATGACCGTCAGTATGGCTTCCGCAGCAACCGTTCCACTGGTGATCTGATGGCATATCTCACCGAACAGTGGAACAAATCTTTACATCGCTTTGGTGAAAGTAAGATTATTGCTCTTGATATCTCCAAGGCATTTGATAGAGTTTGGCATGAAGCTCTCTTATCGAAAATGCGTGCTTTTGGGATCGATAATACTCTTGTTCGTTGGATTAGAAGCTATCTCCTGGACCGTTCAATACAAGTTGTATTGGACGGATTCAAGTCTGATTCCCATAAAATAAATGCTGGTGTGCCCCAGGGCTCTGTTCTGTCTCCGACTCTTTTCCTCATTTTTATAAATGATCTTCTGTCTGTTACTTCTAATCCACTTAACTGTTTTGCTGACGACTCTACCCTCAGCTTTTCATATTCGTTCGATAATTCACGTCCTTCGCCTTCGGACGTACAATTGCAACGGTGCCGTATGTCAAGCTCATTAAACTCCGATTTAAACAGCATTGTTAAATGGGGTAATAGGAATCGTGTGGAGTTTAATGCTTCGAAAACTCAATGCTGTCTTCTGTCGTTAAAGCTAAACATACCCCCAATGCCATTGCCCATGAATGGCACTTACATCGAAGAAACCGAAAAGCTCTCAGTACTCGGTATGTGTGTCAACGATGACCTCCGTTGGAACGACCATATATTTGAAATCGCTAAAAATGCTGCTAAGTGCTTAGGTTTTCTGTATCGGTGTAAGAAGTATTTTTCCCCATCTGATCTGGCTACAATTTATAAAGCGTTTATACGCCCTAAACTCGAGTATAACTCCCACCTCTGGGCAGGTGCTTCACAAACATCGCTTCACTTGCTTGATAGAATACAAAATAGAGCGTTAAGATTGATAGGAAATAGAACTGCCGCTGAAACAATTGCCCCTCTCGAACACCGACGCAATGTTTCATGTCTTTCCTTATTTTATCGGTTCTTTTATAAAAAATGTTCACTCGAGGTAGCCAGCTGCATTCCTCCCCTTAAAAGTTTCGCCCGTAATACTCGTCTTGCTAGGAATGCCCATCAGTTCACCCTTGAGCCCAATTTCGGACGTACCGTGAAATATAGAGATTCTTTTTTTAGCCGTACAACAAGACTTTGGAATGGTTTACCCGGCGAGATTTTCCCTTGCCATTTCAACTTGCAAACATTCAAAACCAATGTTAATCGACACCTCCTATCTCTCCCCTCCCTATCTTCCTAATGCCCGCGCAGTGTGTTACATTAAAAGGGAAACAAATAGTCCCTTGTGCGCGCGTTAATTATAAAAAAAAAAAAAAAAATTAAAAATACAAAAAAATTTTTTTTTTCGAAAACTTTTTGTTTGTGTTTTTAATATTTTTTTTTAAAATTTTTTTTTTGAAAAATCAATATTTAAAAAACGGGTAAGTGAATTATTTTTAAATTTTGTTTTTAAATGTACGCTATTTTTGTGCTTAAGTTTGTATTCTTGAATTAATTTTTTTTATTAAAAAAAAATTTTTTTTTAAATAACCGTTTTATTTAAAAACGGCGCCTACAATTTTGAAAAAAAAATCACACTTTTAACATTTCCTAAAGAAATAAAATGGCGTTTAAATTTTGTCACTCAATACAATTTAACGTACTTTATTCGAACAATCAAAAGTCACAAAAATCGAGTAAATGCCTAGATGTTCACTTTAATTTTCTTTAATTTTGTTCTACAATGTGACCGCACATATTAGCAAGTACGTTCGATCCAGTCGTGCAATTTAGTTTTCATAAAAACTCTGTTTTCGAGATTTTCGAGAAAAATAAGGTCTTACTTAACGGTTATATGGCAGGTACCGTTAATATTTGAGCTAAAAAAAAATGGGCCCGACTGGCTCTTATGTGCCTAATGACATTGGAAGTCAAGATCTTTGATAGAAACAAGTAACATTAATGTAAAAAATTACACGTTCTCAACCAAAGTGTCAAAACATGAATATTTAACGGTTTTAAGTAAAAATGAAGTACGCCATCACACTTCTTTATTTTTTATTTTTAAAAAAAAAGTATTTCGAAAATTGTAGGACGGATTTTGATAAAATGCAGTTTTTTATTTTTAGTTTTTATTTATTGTTTTTAAATTTTTTATGCAGTTTCTTAGAGTTTATTTTTAAACAGCTAAATATAAAATTTAAGATAATTTTTTTATTATTATTTTTAAAATATTTCAAAAATTAATTTTAAATACAAAAAATAAATATTCAAAATGTTGGTAGAAATAATTTGGCTACTTAGATCTTTTCAAATATGAAATTTGAGAGATATCCAATAAGCCGTTACTGAGAAGGTCGAAAATAAAAAACAACGTTATATGAAAGGTACCGTTAATAGACTATTTCAATAAATTTGGTTCTGATTAAATGATAGCTAGTACCAATAAAACAATTCTCAAAAATGTTCATCAAAATCGTTGGAGCCGTTTTCGAGAAAAATAAGATTTTCCTTATCGGTTATATGACAGGTACCGTTATTTTTTGCCCCAAAAATAAAGTATCAAAAACTCCCCTGAGGAATGCCAAAAGATAAACACATACCAAATTTAAAAGTAAAAAGACTGCAGCTCGTTATACATACAGACGGACAGCCAGACAGACAGACAGGCAGAAATTTTTTTACAAAATTTTTTAGACTTCTCTATGATCGTAATGTCATGTTTGATTGTTATCTCAATTTTTTTATATTCACGAATTTGAGGTTATGGCTGGTGTGGCTGATGGATTTTTACTGATCGTTATAACTGGCGCCTAGACAATCGACCGATATTGCAAGGTTTGAGAAATTAAGTGGTACAAACTGAACCGAACTTCAAAGTTTGTTCTGGACTGCATGGCTAACGATTCTCATTACCAAACTTAAACTTTACATCGGCGATGGAATACCTAATCCGAAACAACGTAATCTACGTTTTCTGGTGACCGGTGCGGGTTTACTTTAGGATAATCAACCGCATACACAATCGAGAGTATAAAGGTGTGTCCACACCAAAGAATCACTTTTTTTTTTTTAAATTCTAAAACATTTAAAAAACATTTCACAAAGGTTTTTTTTGTTCCTGAAATGTTTTTTTTTTGTATTTAAAATGTGTATTTAGGTCTGGACGCTTCGCGAAACATTTCTGAAATGTTTCTCCGTTTCCCCTTCCGAACGGAAATCTTTCTTTATTTTTCAGCATTTTAGTCTAGTTGGCAGGTTTTTTGTTTTTATTTGCTTGTATTTTGTTCATGTTGAGAAAACCACTATTTTCTTGATGTACAAAACTGGATACATATAAATGGGAAACAAATAAACATTTCAGAAATATTTCTGGAAGCCTCCACAAAAAAAAAAACATTTCACCTGTTGTTGTTGTTTAAACAACAAATGTTTTTTTAGTGTGGACACACCTTAAGAATCGAAATTATCGTTGGATGATTACCAAAAAAAAACATCCCACAGACAAATACGAGATCTGAACGGGTTGCCATTTAGGTAGCCAATAAAATATACGTACGGAGTTCAAACAATAAATTGCACGACTGGATCGCACGTACTTGCTCATATGTGGAGTCACTTTGTGGAATAAAATTTAAGAAAATTAAAGTTAACATAAAATAATTTAAGAATAAAAACTTAAGGTAAAAATTAACATACATTTAAAAACAAAATTAAAAAAAAAATTAACTAACCCATTTTCAAAATATTGATTTTTCCAAAAATTTTTTTTAAAAAATTGATGAATTTAGATATGTGTTCAAAGGTGCTGGAGTCGATGCTATTTGCGTTTCTGAAACTTGGTTTCCTACAGAATTTCCGAGTAATCTGTTTAATTTAAGCGGTTACAGGCTTTTTAGAGCCGATAGAGGAAATAGAGGTGGTGGTGTTGTTAGAGATGGTATATCGTGTAGGTTAAACTGTATGTCGAGCCCTGGGAGTGACATCGAATATATATTTCTGGACATTGTTAGTGGCGAAGATAAGCTTTTACTAGGTACAGTCTACAGACCAAACAGATATGTGGATTTTGCACCACTCATGCATATTTTAGAAACAATTTCACTGACATCACCTCAAATTATTTTATGTGGAGACATAAACAGCAATCTTTTAAATGAATCCATATTAATTGACTGTATGTGTTCATTTAATCTGGCACCAGTTAACGTTTTTATACCAACTCATTTTGCAAGTAGCAGCAGTTCATTAATTGATGTCTTTTTTGTAAGTAATATTAATGAGATACTCTTTTACGATCAACATTCCGCTCCTGCTTTTTCTAAGCATGATCTCATATTTTTTACCTTTAAATTTAATCTTATGATTCGCCCAGTGAGTTTTAGGTATCGAGACTTTAAATCTGTTAACTATACGGATCTGGAACAAAACGTTTTCTTGATTGAATGGGATAGAATTTATTTTATGTCTTCACCAAATGACCAAGTTAATTTCTTTCAATCTAGCATAGAATTTCTTTTTAATTGCCATGTCCCTGTTCGCGAAAAAAGGCTTACGAATAGAACTCCAGTTTGGTTAACTCAAGAAATATCCTCGCTTATGCTCCAGCGAAATCTGGCTTATTCTCGATGGAAAAGATTTAGGCTTGAAGAATTCCACAGGATTTTTCGAATGTTACGAAACAAGGTTATTTGTAAAATAAGAGCTGAAAAAGCGAGGGTCTTTAAGAATCGCATTAACGTGGCTAATAGCGGCCGTAAATTATGGAATAATCTACGTGACATTGGGATTGGGAAGAAGAAAATGGCTTATAGTTTTGATGACATTGACTGCAATGAGCTAAACAAAAAATTCTTAAAGCACCCTTCTTCCTCTTATCTAGAAATCTTCGATGCTTCTCAAGAATTTCGTTATACAAACTCAACAGATGGGTTTGACTTTTCCAGAATTGAGTGTGCAGATGTGGTTGAAAGTTTTACTCTAATTAAATCGAATGCTGTCGGACATGATGGTGTACATCCTGTATTTATTAGAGCATTTGGATTTTTCGAAAGCTTTCGACACCGTCAACCATTCTCTTCTCAAACGAAAATTGATAAATCAACATATGTAACTTTTCATTGCGTTCAGCAAATTTATTGATTTCCTACCTTTCTGAAAGAACTCAGGCTGTGTCCATTTCCAATAATGTCTCCTCCTTACTGCTAGTCTCCAGAGGTGTACCACAAGATTCGATTTTGGGCCCTATGCTTTTCAAAAAAAAAAAAGAAAAAAGAAAAAAAATATTATAAAATATAGTTGGCCAACATATAATTCCTAGTTTTTATTTCATCCATATTGAATTTTAACAATCGTTAAGTTATCACCTTATTATAAGATATTATTATTTTGTGTATAACATCCTTCAATAAATGAAAAATGAAAAATGAAAATGAAATATTAAAAATACAAAAAAAGTGTTCAAATTAATGCAAAATTAATGCAAAATTACTACAATTTCTTGAATATCAATTTTAGTAATCGGATCACTAGTTTTCGAGAAAGTCGAAGAAAAAAAAACTGGGATTCTTTCAAAGATTTTGTCTACAAAAATAGTCGATTTCGGTCTGTAGAAATTAATAATTAATTGTGATTGATAACTAACTAGATAAACAGAAACAAAATTTTGCGACCAAAATTTATTTAAGTGATTCAAAGCTTTTAGCCATGACTGTATACCAATAATACTCTTCATTTGAGATATTGTTTAAATGTTTTTTTTTTTTTTTTGAAATTTGTATCCGTATAATAAATCACGTCAGTCCCATCAATACCCGTGCTCAAATCTTGGATTTGGATTTAATAAAATGTAAACGTGTTTAATCGACGTATGCGACGTTTCTTCTCGATATGCTTTTATTTTTATATTTTTTTTGCTTAAGGTTCTCAAAAGCACAAACACACGTATATTTATGTGTACATTATATGCGCACGCTAGTTTAAATCCATATGGATGAATGATTGTATGATTGGAATTGGGTTTCACTTCTCGTGGTTGCTTAATAAACCAGTAATTTCAAGGTAATCCAAAGTCACTCCGAAAACGAAGCCCCCTACAATAATAAGAGACCAAGGCAAGGAAGAAATACAAGACCAAAAAAAAAAAAACAAAAAAACAACAGGTAGCGGATAGCAGATATATTATTGCTTTTTTAAATAGATTCAGTTTGTATTCTGCTCAGAAACATCAACAGAATAGCTAAGTCTTCAGCAATCCATTCTCATCCGCATTGGCATGGAAGAAGTTCTCAGAACTTATGAGCCATGATTGTGATTTAATTTTCCCAAACAAATTTCATTGAGTTCTACGCTTTTGGTTGAGTGTTGCTTTATCTTTGTCTAGGTATAGTATAAAAGCCCAATGGGCCCATGTGTTTCTGTTGTAATCTCAGGAGTTCTGGGGCAGACTTGTTCTTGAATGTCCAGTTGTTTCAACCAGACAAGCTGGCATGAAGTTGTAAATTAAAAATTAAATGATCATTTTTAGTCGTTAAGCTTTATGCTCGTTCGATCTACATATGCATAGCAAATCGTTTATAAAAAAACATATACATACATATATAAGAAATCATTTGTTATATTTTAAGAATTTAAAAATCAAGATTTTTGATTTGCATTTAGAGAATTGTTTAATATTTGTAAGTCCGGAATAACCATTGCTGGTGCAACTGTTAGCTGGTATACCATGTCAATCAAGTCGAAAATTAGTTTTCGTTTCAATTGTTTTTTTATCGCCTACACGCTTTTGATTCACGCCTGCGTGTTTGTGGCTGGGAAATACCCAGTTGGTAGATATTTAAATTGAAATTATGGAACTCGACCCAACACGGGTAAACAGATATATTCCTCCTCTTATGTCGTATACTTCTAATTACATATTCAAGTCAAATATAAGTACATATTAAAAAATCATCACAAAAAAAATTAGTTTGAAAGTTTTTTAAGTCTTTCTCTTAAATTTTTGGAGGTAGACTCCTGAAAGCTTTTTGTTTGGATGGTTAGAGGTTTTACGAAACGTAGGTAATGTTTTTTTTTTTTTTTTTAAATGCATATTTTCATTTATTTCTTGGGGAGAAAGAAATCAAAAGTTCTACAAATCTCCACGATTTTTTTGACGTGAAAAGGTTTTTTAAATCGATGACAGGCTACACATACGAAATAACATGACTCATGCTGATAAGAAAAGTGATGCACGATCGCAAGCACCAGGCGAACATGAAAAAGAACAGGCGCAATTCCCAAAATAATTCTACTCAAATTCAAAAAGTTCTAGAAGAAAAAAAGAATTACATAATAGGCGGAGTTTTGTTAAAGTAGAAAGCAGATGTAAATATTTGGGTGTGTGTGTGTGGATTTAACGAGAGGGATTGTGGGTGTAAGTTAACGGTCTGTATGTTGGTGTTGCTGCCATCAATGTTTTTTATGGCATTATTACTTAAAATTATCGTTTGTAAGCCGACTTTACAGACAACCAACTCTTTTGTTTATAGGTACTATAAAGCGAGTTATGGATTCGTGCAAAAAAAAAATACCAAAAATCAAACATGACATTACGACGATAGAGAAATCGAAAAAAGTGGGTCCGGAAATTCTGCTGTCTATCTGTCTGTTCGCACCTCCGATTTGCTTCAAGCTTGCTATTTAGTATTTATTTGGTAGTATTAGTATCTCGGGGGTGTTTTTCATTTTTGCTCTAGGTCGAAAAATAACGGTACATGCCATGCAATTTTTAACTAAAAGTTTGATTTTCTCAAAAACGGCTCTAACGATTTTGATAAAACTTTCAAGATACAAATTTTTATGAAAAAAATACATCTTTCAGTTAGAATAATTTTTTCGAAATTTGTTCTATAACGGTAACTCTCATAGAACCGTTTTTTTTTAAATGCGGTTTTATTATTTTCCTGTTCGAGTCATTTATAATTCAATTAATATTGCAACTAAAGATTTTCAAAAACTTTTTTTTTCGATTTTTGAAGTTTTTTTAAAAAAAAAATTACTTTAAAATAACTGGTCGACCGGTTTTCAATATTTTTTTCCTTCATAGACATTTAGTTTTCAAATTTTATTGCATACTTAGTTTTTCCGAGAAAACTCTTAAACTAATTAAAAAAATGAATGAAAATGAATTCGAACAAAATTTTATTTTTATTTTAGTAAAAAGTGTTTTCAATTTGGCGCGCAACAATTGGCGATGTGCCCATATACTTTATGGAAGATTTTGCGGAAGGATCTTGGTTTTCAGGCTTACAAAATCGAACTCGTGCAGGAATTGAAGCCCAACGACCACCAAGCACGTCGCACGTTCGGTGAATGGGCCCAAAACAAGATGGCCACCGATCCTGGAATTTATTCGACCCAGCCTCGTAAGCCACTTGGGGGAAATGATTTTTAAAACATATTGGCAATCCCTTATCTTTATAATAAAGCTAAATTCTTGGCCATAACATCATATTATATGCGTTTTATTTCTTCTTGAAAATCACACGTCTAAAAAAAACACCTTTTATATACATACATACATATGCAGCCATTAAGCAATTATCTAGCAGAGGAGTCCTGCATTATTTCAAATTTTATTTGACGATGTAACCGCACATATGAGCAAGTACGTGCGATGCAATCGTGCAATTTATTTTTTAAGGAGTAGTTATTTTGAAATCAGATTTGTAAAATCTACTGAGTTTTGAAAACTAAAATTGAAACATAATTACCAAAATAAAAAAAAAATTCTTTAAAATTGTTACAACTGTGTTCGAGAAAAAAAAACTTGCTAACGGTTATATGGCAAGTACCGATTTTCAAGCCTTACTATTAAAATATCAAAATTCGCTTTGATGAATGCTGGAAGAACAAGACACAAGGCTTTTAAGGCTTACTTCTACGTAATTAGCTGGGCTATCCTATGTTAACTCGTGGTATCCAATTTTAAGCCAGGATCGGTTTAAGCTTAGATTATTTGGAATGTATTCATCATGAGGAAAAAAATATTTTATTTCCTTTCCCCCATTTCATCCATCAAGACTGGAGTTGTCCAGGGTGCAAAACTGGGACCCTTCCTATTAAACTTATTGATGTCCGATCAACCTGCCAACCGACTCTGAGAATCTGCTCTTCACGGATGGCTCATTAACATATATGCCTCCTCGATATCGTTAAGCATGACCCAAAAAGTCGAAAACCACATTTATAGACTTTTTGAATACTGCAAGAAATGGAGAGCCCCGATTAACATAGCCAAATCCAAACTAATTTGCTTCGGAAGACCTTCCTTCAACAATAGCCCTATATGGTGCGTGGAAACCTTTAGAAACCAGTCCTGATACTCTCTGCTGAATCAACACTACCAGCCACAAAGAAGATCAAGTACCTCGAGGTTAACTTCAACAAACTAACATAAGGTACATAACTTTAATTTGGCAACACTATTTTAATTGTCGGCCATTTTATCAGCTATCAAGTGATTTATTTTTAGTTTAGTTTAGTACAGCCACAAACCCTCTGGTTAGATCCACACACATACAGCAATATCTACATCTGCTCTCTGTTTAAACAAAACTCCGCCTATTTTGTATTTCTTTTTCTCTTCTTGTTTTTTAATTTGAGTGGGATTATTTTGGGAATTTACGCCTGTTCTTTTTCATGTTCGCCTGATCGATTTTGCGATCGATTTTGGTTGAAAGAACCACAGATCGCGGTTAGCATGCATCATGAGTCTGCATGAATCATGAGTCTAATCAGCATGAGTCTTATCAGCATGAGTCATGTTGTCATCGATTTATGAGACGTTATCACGTCAAAAATTATTTTTGTTTTATTCCATTTCAAGGTTCTATACCTCTTATAAACACCCTTTCCATCAAAGACGGAGTTGCCCAAGGTTCAATACTGTGACCCTTACTCTTCTCTGCCAACCAGCTTTGGGAATCTGCCATTTACGGATGACTCACTGACATACGTCCGTTTGTAATTCCAGTCCGAAAAGTCGAAAACCACATTTCCAGACTCCATAGCAACAACATATGTTGCTAAAGCTAAATCGGTTCCAGTGTTATTCAGAAGTTCAACAATAGTTGAATCTTATCCGGAAGTTTCATAATATGGATCAACAATACCAAGCCAAAATGACTTCGAAAAAGAAGATTCTCATGCACCGGACTTATCTTCAATCCACCAAAGCAAAAACAATTGATCAATAAACGACTCTACGGACGGAATAAGTCGAAATCAAGGCTTTTGACGTTGTTCTTAAAAGTTGGAAGAATATCAAAATAGTACTGACAAAATTTCTTATGACAAGAATGCACAGCTAGCCTAGACCTTCCAAATACTACCAGTCAATTGTGTAGATCTCTACTAATGATATACACGATCCAAATATTACATTCCATTTACCAATTTTATTCCATTTACAAACAATAGCTTGAAAAACCCTCTTACCTGTGTTTAACACTTTGAACTTCAAAGTAATTTCCCTGTTCATAGAAGTCCATTATAACATCAATTGTTTTGATATGCATTAACGTACAAGTAGGTATCAGCTCAAAATCCCAGTAACTATCTTTCAATTGTCTTGCTGATGATGGTGGAAAAAACACAACTTAGCAGACTCTATTTTCATAGCCAAGTCAAGATGAACACCAGAACGCGCTTGATGGTTGGAATGGGTGACTGCAATTGCTGGCGTTTCGAGACGTTGCGTTGTTGTTTTTGTAGTTATGTGCTCAGAATGTACATATATATATGCAATTTTTTCTTTTCCCTGCCATTATGACTTTTGTATCTTTTTCTTTGTTTATTTACAAATGCTTAAGAAATTTGAGGACCCAACTACGCCTGCCCCACTCCCGCTTGGTAATCCATCGGCGGATTGGCCGGCCGGCGTGGCGGCCGCAGCCACTGTTGCTATTTTTTTTGCTTGTACGCTTATTGTCTGGTCGGTGCTAAAGAAGCACCAGCCAGCGGCAAATGGGAATGAAAGAAAGCTTGACCATGAGTTAAATAGAAGGTATTATTATTATTAATGTTATTATGAAGCAGCCGGCACGTCTCATAGGCAAGGAAGGCTTGAAGCCGCAAAATGAGAAAAAAGAAGAACAAAAAACGAAAATAAAAACTTCATCTTGTCGTCGTCGGTCGACGGGGCATAGTTGGAACCTTGTGAACTTTCGTTTTCTTTTGAGCCACTACACCAGCAGCGAGCAGCAGCACCGGATTGTCTCAGTTTGGAACTGAAGATGATACTGGTCTGCTGCTAGTTTGTATCTGCAATCCTGCAGATACAAACAGTTTTGAAAATAAGAGTCGTTTCAACAGTTTTCATTTTGTAACTTCTGTTGCTGCTACTTATGCGATACGTTTGCCACTCACTTATGGATGTATTGTGCGAATACATGAGATTGTGAGCTTGCAATTTTTACCATTATTTAATGCGTAAGTATGCCACTGATATGTAGGTATCCGCTGGATAACAAACAATGATTGTAATTGTAGGGTTTATATAGTACGATAGTTAGTTGTTACTTAAGACGGAAAGATCTGGGCCGACTCAAATGAATTGACTCTGTGAGGCTGTGTAACGGATCCATCTTGGATACATTACCCAGTAAGTTGCACGTTGCATGTTTAATCCTGCATGGACGTCGCTTCGCCGCTGAAAAAAGTGTGTTTAGTAATATTAATCAATTCACAATTGTTCATGATTTTAGCCATATCATACACTTTTGTTATTTTTTTAATTCTATATCCACAAATTGGCGATTTCAGCGCGCCTCATTGCGATTTACAACTAAAAAATGATGCTTCATGATAGTACTATATGCAGGGTATATACAAAGCTTCGAGTTTGATTACAATTAATTTATCTTGTAGACAAACCAAACGTTACGTCGATGTCAAAATGATATTGTTGATTTGCTATATTTAAACTTGTAAACGTCAGGCGAACCGAAGCTAAGGCGGGATTGTGTTTTAGCCACATCTTATTTTCTTATATTATATATAAATTATATATTATATATAAAAAATGTTCAAATGAAGTAGCCAGCTACATTCCTCCCCTTAAAAGTTTCACCCGTAATACTTGTCTCGTAAAGAATACCCATCAGTTCACCCTTGAGCCCAATCTTTTTAGTAGTGTTTTAGTAGTGATTTTAGTAGTGTTAATTAATAAAACATCGATTGTTGAACTTTCCGATAGTATCGATTGTTTAAGAAAAATCAATCGATTAATCCGTACACAATCGATAGTTTTATTAATAATAAACAAAATGAGTTTTGGAAGAAAAAACAATTAGGATTATATAGTTTTTTGTTGATGTATTTATGTAGTATGTAAAAACATAGCTGATACACAGCTGATAGTATCACAATCAGATATACAGAAACAAGGAACACATCCAAAGGCATTTTAAAATTTATTGATGAAACATGTAAGGAACAGCTGAATGACTTTCTTTTTGTTTCGAATTTTGAGGTAAACTACTACCTCCAACTAGGTGTTTTCATTCACAAAAAAAAACCGATTTTGGATCTAAAATTTCAAATTCAATAAAAAATTCCATTCGATTGGTTACTTTATGACGTTTTTGCAATGTACTCAGCCAGTAAAATGTCAACGCCAAGCAGTTCGATAGTTTAAAAAACATATCGATAGTCCCGATAGTTCAAAATAATCGATTAATCAATTAAACTATCGATGTTTTATTAACTTTAGATTGTAGCCATATGTGTACATACATACATGGAGTACTTATGGATTGAATAATTGTACATTCGTTGGTATATCTACAACTACATTAATGTATGTTATGTGCCAGGTGTTAAAAAAGCTCATTTGTAACAAAAGAATTGGGCTTGGATGGAATCCAGCAAAGAGGTAGTTCCAGTATGTTGGAGGCACCAGGTCGTCGTGGCAGTTGGAAAAACCACGCCTGAATACGCATGTGCGGGTTAGGCAAGTCTCCAACTTAATTCATAATTATATTCACGGGCTGACAATGGCTAAAGGTTTTTTATTTCTTTCTCAAGCCAAAATAATACACACATATATACCTACAACTGGCAGACTTTTGATAACATTTTTTTGAGTAGATATCCCTACTTAACTTCAAAAGGATTCATTAACCTGCCAATAGCTGGGAGAAAGATGTTGAGGTTATATTTAGGTCCTTAGACATATTGATTTGGGGTTGTTTTTTCAAGCCCATATAAACTTTTTGGTTGGCTTCAGCACCGGAAAGTTTAAAAAAACTTTCCAAAAAGTTTGAACACGCTTCATTCAAGATGTTTTTGCAATAAAATTTGTCAAATTCTCTCAACATTTTTTTTTATTCTTATTCTAATAATACATTTATATACATAACACATGCTCATACAACAAAGTTTAAGAAGAAATATTATAATAAAGAATAGTTATAGTGACATTTTATATTTAACAATTGAAATAGTGATAAATGACAATGAATAAATATTATAAAATTATGTGGGGTGTACAATTTAATTGAAATACCTATGTAGGTATTTAAAATCATTAACTATTTCAACTTGGAAACAATTCCCACAACATATTTCACTTTCATCAAACGGCAATTGATATAGACGAGAAACAAAATGGGACCAAGGACAGATCCTTGTGGCACACCAAGACTTGAAACCCTTGTGTTACTCAAAAAATCTCTACCCTTTAGGTAAGTCACAAACCATTTATAAAAAAATTCACGAAATCCGATATTATGCAATTTGTCAAGTAGAATACTATTGTCAACCGTATCAAATGCTTTGCTTATGTCTACGAACTAACCAGCACATGTTTTTTCATCTAGGCCTTTATTAACTAAGGAGCAGAATTCAAGAATAAAAAGAGCATCTTTGGCAGAGAGCCCTTCTCTAAATCCGAGCTGCGAACTGCTGAAAAAATTTATTTTGTTTAAATAACGTAACAATCTAAATTAAATATTTAATATTTAATAACGTAACATTCTATATACTCTGTTCAATTTATATTTTCAGTACAGGGAAGATAGGATATTTGCCTTTCACTCTTACTACTATGGATTTCAATAAGCTATCTCCATTTTAAAGCTCTCAAATGGTTGCCATACTGGCCATTATAAATTGGTATAATTCTCACACAAATGAGGTGTGGTTACCAACTGTCTATTCAAACTTGTTCAAATAGAAATTTTTCTTTAAATAAATTGCACGGCGGTCACAGCTCGAATAAAATTTGAAAAATATTTAGGGAATTTCAAAGCTTTTATTTTGACTTTTAATTGGTCAAAAAAATTACGCAAAAAAGTTTTTAGCGGAATAATTTGATCGCCATTTTATTTCCATATAAAAATTGAAAGAACAGGATTTTTGTTTCAAAATCGTAGGAAAGGTTTTTAAATATAACGGTTTTTTAACAACAATATTCCAAAATAATTTGAAGTAAAATTAGGCTACCTACATCTTCCTGAATAACAATTTTGATTGTTTCCGAGGTACCGTTTTTTTTTTAGCTTTAACTTAACGGTTATATAACAGGTACCATTAATATTTGAGCTAAAAAATTCAAATAAGGCCTCTGTAGAATTTCAAAATAATTTTATGTTATAATTTTGAAGACGGTCGACCAAGCCGTTCAGGCTGTAGTCCAAAATACATCCGTATTCTCAATCGTAATGTCATGTTTAATTATTATCTCAATTCATTTTTTGTACGAATGCATAACTTGCATTAAAGTACCTATAACCGCAAGTAAAAAAAAATTGCCTACAAATATTGCATTATGCATCTTTATTTTAACCATTTTTTTTATAAAAATAAAAACAAAACGATGTAAGCAAAAAAAAAACGTAGCGACACCCGGCAACACCTTAAAACTTAAAATATGCTCTCATTCGCTCTAAAAAAGCTTCAATTCTGGAACTTTCAAAACAAAAACCAAAGAACAAGGTATTATAATTTCCATTAATGGCGAATGGTAACTCTGCACCTGCAGTTGTGCTTTTTTTTAAAAATAAACACAATAAGCAAGATGCAATTTTATAATCACCAGTCTCCTCTCTCCTCTCCTCGCAGCCGGGGAGCAGAGAGGTCTTGGTGGAATGTACGTGGGTTAAATGAAATACTACAATAACAATTTTAATGTATTTCAGGGTTCTCTTTTATATTTAAGTGGCAATTTCTTAAGTTGAGTGCGATGCAAACACTTGCAGGTACCAGTGTGTTTGAAAGCTCTCTTCCATAAGGTCTGTACTGAAAATATAAAGAGTATAAACTATACAGAGTATAGTCTGTTCAACAAAAATTGTCAGTACAGGTAAGATAGGACGTTTGCCTCTCAGGCTGGTTGCAGAGGCTTCCATATTTCTGTTTCAAGTAAAAGCTCTTACAGGGTTTCCGTACTTATCATTATAAATTAGGGTTATCACTTGCTGATTACAATACAATATATTACTATTAATTTATAAAAATATACATTCACTTTTTATTAAAAAAACATCGACACTTCACAGTTTAAAAACAATTTAAACCAATTTCAGTTCACTTTATTTAATAATACTATATATAGCGTCCTTAACTCCAAGATATGCGTTTCGCCAAAGCATGAACGGTGGGCTCATCAGTTATACCGTTCAGCTATTGCTAGTTGTTTGTTGTTATTTTAGTGGAGTTTATTGAACTAAATTCAAGTGGGCACCATGAACACAAGGCGTGCCATAAAATGAGCTGGGTGTGGACGTACAGAAAACCATATTCAAACCAAATTGATTACTTCGCGATCAGCCGACGACGTTTTAGAAGCAGTCTCCTAGATGTTAAAAACATAAGAGGCGCCGACAGCCTGAAGCCGAAATTCGCATCGTACTTCCAGTAGTGATAAGATTTTTACCGCAATCAAAGTCCTGAAGACCGATAAGGCCAAGCCAACGAAATTCAGCGAATTCCTAAATCTACTCATAGAGATGGCCAGACTGCTGAGTCCAAGCTACTACTTTTTCGAAATAATAAGTTTGTTAAAATTGCTATGCAAAACTACGAAATTCGCTGAAAATCACCGAAAAACTGTCCAAACTCGTTCCATCTTGTGAATTTTTCGTATTTTTTCACAGAAGAGAGAGCTCTCGAGTGAGTAAAAAATTTCCCCACCCTGCTACAAAAATTTTTGTAAACAGAAAATTGAAGACTGTCAAACTATACAAAAAATAAACGTAACATTTCACTATGTCAGTTTTGCCTGTGTTTCTGTAATTTTCTGTCCAAAGTCGTTCCATCTGTTTGTGCACAGTTTTCCTTTCTCTAAGAGATTATTACCCCCACTCTGGAAAAAATGCTATACTGTGAATTTCTGTGTACAAATCAATTGGAACACATTGAATGTTTAATACGTTAAGTTCTGAGGAGAAAGCTGCAAAAGTTCGTTAATAGATGTCTACGAAACATCTCTGTCCACTAAAAACTGTCAGTGCAGGTCTTATGGAAGCTTTTCCAAAATCAGTAGCGTACCTTATTTTTATACTATACCAAATTAAAAAAATCTCCAGTAAAAAGTTTTTACCCGCAAATGAATTTCCGACATAAATCCTACAACGACCTACAAAGCGCATGGTTGAGCACAGCACACACAGATTTAATTAGATTTTCAACACTCATTAAATATTAACACGCCGGTAACTCTGACCTTTGTCAATTTGGTAAGGAAGCTTTTGATTTTAGAGCTTTTAAAAAGATGGGCGTTATCGTGGAGTGTTTGTTTTGATGTTTTCCATTTTTAAATGTAGAAAATCCGTTCTGTTATTAAAATGTAAACTGTTTTCCATATAATTTTCATATATTATAGTAGCGCGTGATCGGTTTATTGATGTTTGGTGTATTTTAAGGATTTGAATTGTGAAATTAAGTGTTTTTTGGTGAGGTGTTAGGAATAAAGACGTGTATTTTTTAAGAATTTTGCAATTGTTATTATCCTTCTTCTTTCATCTAGTTGAATAATTTTAAATCATTAAAAAATTTACGGGGTGCGAAAAAATGAATTTTTGACGTGCCAAAAATTGTAAAATAAAACCGAAATTGTGAAGCAAGCAGAAGACATTTTTTAGTGTCTAAAGTCTGCAGATTTCTCAACAAAAATAACACCAAAGGTAACAACTAGCATTCAAGAAAGAAAAACAAGTCTTACCGTAGAAGGAAAATAGACGAATTAGTTATATGTGCCAATCGAATATTCAACTAATCCAGAAGAAAATAGAAAACGCACTGCTGACCACAGGAATAGATCTGGGAAATGCTCCCTTGGATAATGATTTCTTTATGATCGAAGATCCTCTGAAAAAATTGGAGATGGTAGGGACTGCTTTTCAGCAAGTACGTGATGAATGATGTGAATTCGCTTGAATCACGAGTCATGGCCTAATGTATCACTAAGTAATTTTTCTCTTTCAACGATCGACAAATACCAATTGATATTGTCCAAAATTCGACAATATTGTTTGTTCACATACCCATTCATCAAGAAATGGGCCTCATAGCTGAAGATGATTTTCAATGAAAATTTCCTTCAGTTGCGCGTGGAACGTTGCCCGAACAGAACACCCATTTTGATAAAATAATTTTATCATTTGCACGCTATATTCGTCCATGGTGATTTGGAAAAACAGACTGAATAAATGACAGCCAATTTGACAGATGTAGCTTCAACAAGATGGCCGCTATCAATTGTTTCTATCTAACCTCCCACCGGAACTCCCATGATTCCAACGAACCTCCTACACGTATTCTGCGAAGTGTAAATTCAATCGCTGAATATTTTGACTTATATATCTCGTACGCATCAATTGTGCTTATTTTACCTCCTTGCGCTAACCACCGGGTACTGGTCTGTCCACCCGGGCATTCCTGCTAAACTTATAAGCGCGAGTATTGAATTCTCTGCTTTAATGACTGTTCTGATCGATTTGCAGAAGTCTTGCATAAGCCCCTCAGAAAGAGGACGTACGGCGGCTGAGCCCAATCAATTGGACCAATGGTGGCGTCAACAGTCAACAAGGCAGATGCCCTAATAAGCTCTTTCGATATATTTGAAGATAAGGTAATTGGGACAGTTCAACCCGAGTCAGGGCTTTGAAATAGAGATGGTGGCGGATGAGCCCTTAATGGGCCAACGGCAGAGCTCATATCCCCGAAGCTGTTTACTGACTTCGGACTTCCCGGTTGCTTTTGTCCAAGGGGTCCATCAAAGGACCTGGCACTCCAGGTTGCGCGTTGTGCGTGGGGTTACAACCCAGCCATGGAAAAATAAAAAGTTGCGAAGCGAACAACAGCCTCAGAAAAGGACGGATTAATTATTGATGACCCGGAAAAATTAATTAAGGACAACGACCTTCGGATCTGCGCGTGTAATGTTAGAACTCTTAACAGACCACGTACAGCCGAACAACTAGCGGAGGACCTAGACTGCTACAGAGCAGGAAGTACCATCCAGGAAGTGCGATGGGATGGGCTGCACAAAAGGAGGATTAAAAAATGTGACGTGATTGAAGACCATAGCGTTTATTTGGGTGCGGATTGGTCATAAGCGGTAGACTTAGGCAAGAAGTTATGGGCTTTCAACATGCGCAACTTTTGACAATCCATATCAAAGTTAAATTCGCCAACATTTGCCTAATATGCACTCACGCCCTCACAGAAGACAAAGATGACGCCACCAAGGATGACTTCTACGAGCTCATCGACAAAACCCAAACTGTTGAAAAACATAGCCTACACGACACAACGTCTGAAAACGGACTTACTTCGAAGCGGCACGTAACGTAACCATTACAAGCACATTGTTTCCTCATCTCGATATACACAAAGGAACTTGGCGACACCCAGATCAACAAAACCGTCAACCAGATTGATCACGTTACGATCGATGCAAGCAACGCCTCCAGTAATTTGGATGTTCTCATCTTCCGAACAGATAACATTGATTGGGACCACTTCCTTGTTACAGCCAAGGTAAGAATGCGATTAACCCGAACACCACAGTAACGGAATGACACTGTGAGGAAGTATGACGTCGAAAAGCTGGAATTGCAAGAAACCGCCAGAACCTATGCCGATCGAATATTTCGTAACCTCTCAAGAAATCCATTACCGCCAGCACCAAGTGCCGAAGACCAATGGTAACACTGCCAACAAGCCATCAGAGATGTTGCAACTGATGTGCTAGGTTTCACTAGACCAACATCACGAAAAATCTGGTTCAATGGCGAATGTCGGCAGGCCCATGCAGTTAAACAAGAGGCATATAATGGTGCGCTGCAAGGAAGGACGAGAGCTGCTCACGAGCTCTACGAGCAAAAAAGACGGGAAAAAAGAAAAAGAGAGAGCATGATAAGCACGCGATCGAAGATATTGAGAGATGCTACTCTAGGAATGTGCGGAAGTTTTACCAACAGGTAAAAAGAACGTGCCAAGGAAAAAAACCCGCACAGAAGACTGTAGAGATAGGAATGGAAACCTCGTAGTAGAGTCACAATTGGTGCTGAGTACATGGAAGGACCATTTCTGCAGACTGTTAAACGGCGATAAAGACCAAAATCCGGCTGTCAGGCAGAATGAAGCATTCAACATGGACGATGACTAAACTAAAAATCAACAAAGCTGCTGGCCTCGACGGACTACCCGCCGCACTTTTTAAAGCGGCCGGAGATGACCTGATGGAGTGCATACACCAACTCATCTTTAAAGTTTGGTCAGAAGAAAGTATGCCTGATGAATGATACCTCAGCATCGTTTGCCCGATCCACAAGAAAGGAGACCCTCTAAACTGCGCCAACTATAGAGGAATAAGTCTCCTGAATATCGTCTACAAGATCCTCTCTGCCGTACTATGTGAACGCCTGAAACCTTTCGTCAGCAACCTGATTGGCCCCTATCAGTGTGGTTTCAGACCAGGAAAGTCCACAATCGATCAAATGTTCACTCTACGGCAGATCCTGGAAACCACCCAAGAATTTCAAATCGAGACTCACCACCTCTTTATCGATTTTAAGGCCGCGTACGATAGCATTTATAGAGACGAGCTATACAGAGCCATGTCAGGTTTCGCCATCCCCACAAAGCTCGTCCGACTTTGCAGGATGACGATTTCGAATTCTTGCTGCTCCTCTAAGGTTGGTACTGACCTCACAGAAGCTTTTGATGTCAAAAAAGGATTCCGGCAAAGTGATGCGCTATCGTGCGATTTCTTCAACCTAATACTGGAATAAAATATAAGGAACTCGCAAGTTCATTGTACACAGGCACAATTTTTTTCAAGTCTGTGCAATTGGTAGCATACGGTGGCGACATAGTCATCATTGGCAGAACCCGGCGAGCTGTCACTGGAGCGTTTGCTAACATTGAAGCTGAAGCGGCTAAGATGGGACTAGCAGTCAATGAGGCCAAACCGAAGTACCTGCTGTCCACAAAAAGGGACACACAATATTGGCGGATTGGACAAAACGTATCACAATAGACAGGTACAACTTTTAGGTAGTTAGGGACTTTGTTTACCTCGGATCCGCTATAACATCTAACAACAATCAATATCGTTAGAACTAAAGCGAAGAATAACTCTTGCAAATCTTGCTTTTTTTTAGGCCTGCCCTTTCTCGAAAAACAAAGACTCTTCATTAGACCTTGATCATCCCAATCCTGCTGTATGGCTACGTGGCTTTGGAGGAAAAGATTCAACAATGCTCCGGCTCGCAGGATCTTCGATTCCATTCCAGAGGGTAGACGCAATCAAGGAGGACCTCGTCTTTGGTGGGGCGCTCAAGTAGAAGATGACCTCAACCATCTTATAGTGCGAAACGGGAGGCAGCTAGCCAAAGACCGAGTTGACTGGAGAGGCATGTTGGTTGAGCTCCATATTCGCCCCGAACTGTAGCGCCACCTAAGTAAGTAAGTTACAAAAAAGCTATCCCAACCTTCCCATTTATCTTTTAAGTACTCGTAACCTAGTCTTAAGATAGATTATGTTTTGAGCTTGATATAAGCCGAATAAATGGGGGTGCTGCCCCTACCAAAGTTGAACTGTATAGTGATATTTGAAGTTATTTTTAACAATTATTATTCAGTTATTAATAATCTGAACGTTGACATTTAAATTAATAAGAAAGCCGTTCGAGCCGGATGCATATTTATTTTTATCAACAATAAATTGCCTGTATTTAACCTAAAGAATCTTGTTGACAAAATAAATTGTACAAATGCTGATAAAAGCGTTTCGTTCTATTTTAAATATTTTTTATAAAAAAATAATATTTTGGAAGTTCGTTAAAATAAAATGCTACGAAATATCACAAATATACAAAATGAACATAATGATTATTGAAACATTACCAGAACGCTTATACAAAACAAACACATTTCAATAGATGTTTTGCTCTAAATGCTCGCCCTGAATACAATCAAAAACTTCATAATAAAAACAAATTAATTGCGTCACTTAATAAAATAAAATAAATTGATTGTATTGTATCCCCATATAGTAGTGCGCACCCCACCATAGAAAAAAAATATGAAAACAACAATATGAGTCCAGGGGCGACCAGTCGGCAGCTTGTCATTAATAATTTCATTTTCCGGACTGGCAACAACTCAGACTCCGGCCACTCATTGTATTATTTAAAGCTAATAACCTTGTTTTTTTATTTGATTTGACTTATTCAATTTTTTTATAACATGTCACCATCGTCTGAATTAGAACTATGTAGGTACTATCAGCGCCAGCACTTAATGGAAGCGGACACGGACACACTTATTATTCAAGCCCGAATTCCGGATTTATGAACATGTTCGTGGACAACACAAACATTACCCACAAAAGCCCACAGATTTATGTGTGTCTGAAAACCTAAATCGCATTTTGTTTACCCATGTTCATAACATAAGTATTATCAGAATTGTTTATAAATAATGTTTAAACCTTAACGAAGTGTATTACAAATTTATGAATGAAGCAGAAGAAAAAAAACAACAACTCCAGCCTCCCATTAGGAATGTAAATGACTTGACGACAGCCAGACATACCAAACGAATATTTCAATAAAATTATTTTGAGTAGCCTTCTAGCTTACCTGAGGTTTTGTTCTTATAAAATTGGCTTTACCGAGAGCTTTCATCTTTTTCTTTTTGTTATACAATTCAATAAAAATTACTCACGATTTAAAGTAATCTTTTGTCAAATAATTGTCTAATAAGTTAGAAAGCTATATAAGCTAAGACGAGAGCTGTCTGTCGTTGGGGCTTTACTGGGATTGGTAGCTATAGACACGAACATCCTGTTCACTTTCAAGTTTTGTGTTAAATATTCAAGATAAACTAGTAATACTTATTTAATGAAAATAATAAAAGTTGTTTCCAAATTTGATAAAGCCAACAGGTTTTTGGAAAGTGGTTACATACTAACATACTATATGGTTAATGAAAAAATTGCAATTGGGAACATATTTACAAATATTATGCCTATGTAATATCCTACTTTTGTGAAGAAAAACATCTTTGAACACTGCTGAAGTAATTTTCATATAATAAAGATTTTTGTTAGTTCTTCTTGATTCTCATCACTTTGAATGATTTAAAAATTGAATATGCATTAGTATTAGAACAAAATGTAATATTATGGTTGGTAGACTATTTAATTCTCGTGGTGTTTTTTGTTCGGACCAACTGAAGATGCTTTAACTTCAATCGAGGAAGTAACTGGCATAATCAAGGAGGAAATTCTAAGAAGTCAGCAGGAAATGATAGGATTTCTAATTGTGTACTTAAAAAGCTACCAAATCTTGCCATCCTACAGCTGACGAACATCTTCAACAACTGCCTGAATAACTACTACTTCCCCGACACACGGACTCAAGAAGAAAGAGACGACAGTCGCCGGTTTACTGGACATCGAAAAGGCCATAGAAACAGTTTGGATAAAAGGACTAATATTCGAACTGTCAAGTCTTGAAGACTTGGTAAGATTAATCAAAAAATACGATCAGTGCCACAGGTTCCACAAGGTTCCAAGTTGGGCCCCATATATTTCAACCTTTACACAACTGACCAGCCTGACAATATACCAGGGACGAAAACGAAGTTATATGCCAATGACTCCCTAACATATGCAACATCCATTTTACCGAAAATCGCAGCTAGGGGAGTTAAAGATCACATAAGAAACTTGTGGGACTACTACCTGAAATGGGGACTAAAGATAAATAGCGATAAGAGTGAGCTTATCTGCTTCAGAACCCAAACAACAGCAACAAGAGGTCGAAGAGGTTTCGCATCACTCTGTGATAATATCAGTATCAAGCTACCAGGCAACACAGTGATAAGGGCCAAGACAACAGCAAAATACCTTGGAGTGAATTTCACTAACCGCTTCAATTCAACAAGCACGCTTCGTTTATGCTTAAGAGAGTTAACTTCTGCGTAAATCTGGTCAACCCGCTTCGTAGGAGAAGAAAGGACTAAGCACAAATACTAAGCACAAATACTAAGCTCCTCATCTATAAACAGCTGATCCGTTCCGTTCTGACGTACGTTTGTCCTATTTGGCTCACCATATCACCAACATAATATGAAGAAGATAGAAGTTTTAGAAAAGAAGATACTCCCCATTACAAGGAAATATGTCCCAAACAAGAAGCTATATGAAGACACCAAACTGATCCCAATAAATCAGTTCATGATACAGCTCTCCAAAAATATTTTGAGGAACTTGGAGGACCACCCCAACTTGGAAATCCAGCAACTATACTCAAGCAACAACTAGAGCTCAACCATCGCTACCTCAACATTCGAGCCAACACAGACGACCGATTCGAGGATGTAATGAACAGTGACCGAGCCCTGTTCTACGAAAGAACCAGCTACGGACACAACAGAGGATAAATAATACCGCATCCAAATCCCAATTTTTAAAACAAAGACAGTTATTATAACTAAGAATTTCAATTAAAAAAAATATGCAAACAAATATATGATATAAGTAAAAATATAGCATTGTATAGAGTCAGCTGAAGTACGTCGGGTCCCAGTTGTAGAGCCGAGATGATATATTTTAGTTATAAGTTAGCTTAAGGCCAATTTTACATACATTTTAACGAGTGTAATAAAAATTATCTAATCTAATCTAATTGTTCATGCCCAAGATTCAAGATTTTTCTTTTATTGAAAATGAATAATATAGACAATTGACTTAAATTAACTTATAAATAACTATACATAAATTGATTATAATGATTTTTGTTTGTTGGCATATAGGGGCCTAACGCTATACAATTAATAAGATTATATAAAATAAATATTATATATTTAATTATTGACTAAGGTACATATAAATTATATTAAAAGTCAGTTGACTTCATTTTTGTTTTCGGACCACTTGGACAGAGCTCTATTGATAACTTTTTCGAATACTTTGCTGATACTCGTAAGAAAACTTATCGACCGGAGATTTGCCGGATTGGAATTGTCCTTTTCCTTTTTCGGGAGAGGATGTACAACAGCTGTCTTCCAACTCGCTGGATAATATGCATTATTCAGCGCGTTGTTGAACAGTCTTGTGTATATGTGTATTGCTTCCTCATGAAGAAGTCGTAGTACAATATTGAGTATACCATCGACTCTTGCTGACTTCTTTTTCTTTAATGATGCGAAGATCATTTGGAGTTCGACCTTCGATATGAGCAGGGAACTTGGCCTATTGATGGACCTTAACCGTAAAATGGACGTAGTGCGCTGTACGTATTTCGAACAGAACTATGAACCATTCAAAATAAATTTGCAAATTCGCTTGCATTTGGAAGCGTTGTCCAGGCGTCAGTCTATTCATGTTGAAATGCCAATTCAAACTAAAAATAAATCACTTGACAACTGACAAAATGGCCGCCAGTTAAAATAGTGTTGCCAACTTAAAGTTCTATACCTCTAAGAAAACAGCCTTTATTTTCCAAAAAAAAAGCTACCGGATCGTTTTTCTCTTTTTTTAAAGTTTTTTTTTTAATTATTTTGACATTTTCCGCATCTAAACACAATTAACTTTTCTAATTATATAATATATATATATATATATATTATATTATATAATTATATAATATATTATTATTGCTGTTTGCTAACCAAACATTTAACTTCTCATAAAATCTATCCGTCGAGTGCAAATCAGTCAGCAAAGTCCAATAAGTGGCAACAAAGAAGACAAGAGTGATCGCTGTACATATTTTGTTCATTTTCTCATCCCAGTCACACAATCACACCTTATCCGCGCTCAAGCCACAACCACACAACTCAGAAACACCAGAGACTTCCAGAGTTCGTTCTACTGGGTTGAAATCTTAGATTTGTAACTCATATGCATAACTCACAGCTCCGCGTCACAGCTCCCCAACAGCAAAGTCAAGAAATATGTTGATTCTTTAACACAAAATTTGTATTCACAAGCCAACAACCGGTACTAAGAAAATCGTAAACAAAATGTTAATGCATTAAAATTATAAAATAAAAACAAAAATCAGATACTAAAGCGACTTGGCTTGGCGTTGCTGCCAAGCCGTGCCTACATACATATTAATGGCTGCGGGGACATTTGAAATTCTATAATGTTATTTTGAGAATTAAAATTCAATGAAATCGACACAGCTATAGAGGCAGTCAAAGGACTGCTGCAAAGGTAGGCAAGGTAAGGTAAGGTATAAATAACTTGGGTTTTGAGACTCTTTGACTGGTCTTCTTTGGTTCTTCCTCTGATCTATCATTTATATACATACATGCCGCCGCCTTTGCCGATATCGAGTGTATCTTTTGCCTTTTAGCTAATTTTTGCAGCTCGTCTGCCAAGATGTTTCATAACACCGAACGCGCCGAAATATCGTAACATCTTTCGATATTCCCTGAATATGTATCGACACAAAGTTGTATACACACATCTCTGTCATCACCATCATCATCATCCCAACTCGAACGACCGGTTACCAAAAAAAGTTGCGTTTACGCAACTGACAACTCGCAAGCCACGGCGAATTTCATTAAAGCCGTTCAAGGCCAAGTCGAAAAAGTGTTTTAAAAACTATACACTGTTTGCTTGTATAGCCAAGCCACACACAATTTGTAAATAGGTGCTCCCTATATGCAACAATTTAAATTAAACTTTGTTTTGTATATCTGTGATGAGGTAACACGCATTAATTCACAATCAGCGGCCGGTTCGGAGCAAGATGGTTAAATCGTTGGTGAACTGGTGATCAATGATTTTGACATTTCTTTGTTTGCTTGGCGATGCGATTGTTGCGACGTCGTCGTCGTCGATCGGCGTCATCGTGATTGCTACAAAAAATTATCGACAATGATGCCACACGAAGTGCCCCTTGTTGTGACAGTGTGAAATATCAGACCTAATTTTGCATATATCCATGGAGTGTATGGTTGATTAATGTGTGCACATTTTTGATAGATACTTTGTGGCATATATGCCCAACCAAATACGCAAGATCGTGATATTTGTACAAATCGTTAACTTGACGAAAAAATGTTGCCCACTATAGTTTGTATAGCTATTCATAGATAAGCGAGTTGAGATTGACGCAGCTGCAAAGAATTAAATGCAATTGATTGCGTTTTCTTTCTTTTTTTTTTGTTGATTGAAATAAATTAATTTTTATCAAATTGGTCGATAAAATATTGAAGAACAATGATGTGTTCAAAAGTTCGTTTGTTAGGTTTGCATTCCGTTCAAAACGAGAAATCGAATAATTGAAAAAAAGACGATTTTGTTTCTATCGTCTGCTTTATATTTCAATAGCATTTGAAAGAATAGATTTTCGAAAATACCTACGTGCTTTTGGGATCGATGATACCCTTGTTCGTTGGATTAGAACCTATCTTCTAGTCTGGACCATTGCATTCAAGTTGTATTGAGGTCTGAAGTCTGATTCCCACAAAATAAATGCTGGTGTGCCACAGGCCTCCTTTCTGTCTCCGACTCTTTTTCTCATTTTCTTCTAATCCACTAAACTTTTTTGCTGACGACTCTGCCTCAGCTTTTTGCATTCGTTCACCCGTAATTCTCGTCTCGCAGAGAATGCTTATTCGGACGGACCGTGAAATATTGAAATTCTTTTTTTTTTTAACCGAGCAACACGAGTTTGGAATAATTTACCCGGTAGGGTTCTCCTGTCCTTTGACCCACCCTCCTTAATTCGTAATGCTCAAGCAGTACGTTTTAACATTAAAAGGACAACTCAAATCCCTTGTGCACGCTCATATTTGAAATAAAAAAAAGGTTTATGCTTGAAAACCGTCGAAAATTGGGTTCAGCGTCTGGACTTCTGCAAGCGTGCCCTTGGTGGCCATGCAAAAGAAATCGAGTTCCATACATAATGGCATCGAACGTACTTTCACAGGAATAAAGAATTTCATTGATAAAGAAACTTTTGTAGCGCTCTTATTGAAAAACCCGATAATTGCGAGTAAAAATGTTCACTCGGAGTAGCCAGCTGCGTTCCTCCCCTTAAAAGTTTCACCCGTAATACTCGTCTCGCAAGGAATGCTCATCAGTTTACCCTTGATAAAATATTTAAAAATAAAATTACTTAGGCTACCAACATCTTCCTGAATATCAATTTTGATTGAAATCGGATGACCAGTTTTCGAGAAAGTCGAAGAAAAAAAAACGGTTCTGTGGGAGGTACCGTTTTTAGCCCACCATCTTGAATTTTTATTCACCAAAACAAAGGTACATAAACTACACCTACAATAGTACACTGATTTTTTTCATAAAAATTCTTGAAGCCGTTTCCGATAAAAAAAAGCTTTTACTTAACGGTTATATGGCAGGTACCGTTAATAGTTGAGCTTAAAAAAATTAAAAAAGGCCAAAATAACCTTATAATCCAAATTTTGAAGAACATTGGCCAAACCTTTTAGGTTGTAGTTCAATATTAATCCGTACAGACGGACAGACAGACAGACAGATAGAATTTTGCCAGTAACTCAAATATATTTCTCTATCATAGTAATGTCATGTCTGATTGTTAGAATTTTTTTACGAATGCATAACTTGCTTTGCAGTCACTATAAATCGCAAGTAAAACTGTTACGAGCAAAACAACAACATGAGGATCACTGGAAAATCCGCCTCTTCAGAGTTCGGTTCTGAATAAAATCAGTTAATGCTTTTAATAAGCTCCTTAACGATAAATTCAAAGATACCATGATCACCATTATCCAGATCCAATATTTTCGCGACAAACTGCTCATCTACGAGCAAGTGCTTAAACCTGTACGGTTTGGGGTTATACCAAATACGCAATCATATCAAATCAAAGCGTAAGCTTTGTATTGAAACAGTGGAAGAAGAAACATTCCCTTAAAAACTCAGAACATCTTAAGCCCTTAATAGAAACGCACAAAAAATATCAATAGTTAAAAAAATTGATCGATATACTTGAAATATGAAAATTAGTAAACAAAACTGATACCCAAACATATCTACGTATGTACCTGTGTCAGTGCATTTCCAATGTTTGCCTTAAAATATATACAAACATAGGTATGTACAATATTTTTTAGAACACTTGTATTTTTGATTAACAACCGACAAAAAAAATGGTGATATGCATGACTTTATTAATTCAACAAAACAAAATATTTGTTGATAAGCCTGAGGGAGGACGTGCATAGCTGCACTCCATAGTTATTTTTTTTTTATGAAAGAGCTACTGTCTTCCTATCCCGAACCTATTTTTCAATATTAAACTAGGTATACGTGACTATAATCTTTCAGGTTTAAAGATCACAAAATAAATAAGGACTTCACAGCTAATAATTTTATGACACCTTAAATAGATACAAAAAATACAATATTTTGTGTGTTAATGTGTACAAAGCATTTCGGGCATAATGTTTGCAGTTCATCAAAAAAAAAATCTGAAGACCGTTCCTTTAAAACACTATTTCTGATAAATATTGTGTGATAGAAATTTTGCTGTGGATGTGACCCTTTTCAAGCCTACCATACGATACACGACTTTTGTAACGATTTTATTTAGGAAGTAAACTACGTGTCTTGTTTATTTAGGATTTTTATTTTTATATTGTTCCAAATAGCATGGGCACGCTAAGAGTTTCGTTTTAAAAGTGCTAAACTCTAGAAGTCTGTGCACCAGAACCTAGAGTACTGAGAATCGGAGCCTTTTTTTTAAAGATGAATAAATTTGAGTACAAAAAATAGCGTATAGCTACTTGAAATGATAAACGAATCCATCTGGAAATAGAGTTTTAAAAAAGGAAATTCACGACAGTCTGCAAATACATAATGTTCATTTAGAAAAGGATGTTAGCCAATGAACAAACAACCTGAGATTATAATAAAAATAATTGATTCGGTGTATAGTATATAGTAAAGTATATATATAATAAGGAACAACTGTACTAATTTTCATGATGTTTGACCGAATTCTTTTGTAGTTTTTGTCAAAAAAAAAAAAAAAAAAAAAGTGCACAACTAGGTCGCACGAACTTGCTCTAATGTGGTCTTGGGGCTTGAGATTTTTGAAAGAAAGGAGTTAAAAAATCATTTCAAATTTTGTTAATCACTTAAAAATCACTATTTTAAACGTTTTTTTTGGAAAAAAAATTAAGTAAGCCATTTAATTTTTTTCACTGTTTTGAACTACATATAAGGAAACATTTTTTCAAAATCGTTTTTCATCGTTTTGAAAAACTTTTCGAAAACATAGCTATTCCAATTTTTTTTTTAAGTATGCCAATATCTAGCAGTGGTAGTTGTTATCAGAAAACAATTTCTAACAAAACCGTTTTTGAAAAAAATAAAAAAAAATTCTTTAATTTTTTAATTAGTTTAAGAGTTTTCTCGGAAAAACCTAAGTATGCAATCAAATTTTAAAACTAAATATCTATGGAGGAAAAAAAGCATTGAAAATCCTTCGACCAGTTTTTTTAAAGAAGATGTTTTTTTAAACACTTTTCGAATTTTTTTTTAATTTTTCTTAGTAAAGGAAGGAAGTTAAGGAAATCTGTAGTTTTCATCTGAGAAAATTATTAAAAAAATATTCAATCAACCCGTTTTCAAAATATTTCGAAAACCATTTTTTTTAGAAAATTTAAAAAATTAAAAAAAAAAGTTTTTGAAATTTTTTAAATGTAATATTAATTGAAATATAAATGACTTCCTTTGTGCAAAATTTTTATAGAAATCGGAATAATGGTTTACGATAAAACCGAATTAAAAAAAAAAAACTGATTTTATCATAGGTATTGTTATAGAACAAATTTCGAAAAAAATTATTCTAAAGATGTATTGTGTTTAAAAAATAGCACCCCTAGTTTTATCAAAATCGTTAGTGCTGTTTTCGAGAAAATAAAATTTTTTGCTAAAAATTGTATGGCAGGTAACGTTATTTTTTGACCTAGAGGACCTACCGATATACTACCAAATAAATACTAAATACCAAGTTTGAATCAAATCGGCCCATCCGTTTAGGGTGTAGAGGCGCGAACAGACAGACGAACGGAATTTCCGGACCCACTTTTTTCATCTTCTCGTAATGTCATGTTTGATTGTTAGGATTTTTTGGCACGAATCAATAACTTGCAATTTAGTACCTATAATCCCAAGTAAAACATTCAACATTCATTTCATACAGAAATTCATGTATTTTCCGATTTTTTTTTTAATATTTTAGTAGTGTCGCACCTTTCGGGCATGATTCAAACTATTATATTTCTATTGTTGTGAGTAAATATTAAATGTATTAAACAACTAAAACAATATTAGTTTCTCTTGAGCCCAAACGTAAGGTTACGCGTGTTCTTTTTTTACCACACCTTACGAATCTGGAATGCTTTGACTACGTATCGATTACGAAATCGCGATATATCCAAAGGGTCTTTCATTAAGCGCTTTCCAAGTTCAAATCATCGAAATTTAGTATTCCATGACTCTAGCGCATACATCAGGATGAATTTGACCGATGGCATTGGTTGTTTGCCTTAAGGGCAGCTGTGGCCTATTCACATAGACCTGCGACTTAAGAAAACCCCACAAGAAAAAGTCGAAGGGTCAAATCACACAATCTCGGTGGATCACCTCCACCAATCGCTCGTGCAGAATATCCAATGTGGTATGAGTTGTGTAGCACGTGGCGCCTGTACAAACGAGATGTCGTTGATTTTAATTGTTGATTTTTTAACTTTCAATGTTTTTAAAACTAATCAATAAATATTTTAAATTTTAGCACCACCTGTTTATCTATAAACTTAAAAAACTGCATACTAAAATGTCACAAAAAAATTTTTTTTCAAAAAAATTAAAAAAAATAAAAATTTAGTCCTATAATTTTCGAAAAACATTTTTCATAAATTCATTATTATTTGAGATATGTGATGGTGTACTGCATTTTTACTAAAATCCATTAAATATTGTTGTTTTGACACATTTTTTAAATTCAAGACGTGTTATTTTTGTATCTCAATACTATCTACATGTTTCTGTTGTGTTAAAAAGTGTGATTTTTTTCCAAATCGTAAGAAGGGTTTTTAAATAAAGCGGTTCTTACTAAACAACTTTTTTAAAAATTAAAAAAATAATTCAATAATGGAAACTTAAGCACAACAAAAATTACCCGTTTTCAAAATATTGATTTTCAAAAAAAAAAATATATATAAAAAAAATTAAAAATACAAAAAAAAATTATTTGGAAATATTTTTATGTGAAATTACTTTGACTACCTACATCTTCCGGAATATGAAATTTGATTGTAATCGGTTTATTAGTTTTCGAAAAAAGTCGAAGAAAAAAACGGTCTTATGGGGGGTGCCATTTTTAGCCCTCCAACTTAATTTCTTTTGCACCACACCTACAAAAGTACACTGATTTTAAACTCAAACATGTTTCTCTATCATCTTAATGCCATGTTTGATTGTTATCTCAACATTTTTAAACTGCACGAATGCATAACTTGCATTACAGTACCTTTAATCGCAAGGAAAAAGGAGGTGCCGACATATATAAACTCAGCTGATCGGAGCGGTGACCCAAAACGAATGCAGGGTGCCCATACTCTTGACTAGTACCTTACTTCTCACCCTGATAAATATGCCATTAGTGTAACTTCTCCATTTGGCACTTCGGACGATTGTGTCAATTCAGCAAATTTTTGGTCTTCAACTCATCAAATTAAAGAAAAAACTTCCCACCAGGAGGAAGAAATCTGGGATGGCCTGGAATAATTTGCATTTTCCCTATGCTTCCTTGATAGTGACATTGATTCCAGTGCTGCTGAAATGATTACAAATTTTATTTTGCTAGGGATGCGTGCTTTTATTCCTAACATAGTAAAAATTATGAAGCCCAAAGAAAAGTCTTTGGTTTAATTCCAAGTGTAAGGAAAAAGAAACTATCAGGCTCAAGGAAGTAATTGTTCGAACAGTCAAAACCAACAATCCAGGAAAATGGATAACTAAGTAGGGATTTCATGCAACTCCGTTATTGAAAAAAAATCCGCTGTTACGGATGGTATACCCCTTTCACTGCTTCTACTCTTTCGAGAATCTTTCGCAGAAGATGGAAAACATCATTTGTTCAGCCTGTCCCTAAGAAAGGACTTTTTTATATTCGTTCTGAAATGCATGTCTTACAATTGCAGCCCTAACGTATGTTAAGCTCATTATGAATTTTGATTTACACAGCATTGTTAAATGGGTTAATAGGAATCGTGTGGAGTTTAACGCGTCGAAAACTCAATGCTGTCTTCGGACGTATAGTGAAATACGAGATTCTTTTTTAAGCCAAACAACACGAATTTGGAATGGCCCTTGTTTTTGATAGATGTAGTCCTAACAATATGGCCGCTATCAACTATCAAAGGTCGTAAGTTCCTGTTGGTGTGTTGGAAGACCCTTTAAAAGTTGGAACATACATACGTTTAAAAATTCAATGTTTTCATGTCATAAAAAGTCATTATTTAGTTATAATCTTATCTTAAAAATGCTTAAATTTCAAGAACACACAATGTTCGGGCTCATACAAAGAAAGGCATTCTTCGAAATGTCATTTTTGATAGTTTTTCCCTCTATACATTACAATCATAAGTGAGTGACTACCTAGCTACTTCAAATTTCATGATTGTCATATTAAAATGTTCTGCAATTATTGAGTTTGCAAAATTATAGGTAACTGACGCAAGAGATTGAGGTATTTTGTTTTTCATTCGAAGCAAAAAAAAACACCCACAAACGTTGACTAACATTAATACATATATCTTGAAACAAAAGCGAAAACGGCTGCGAAGAATTCCCACCTCAAGATACGAATATTAGACAGGCACGTAACTAAAGTAATGAAAAAGTCATCGAACCTTTCATATTAATAGGAAAAAACAAATAAAATATAAACAAATATCTGAGTTGTGCATCGCACTTGCGTACACACATCGCTCGTACTATATGTAGATACTTTTTACTAGTCAGTCTTTGAATTTTCCACTCCACAGCACTGCTGTTGCTGTCGTCTGTGATGTTTCTTCGATTTCAAAATTATCATTACCACCACACACGGCAAAGATACGGATACCGTGTATCTATGAAATAGTAATAATTTCTTTTGTTTGCCGTCATACTTGTACTTATAGTTGTTGCGTATTCAAAAAAATGATTAAACAAGAAACACATAAAGGTGTGTATAGTTCCATGTATAAAACTCAGAATATTAGGCTAAAGGATAGGGTACGTAAGGCCCTATAGATAATCTTTGAAATCTTAAGTCATATTTAACTTGTTGAAGAACTTACTTAAGTAGTTTTTAAATAGCTCTAAATACCTAAGTATTTACCCTTTTATTGTTTTAATTCATAAATCTCTTCCGAATCTACTCAAGAATTGACACAGCTTTCCCTTACATCCTTGAAAACAATCATTATAAAATCGGAAATGCGATCTTACGGATATCCTTGAGTACGAAGGTAAAATTATACTTAACCCTTTTAGAATTCAAACGATTATGACTTCCCCTTTTTAGGTTTGAAGAAATGACGTATGAACATAAAAATATATACAAAAGATTTTATTATTCGTACAATTGTATTCAATATCAGTAATTCAAAAATTACTTCATATAAGTGCAAGCAAACTCAGAAAATCAAAACATCTATACATCTACATCTTAGGAACGCGACAATTTTGTTGCATGCTTTGAATATGAAATCGATATTTGTCTCATAATTAAGCAAAAATATAAATTTAATAGAAGATCACTTGTTTTTTTATAATTCACGCGCGCACAAGAAACTATTTGACTGCCCGGGCATTAGGAAGATAGGGAGGGGAGAGATACGGGGTTTCGATTAATATTGGTTTTGAATGTTTGCAGATCAAAATGACAAGGGAAAATCTCGCCGGGTAAACCATTCCAAATTCGTGTTGTTCGGCTAAAAAAACAGTTCCTATGACTCCTTGCGAGACGAGTATTACGGGAGCAACTTTTAAGGGGAGGAATGCTGGCTATTTCGAGTGAACATTTTTTTTATAAAAGAAACGATTAAATAAGGAAAGACATGAAACATTGCGTCGGTGTTCGAGAGGGGTAATTGTGTCAGGGGCAGTTCTATTTCCTATCAATCTTGCCGCTCTGTTTTGTATTCTATCGAGCAGGAATGTGAGTTATACTCAAGCTTTATAAATTGTAGCCAGATCAGAAATGGAAAAATACTTCTTACACCGATACAGAAAACCTAAGCACTTAGCAGCATTCTTAGCTATCTCAAGTATATGGTCGTTCCAACGGAGGTCGTCGTTGACACGCATACCGAGTACTGAAAGTTTTTCGGTTTCTTCGATGCAAGTGCCATTCATGGGCAATGGCATTGGGGGTATGTTTAGCTTTAACGATAGAAGACAGCATTGAGTTTTCGAAGCATTAAACTCCACACGATTCCTATTACCCCATTTGACAATGCTGTATAAATCGGAGTTTAATAAGCTTGACATACGGTACCGTTGCAATTGTACGTCCGAAGGCAAGACGTGAATTATCAAATGAATATGAAAAGCTAAGGGTAGAGTCGTCAGCAAAACAGTTAAGTGGATTAAAAGTAAAAGACAGAAGATCATTTATAAAAATGAGGAAAAGAGTCGGAGACAGAACAGAGCCCTGGGCACACCAGCAACTTGTATTGAACGGTCCCAAAGATAGCTTCTAGTCCAACGAACAAGAGTATCATCGATCCCAAAAGCACGCATTTTCGATAAGAAAGCTTAATGCCAAACTCTATCAAATGCCTTGGAGATATCAAGAGCAATAATCTTACTTTCACCAAAGCGATGTAAGGATTTGTTCCACTGTTCGGTGAGATATGCCATCAGAAGTGGAACGGTTGCTGCGGAAGCCATACTGACGGTCATTGAGAAGCTTTCGATGTTCGAGATTTTCCTTAAGCTGACGGTTAATCAGCGTATCCATGACCTCAGAAAGGGATGTTAGTGCTATGGGTGGAGGGGGAGGATGGGTCGACTTTCTTAGGGACAGGCTGTACAAATGCTGTTCTCCATCTTCTAGGAAAGATTGCAGAAGAGTAAGAGCATTGGAAAAGCTTACGCAGTGGCTTTGCCAGTGTGGAAGAACACCTCTTCAGAAGAATGGGGGGTATACCACTAAACCAGCGGATTTGTGTATATCGAGATCTTTGAGAACTCTTCCTGCTGTACGAGTGCGGAAAAAAATCTGCCCCATAGAAAAATGTACATTCTCAAGTACAGGAAGGGCAACGTTGCTGCGAGGCAGCGTGGAGATGGGAAGATACTTCTGTTACAACATATGTAGTTACATGTTTTATTAATTTAGGAAGTAACGCAACATAATCCCGCGGCTTCAATAAATAAATTGCACGACGTAAATTCACATCGTAGAATAAAATTTAAGAAAATTAAATTTAACATCAAAGCATTTATTCGATTTTTGTGACTTTTGATTCTTTGAATAAATTACTTTAAATTGTATCGAGTGAAATATTTTAAACGCCATTTTGTTTCTTTTAAAAATGTTAAAAAGTGAGAATTTTTTTTTCAAAATTGTAGGAGCGGTTTTTAAATAAAACGGTTTTTTTAACAACTTTTTTTAAAAAAATAAAAAAAAATAATTCAAGAATACAAACTTAAAGCACAAAAATAACATACATTTAAAAAAAATTCACGTACCCGTTTTTAAAATATTGATTTTTCAAACAAAATTAAAAAGAAAATATTAAAAATACAAAAAAAAAGTTTTCGAAAAAAAATTAATGCAAAATTGCTTAGGCTACCTGCATCTTCTTGAATATCAATTTTGATAGTAATCGGATCACCAGTTTTCGAGAAAGTCGAAGAAAAAAACCGGTTCTAAAGGAGGTACCGTTTTTGGCCCACCATATTAATTTTTTTTTCACCAAAATATAGTGCTTATATACAGTAGTATACTGATTTTTACTTGCGATTATAGGGACTATAAGGCAAGTTATGCATTCGTAAAAAAAAAAAAAAAATTCTAACAATCAAACATGATATTACGATGATAGAGAAGTCAAAAAAAGTGGGTCCGGAAATTCCGTCCGTCTGTCTGTCTGTCTGTCTGTCTGTCCGTATCGATATCTACAGCCTAAACGGTTGGGCCGATTTGATTCAAACTTGGTATATAGTATTTTTAGAGTGCTCTACCCGACAGTTTTTGGAATTGGCATTCTAGCTCCAAAACTAACGGTACCTGCCATATAACTTTTATTAAAAAACTTATTTTTCTCGAAAACGGCTTCTACGATTTTGATTAAACTTTCAGAATGATGTTTTCTGTGCAAAATCTATCTTTTAATTTTAATGGATTTTTCAGAAAAAGTTTTATAATGGTACCTCCCATATTACCGGTTTTTTAAAATCAGACTTTCTCGTTAACTAATTGACAGATTTTGATGAAATTTTCAAAATATGTAGTGTTTTATGATTTAAATAATATTGCTTATCAAAATTTTCAAAAACATTTTTTTTTAAATTTTAATAATTTTTTTAAAAAAATATTTTGTTTTTTGAATATTTTGAAAACGGATCTTTAGATTTTTTTTTAAATTTTTCTCCTAGTATAAACTATAGATTTCTTAAAATTGACATACTAAAAAAAATTTTAAAATATGTTTTCGAAAAGTTTTTCAAAAAAAACATTTTTTTGAAAAAACTGGTCGAACGATTTAGAAATGAAAAATTCATAAAATAGAAAACAACAAAAGAAATAAGATGGCTTACAACATTTTTTCCAAAAAACGTTATGAGTAGTGTTTTTTTGAATTCATAAATTTTTTTCCCCAACATTTTATTTCATATTGCTCGGCTAAGCCCTAGCCAAGCCATTAGTCAAATAAAAGAAAGTGACAACCTACATTACATACATACTTACGTATTTTAAAGTATTTTTCATCATCATAAAAGCACAGAATAAATAAGGAAGCCTTTGATAAACACACAAAAACAACTAACAAATAAAAAAAACTATTCGATTACTACTGAATGCAAAAATTTCAATCGAGAAAACAAAAGTTTACACCTTCCTATAAATAAACAAAACCACTGTGTTAACTTTTAATATTGTCTCTATACTTACTGTCTTAACAGTAGTTGGAACACGTATCTTAATTTTAGTACCTACCTTCCTTCCAACCTTATTATAGGTACCTAAATCCTTTATAAATTCCATTGGTCCCATATTGGGACGTATAAAGGTCCCTTTACCTAGCATTATTGCCATACTGCTGATTCCGACGAATCTTTATGCCAGTTGTTCAAATTTTTCCATACCAAAATGAAAATTTAACTGAAAAAAGTCCTTTGTATCTTTCTATTAGCAAATTATATTATAAACAGTAAGCAGCAAGTGGAAAGATAATACTACACTAAAAAACTGCAAAAGCTAACAATCCTACATATTTATGTGTTTATCCCTTTGTCGTGACGCATGTTCGTTCGAGCTTCACCCCAAAACGATTCTAAGGAAGTTGCACGTCATACAAAAAATATTAAAATAAAATCTTTGTCAAAAAGACGCCTGCACTTAAAAAGGATTAGCACATAAGAGCAAGTACGTGCGACCCAGTCCTGCCTTTTATTTTCATAAAAATTCTTGGAGCCGTTTTCGAGAAAAATAAGCTTTTACATAACGGTTATACGACAGCTACCGTTAATTTTTGAGCTAAAAAAAATTATCTGTAGAATGTCAAAATAACCTTAAGTTCTAAATTTAAAGACGATTGGCCCAACCGTTTAGGCTACAGTCCAAAATACATCCGTACAGATAGAGAGACAAATAGACAGACAGACAGACAGACGGACAGAATTTTGCCAGTAACTCAAATATGTTTCTCTATCATCGTAATGTCATGTTTGATTGTTATCTCAAAAAATTTTTTTGCATAACCTATAATCGCAAGTAAAAATTCACATATGCAATATTTGATTAAAAAGCCGTTTACGACGTGGTTAAGAGCCGTCGAAAATATTCAGCTAAATGGGTTAGTATATATATTGTATATTTGCATTAGTATATTTGTCTGATGTTCTTCCATGCCGAAACAACTGCACGAATTTGTGAAGTTTGATAGACAGAAGAGTTACAGGATTCATTATGCTACACAGGCTACTTTTATTCTGAAAAATGCACCTTTGCTACGGGAGAAATCTGAATATTTTTTTTAAGAGAGTTTTGATTTAAATAATACCAATCCGAAGTCCACGCAGATGAACTCGCTGGCAGAAGCAAGTATTTTATAAATCGGAGAACCAAGGAAAGGGGTAACCTCTTGTAAACTTTTCAGCTGCATTGCGTTGCATGTTGCTTCTACATTAGAGATGTGGAAGCCTTTCCCATTAACATATACACGTATGAGCTCTGACATGTTTGCACTATTACTAAAGAGAGTTCTAAAACTAAATACTAGTCAAAGGTTTCTAGACAGGGGTGTAGGAATCTTAATATTTTTGTGGCTTTTGCTTAAATATTTTAGCTTAAGCTATTTTTATTCACACAAATTGAAGCTTAAACTGGAAAAACAAGCTTAAGCTACATGATTTTAGCGTTTGCTATTTCAAAATAGCAAATGCTAGAAAATATTTTTTCTAGTTGGCTAAAGCTGGGTTTAATTCACATTAAACCTAGCTTTTGCTAAAAATCAAAGTTTTAGTTTTAGCTTTAGCTTTTTTTTTATGCACAAGACCCATTGATAGGCAACTTTTAATCAAGCTGATTCAACATTACATTGATCTTAGAGCATATAGTCAAAAAAAACTTAAACAGGTTTACGCTGATGACTTCGTAATTATGCCTTAAACAACTTTTAACAAGCTCAGCAACTGACCATTAACTGCAAACTAAATGTCAAACCATCAGTTCTGTTTACAAAGTAATGAGAACTTCGAAAATTACTGTTCCCAGAATTAATGGGACAACATTCGGGTTTTTCATCATCATCATCATCATTTTTCCATGCATACATCCCGATTGCTGGCCAACCCCAAGGTTTCGAGCTTCAATCTGTCAGTCTGTCAGTAAGTCTGTATGTATAACGACCTGCAGCCTAAACGGCGTGAGCGAATACATTCTAATTTAGTGTGTGTGATTATTTGGGGATTCCTCAGAGGGATATTTGAAAATTAAATTGTACGGCCTTAAATAACGGTTCCTGTCATATAACTGTTAATGAAAGGCTTACTTTTCTCGAGAACGGCTGCAGCGAGTTTGATTAAAATTGCTGATAATATTTCGGTAGGTATTGGCTCTTATTTTATTAAAAAAAAACAAATTTACGGGAAAAGTCTATTAACGGTACCTTTCATAAAACAGTTCTCGGTAACGGCTGATTGGATTTCTATAAAATTTTATATTTGAAAAGACCTATGTAGTAAAACTAAATCTGCATACAAGAAATTATTTTTTTTATATTTATAATTTTTTTTTATTTTTTTTTTTTTTTTGAAAATTTAATATTTTTAAAACTAATTAATAAATTTTATTTGAAATTTTACGATCGCCTGTATATTAACAAACTTTAAAAAACTACTTACCAAAATCTAAAAAAAAACCTTTTTCAAAAAATTAAAAATAAAAACAGGATTTTATCAAAATCGGTCTTACAATTTTCGAAATACTTTTTTTCATAAATTTGATAATATATAAGACGAGTGATGACGTTAAGTGTTGTGGTTTTAACACTTTTTACAACTTCAGACCGTGCTACGTAAATGTTACTAATTTTCATATATTTCATGCGATTGTAAAGGGTCCGCTATCTAACGTTTTTTTTCAACTAGTGCTTATTTCGTGAATGGTAACACTTAGCTCATGTCTGATTTGACAGATAATTAGTTTTATCCTTCCGCTGAACGAATATGGTTGTGTATACGCTGGGAAATATTGAGACATTACTTCCTGCATTAGACTTAGAGAAGATGCCGATTTTGCCAAAAAAAATCATCTTTTCAAATGAAGCTCATTTTGATCTTGGCGGGTATGTAAACAAGCAAAATTGTCGCATTTGGGGCACAGTAAACGCGCACGCATACAAACGCATGCAAAACGAGTCACTGTTTGGTGCGGATTTTGGTTCAGAGGCATAATTGGGCTATTTTTTCAAAAATGAGCAAGAAGTGGCCGTTACAGTCAATAGCGATCGTTATCGGGCCATGTTGAACGAATTTTTGTTCACAAAAATTGAAGAGGAGAATATTGGCAACATATGGTTTCAACAGGACGGCGCTACGTGCCACATAGCCGAAGCTACACTCGATGTTAATGAAGCATTTTCAAAAAAAAAGAAGTTATTTGGCGGACCCGTTATCTTCTCTGAAATCGTCCTGTTCTGTTGGACTTTAGCAGCCGCCCGCGTATTTCTTCCACCATATTATTATTGGTTGCTACTTTTGATCCAATAATAGTTGGACAAACACTTTTTACAGACGTAGCCACCGTGTACTTCGTCTTATAATTCATAAATATGCAGCCCGAAGATGTCGTCAGCGTAAGCCAGTATCTGGTTGGACTTGATGAAGATAGTCCCTATTGTTGATGTGCCATAGTCACGGATTGCTTTCTTCAACGCCAGGTTGAAGAGGAGACAAGTCAGACCATCCCCTTATCGAAGGCCATTGAAGATGTTGATTGGTCTGTACAGCAAATCGGCTATTTTTACTTTGCTTGGCATATTGGTAGTGGTTAGCCTAAATAGTCCAGTCAATTTATTTGGGATGCCGAATACTCTCAGGGACATGGCCGTATAAAGTTCTATCCGGCTATGCTATCGTAGGCGGCTTTAGGGTCTATGAAAAGATGGTATGTTGGAATGTTAAATTCCAGACTGTCATCCATCACCTGCCTAAGGGTAAAGATCTGATTAATTGTTGATTTGCCTGGTATGACACCAGGTTCTTATACAATAGAAGAGAATATCTTATAAGAGGTACTCAACAATGTTTGTGATATCTTCCTTCTTATGTATGGGACATATGATGCATTTCGTGTTCCCATATGTGTACTTTGATTTCATGAATTGCTGTGCTGGCCCTCCATGTTTGATCAGTTCAGCAGGTATGCCATCGGCTCCCGGGGCCTTGTGATTTCTGGGCCGGATTGTTGACATAGTTGCCATTAATTTAAAGGGTCCCCTGTTATTAGTCGCTGGATTTCTCGCTATTTCAATGGATTAATGATCGGCATAGTCTGTGGCGGTCGCTGGTGATTAGAGTTGTCCAACATTGAATCTCGTCTGCGTTGTTGATTGCTTCCATGGATATTCAAGCACGAATTTTGTTGTGCCTGAGTCTGTTTCCCGAAGTGGTCTTGGGTAGCCTGTGTTTTTCGAAGGTATTACAAAAAAATTGTTTCTCTCTCCAAATCAACAATTTTGGTTTAGTCATCCGAGAAATATCAATATTGTTTTGTATCACTTTACTTCGCAGCATATCTTTATTCCTGCTCCTAGTTCCTTGAGATGGTAACTCAGGTTCCTACAATACATGGATCAGATGGATCTAACGCTCCTCGTTAGCCCAGTTATTCAGCGAGCACCGCGTGGAACTGTCGATTCGATTTTGCCTATTTTTACTTCATAAATCATAACCTTATATAAAATACATCTTGCTTATTCCCTCAACAGAGGGGCTGCTGGTATTTTCACCTTCCAAGGTTCTTCAAAGAATTGTATAAAAGTTCGATCATCTGCATACGATTGGTCGATTGTTTTTCATTCATAGCAGAAAAATCATAACAGAAAAATCAGAATAACATATTTTGCGGAACAACTCTAATTAAATACAATATCCTATATCCCAATAAAACAAAAATAACTAGGTACCTACTCCTTTCCTAACCACTTGGCCTAGGTATAGGCATTTTATCTTATTTGCTGTTTGCATCTCCATTTGATGCAACACTATGGCGGCAGCGGCAGCAAAATCTTTGTTCATGCCATTATATCTCAACATTTTTAAATTCATAAATAAAATAACGTCGTGTGTAAAACCCAAACCCCCTGAAGTATAATTAACCATTCAATCTTTGCATGTGGCATTTAGGAACATGTTTTTCTTTTATGTTTCTTAATTTTTTTGTTCACATTCGTTCTTCCATTCCCGTCTGATTCTATACAAATCACTTGGAATTTTAAAATGTTACAAAAAAAAAAAAAAATAATGCCTGGCTTGCGCAAAGGTTGGGATTTCGATTTGGGAATCAGTGATGTGCTCATGAAATCTGAAATCCTATTCACAAACTTAAAGATAAACATGGAATGGATATAGAGATTCAAACGCTTCATCGAGTGTTGGTTCTGCGCGCCATTCTTAATTGGCATCTCTGACAACTACGCTAAGTGTTTCTGCGAACAAATTATTAGACATCTTATTTGAATACGCGCGGTTTGTTTGTTCCTCTTGGAGTGAAATAGGCATTTGATTGCACAATTTTTTCTAGAACTGCTAACCACCAATGTTTGAACTATGACCCTAAGGATGCCTTAGCTGTTTGTTGTCACTGATAAATGAGAAAACCTGTTGTTTGTGTGAAGAGTGTGACGATGACGAAGTTACCTTTCTTTGTTCCTTGGTTCAAGCATCTGTACGATCGATTCCAAAGGTATTCTAAAACCTTTGGATGCGTCAATCGCCATCGATCTTCTCCAAGAGCTGGCCTCTCCCAATTTTTATCATGATGTCAACATAACACGCATTAAACGAGTTTGATTCTTCCATTTTCAGTTATTAATCCATTGAGGAGCAACTTATAGGTTGACAAGTGACGCATTAGGTTTTTGCCTTACAGCTTAGATTTGGTTCTGGGCTATAGCTTGGTGTGACCTAACCCTGCCATTTAATTTATTTTGAAATTAAAGAAAAGGTTATCGTCATCTTCTCAATCGTTCAATCGTAATGTGATTAAAAAAAAAGAAGAAAAATCGTAAAAACCGAAAAGAATGGAAAAAAGGAAACATACACTGCTCCCGTGTTCATTTTATTTGGGTTCAATGGTGATGGTGATCTTCCCTTCCAGAGATACGTAGGTTTTTTTTTGGTTTTTAAATCCAAAAAGTGTGCAATGAGCTGGGCCTTGTTCAATCTCTGTTCTCTGTTCTGTTGTAGTGCATACGAATGGTCGGATTTCTTTGGATAGCACTTCATTTTAAAAACATGCAGATGCAATGTGTCTTTGGTTTCTAAATGCGTGGGAATTTCGACATGTGTGCCTCAAGGAAAATTCGTAGGGGCATTTTCTCTTTTATTTTCTTTTTGATTTGTAACAACAAAAACCATGAAAGGCGAAATGCACTTTTCAATCGTTTTATTTTTTTTTCGGGGTTTGCAAGTGCTGTGAGGTGGAGATCCTTTGAATCACTTTATACAAAGAGCTGATGATGTGTTGCATTTTACCAGGAAGAATGCGTGTAGGTTCATCGTAAATATGGACTTCTTTCTGGGGGGATGAGTAAGTTGTTTACATGCGAGAAATTGGTAAATTAATTAAAATAAAATAATATAATATGATAGGTATACTCTGTTCAATTTATATTTTCAGTAGGGCCTTATGGAAGAGAGCTTTTAAACACATTGGTACCTGCTGGGGTGTTTTTAAGGCACTCAACATAAGAAATGTCTACTGAAATAAAAAACCGAACCTCTGCGTTACATTGAAATTGTTTTTGTAATCTTCTCTATTAATAAAGCGGATAGCTGAAAAGGGCATTTGTTTGTTTCTTTGTTTGTCCGGGCTAATCTCAGAAACTACTGGTCCGATTAGTTAGAGAGGTTATGCTTAGAAGATGACTTAAGGCATAATTTTTACTTGCGATTATAGGTACTATAATGCAAGTTATGCATTCGTGCAAAAAAAAATGAGATAACAATCAAACATGACATTACGATCATAGAGAAACATTCTGGCAAAATTCTGTCCGTCTGTCTGTCTGTACGGATGTATTCTGGACTGTAGCCTAAACGGAAACGGTTGCGCCAATTGTCTTCAAATTTAGGACATATGTTTATTTTGACATTCTACAGAGGAGTTTTTTCGATTTTTTTTAACTCAAAAATTAACGGTATCTACTTGTCATATAACCGTTATATAAAAGCTTATTTTTCTCGAAAACGACTCCAAGAATTTTTATGAAAAAAAATCAGTGTACTACTGTAGGTAAGCATTATATTTTGGTGAAAAAAAAATTAATATGGCGGGCTAAAAACAGTACCTCCCATAGGACGGTTTTTTTTTCTTCGACTTTCTCGAAAACTGGTGAATTGATATTCAAGAAGATATAGGAAGCCTAAGTAATTTCGCATTAATTTTTTTCGAAAACTTTTTTTTAAATTTTTTTTTTCAAAAATCAATATTTTGAAAACGGGGAAATGAATTTTTCTTTAAATTTTGTTTTTAAAAATATGTTATTATTGTGCTTAAGTTTGTATTCTTGAATTATTTTTTTTAATTTTCTAAAAAAAGTTGTTAAGAAAAACCTTTTTATTTAAAAACCGCTCCTATGATTTTGAAAAAAAAATCACACTTTTTTACATTTCCTAAAGGAATAAAATGGTGTTTAAATTATTTCACTCAATACAATTAACGGACTTTATTCGAATAATCAAAAGTCACAAAAATCGAATAAATGCTTTGATGTTCACTTTAATTTTCTTAAATTTCATTCTACAATGTGACATTTTCTGGATCCCAACAACAACGCTATTAATCGCATCCAATTAGAAACTACCTGGTTACCGGCTAACCATGTTAATAGACACTTAAGTCTAATATTGTTGATAAGAACAAGAGCGTTGTGTTCTTACGAAGCCCTCTAAAAAAATAATTAAGAACAAACAAAAAATAGTTTTTTTTTCATAAAATTTTTTTTTTACATATCTCTATTTAATCTTTTCAATACAAACAATCAATTGTAATAGACTGTTTTATTTTGCTTTCACTGTATTCATTATGAAACCAATTAATGGCTTAAAAAAGTTAATCAATTAAAACAGAAATCATTTCTGATAAACCCGAGCAACGCCGTGAGGGTCAGATAGTATTCCATAAAACGCACGTGCATTAAACCATGACCTCTGTCTGCTCCCCGACTGTGAGGAGACAGGAGGATTCATCGTTGATGAAAATTATAATACATTTTTCTTTGGATTTTGCTAAGGAAATTTGAGAATTGAAGCTTTATTAGAGCTTCTTGTGATGTGAGCATATATTTTATAATAAATCTCGGTAGATTCCGGTAGGTTGGGCAACTAGCTCGTATGAGCAAAGAGGATCCAGCTTGGAAAGTCTTTTGCAGTTATTTTTATGGTAAAAGACAATTGGCAGACCTCGCTTCTGCTGGCGTAGACCAGGACACCCGAAGCCGAAGGATAGCGTCCGCTAACAATCGCGATCTATGGAAGAACTTGCTCAAGAAGGCGCGGATCCCGGTTGTTACGCCGATTATAATGATGATGATGATGTCAACAATCCGTAATAAATGCAACGTCAGAGTTGTTGGGGTTCTCACAATCACCTCAGAGAAACTCTTCGTTTGACTCCGAATGTGCTTAGGCACAAAAAGCCAGAAAACGGAGGTATATTGGTCCAGATGTCCCAGGAAGAATACTAGAAAATCTACAAGGAAGGAGGAAAAGATTTTGTTCAAAAAGAAGGTAACCACGTGAAGTCGTGGAGATGCAGAGGTAAGTTCACAAGAATGAGGTGTCAAACTTCTACAGAAGAGTGAAACAGTCAACATTAGGATTCTATCACCTATAAAGATGAGGATGCAAACACTGTATCGAAGACACGCAATTGATGCGAACTATATGGAGAGGCTACTTCAACCAACAACGCAACAACCGGCAAAGACCAACCTGGACAATTCAATCCAGATGGCAACCAAAAGCTACATCCACCCGACCAAAATGAGATCCAAGTAGCCATTCCCAGACTAAAAGGTGACGATGGGCTACTAGCGGAACTTTTAGACACGCTGCTTAGACCTGGTCAGGTGCATACATCAACTCTTCTGCTAAATATCTCAGTACCATCTGCCAAAAGAAGATCGACTCCTCTGTACAATCGGGCAGTACCCGGTGCGTTTTACTTCGACGGAATGAGTCAGTAGCAAGCAGAATTGGACAAGACGAAGTATATGCTTTCATCCACATCCACATTAGCCTAATCCCACAAATGAAATTGGTCAGAACGATACCTATCCTAAATTCCTGCAGAAGCATGAATCCTTTTCTTGTCGGATGAAAGCTCGCCGTTGAGTATTCCAGAGAAAAGTACTACGAACGATTTTTGCCACCCAACAGGAAGTAAAGAAAAGCGAAGAAGATACAACAACGAGTTTTCATGCTGTACAGCGACATAACCATAGCCATCAAAGATTCGTATCGTACGACTTAAGCCACACAGAGCCGATGAACATCCAATCCCCGCTCGCGTATGTTCATCGACGCCATACCGAGTGAATCAGACTCAAGGTAGACCTCATCTTCGATGAAACAACCGGCTGCGGCTCCATAGGCAATATTTGATGCCATTGCAATGAATTGAGTAATTTATTGCCTGGAATATTGCCAACCCTTGGTAAAAAATTGCCCAAAAGACAGACAATTCTGAGAGACCCGTTAAGCTGTTAAGCTGTAAACGATAAGAACCCTTACAACGCAATCGCTTCTGACCTTTTTCCATGACAGTTCCTTATCAAAATCCCTTGAACAACTTGGTTCGTTAAAGAAGTAACCATATCTGTCTAATTTCATAGGCAGGCATTAAAAAATGTCGCGTCGTCGAGTTAGAGTGCTAGAAAAAAAAAATACATCATCCGAACGAGATGCGATTGTTAATGTATTCATGTTCGTCAAACCGCCATCAAAATCAAATGACCCTTGGAAAAAGGTCTCCGCTGGGAGTCAAGACAACAAAACCCAATATGAATGCATGAATAGCGACTGTATCTCAAATGGACGCGCATGGTATCGCCAACGACAAACTCTGTAACCTCATACGAAGAATAGACACAATTTTTTTTTTGATTTACCCAAGTAATTTAAAAAAAAAGATAAACCAACACCACTATCGCAACGAAAGTATCTTCTTGGGTATAGAACTCATATGGATACTATTAATCTAGAATCTACTAGACGAATGAAGTATGAAGTATCTATAGTTCCTAGATAAGCAAATGTATGTAATTCATTTTTCATTTTTCAATTTTTTTTCTTTTAAACAAACGAACCCGATATCTGTTAAAAACTGTGTAAATATAAATGTATATATATAGTTATGAACGATAGTAGTAGACACAGTGTACTAATAACGTACTTCGTATATTGAAGTGATCTTATTTTTATTTGTTCTGATAAGGATGTTTGTGTAGAAATGTACGTTCTGATTCTTTCACATCAATGTTAAGACTTCTGATCCGCGATGTGACGACTGATTAGAAGGGACGATATGTCGGATGTGGGATTTTCCAATAAATTTTGATGCAGTCTTTAGTTTATTGTTTAATACTGAATTATTTTCAAAGGTGGCAAGTCCCCTGTGGAAGTGGAAAGTTACAGACTTTTGATCAACTTGAGCAGTTGAGAAGAAGAAACTTTTGAAATCATCTGATCCCTTGCGAAATATTTAGTATCCGATAAACTTTAGAGGTGGCTTGGGTGATGGTCGTATCGACCAATGCATTTGAAAGAGCAAAAAAAAATGTCGATATGCGTACATGAATTTCTATAAGAATGATAGACATTTTAATCTTTCCAGTTTGCTTCCTGGATAGTGACATTGACGCCAGTCCTGAAATGATCATGTGATTCTTCTATGGATGCCTGCTTTTATTCCTAACAGAGTAAAAAGTACCAAGCCTTAAGAAAAGTCCTGGCTTAACTCTAAGGGTAAAGAAGCTCATAGAAGTAATTTTCCGATTCTATAAAGCCAACCCCTACAGAGGAAAATCGGAAAAAAATACAAACAAGCAAGGAACTCATGCAATTCCGTTATTGAAAGAACCAAATTTGTTCATGGCCAACAATTACGAAAAGAAATTCAGCAATGTCCCAAAGGCAGTAAAATTGTTTGGTCATTTGTAAAAAAATATTAAAAACTCCTCAAACATCTTCGGCCCGGATGGTATAACGCCAATTCTTTTAAAGAAGTGTTCTTCCATACTGGCAAAGTCACTGCGTAAGCTTTTCCATTGCTCCTACTCTTCTGGAATATTTCGTAAAAGATGGAAAACAACATTTGTCCAGCCAGTCAATAAGAAATGTCACCCCTTCTCCCCATCCTCCTAACGAGCACTTAAGTCTCTTCTTTCTAAAGTCATGGAAACGCTGATGAAAAGCTTCTCCATGACCGTCAGTATGGCTTTCGCAGTAATCGTTCCACTGTTGATCTGATATCTCACCGAATAGTGGAACAAATATTTACATTGCTTTGGTGAAAGTAAGATTATTGGGCTTGATATCTCCAAGGCATTTGATAGAGTTCGGCATGAAGCTCTCTTATCGAAAATGCGTGCTTTTGGGATCGATGATACTCTTGTTCGTTGGATTAGAAGCAATCTTCTGGACCATTCTATACATGTTTTATTGGGCGGATTCAAGTCTGATTCCCACAAAATAAATATTGGTGTGCCCCAGGGCTCCGTGCTATTTCCGACTCTTTTCCTTATTTTTACCTGCGATTTTAGGGATTATAAGACAAGTTTAGGATTCGTGAATATAAAAAAAATTAGATAACAATCAAAAATGACATTACGATCATAGAGAAGACTAATAAAGTTATTTATTTATTTATTGATTTAATAGCTTAATATTAAGATGTACATCTTCTTTATTAAAAAGCTTATAATAAGACATAGGTGATTAGAACAAAAGACAAATTTGTATTGATAAATTAAGAACAAAACTCCGAATAATTAAAGGAAAGCAGTTTTAACTAATTTATTTAATAAAAAACAATAAAAGATTTCACAGCCATAAGTCAAAATAGGAACTACGAGATTTTTAGCTAGCATTTTTCTTGTTTCCAATGGATCGAAGTTCATACTAGGCCAGAGAAAGCGAAGTGCCCGTATGCTTTTCCTGCGGCTTGTGTGATATGATTCTTCCAGTTTAAAGTTCTGTTGAAACATATTCCGAGATTCCTAGCCTCGACTATCATATTGTTAACCTGGATTGATGGGAAGTAAGACAACTCTATAGATCTTTGTGGGCTTAGGGTGAGACCTTTTTTAACTGACCATTTTTCAATGGATTGAAGATCCTCATTTATCTTACTCACGCAATCTTCAATCATTCCAATCGGGGTAATTGAATGTCGTCAGCAAAGAAATGCTCTTCACAATAACGAATGACTTTTGGTATTTCATTGACATATATTGAGATTGAGAAGAAAGATGAGCCCGATATCGATCCTTGAGGTAATACATGAGAAATAGGTAGGAAATTAGAAAACTGGTCTCCAATAGCAACCAGCTTGTCTTCTCTCCGAGAGATAAAATAAGCCTTACTGCATCAGACGAGAAGTTATAAATCTTCGTGAGCTTTTGACACAGTATGTTGTGGTTGATGGTGTCAAATGCCTTGAATTGGTTGAATTTGTGTAATCGATGAAAGAATATGGTCGTTGAGATATCATTGCAGTTAACTTTTGTTAAAAAATGGCAAAAAATGTCTGTCTGTCTGCCAGTATGTATAACGTGCTGCAGCCTAAACGGCTTAAGCCATTATCTTTAAATTTGGTGTGTGTGTGATGCTTTTGGCAATTTTTTTCTTTGCATTGGCTATCATTTGATCAGAACCAAATTTACGGGAAAAGTCTATTAGTGGTACCTGTCATATAACGTTTTTTTTAATTTTCGGCTTTCTCGGTAACGGCCCTTTGAACTTCTGTCAAATCTTATATTTGAGAAGACCTAAGTAGCCAAATTAATTCTGCATATCGAAATTTTTAAAAACTTTTTTTCTAATTAAAATTAATTTTATTTTTTTAAATCAATATTTTTAAAACTATTCAAAAAAATTATTTTTTAATTTTATAATTACATGTTATATTAATAAACTCAAAATCCGTCCTACAATATACAAATATACTTTTTTCATAAATTCGTTATTATACAACACGTGTGATGGCTTACTCCATTTTTACTAAAAAAAACCGTTAAGAGTTGTGGTTCCGACACTTGTTTTATGTTCAGATGCTGTTATTTTTCTACGTTAATGTTATTTTATGTTTACCTGCGATTTATAGGGACTATATAGCAAGTTATGCATTCGTAAAAAAAATTCTAACAATCAGACATGACATAACGATGTGGCAAAATTCTGTCTGTCTGTCTGTCCGTCTGTCCGATGTATATTAAACATGGCCTAAAGGGTTTGGCCAATCGTCTTCAAATTTGGACTTTGTTAAATTTGTTTTTTAGCTCAAATATTAATGGTACCTGTCATATAACCGTTAAGTAAAAGCTTATTTTTCTCGGAAACGGCTCCAAGAATTTTTAATGAAAAAAATCAGTGTACTATTGTAGGTGTAGGTTATGTTTTGGTGAAAGAAAATATTCAAAATAGTGGGCTAAAAACGGTACAGGAGGTACCATGGAACCGTTTTTTTTTCTTCGTCTTTCTCGAAAACTGGTCATCCGATTTCAATCAAAATTGATATTCAGGAAGATGTTGATAGCCTAAGTTATTTTATTTTAAAATATTTTCGAAAACTTTTGTTTTGTATTTTTAATAATTTTCTTAATTTTTTTTTCAAAAATCAATATTTTGATAACGGGTAGATGGATTTTTTTTTAATTTTGTTTTTAAATGTAAGTTATTTTTGTGTTTAAGTTTGCATTCTTGAATAATTTAAATTAAAATGGCGTTTAAATTTTTCGCTGAGCACTATTTTACGTACTTTTTTTAAACAATTAAAAGTCAAAAAAATTAAGTTCCTTTAATATTTTTCAAATTTTATTCGAAGCTGTGACATTAGAGCAAGTACGTGCGATCCAGTTAATTAGTAGCTTCCGTTTGCTTCTGACCTATTATTAGCCCTTAACGCTTACAAAATCTTAATGGAAGTGAGATAGACTTATTTTTTTTAGGACATACCAAAGTGAAATTTCAGTAGGGCTAAAATGATGTTTACATTTCTAATAATTCCGCTGAAATATCTTAAATACATATCTTCTATTCGTAGATTGTGGTCAATCCAAACAAATATTTCCAAGCGCTTAACAAACGGCATGTATTCCGAAATGTACAAATTAAATTCACCTATGTAGCAGATTGATGCAGTGTATTTATGAACTCCATTCCGGAGTTTAAAACGCTACGCTTATCATCTTCCATGAAATTTAATAAACAGAGTAAACACTTTTTATCAAAAAACGAAACCAGAGAACATAAAGAAATTGTCTAAGTGGCGCGGAGGCAAAGGCATAGCTCAAATGCAGATAATGAATGGCGTACATGCCAACTGTGCTCTTTCAACTTATTGATAAGAGAATTTGGTCGTTGAGGTTGTTTTTTAGACTTCCTTGCACAAAATATATATATATTTTTTTTATTTAATAAATACCTTGCTTTCGGCCTTCAAGTTATATTTTCTTCAAATCTCTCGTATATTTGGAATAAAAGAAAAAAATTGTGTTTCATATAAATATACTGACGTTGGTGATAATTTGACAATGTTTTTCGCTGTATGAAATAAGAGACTATCTGTCATCAGGCTTCATACAGAATTTGATTTAAATAAACAAAATTAAAACATTTCTGTTGATAACCCGATCCACTCAAGATATCTAGGTATCTGGGATAACACAGGATTAGATTAGAAATTACAATGACGTCATTGTAATGTGAAAATCACTCAGAAATTGATCTGCTATAAGTCCCTTAGAATAGGTTTTTTAGAAGATAAGCTGAACTTTAATGAAGCAATTTAAATAAAAAAGTGAAAAAATCGGAAAAAAAGAAAACAAGTTTCCTAGTTACTATAAAGGCCCAACTATAATAGACATGACCAAGCATGAACTACTGTCAAAATGAAGCGCAATATTTTGTCACGTTTCTAAAAACATGATGAATAACTATAATTTTGACATGGCTTTTTGTCATTTTAGACACATTCATGTGTCACAGCAATTTAGAAAGAATTACCTTATGCCACATGTTTAACGAAACTTACCGAAACGGCGCAAGTGACCGTTATAGCAAAAGCAATAGGAATAGTTTTGTTCGCGTACTTTTTGTGTAAACATCATCAGAAATAGGAAGCTAGCGTCAAAACCGAACGAAACGTTTCTTGACACTTAGAAGTTAAATTTTTTTTTATATTTTAAGCAATAATTTCAGTTATCGGTACATATAGGTTACAATTATTAACCTGTGTATTACTTTATCCTTATTAAACTCCTTGTTAGGTTTGTTAATATTATCTGACTTGTGAACGACAAAAACGTCAACAAGTTGTATATTATGAATGTGTATGTTTATCTCGAACGAAACGTCAATATTTTTTTTAATATTGTATTCATGTAAATGAAGGAAAACATAATAGTTAAATCAGATGTGTAGCCTTTTCCCATGCAGCAAAATAAATTATACTGGTTCTTATAAGGGAACCCCCATTCCAAAAGCTGCATGCAGCCTTCTCTGCACGATTTCTATGTATATTCCTAAAATAGATGCTTAGTTTCATTGCAGCCACAACAAAAAACGAAAAAAATTAAATAAAATTTAAATTTGGCAATAATGATATATATCGCACTTGTCAATCAGCGTTACCACTGTGACACTTTTGCTACCTCTTTTCTTCTGTGCTATTTTTTTTAAATTCCTTAAAAGAAAACAATTTAATATAGTTTTGTATGATTATTTTCTAGTTTTCGTTAACTGACATGAACATGAAACAAAAAAAAAAAAAAAAAACAATTGTTGCCATTTCGTTCAAGATAACATACACATTCACAATATAACATTTTTTAAAGTTTTTGTCGTACACAAGTCAGATAATATAAACCATTTTTTTCTAAAGCATAATACGCAGCTCGAGCTAAAATTTAGCTTACATGTGTCTCTACAAACGTTAGCTCAAATTCCAACTAAGTTTTGACAGACGGGCGTTGTGGAGAAAAACAGGTGTTGTCTTATTTAACTGAACGCAGTCATATAAAATTAAAGAGGTTGATAAGACCAAGAAGTCGTTTAAAATAATTCTTGTATTATATTTCAAAATCAAATCAAAATAACATATAATTCCTTTAAACAATTTTTTGGCGTGGATTAAACCCCGACGTCTTCCCCTTTTAGCTACGGTCTCTTAAAATTAAGTTCGAATAAATGTGCCAATCAATGTATCTGTCCGCTTGATTTTCACAGTACACTGCGAAACAAAATTATGAAACCTGCATTTGAAAATTTCGTATGGGAGCAAAAAATTTGCGCTAAAGCCTAGTACTTAGAACGCGCTAAACTAAATTTTATCTCTACAATTTTTATCTCTACACACCGTTGCTTAAAAGGTGCGCAAAATTTTGAAGTTGAAGAGAAACCAGCTGTTTTACAAATCATTGATAGTTTGTGAAATATACTTTATAAATAATTCTTATTAACAATATCACAAATATGTTTTTTTTCAAGTAGGAAAATGTTTTTTTTTGCGTTTTTGTTATGAATTTTTTTAATTGAATATTCCAAATACAAAAGCTTTGTTCGGATATTTTTTTTGTAAAACTGCCGAAATTTCTAAAATGAGAGAAAAATCTCTCTTATACTAACAGAAAAGTATGCAAACGCTTTTTGTGTAAATTCTTGAGAAACGTCAACCTTCAATTGTATTTTGTTTATTTTAAATTGTGCTGAAAATGGTTAAACTCAAAACTCTCCAATATTTAGAGTTACGAATCAACCAAGAAGGTGGACAGACGAAAAATGACACCATGAGAGTACTATAGAGAATGTATATACCATAGAAAAAAGAAATAAAAACGACAACTGGTCGGATAATTCTCTATTCGTCAACAAACTGAAAAATACCCGTTCAGCGATATATGTGATCCGGTCCCTGTATATTTCTTATGGGACTACTAATACGTTTGCATTACGTAGGCACGAAACGTAATGGCTAATCGGCTGCTGATCGGCTGCTTCTCACACGAATCTCACGCGTATTTACATACAAAAAAAATACAATTTCAGGGTTTGTTGCAGGTCATGGTCGTACGAGTCGTAGTTTTTTGTTTCTTTTTTCTATGGTATCTATATACAATGATTAAACTATTGAATCCAATAAAAAACTACTCCACTAGATTTGTATTTCAATTCCATTCAACGTTTATAAGATCTATTCAAAAGAACCAAAAAAAATTTTAGTCACTATTTTGGCTACCCAAAACACCATTTTTAACATTTCTTGGCGTTTTATACGCGAAACAGATTGAACCAGCAACAGCAACAGCACCATCAATAGCGGCCGTCATTATCTTAGAACCTATGTGTTTCAATTGCTCAAGCTAGAATAGACAAGCAACAGCAACGTCAACAGTGTCGTTAGACCAAATTCCTAAATTTGCTGTTGTTGTTCCATTGCTACCAACTTTACAACTTTACACAAGTGATATTCATGGGCACCATACTATACAAAAAAAATGACAGTATTATTGTTCTAAGAAGACGATGATGGTGGGGGTGGCAATGTGTTTGAATTTTTTTTGCTGGTCAGCGTGCTGTTCGCTGTTTTCGCACTTTAAATTCAATTTTCTTGTAAAATTAAAATTATTTTAATGTACATATCTTTCACCCTGTGGTTATTGGGAATATACTTTTGAACACACCCATGCTAATACTACATTACCGACTACGTTAACGTATGTCAAATGTCAAAATAAAAACGTCATACCAAAAAAAAACATTTTACATTATTTTGCAAAATAAAAAATACTTAATTTTTACCTCAATTAATTGCAATTGCACACTACAAAAATAAGATAACAAATTGGTTACATTTATTCATAAAGAACAATGGGTGATCGAATAATAAAAATTCTTATAATCGGCGAGAGTGGCGTTGGAAAATCAAGGTTTGGTTATTATAAACATCTTCTGATTTTATTTATTTATAAAATAAGTGAAATAGCTTTCGTCTTAAGAATAAGGGTTTTTTAAGAAAGTATAATATAATATGTTATTTAGAATTTTGCAATGATTTCCAGAATTACTTTTTTCATGATCAACATGCTCTTGTATTGCTCGACGCCTTATACAAAATAATCACTGAAAGTAGGCACCTTGTGAATCATCAATCAACTGGATATTTTGTTTTGTTCTAATGTATTGAAAATAGAAGTACGGGAAGAGGAATCTATTTATAAACAAGGCATCATATTTGAAATAATGGACTGGGAAGAGATTGTCTTTGAAAAATATAATAATTGTGGCAAAGCTAGTGATGGGGTTTTGCTTCTTTCCATGTATCATGGCCATGGAACTGAACTACTACTTGGATATCCAAGAAACCGCATTAATATTGTTCTTATTTCAATTTTTCGCATACACACTATTAGCCAAGGTTTCAAATCTGAGTCGCTTGTCCAAGTTGGGCAAAATAAAGTCTATTGGCCGTACTAATTCTGAAATATGGTGTTTGGCTGTTCGGGTATGATTTGAAAAAATGCACCTTAGCTCATTCCAACGATATTCACAGTGGAATAATCTATTGTTCTCATTGGATTGATGAACTCTGAACTCTCCTATAAATAGCAGTCTCTTTTACTTATTTTCTAGTTAATCTCTATCTTTTACTTATTGCAGCTTAATTCGTCGATTTGTTGACGATCAGTTCGACGATAACCACGATGTGACAATAGGTGTGGACTTCAAGACCAAAGTTATGAATATCGATGGTGTTGATTTCAAACTAGCCATATGGGACACTGCAGGCGCCGAAAGATTCCGCAGTCTTACGCCCAGTTTCTACAGAAATGCCAAGTGCGCCATACTGGTGTACGACATAACAAGTCGAGAATCTCTCCAAAAGCTGGAATCATGGTTGCTGGAGTTAGAAAACTACAGCAACAATCGCAATGTACCGACAATGGTTGTAGGCAATAAGATTGATATGGAACGAACGATAACCAGGGAAGAAGGACTTAAGTTTGCAAGGAAACACAGATCACTGTTTTTGGAGACTTCGGCCAAAAACAATGTCTCTGTTGCAGATGTATTTGAGGAAATAGTACGAAAGGTGAGTATTGTAAACAACTGAGTTTCCACACGTCTTCTAAAACTTCTTTTTTTTATATCAGACCATAAACTCCGATGATTTCGATACAAATTCTATTAATGGCATCAATGTTGCACAAGGAGAAGAAGCAGTGGAAACCACTTGCAGATGTTAATAAAAAAAACACAACTCCAATATTTCGTTTGTAGGGTATAATAGTCTAAAATAAGTTAAGTAAACTATTTTGTTACATTTTATTGTTTGGTGATTTATATAAACAAATTAAATAAATTGCTAATCATAAGTAAATACACTCACACCAAAATAATAATGTAAAGCATGTTATTTATTAAAGTAATTCAACATTGTTTGTCTGTATATACAAAATAATTATTTTCTTTTGATATCTCATCCTGCTTTGTTCGGATAATAAATACAGACGTCATTATGTTTTTATTTTACGGATGAACTTTAATTTAATAAAACGGCCAAGTTCAAACTTGGGAATTGGAAAAGAACTTGTTGTTGGATGAAAAAACTGTAGGCTGCTCACTTAGCATATGTGTACTTGGGACGCACACGAAAGCTATAGGATTTCAAATGTCAGATCTTTTACTGATTATGTATTGAAGTAAATGTTAGAATCGGTAGTTTAATACTTTTCTTCTTGTAGATAAAGTAAAATGGAAAAACTCAGCACAAAGCAGTTACAGATTGAACTGAAGAACAGAGGGTTGCCGACATCGGGAACTAAAAGGACATTGATTAACCGAATCCTCACCTACGGTAAACAGAAGAAAGATCAGCCTCTGCCTCAATCGAACTTGTCAACTGCACACTCTGGAGCTACATCTACTGATGAAATATCAGTTGTGTCCGATGCAGGAAGCGACGACGACCGATCAATGTGAGAGCGAGATTGGGACATTCTTAGGAGAGAAAGGAACCTACTGAAGAACGATAGAAACATTTTAATAAAAGAACGTGAACAGGCGGAGAAACTAAAACGTCTCGAAGCGTGCGGCTTCTCAATCGCGGATACACGAAAACCAAGGATTCAATGTAGCATTAAAGACATTGCTGAGGCACTCCCGACGTTTACTCCAGGCGATTCGACATCGATGTCAGCTAGCAATTGGGTGGACCGAGTTTGAGGCCCTATCAAGAATATACGAACGGGTTGAACGAGCGCTCCTTATGGCAGCAGCATCAAAAATTAAAAGACCTGCAAGGTTCTGGTGGGACACTACTGAAGAGATTTCTGGTTCTTGGACACAGTTGACAATGGGGCTTAAAGCGAACTTTCTTTACCAACAAAACGAAATTGACATACATCGACAAATGGCAAGCAGAACTATTCGCTGGAATTCTATTCTGCTTTGAAATGAATATGTTGGGCAAGAAATTTAATCTTCCTGATAGAACTAACATTCAATACATTCTAACCGGCTTAAATAACCCACAACTAAGCTCCAGTCTAGCTGCGGCAAACTTTAACACAATTTCTGAGTTCATCGAGAAGGTAAAATGGTTCGTAAAAACTCTTGATATAAGCTATTGTCCAGTACTGGAACCCTAAGAACAAACAATTTGAATCGACAAGCAACCAGCGAACAGCCAAACTAGCTTCAAAAACAGGCAAATGAAAGAGCAGCCCCATCTTATCGACAACCTGTGCAGCAACGGAGTCAACTGACTTGTTATAATTGCAATCAACTCGGACATGTCGCTCGACAATGCACACAAAATCGAAAGAGACCTTGGATCACCAATAAAGAAAATAACGTTCAATATCCAGCAAAGCGCGAAAACATGCGAATAAATACCATCCATCGACAGGAAAAATCCGATTGCTTTAACAAAAGAGTAACCATCAAAGGAAAGAAATATGCTGCTATACTAGATTCAGGAAGTGACACAAACGGTAGTGACACAAACAGTCGTCAAAGAAACAGGAATTCCTATAAGTCTCTGCAGTACCACACTCCATGGATTCGGAGGTGGGAATTATACAGCTTTGGGACGAATACTGTGTACGATGGAAATCGACGATTTAGTGTTGACGCGATAGTTGTTCCTGATGACAGTATAACAGAACCGATCCTAATCTGGAAGGATATATTAAGTTACCCAGCCCGTTTCCAAGGAAGGTGAAGTGCTAATTATCAAGAAGAAGGAAACAATAAAGCTTAGACAGATAACAGTGGCTGATTTCCACATTGACGAGAATTTCGATTCCACAAGTTTAGTTAATTTGCTGAACAACTTCCGTAAGTGCGTCGCCATGGAACAAGAAGAACTCGGACGAACAAGCCTTATTGAAATGGAGATTGAATTAATTAAGCCAGATCCTATATTACAACACCAATATAAAGTTCCATATGCGAAACGAGAGATACTGAGTTCGATGGTCAAAACACTTCTTGAGTGCGACATCATACAAGAGTCCAAATCCGACTTTGCAGCACCAGTCGTACTAGTTAAAAAGAAAAATGGCAACGACAGGATGTGTGTTGACTACAGGCGCCTAATTAATATCACAAAAAAGGTCAATTCTCCGTCTCCGAAGAGCTTAATAATTTGGTAGGCTACCACTACTTCATTGTATTAGATCTAGCATCAGGATATTATCAGATACCAATCAGAGCTGAGCACATACCTTATACAGCTTTTATTACCCCAGATGGAGTGTTTGAGTTCAAGGTTATGCCATTCGGACTAGTTAATGCCCCAACGTACTTCAAAAAGTTGATGAGAATCGTGAAACAAAAGAAATGCTCCCCGAGAAAATCGTTAGTTATATGGATGATTTTGTTATTCCAGCAAAATATCCCCAGGATGGAATGCGGAAGTTAGAGAAATTTCTCACGATTCTACGTGAAGCCAACATAACACTGAATCTAAGGAAATGTGAATTCTTTGAAAATGAAATTGAGTTCCTAGGCCATGTTGTCAAGGATGTAAACATTCAGCCTGGGAAAGCAAAGGCCTCTGCTGTCCGCGAGTTCGAAACTCATACCAACGAACATCAAGTCACGCAATTTCTAGGTCTTACTAGTGTTTTTTTTCGAAAATTCATCAAAAACTATGGTCTGACGGCATCGCCCTTGACGGAACTGACAAAGAAAAATCAAAAATTCACATGGGGAGCTAAAGAACAAGCTTCGTTTGACCAACTCAAAGATTCGTTGACAAGTTAGCCAGTACTGGTTTTGTATAATCAGAATGCGGAACATGAACTTCACAAAGACGCCATTAGTAAGGGTCTCGCTGGAATTCTTCTACAAAAAGAAAACGAAAGCCTTCATCCAGTTGCGTACTATAGCCGCAAAACAACTAAAGAAGAATCAACGTTCCATAGCTACGAGCTTAAAGCTCTCGCTGTGGTTGAAACAATGGATTGATTCCGTCAGTACTTGCATTTTATTATAGTCACCGATTGTGAAGCCTTAAAAACCACGATGAAGAAAAAAGAAATGATTTCCCGAATCGCCCGATGGTGGTTACGCATGCAGGAATATGACTATGAAAAAATGGCTCACGTTGACACCCTGTCTAGAAATCCGTTCGAACCAGCACGGGCATCTGAAGTGGTAGATATGAACATCCTAAAAATCAGCATCAAAGAAATGGATTGGCTATATTCACTCCAAATACAGGACCAGGAGGTAGCCGACATTGCGAAAGTCCTACGCAATTCACCAATAACTGAAAGCGACAAACAATTTCATCTCAATTACTCCATTCAACAAGGAAGGCTCTATCGGAAAGTCGACGGTTGGTTTAGGTTTTTCGTACCAAAAGGGTCCAGAAATAAAGTCCTACGAAATAGCCACGACCTTTTAGGACACTTTTGTCGCATCTACGAATACGATACTGGTTCCCTAGACTGACCCAATTTGTAAAAAAAAATACCTGAAGACATGTGTCGAGTGTGCATTCAACAAAAAGGAAGTTCAACCACGTGGAGAACTTTTTCCGATACCGAAGGGAGACGTGCCCTTTGACACCATCCATTTCGACCACCTTGGACCTTTCCTGAAGTCAACAAAACGAAAATTTTACCTTCTCGTATCGGTGGGTGCCTTCACGAAATAAGTCAACATCAAAGCTCTGCCCAATACACAAAGTAAGCCAGTGACAAATTTCCTTACTGATTTATTCTTCGCAGTTGGGGTTCCCGGTCGAATAATAACAGATAAGGGGGCTGCGTTTACCTCACACGCGTTTCAAGAATTTGTTAAAGGCTACTCCAGAATGCCACAAAAACCCTACGTGCAAATGAGTCGAGCGGTATAATCGCACCATTGTTCATGCGATATTGGCAACTGTTGACGACGAAATCCGATGGGATCAGAAGGTGCGATATATGCAGTGGGGAATCAATAACACACTGAACGAAACCACTGGTAAGACTGCTCATCAGTTGCTAATGGGATATTTGCCCCGTGACCCACTCAAAGATGTACTCGCCCAATGTGTTAACCTAAACCAAACCATCCCCAGCATTGAAACTCTACGGGAAGAAGCAACCAAATTCACTCAAAAGTGACAAGCATCCCAAAAACGCCAACACGACAAGAAACATAAAAAAGCAAAAACCTATAACGTGGGCGACCTAGTGATGTCGATAAATGACGCAACTGCATCCACCGGAACTTCTCGCAAACTTGAATCCAGATATCGAGGACCCTACTGTGTTACAGCTATCCTTCCCTACGATAGATACAAGATCGCCAATATGCCTTATGCTCAAAAAAAAAAAAAACTAGGTGTGCTGGTATCATGCATACAAATCGCCATCTTAGTATTTCCTGACGTCACTATCATCTTTTATATTTGTTTTATTTCTTATGTGAAGACTTTATCTTGAAATTGAAGATTAAATTAAAGCTATGTTACGTATGTTAAAAAAAAAAAATAAAAATAGGATTTTTGTATCCATAGACCGAGGCTAACTCATGGATAGTGGCATTAGGGGTATATTTCGCTTTAACGACAAAAGACAACATTGTGTTTTCGAAGCATTAAATTCTACGCGGTTTCTTATTCCCCATTGTACAATGCTGTCAAGATCAGAATTTAATGAACTTATCATACGCTGCCGTTGCAATTCCACATCCGAAGAACGAGGATGTGAATCTGGAAACGAATATGAGAAGCTGAGAGTACTGTCGTCTGCGAAACAATTGATAGGATTAGTTGTTTCAGATAATAAGTCGTTGATAAAAATAAGAAAGAGAGTCGGAGACAAAACAGAGCCCTGGGGCACGCCAGCGTTTATTTTGTGAGAATCAGACTTGAATCCGTCCAATACAACTTGTATTGAGCGTTTCGAAAGGTAATTACTAATCCAACGAAGAAGAGATTTGTCGAGTCCAAATGCACGCATTTTCGATAAAAGAGCTTGATGCCAAACTCTATCAAATGCCTTAGAAATATCAAGTGCAATAATTTTGCTTTCCCCAAAACGATGGAGAGATTGGTTCCACTTTTCGGTGAGATATACCATCAAATCACCAGTGGACCTGTTGCTACGAAAGCCGTACTGCCGGTCATTAAGAAGCTTTCGATCCTCAAGATATTTCTTAAGCTGAAAATTAATCAACGTTTCCATGACCTTGGAAAGAAGGGACGTAAGTGCAATTGGTCGATAGTTTGAGGGAGAAGAAGATTCGCCTTTCTTAGGGATTGGCTGGACAAATGCTGTTTTCCATCCACTCGGAAAGAGACCAGAGGAATAGGACAGATGGAAAAGCTTACGCAATGGTTTTGCCAGCGTAGAAGAACACCTCTTCAGAACAATAGCGGGGATTTTATCCGGGCCAGCGGATTTGTTTATGTTAAGATCTTTTAATACTCTTGCGACTGTACGAGTGCGAAAGAAGATAGGTCCCATGAAATCATTTACGCTCTCGAGTACAAGATGAGTACAAACACCTGCTGGCAGCGTTGAGTTAGCAGCGAATTGGGCTGCAAGCAGATCTGCTTTTTCTTGAGAACTGACAACAGGAGTATCATTAAAGACAAGCGTAGGAACCGATGATGACGAGGAGTTCTTTACGTTTTTAACAAATGACCAAAAATTTTTACTGCCTTTGGGACATTGCAGTATTTTTTGCCGGATTTTTTGTTCATGTAAAAATTTAGTCTTGCGAATGTGAACATTACAGGCCTTTCTAGATTGCTGAAACTTTTTCCGGTTTTCCTCGGTTTTGTTGGCTTTATAACATCGGAAACTTACCTCTTTCAACCTGATAATCTCCTTACAGCTCGAATCAAACCATGAGTTATCTTTAGGTTTGATACTTTTTGACCTATTCGGGACAAAATTTCGCATACCTAAGAGGATAACATTTGTTACCATAACTGCGCTGGAGTCTATGTCACTACCGAGGAAGCAGAGCGACCAGTTGAAGATCCTGAAGAAATTATTGAGACCGTCCCAGTTGGCTTTCTCGTATTGCCAAACGGTTCTCCTAGGTGGTTTCTCTTCAACTGAGTTTTGTTGGCACGAGAGATTTGCAGAAATGACACAATAGTCTGATGTGCCTAGAGGCGAAAAAACACGAATTTTGTGTTTATCAGGATCGGAGGTAAGAAACAAGTCTAGTGTGTTGGCGGCTTGGCCTGTGATGTCAGGAATTCGCGTTGGCTCATCAACAAGCTGAGTTAGTTGGTTTAACTCAGCAAAGATTTCAACATACCTTCCTTCGGGTGTTGTCTGGCCAGAATAGCGAAGCCAACTTGAATTGTGTACATTGAAATCACCCGTAATAATGATTTCAGTGTGAGGATAATGGACAACAATACTTTGTATGAAGCTCTAATGAAATCACAATAAATGACAAAAATCAAAAATTTCATAATAAAGAATTTTCAGTAATTTTCCATTTTTACAAGAACTAGAAGAAAGTTTGGGTTTTTTGCGTTCGATTAAAAATTGTAATTGCTTCGGATATTTTGCCGCTGACATTTTCTCAAATTCTCAAGCATTTCCCCATGACATATTTGTTTTTACAGAAATTTGGTTAAATTCAAGTTTCATGGACACGGAACGTTTTTCCCCAGAGTTCCTAGTATATAGAAAAGATCGTCATAATGGAAATGCAAAAGAACTAGGTGGAGGTGTTTTGATTGCGGTAAGAAACACATTTTTTCTTCGTCAGTCTTTTTTCCTTTTGAACTATCAATTGAACTAGTCTGTGTAAAACTAACTGTGCAGGCAAAAACGTTGTATATTTTAAACGTATACATTCCACCAAAAAGCTTATCATCCGTTTATGGTGAACTCTCCATGGCTATTGATTTTGTTATAGATTTGTCCTGCTCTGACAGCAATATGTTACTTTTGGGTGATTTTAATTTACCTAACATCTGAGGATGAATCCTACTTAGAAGCTTCTTTATCTTCATCACAAAAAGAACTTTCTTTTCTTGATAAAATTATTTCCACTGACTTACAGCAAACAAGCTGTATTAAAAATTAAAAAAATCGAACCCTCGATTTAATATTTTCCTCTGGCCCTATTAGTACACTCGTTCTAGAGTCAAGATCTGGAATCACTAATATAGATAATTACCACCCACCTCTGGACATCTTTCTTGATTTGAGTGATCAAATTTTAGAAAACAGTAACCCTTTTGACTGCTCCTATACTTATGACTTCAGAAAAGCAAATTTCCATGTGTTGTCGGAAGATTTATTTAGTTCAGGAATTGAAAATATTTTATCTTGTTCCAAATATTGACGAAGCAGTAACCAATTTTTATTCCACCCTTAACAACTGCTTAAATAGAAATCTCTCTTTAAAAAATCAAAGAATTCAAGCCATAGTCATCCTTGGTACACTAAAGAGCTGCGCAGCATGGAGGGTTTATTTAAAACCTCTTTCTCCAACACACTTTAATATTCTTTCAAATACCTTATATACTAGCTACATAAATGATATGGGTATTTCCTTAAAAAATTACCCTAAACAATTTTGGAAGCTTGGAAGCTTAAAGAAAAAATCAGATGGATTTCCGGCTATCTTCGCATATAATAACCTTCAGTTAGATAATTCCATCGATATTTCTAATGCCTTTGCAGCCAATTTTCACGATTCATTTGTGGAACCAATGGTTGTTGATGACATTTTTTTCTACGATCTACGCAAACAAGCTGTAATCATATCCACGTAAAACAGAGTACAGTACTTGAACTTATTTCTTCATTAAATGATGATTGTTCAGCTGGCCCCAATGGCATTCCTCCAATAGTGTTAAAAAAAATGTAGAAATTCTTTAGTTCAGCCGCTCAGGTTTATTTTCGAGCTTTCGCTTAAAACAGGAAAATTTCCAAGTATATGGAAAGCCTTTTCTTACTCCTATATTCAAAAAAGGAGATAAGGCTGATATTACAAACTACAGGCCCATTTCTACATTATCTTGCATACCAAAACTTTTTGAACAAGTAATCTGTGAAAGTATGGCATTTTATAGTAAAAATTTTATTTGGAACAAAAGCACGGTTTCGTAAGGCACAGATCAACTGTTACAAACCTTCTTACGTTCTCCCACAAATGTTCAAATGCATTAGAAAAAGGTTATAAAGTTGACTGCATTTATAATGACTTTTCAAAAGCGTTTGATCAACTAAGCCACGAATTAATCTTGTTTAAGCTAAAAGCTTATGGTTTACCTCTCTGTATCTTAGCTTGGAACAAATCATACCTCGAGAATAGATCCTCCCAGGTAAAATTTAGAAATTGTCTTTCAAATCCCTTCGTGGCTCACTCTGGAGTACCTCAAGGAAGCCACCTTGGTCCATTATTATTCATTTTGGCTATAAATGATGTTACATCATGCATTCAGTCAAGTGACATTCTCATATTTGCTGATGACATGAAGATTTTCAAGATAATAAAGTCTAGCGATGACCTTATTCTTCTGCAGGCAGATATTGATAACTTTAGTATTTGGTGCAGAAAAAGTGGTATTTCCCTTAACCCTATAAAATGCCAGACGATTACCTTCTCTAGAAAACGTATCGTAAGTGCATTCGATTATCATATCTCGCAGCACAAATTCAGCCGCGTCTTCAGTTTTAAGGATTTGGGTGTCCATTTTAGCTTCAACTTAGAATTTACTCAACATGTTAACTTTATAGTGAATAAAGCTAGCTCTATGCTTGGATTCATAAAACGCTGGGCAAAATAATTTAATGATCCATATGTGACTCTTTCCTTGTACAATTGCTACGTACAAAATTCATAAGAACCGAATTGAAGCAATCCAACATAATTTTATTCGTTTTGCCCTGAAGGGTCTACCTTGGAATGATCCTTATAATCTTCCGCCTTATGAACATCGAATCCAGCTTCTTCAGATGCAAACCCTTCACCAAAGGCATGTTAATAACGATTTAATATTTCTTCATCAATTTATAAAGGGCGAAATTGATGCTCCTTATTTATTAGCCGGTATTGGGTTAAATTACCGTGGAAGATCTTATCACCTGCGTGAATCGGAACTTCTACATGTTGACTTTCATTGAACAAACTATGGCAAATATGAAGCTCTAAACCGTATGAGCAGAGTTTTTATTCTTGACGCTTCACAAATGGATTTTAACTTAAGTAATGTTGGAAAGTGCTCCATTGTCGTGATTGTTTTGTTTTATGTTTTTAATTATGTATATAATTCGCATGATTTACTTCATACTTTGTGCATGTGTTAGGCTAGCTGTGTTTTATTTTATTTTAGTTTTGTTTTGTTTAAGTTTTTATTACGTCCAACACATGCACTTATGATGAGCCTGGTAAGCTTGCTTTAAGCTTACTACATCAAAGAATCTGAAGTGTAAACAAAAAATAAAAAAGAAAATTGTTTTTTTGAATTTCAAAATTTTGAACAAAATTGGTTCAAAGATTTTTCTTACGTTTTTTACCAAAATTTTAAATTTTAATGCGAATATTCTGAAAACTATTGACACAAATAATTTTATTTAAATGCATGATTAAAGAACAGATTTCTGGCTTTGCAAAACCGTTATAGTAATGTATTTTGAGTGCTGTTGTTGTTTTTTTAAAATTTATTTTTCCATTCAAGACATTTTTTTTCGAAAATCACCCCTACTTCCTAAAGGGGTGAGATAGACCCCCTTTCCCACAGTAAAATAATACTTTTATTTAACCCCGGTGTTATCGTATTCTCCCCAGCAGGATTTTATCAAAATCGGTCCTACAATTTTCTAAATGTGATGGCGTAATCCTTTTTAACTTAAAACCGTTAAGTGATATGGTTTTGACATATATATAAGTTCAACCGTGTAATTTGTATACGTAAATGTTACTCAAAGATTTTTGCCTTCAAATGATTCGGCATAAGAGCAATAAGTACGTGGGACTCTGTCCATTTTCTCCAAGACGTCATTTTTGGGTTTCTCTTCTTGATGAAATCATATATGTACTTGGTTTTGACCTCATTGACTGCTAAACCCATCCTCATTGCTTCCGTCTCAAGCTCCTAAGATAACCCTTTTGCAATATGAGATAGGCAACGAACTGCCTCAATAATTTCTTGGGGATTTTTTACTGATCACTGATCACTGTTTTTATTCCACTCGTACAGTGGCCACAGTTTTGAAAGTTGTCGATATACATACATAAATCCGCTGGTCTAGATATTATCTTTGGTATTGTTCTGATGAGGTGTGAGGTTTTCTACATATCCTTCTCTTCGAAGCTTGTTCCGAGCATGGAAAATAGCTTTTGACAAGCCAATACTCAAAAGTCATGGAAACGCTAATTAATATAATATTAATATCCCTATTCTGCTCTTCAATTGCGGATCTTCAATGGCAACGTATTTTAATTCAATTCTGACCTTGACACTTGACAGCACTATCAAACGGGGAATAAGAAATCGTATGGAAGTTAATGCGTTAAAAAAAAAAACCAAATCGGTTTTTTTTCTCTCGCAAACATCGCTAAATCTCGATAGAATACAAAACAGAGCGTTAAGATTTATAGGAAATAGAAATGTCTCTGAAACAATTGCTCCTCTAGAACACCGACGCAATGATTCATGTCTTTCCTTATTTTATCGTTTCTTTTATAAGAAATGTCCACTCAAAGTAGCCAGCTACATTCCTCCCCTTAAAACTTTCTCCCTAAATACTGGTATCGAAAGAAATGCTCATCAGTTTACCCTTGAGTCCGATTTCGGACGTTTCGGGATTCTTATTTTAGCCGAACAACACGAATTTGCAATAATTTAGACGGTGAGATTTTCCCTTACCATTTCGATTTACAAGCATTCAAAACCAATGTTAATCGATACTTTCTGTCCTTCCCCTCCCTATCTTCCTAATGCTTGCTTAGCAAGCTTTTCCATGAAAAGGAAAACAAATAGTCCCTTGTGCGCGCGTTAATTAAACAAAAACTATCAAATGCCTTAGAAATATCGAGTGCAATAATCTTACTTTTACCAAAACTATAGAAAGAGATTGGTTCTATTTTTCGGTGAGATATACAGGTATGTATAGAATGATAAACGACATTGAAAAATCTCTAGAGAAGGAGAGATATATCGAAGCGCGTTTTTTAATGTTTCCAAAGCTTTCGATAAGATATATATATAAGCAAGTCGAACAAAAACATTGAGCTGTCTTTGTCTCACTGACTTCGATCCTTTAGAAGGACAGTTTGTACTGTGAAATCAGTGTTGTCGAAGTACTGTAATTACACTATTTGTACTTTCTTTTGAAACTCCGTACTGCCGTCCTGCCAACAAGGTCAAACTACAAATTCTAGTGGAAAAACAAAAATTAAACCCAAGAATTTTGGGTCAAAGTTTACTAGAACTCATCTCCTTGTTTTCGAACCTTGCGCAGAACATAAGCATTTAGATCTGGAATCTAGGTGGAGGGCTCTTTTGAACTCTAAAGAATTGTCCATTGAACATGAACTGGTGTAATGTGTGTTCAGCCAGAAATTGTTTGGGGGAAGACCGTTTTGCTGAAGTTTATTTTTTTATTGGATCCTTACTAACATGCCCTGCTACTCAGCAGCGCTACTTTTGAGGAAGTATTTTCAAGCGTAAATTTAATAAAAAAACAAAAAACAGAAATTGCTTAAATGTAACAACTGTAAGTGGTATACCTTCAGCTAAGTCGTTTTTGGACGGTTACCAAACACATGATTGGAAATCATCTTCAAATTTAATGAAACAATTTAAAAATGATTTAATTTGCTTAAAAAAACTTATAAATGTGTGTTGAGTGTACGCACTGACATAAGCGCTTACCTCATTCACAATTAAATTTATTTAAGAACATATGAGTTTTCTGTCATCTATATTTTTTTTCTTCTCATATATTATTTGTTCACTTCTCATTCAATAGTAGTATTCCCATCTGGAAGGTTCTCTTTTATAAATTAGTTAAATAATAAAAACTGTTTAATTGTTGTTCGAATTTTTAATCTGGTTACTGCAAATCATCAGGTTATGGGCCCAGAGTTCAGACACATTTAATCAAGTATCCAGTCAAGTATAAGAAAAATGGCGGAGGCGAAGCAAAGATTTGCCAAGTTAAACAATAATAATTACGGTAACTGAAAATTAAAAATGGAGTTGTTGCTGCTAAAACAGAACCTTGGAAAAAGGTTATTTTTAATGGACGACCAATTCCTGATGTTGCTGCTGCTGACACTACTGCAAGAAATCAAGCTGAAATTGATGCGTGGGATGAATTGGATAATATTGCCAGAGGCACGATCGGTCTGTCAGTGGAGGACGACCAGCTTCCTCACATCCGTTCAACGAAAACTGCGAGAGAAACCTGGGATGCGCTAAAAACTTATCACGAAAAGAACACACTTTCGAATAAGGTTTATTTAATGCGGTCTATTTGTTCCCTCAGGCTCGAAGAAGATGGCGATGCGAAAGCTCACATCAAATGTATGCAGAACTTATTCACCAAGCTTCGAGTCATCGGAGAAGAAACTCTCACGAATAATTGGAGTTCTGCAATGTTGCTAAGCAGTTTACCTGACAGCTATAGTACGTTGATAACTGCTTTAGAATCTCGCAAGGAAGATTAACTAACTTTTGCTATAGTACAAGATGATTCTGTATCGGTAAGTTGTTCAACCAATATTGTAACTTGTTTCTTCTGCAAGAAATCCGACCACCTTAAAAAGAATTGTACGAAGTTCAGGGATTGGAAGGCCAAACATCCTAACAACTTTGGTGGAAAAGATAAAAGAAAATCTCATAAGGTTAATACTTTAAACGAACATTGCGCGTCTAATGACACACCATCAACGACGTGTAATAAGGATTTCTTATTTGCAATGGGAAAGAGACGAGAGTATAGTTGGATAATAGATTCTGGAGTGACTCGTCATGTTGTCAACAGTAAGCGTTTTTTTCAATTCTATTGATGAGTCGAAGTTGCAAACGGACAATCAGTTTCTGTTGAGGGTATCGGCACAGGCATAATAAAGTTCGTCAATGACAAATGAGATGTATTTAAAGTTAATGTTTCTGAAGTTATTTACGCTCCAAGTTTGGTTGGAAACATGATTTCTGTCGGTCGGCTCGTCAAGAATGGCTTTCAAATACATTTTAAAGGCAAACACTGCAAGATTACGTTCAAAGAGCAGCAAGTTGGAGTTGGTGATCTAGTCGATGGCTTTTACATTCTTCGCCAACCATTTTCGATATGTAATGTACAAGAACACAACGATAAATGCATTCACCATTGGTCACCGACATCCTACAGCAATACGAAAAATGCATGCAGAAGGCTTAGTTGAAAATTTAAAGCTTGTAGATTGTGGAATACAAACAATGTGTGGGACATGTTTGAAAGGAAAAATGACCAGAATTCCATTTCCAAAGCAGTCGAAAAGTGAATCATCCGCTCCATTTGATTTGATTCATACCGATGTATGTGGACCAATGCAGACCCCAACAGAAGGCAATAAACGATATTTCGTCTCATATATTGATGATTATTAGAATTTTACCATTATTCGTTTACTTACCCACAAATCTGAAGTACATATATGAAACTGTAAGGCAGTTCATCGAGCTTTGTAAGAACAGACTCGGGAAGAAGCCAAAAACAATCCGCTTAGATCGGGGAGGGGAATACACCGGAAAAGACATCAACAATTTTCTGAATACAAGTTCAACTTACGGCACCTTATAGTCCACAACAGAATGGAAAAACTGAACGCAAGAATCGCACATTGGTAGAGATGGCTCGCTGTATGCTTATTGATGTAAATTTGCCAAAGTCCTTTTGGGGAGAGGCAGTCGCTCGAATTACGTTCAAAACCGTATTGTAACCAGAACAACAAACGTAACACCCTACGAACGATGGTATGGTTGCAAACCAAGTGCACATGAGTTTCAGATATTTGGATCCAAATGCTTCGTTTACGTCCCTTCAGAGAAAAGAAGAAAATTAGACAACACTGCACTGGAAATGATTTTCTTAGGATATGATGAGAAGTCAAAAGCGTTGTTTCGATCCAAGAACAAGACGAGTTGTTATAAGTCGTGATGTAAAATTCAGTGATTTCCAAGGCGATAATGAAATAACAGTCAATATTTCTGAAACAGAAAATAAGGAACATGAAGACGAAGAGCCATTGTCAACTGAGATAGAAGAACTTCAGGAGGAGATCGTGGAAAGCAAGGATTGTGAAGATGTTTCTTAAACCACCCAAGAAGAAATAAAACCAGTCAGAACATCAGAGCGTATCTATAAGGGTAAATCAGCACGACGTTTAATCGAAGAAATTTATGTGGTACGAGAGTTTACCAACCCGAAAAACTATGAAGAAGCAATGTCATGCAATGAACGGGAGCATTGGTTGAGTGCTATGCAAGATGAAATCGAATCCTTACAGAAGAATCAAACATGGAATTTAGTAGACTTACCTCAGGGGAAAACGGTGATCGGCTGTAAATGGGTATATAAGGTAAAAACCAATGCAGACGGCGGAATTCAACGCTACAAGGCTAAACTCGTTGTACAGGGATTCCTTCAGAAGTATGGTACGGACAACGATGAAGTAGTTCTTCAAACTACGTTCAGGACTATGCTATCTATCGCAGCAGCACGTAAATATATAGTTCATCTTTTCGATGCAAAAACTGCATTTTTGAATGCAAAACTTAAAGAAACCATTTATATGAAGCAGCCTCCAGGTAACGAGATAGGAAATGGGAATAAGGTATGCTAACTCAATAAAAGCATAAACAGTATTTTTGGTTACATAATTATATATGTGGATGACATAGTTGTGGCCTGTCCAACAATTGATATGATAAAGAAAATTGAACAAATGTTGTCATCAAATTTTGAAATCAAGGGCCTGGGGCCTATAAAACATTACCTGGGGATGAAAGTAACGAAGGACAGTGATGGTAATTTTGAATTGTCTCAAGAATCGTACATCAAGAAAACCGCATTTGACTGTGGACTTCAAGATGCAAAAATATTAAAGACACCAATGGAGGTCAACTATAGTTGGCCAAGTTCTACAAATAGTTTGGATAACATCATTAAGTATAGACAGTTAATTAGATGTTTGCTTTATATCTCTCTACCAGACATGATATCTCCGCTTCAGTTAGTATTTTGGCTCAGAAGGTTTCATCACCAACCAACGAGGATTGGGTGCAATTAAAGCGAGTCGTTAAATATCTAAACGAAATAAAATTTGAGCAACCTAAAACAACAAGACTCGCCATTATATGGTTATGCGGATGCAACATGGGCCGACGATAGAACCAAAAGGAAGTCAAACAGCGGAAGAATATTTTTTCTCAATGGAGGCACAATCAGTTGGACATGTAATAAGCAGAATTTAGTAGCGTTTTCTTCCTGTGAAGCTGAATTTATCTCGCTACCAGAAGCAGCAAAAGAAGCAAAGTGGTTAAGGCAGTTATTGGATGATTTTCATGTTAAGATCCAAGAACCAACTACAATTTTTGAGGATAACCAGAGCTGTATGAAGTTGATGAGTGATGACAAGTTTTCTTACAAGACGAAGCACATGGATATCAGATACAAAATGGTCAAAGATTTATTCAAAACAGGAATTATTCGATGTAAATATTACCCTACCGAAGAGATGATTGCTGATACTGATATACTGACCAAGCCTTTGACTTTGATAAAGCATCAAAACTTTCAAAAACTATGCAATATTGATTGATAAGTAATCGAGGAGGAGTGTTGAGTGTACGCACTGACTTAAGCGCTTACTCATTAACAATTAAATTTATTTAAGAACATATGATTTTTCTGTCATCTATATTTTTTTTCTTCTCATATATTATTTGTTCAATTCTCATTCAATAGTAGTATTCCCTTCTGGAAGGTTCTCTTTTATAAATTAGTTAAATAATAAAAACTGTTTAATTGTTGTTCGAATCTTTAATGTGGTTACTGAAAATCATCAATGTGCCCATGTCTTTATACTTTAACTTTATTTTTGTAATGTCAAGACTGATAGATTATTTTAAGACGTAAAATTAATTTATCAAAACAATATTTATTTACATTTTTACCTACTAATAATACTAACACTGGAAAGAGCTTGCAAACCCATTATTATAAAACAATCAGTATTTTATTGATCTCGGAAAAAAAATAATAGTAAAAATGTACCTAAGAGTACATTTTACTCAACCATAAATTAAATATATGAAATAATCTTTGTCTTATAGAGGGCGTTATTACAAGCATAACATTTGAATTCAAAGCCTAGCTTAAAATTTTATTAATATTGTTTTTAAAATAATTATTTGTTAATTTTGTTATTTTTTCTTATAAACCGTAATTTTCGTTTTATTCCTTGAAGTACTGCTTTATTAAGAGGTCAAACGACAACCTTGCTGTGAATGCTCAAACAGTGAAATGGCGTGGTGATTAGTGGAAAGTAGTGGAGACTAGTGGGGAAAACAAGAAGACCGTGAACCGAGACTCACGGAACAGCGAATTGGGACGGAATTTGCTCGCCTTTATCAAGATTGGACACTTTTTTTTACTGATGAGATCAGTTCTTGCCTGTGTTCACTATATGGACGAGACAGAGCGAGAAGGTGATCAGAATTATGTTATTACGTTGCTAGGCGCGTTACCGACTACTTACAATAAGTGGAAATCGATGTGATGGCCTGTGGTGAGGCCGGATATGAAACACAGTCGAAGAACAGGTCGAACAATCAACAATGTTGAAAACTGTCGCAACGCAATTTATAGATCAGCCCCTTGAATCTAAAAGCTCTGCATTACCAATCAAAAGAATCGTATATCATTTCCAATACCAATGTTTGTCAACTTTTAATACATAGAACGGAGTAGGTGTGTGATATTAATATAATACAATTTTTTTATTCGTTTAATATATATATACATATATTGATGCCATTCTGTATGGAATATATACATTTTTTTTTATAACTTGCATACGCTTAAGGGATTTGGGCTACCCTTTTGATGTCGGTGGACAAAGCGCGAGCTTAGGAAAGAAGGAGAGGCTTGGTCGATGCATATTGGTTTTAAACTTCTGAACATCATAACGGAAGGGAAAACAGAGTTAGGCAAAAGATTCCACATTCGAGTTGTACGGCTGAAGAACGAATCTCTGTACTTGATTGTATGACCGAAATTGGGCCCAAGGGTAAATTGGTGGGCATTCCTGGAAGCGCGAGTAAAAACTGTGAAACTGTTTGAGGGTAGGAATGCAACTGGCTATTGCTCTAGAACATTGACCGTAGAAATAACGGTAGAAAAGAGAGAGACATAAAACATTCAGTCAATGTTCAAGTGACGTGAATGTTCTAATGATGATATCGTCTCCAATCAACTTGAAAGCTTTTCTTTGAATACCATCCAAAAGACTCAAGTGAGTTGATGGAGCACCCGCCCAGATATGGGAGTTATATTCTAGTCTTGGACGAATGTATGATTTGTAGATAGTAGCCAGATCAAAAGGGGAAAAGAATTTCTTACATGTTGCGGCATTTTTGGCAACATTATAAATATGATCATTCCACAAGAGGTGACTGGTGATGTTCATACTGAGAATTTCAAGATGATCAGCTTCCATAAAGTAAGTACCACTCATGGATAATGGCAAGGGAGTTGTATTACGCTTAAGAGATAGAAGACAACATTGTGTTTTGGACGCATTAAATTCTACACGATTTTGTATTCCCCATTTGATGATGCTGTCAAGATCAGAATTTAATAGAATTAGCGGTGAAATGCTTAGCGAAAAGGTTAGCTTTCTCTTGAGAACTAACAAATGGTGTGTTATTGATGACAAGCGTCGGAATCGAGGACGAAAAAGTGTTCCTTATATTTTTTTACAAATGACCAAAAATGTTTGCTATCTTTGGGACATTGTAGTCATTTTTGTCTTAATTGTTAGTCATATAAAAATTTGGTCCGTCAAATAAGGGCGTTACAGGCATTCCTGGCTTGTTTAAACCTTTTCCGGTTTGTATGTATTTGGCACGCAAGTAGAAGTTGACCTCGGCCAACTTTACGTCCAAAACTTTTAACATCGTCCGAAGCTTCTCTGAGTGGGGCGCATCAGAAGTTTCCAATTTTCCATAACTCTGGCGCATAAATCAGGTCGAATTTGACCAATGGCATGGATTATGTTGGCTTTTATGTCCGCTGTAGTTGTGGCTTATTCGCATAGACATGACGACTTGAGAAAATCTCACAAAAAAAGTCTGACAGAGTCAAATCCCACGATATCGGTGTCCAGTTTACATAATATTCGCGTCAGATTGAAATTACCATGCCCATGAATCGCTCGTGCAGAATTTCTACTAGAAACCACATGTGGTTTGTACCCATATCTCTGAAAGATATATGAATATCAGATGATGCCGGCAGCCAAAACAGAGACTTTTTCCTAATGCAATTTGCATTAGACCATCTGGGTTCTCATGCAGATTGGTATCCTTTCAATTGGACAATTTTGTTTGTTAAATTATCCATACCCATTCATCCAGATATAAGCCTCATCGCTGAAGATGATTTTCGATATAAATTAGGATCAATTTCCAACTGCTCCAGAGCCCAGCCAGCGTACCCTTATTTACAAGACTTTTGTTCATCCCCCAGATATTTTGATTTATCAATCGCCATTCGAGTCCTTAAATTCAATCACAACACCAATGGAATTACGTAAATTCAATACAAAAAAAGCCATCCACTGAAGGTATAACTTTTTTATTATTCAATGTAAGCGAGCAAAGAATTTCAAGGATTCTTTTCGATTGAATATAAAGTCAATAGGTCAATATTGGCATCTGGCACTGGCACTGGCACACTTGACATTGCCAATTGGCAAAACTTTTGCGCGTGGGAATGGGATAGACACACAAGATACAAACCTTCCACAAAAAAAAATTCAATATCAATTGAGTATTGCAGTTTGCAGCACCACTAGCCAAATACCACTCACACAGCTTTCAGATTTCATTGTATATGTTCGTACAAAAAATGGCCTATTAAATGCGTATCCTTGAATGATATGCAACAAAACTTCTGCAGGTTTTCCATCTATACCATTGTCTGCTTCTGCAACTTCAATAGTGCAATTTGCTTCTCTATTCATAAACAAAAGTAGAATGGCGGCAGAATCATTATTTCTTCCTTACAAATAAGGATGTGAGAACTATTTGCTGCATTTTTATAACGAAGTTGTGAACAAGTGCATCTGCACGTCATTTAAATAAATGCGATTCGAAGGATTCATCTGTTGTGGGACCCTTTGGCTATAATCAATGAAGTTGTATGTTAGAGAATAATCTTGCAGCAATTTCTATTGTCATGGGTACATAAATGATGAGGATAATGAGGATAATGGTTGCTTTCCACTTCTGAAATGAAAAAAGTGGGAAATGAGGTCTACATTAAAAAGCAACTCCTAAGGCCATGGAAAAGAAAATGTGTTTTCATCACACCTCCTTGCTTGCAAGTGGCATGATGTAATGATGATTTGGAAATGAGAACATTATTCACACGGGGATTACTGACCGACGTAAGGAGCTAGAAAAGGCTAGTTGAACGTAGGTTGGACAAAAAAAAACGGCGTTCCTCACAGGTGGAGCCCCAAGGAGCCAGTGAAGTGAGACTTGGCCCCAATCTAAATCAAAAAAATCTTCGATTAAAAGAAGATAAGAGCACTATTGTTCTGTAATGCAATATATTTTCAGGCAAAATGCCGTTAATAAATAAGAAAAGCACTTGGAGACAAAACTGAACCCTGTGATACACCAGCCTTTATTTTGTGTATATATCTGCTAGGAATCGCCAAAAGACACTTCAAGCACGAAAAAGAAACATGGTGGTGTAATGATGAAACTAAGGTGATAACCAAGTGATAACTGAAAAAAAGTTGGCTTTCCTACGTGCCCATCACCTATTAAAGATTAAAAAGATTCCCTCGCAGTGGTAAACACACGTTGCAAGAAAGAAGTCAAGAAGAATAGTGTATTTTCAATTTCAAGCAGAGAGTAAGGATAACATGTATCGTGAGCTGGAAGAAATATCTGCATCGGCTGCTGATGCAAACCAAGCATGCTTTACAGGAACTGTGAAGTTAAATGCTAATATGAACAAAGGCGCAACTATCTCCGAAATTGCCGCTCAAAGGATGATATTCATTAAAATTGCTAAAAGCAACTTCTTAAGAAAGACGACAAAATTTTTCGTAGATTACTATGTTCATTATTGTGAAGAACTTTTAAATGGACAGTTCCCTATAGGCTATACTTTCCAATAGCTGCACGTGCACCTAACAACGAAGAAGTCTCCAACATCAAAGTTTGAAGGAGTTAATGATTTGGTGAAAAATTGCAACAAAAGGAAAACGATTGTGTCAGACGAGATACCCCAATAGAATAGAGTTCTGGAAAAAAGATGGTAGCCATGACCAAAAGAAAATCATCTATTGCTATGAAATCCGTACTGCTGGTCATTAAGAGGCGATCGTCCAATTTTTAAGATATTTCTAAGATTATCTAAACATTTCTCTTTAATTCGCCGAAATCTCATTCATTATAAATCAAACAATTCTTTTTTAATGTTCAGCACTCAATTTTGTGTTATCGTTGAATACAGCAAAATAGAGGTATAACAAGGACATCTTTTTAAATTATCTTATATTATTTCAGATTGTTCTCTATTTCATAATCCGTGCATTTTACTTGCGAATATTGGTTCAAATAATTGCTGACTGTGGCGTATACGTACTTTTTTTTTTGTATCGACAGTTACGCTTTATTTGTCATTTCTATGCCAAATTGCCATTTAACAATTGTAAAGAAAGGAAATGATATACAATATTGCCTAATAGTACAGCTTAGGGTACTCACTTCCGATGACTTTGAATTTGAAAAATGTTGTACAGTTTTTTATGCTGAATAAGATAAGTTCTTTATGTTTAAAAACATGAAAATTAATGAAATGTGTGTGAATTTCAAAGAAAGTGATTTTATTGTTTTCATCAAATCTATGTTAAAATCTAATATCAAAGCGGTCATTACATAAGCTTTGAACAACACATAACAATGTGAAGATGGCTTTCCTGAACCCAACATACATAGTGTTGGCCATAACTCAAGCACGAAATCGAAATGACGTAACATTGAAAATAACTTGTATTTATTTTATAATTTTAACTAAATACTTGCGATTACAATTGTGATGATAGAGAAACATTTTTGAAGTAGTGGTTAAATTACTTCTGTCTGTCTGTCCGTATGTACGTCCGTACCGATGTACAAGGTGGGCAAAAAGAAATCACCCTATTCGAAGATGCTCTCATTTTTGCAAATGGCCGCCAATGTCAAATCTGTTTTGACATGTATACTAAGTAAACGGCATAAAAATGAGGTAGATAAGGGGTGATAAGGGGGCTGCCCTCCTGAAACCCTGTTTCGGCTGCCTGGGATGGAAGCGAGAGGGATTAGTGGGTATCCCTGTGGATATATCTGGTCAAGAAATCGCTGTTCTTTGAGTGGTGGACTTAGTCCGCCGCCCAGGGGTTGAAATCCAGGCCAGAATCTTATTGGAACCACTTATACCTTTTAGGCAGCGCCACCAGGTCAACGTATGTATGTATATAAGAATGAAAATTTGCGGATTTTTTTTGTTTTTGTTTTTGCGTATTCAGAGCGTCACAACACGATTTATATGAAAATATGACATTTAAATATTTCAAAAAGAGTGAGATGACCTGAGTTGCGCTCGAACCTCTCCCTTTAAAAGCCCAGCCGTGCAAAACATGGTTTGCACTTATGGTGAGAACATTTTGAGGAGTTTTTAGTAGGAAAGAATTTGAAATGCAGCGGTGGTGGTAAGCATTAAAATCTTCAAACTATGAGAGACGCTGCAACCAATGTAGTTTCTATCCAACGAAGCGATTTTAACGGGTAAAAAATAAAAGAAATTATGAGTTCACCAAGAAAAATGGGCACGACTGGGTCACACGTATTTGCTCTTATGTGTCTAACTACATTGGAAAGCAGGATCTTGGACATAAAAAAGTAACATTTACATTAAAAACAACACAGTTTGAATTTATAAAAAGTATTAAAACCAATACAATACTTACGGTTTTTAGTAAATGAAGTACACGTCTTAAATAACAAAGAATTTATGAAAATCTTTTTCGAAAATTGTAGGACCGACCGGTGTTGATAAAATCCTGTTTTTTATTTTTTATTTTTTTGAAAATTTCTTTTTTTTTTAAATGTTGATATGCAGTTTTTTATAGTTTATTAATATACATGTAATTATAAAATTTAAAATATTTTTTTGATTAGTTTTAAAAATGTTGATGAATGAAATGTTTTTCAAAATAAAAAAAATTTAATTAATTTCAATTAGAAAATAATGTTATTAAAAATGTTGGTATGCAGGATTAATTAAGCTTCTTAGATCTTTTCAAGTATAACATTTGACAGAAATCCAAAAAGCCGTTACCGAGAAAGCCCAAAATTAAAAAAACCGTTATATGAAAGGTACCGTTAATTTGGTTCTTATGAAATGATAGCAAATACCAACAGAAAATTCTCAAAAATGTTCATCAAAACCGTTGGAGCCGTTTGATAGAAGCATATCAAACAAACTTCCAGCAATAAAGTATTTCATATTTAAGCCTCTCTCATAGGAACCCTGTTTTTTCCTGAATAAAATGTTACATAACTCCATATATCTATTTTTCTATGTCTGTATATCAATATATCTGTGTATCTCTATTACTCTACATATCTATATCTCTATATCTCTACGTATATATCTCTGTATCTCCATATCTCTGTATCCTTATATATACCTAAATCTTTATATCTCTACACCTCTATATCTTTAAATCTCTATATCTCTATGTGTCTATACCTATATATCTCTAAATCTCTATATCTCTACATCTCTAAATGTCTATATCTCTAAATCTCTATATCTCTGTATCTCCCTTTCCTTGTATCCTTATATATACCGAAATCTCTATATCTCTATATCTCTATACTCTACATCTCTATATCTCTATACCTCTATATCTCTGTCTCCATATCCATGTATCCTTATATATACCTTAATCTCTATAAACCTCTATATAATCAAATCTCTATATCTCAATATCTCTAAATCTTTATCTCTATATGCTTTATGCTTCCATGACTTAACGAAGGCGTGATTGGGAAACAAACATCCAAATATCCAAACATCCAAACCTAAAAACATTTACATTTATAATATAAGCAGGATAATTGCAAGTAAAATAAATTCCACGACTGGATCGCACGTACTTGCTCTTATGTGTGGTCACAGCTTCGTATAAATTTTGAAAAATATTAAATGAACTTCAAAGTTTTTATTCGATTTTTCTGACTTTTGATTGTTTGAAAAAAGTACGTAAAAAATATTCAGCGGAATAATTTAAACGCCATTTTATTTCTTTAAAGTGTGATTTTTTTCAAAATCTTAGAACGGTTTTTAAATAAAACGGTTAATTTTTAACAACTTTTTTTTTTTTAATTAAAAACAAATAATTTAAGAATACAAACTTAAGCACAAAAATAAAATATATATAAAACAAAATTAAAAAAAATTCACCTACTCGTTTTCAAAATATTGATTTTTCAAAAATCAAAAAAAAAAATAATAAAAAATACAAAAAAAGTTTTCGAAAAAAAGTTAATGCGAAATTACTTAGGCTGTATACATCTTCGTGAATATCAGTTTTCGAGACGACCTATTGGTTAAGGCCCAATTTCTCTGGAAAATGTTTCTAAGTTGCAATTGTCAGGAATTTAATTAATAGTTTTTTTTATTGACGCGGTTATATTGTTTTGGTGACATACGTCAAATATGTTAATTATTCAGTTACCGATTCCAAATCACTATTGCAAGTTACACTATTGAACAGCAAGTCCAAATGATGAAATCATTTATTAAAAATAGTGTTTGTGAGTGCAAAAGTTGCTCATTTTGCGCCCATCTTATGCTTGACGTGTAACTCTTCACAGTAGACTCTTTAAGAAATAGTTGGCCAAATTTAAGACAGCTGTTAGCGGTTATGAATGAACCAACATTCGTACTTCAAAGGAACGCAAGATTGGCTAAGAATATCACCGACCGATGTCCGTGAAACTGTAGAGCAGACTCTAAGCCCTGTTAAATTGTTACAAATTCAAAGCACGGCAACACGTCTCCGGTTCGAGGTTTCTTTTACTTACTTTTTTTTACTTTTGTTACAAAAAATTATATCCTTTCACAACTTATAATACATCTTCATTTCAAAGGAAAGCAACGCTCATTTATGGTGAGAGACACTTAACTGCTAGTTGCTTCCAATCCTTGTAATTGTTGCCATATTAATGCCATGTTGTTAAAGATGCAATTTCCTTGATTTTTTCCCTACCATAACAAAATTGCTTGAGCGGATAAACAACGATAAAAGGAAATTATCTCTGGGAAAACAGGATGAGAATACCTATTTCAGATAAATAACTAAGGCCTTAGAATTAGATTGAGGTTCAGTTCCGCGTTTGTTGGAAACATCCATATATACTTACCGAGAATGGGAACAAAAACCTTTTGAAAACATATACTTACCTAAAATGTGCCAAGCTTCTGTGCAAATAGAAGCCCATTTTGCGAACAGACTTTTTTTTTTGATCTACAAGTGTTTAGCCTAAATACATATTGCGTCAGTAGTTATATATGTATGTGCCAAACACGCGTTTTCATCTTTTTGAATGAGAAAATTCCTAATTTGAATCAGCCCGGTATTTAAATGTCAAAATAACCCATCACCCCCCAAAATGAATTTTCCTTTTTATTTGTTCTTTAATAAACTAAAATGAACTCTCGCAACCCCATAATAATAGAGAACAAAAAATACTCTTAGTCCTTATTGCGCATATTCAAATATCCTTTCAACAAATACTGGCATTGGTACTCACGTTGCATTCTCAACGTCACAGCACAGCATCGCGCTCCTCGTCCTCAGAATATGAGCATCCTTCACATCGCAATTATGCTTTCATCCAGGAGAAGAGACTTCTAACAAATTGAGGTTGTTTTGCCAAAGCAAGTGTATCCGTGATACCTTTTTATGCCGAACCGAATGAACCTGGGGAAATATCCTTTTGAACAATCTCTGCTCGTTCCTCTGAGAAGCTACGACTACCATTTAAACCATTTGCATCACGATTTTGGAGACCAGTGTTCTTCAGTTAAGATAAACCATTGAACGTGCCGCTAAAGGTTTCGCGTCAAACGGAGGAAGTGAAGGTGTGTGATATGTTTCTAAAGAATAATCATATTCATAGAAAAAAAATTGTGATTCGCTTAAGTAAATTGAATCCTAGAACTTTATATAAGAAATTGGTGTTTAACTACCAAATCGATTGCTTTTTTTTTTTGTTGCACCCCTAGTGAAGTATCCATAACTAGCCAACAGCTAAGGCAAGGATAAATGGAATTTATTTTATATGCACCCGATTAAGTGATTTTCTACTATCAATGGCTTAATGGCAAAACGATTTCGTCCTTGACCACTTTCTGTGTGACAGAAATAATGTTGCTAAATTGCTTTCAGCTGGAGGTGTACATTTTGCATTTTAATTATTTTTTTTTGTTGTTGTCCTGAAATAAAGTCTTGACTACGTATATGGGTTCTGTACACATGGCGTTTAATTGAAACCACCATTTGCTACAGTGCACTTCCGAAAGTGTACCACCCCAACATCTCTGAAATTGTTTCACCTGTTTACTTTGTGTACGGAACTCTTCAGAGAGTTTGTTTTTCTGCATATTAGAAAAAATAAAAGAAAAAAACTGGCAGCAGTGATTGCGAAAATATGATGCCACAATAATGGTGGCATCCTTAGAAGTCGTATTTGGGACATCCTTTGAGAGTACTCCCCTTCTCCTGTCCCCGTAAAAAACGAACAGAGAATGTATGTGTGTTCTGTATTGAGTGGATTGTACTGGCGCCAGACAGTTTTATATGTATAATGGATTTATTATGCGCCTCCGTGGCGCCAATTTAACGTCCCCTATAGATAAAGATATTTTCACATACATATAGATCCATAGATAGACGCAATAACAAAAAATATACATATATGCTGTGCACCACAATATAATAAATAATTTTGCGACTTGGTTGCAAACACTTTTCAGATCGTTTGTAAGGTTGGCTTTAATATTGCAACATTATTATGAGAAATCTTTACGACAACAACACCCAGTCCGATCAGGAAGAACTTATTGAAAATATGTTTTCGGCTGTAGAAGATGATGACGAGGACGATGACGACGACGATGAGGAAGAGGAGGAGGACGATGATGATGAGCAAAATGTTTTCTCAAACCGAATTCATCTGGATGCTGAAACCGAAGAGCTTATCTCGATATCTCTAGTTAAGTCACAAAATGACTCTGATGCCTTATTGCAAATGGAAAGATGTCCTAATTTGGTTCTGCGAGAACAACAGCAACAGCAACAGAATTTGGATGCTATTCGAAGGACTAAAAGCACATTTTGGTGGCTCCTAGCATTTGGGAGCGGACTGATGGTGACGTCTATGGTGCTGCTTGTGCTACTTCCATTGTATCAGTCACAATTTATTGCTGAATCTTCGATTAATAATTCACATGGGATGCTGCTTTTTGTGCAACCGCTTGCTACGTTGTTTATTATTTTAACAACGATTATTTGTTCGGCTGTTTTTAAGTGGAACATAAGATTGCTGAAACTACCATCGATTCCAGGAAAAAAGTAAGTGAATATTTGTTTTTTCTATATAATTGTACAGTATTTACATATACATACATATACAACATATATAGTGAGATATATTAGGATATATCAAGTATTTTCAATCAATGATTTAAGTAAACGGCTGGTCGGATTTTAATCACATTGCTTACGTTATTTCATAGTCATTTGTAGGCTTGTAGTTAAGGTAAAGTTTGAGAAAATAAGTTATTCAACCTCACGACCTGTTTTGGAATTTCGTGACATCTTTGTTGATTTTGTGATTAAAATTTAAAAATTTAAATTACAAAAAAAGATTATATTTTAATTTTAAAATTCTAAAGCACCTTAACACAACATTACGACCCCAACCACAGTTAAACCGTCACAAGTTGTTATTGGACTCTTGAAACCATTAAACGCTTTGGTGAAACCTGAACTCTTCAGAATTGGAAACAGCTCATTAAAAAAATAAATTGCATGGCTGGATCGCACGTACTTGCTCTAATGTGCGGTCACAGATTCGAATAAAATTTGAAAAATATTAAAAGAAACTTCAAAGTTTTTATTCGATTTTTCTGACTTTTGATTGTTTGAAGAAAGTACGTAAAATAGTTTCCAGCGGAAAAAATTAAACGCCATTTTATTTCCTTAAAGAAGTGAAAAAGTGTGATTTTTTTAAATCGTAGGAACGGTTTTTATTCAACAACTTTTTTAAAAATTAAAAAATATTCAAGAATGCAAACCTAAACACAAAAATTATTTTCATTTAAAAAAAATTAAAAAAAAATCCATCTACCCGTTTTCAAAATATATTAATTTTTGAAAAAAAAATAAGAAAATTATTAAAAAATACAAAAAGAAGTTTCGAAAATATTTTAAAATAACAAGTACCGTTAATATTTGAGCTAAACAAAAAAAAAATTAAAAAGTCATCTGCACAATGGCAAAATAACCTTATGTTCCAAATTTGAAGACGATTGGCCAAACCGTTAAGGCTGTAGTTCAATATACATCCGTGTAGACCGACCGACATACAGACAGACAGAATTTTGTCAATAACTCAAATATGTTTCTCTTTCATCGTTATGTCATGTCTGATTGTTAGAATTTTTGTGTACGAATGCATAACTTTTTTTTTTTTTTTTTTTTTTTTATAATTAACGCGTGCACAAGGGACTATTTGTTTCCCTTTTAATGTAACACACTGCGCGGGCATTAAGAAGATAGGGAGGGGAGAGATAGGAGGTGTCGATTAACATTGGTTTTGAATGTTTGCAAATTGAAATGGCAAGGGAAAATCTCGCCGGGTAAACCATTCCAAAGTCGTGTTGTACGGCTAAAAAAAGAATCCTTATATTTCACGGTAAGTCCGAAATTGGGATCAAGGGTGAACTGATGGGCATTCCTAGCAAGACGAGTATTACGGGCGAAACTTTTAAAGGGAGGAATGCAGCTGGCTACCTCGAGTGAACATTTTTTATAAAGGAAACGATAAAATAAGGAAAGACATGAAACATTGCGTCGGTGTTCGAGAGGGGCAATTGTTTCAGCGGCAGTTCTATTTCCTATCAATCTTAACGCTCGATTTTGTATTCTATCAAGCAGGTGAAGCGATGTTTGTGAAGCACCTGCCCACAGGTGGAAGTTATACTCGAGTTTAGGGCGTATAAACGCTTTATAAATTGTAGCCAGATCAGATGGGGAAAATACTTCTTACACCGACACAGAAAACCTAAGCACTTAGCAGCATTCTTAGCAATTTCAAATATATGGTCGTTCCAACGGAGGTCGTCGTTGACACACATACCGAGTATTGAGAGCTTTTCGGTTTCTTCGATGTAAGTGCCATTCATGGACAATGGCGTTAGGGGTATGTTAAGCTTTAACGACAGAAGACAGCATTGAATTTTCGAAGCATTAAACTCCACACGATTCCTATTACCCCATTTGACAATGCTGTATAAATCGGAGTTTAATGAGCTTGACATACGGCACCGTTGCAATTGTACGTCCGAAGGCGAAGGACGTGAATTATCGAACGAATATGAAAAGCTGAGGGTAGAGTCGTCAGCAAAACAGTTAAGTGGATTAGAAGTAACAGACAGAAGATCATTTATAAAAATGAGGAAAAGAGTCGGAGATAGAACAGAGCCCTGGGGCACACCAGCATTTATTTTATGGGAATCAGACTTGAATCCGTCCAATACAACTTGTATTGAACGGTCCAGAAGATAGCTTCTAATCCAACGAACAAGAGTATTATCGATCCCAAAAGCACGCATTTTCGATAAGAGAGCTTCATGCCAAACTCTATAAAATGCTTTGGAGATATCAAGAGCAATAATCTTACTTTCACCAAAGCGATGTAAAGATTTATTCCACTGTTCGGTGAGATATGCCATCAGATCACCAGTGGAACGGTTGCTGCGGAAGCCATACTGACGGTCATGGAGAAGCTTACGATCTTCGACATATTCCTTAAGCTGACGGTTAATCAGTGTTTCCATGACCTTAGAAAGAAGGGATGTCAGTGCTATGGGTCGGTAGGAGGAGGGGGAGGATGGGTCACCTTTCTTAGGGACAGGCTGGACAAATGCTGTTTTCCATCTTCTAGGAAAGATTCCAGAAGAGTAGGAGCGATGGAAAAGCTTACGCAGTGGCTTTGCCAGTGTGGAAGAACACCTCTTCAGAAGAATCGGGGGTATAACATCCGGGCCAGCGGATTGTGCATATCGAGATCTTTGAAAACTCTTGCTACTGTACGAGTGCGGAAAAAAATCTGTCCCATGGAAAAATTTACATTCTCAAGTACAGGAGGGGCAACGTTGCTATGCGGCAGCGTGGAGCTGGCAGCGAAATGGGCGGCGAGCAAGTTTGCCTTCTCTGAAGAGTAAACAATTGGTTTGTTATTGTCGATGAGCGTTGGAACCGAAGATGTTGAGGAGTTTTTAATATTTTTTACAAATGACCAAACATTTTTACTGCCTTTGGGACACTGCAGAATTTTTTGCCGTAATTTTTGGTCATGCAAAAATTTGGTTCTTTCAATAACGGAGTTGCATGAGTTTCTTGCTTGTTTGTGCTTTTTCCGATTTTGCTCTGTAGGGTTGGCTTTGTAAGAACGGAAACTTACTTCTTTGAGCCTGATAGCTTTTTTACACTCAGAATTAAACCAAGACTTTTCTTTAGGTTTGATGCTTTTTACTCTTTTAGGAATAAAAGCACGCATCCCTAGAAGAATCACATTTGTGATCATTTCAGCACTGGCATCAATGTCACTATCGAGGAAGCATAGTGACCAGTTAAAGTTTCGGAAAAAAATATTCAGGCCGTCCCAGTTGGCTTTTTTGGGAAGTTTTTATTTAACTGGATGGGTGAAGGATGAGAAATTAGCTGAAATGACACAATGGTCTGAAGTGCCAAATGGAGAAGTTACACTAATGGTATATTTATCAGGGTGAGAAGTAAGAAACAAGTCAAGAGTATGGGCGGCTTGCCCAGCAACATCCGGTATACGCGTTGGCACATCGATCAGTTGGGTAAGGTGATTTAACCCGGCAAAGAGCTCGATATACCTTCCTTCGGGTGTTGTCTGACCAGAATAGCGGAGACAATTGGAATTGTGTACATTGAAATCGCCCGTAATAACGATTTCAGTGCGAGGACAAAGGGAAACAATTTTCGAGATGGAATCAGACAGCGCATCAAACTCGTTACAAGTGGAATTGCTGTCGAGATTTGGACTCCTTTATAGTCCCCATAAATCGAAAATAAAAATGAAGTGTCTGTTTTTAATATCAAAATAGCTTTTTACAATATATATGAAAGTATAATACATTACTTTTAATAAAAACAATTTTAAAATTTTTTGTCTGTCTGTCTGTCTTTCTGTCTGTTTGTTCCGGGTAATCTCGGGGACGGCTGCACCAATTTTGACGGGACTTTCAGGGTAGATTGCTGATGTTCTAGAGAGTAACTTAAGCTATTTAAATTACCCACACGGTGGCGCTGGGGTGTTATTTTGCTTGGTAAATTTGTATTTATGGACCGATTTTGAGGGTATTTTCACAGGCAGAAAGCTGATATTGAAACAATTGATAAAGGTATTGTATTTTAATTAGCCCTAGGTGGCGCTGGAGGCGTTTTTTGAAAAAACTTATTTTTGCTCCGATTTTGGCGGGATTTTCACAGGCAGATAGCTGATGTTTATTACGTAAGAAGTAACTAAGGCTGTTCTTTTAAAACTATTAACATAAATGACACAATTTTAATTTTGGATTAAAGAACAAATGATTGTCTTTCAAAACAGGTATAGAATATTATTGTAAGTGTTGCCGTTGTTTTTAAATATTTTTCCCATGGTAAAAAAATGTGTTGTTTTGACTTCTCTACAAAAAACTGCTATCAAACCCGAACTAAATACCAAACTACCGAAAAGTGTAAGGGAACTTTTTTTAAATAATTACATTTTTGTCTCAGCTTTTATTATCATTGTGACCTATAACCTTGAATACATTTTTTTCGCCCGGGTCGATGGGGACTTTTTACACTTTATTAAGAACGGCATTCCAAACATTCCTACAAACTTTCAGCTCTCTTACTTACTCTTGTCCGCCTATATCTTATGTTATATTAACATACATCAATAGCGTTCAAGTATCAAGTACATATATATACTAACATATAATAATAATATAAAAAAAATGTTTATATAGTGTTTTAATCTTATTTATAAAATATATTTATTTAGTGTTGTTAAATGGGTGCCAATTGAATTATTTTAATGTTAATTCTGGAATACCACAGGGCAGTTATTTAGAACTTCTTCTATTTATTTTATTTACTAATGCTATATCTTCTTCTTCTTATTTAACCGCTGATTTGTATGATATTGACTATGGGATCTAACTTTCCCACTTTTCTGCTTCGCTGTAAGACTCCACCTATGAGGTCGCTAAATTTACATAAAAAAAATCGACAAGCCTCTTAGTTTTCAAGTGCTCTATATCTTAGACGAACTATACATATAGGTATACTAGATTCCGTTGCATTTTTTTTAACCATGTATTGCACATTTTGTAAAATCTTGAACCGGATGTAGGCCTTGGCCCCTGGACGAACAACTGTCACGCAGAGCCTTCCTTTCAAGAAATGTTCCATTCAAATTAATGTCTGGAATAGGCCTGTGTGGATCACACTGCATATATATTCAGTCCTTTTCGCTTCTACCCGTTTCATCAGAAATCTAGACCCGATGTTCCCCATGTTTTTTGTAACTCTAGGCTAGGGTATCTTGTTTAGGCCAATCGTTTTTCATGAGTTTTTCCCAGCAGCACTAAATCTTTTTAACTGTGGTGTCGAGGAGGACTTCTTCGTTGTGAGGTACAGGGTGTCCGCCGGGAAGGTATGCTACTCTGTTTTGCCGCCATTTTCGTAAACATTAGTCTTGACAGTTCATATTTGGCAGTCTTGAAGTAGATACGTAGCAAATTTATTATAAAAAAAAATTGATAAACCAACGTGTTTTAATCGTTAAAACATTTTATCAAAATCAATCATCGATTACTGTGACGATGAGAAAGTTACGTGAAATTTTTGGGAGAAACAACGTGCCAACAAAACGCACTATTTATGGAAGAAAGAGGGTCTGTAGGTGAGAGGCCCAAACATGGACCACAACGTACTGCAAGATCGGCTGAAAACATTACTGCTGCTCAAGGAAGTGTTCAAAACAATCCATCAACCTCAATTCGACGCCGTGCTCAGGAGCTTGGTCTTCAAAAGAATAACTTTGGCCACAATTTTGCATTTGTTTCCATTTAACATTCAGTTGACCTTACTTCTTTGAAAATGAAAACGGCGTAACGGCGAATGGGGGGCGATATCGTGATATGACTTTTTTACGCCACAACTGTATGCTTTGGGCTTGATTAATATGTGGTGTCAACAAGACGGTGCCACATCGCATACAGCCAGGATTACAATGGAATTACTGCGAGACCTCTTTCCACAACAAGTTATTTCAAGAATTGGTGATGTTGATTGGCCTCCACAGTCGCCTGATTTGACTACCCCGGACTTCTTTTTATGGGAATACCTGAAAAGCAAGGTTTGTGCAAACAAACCAGAAACGCTTGAGCAACTCAAACAAAATATTTGTGCTGAAATTAATGAAATACCGCGTGAAATATGTGAGAATGTAATGAAAAATGTACTCAAAAGGGCTCGCATTTGTGAGACTAACCGAGACGGACATTTATCTATGCGGATATATTTTCCAGCTAATATACGTGCTCTCTATAGTCTGTGATTGAAGTTGGGTACACATCTTCTTTCCTTTTTTTCGAAACGTCTTTAAACCTTTCTTTTACGAAATTGTACAATTTGACACATCTAGTTTGCTAGATAGGTGTTTGGGGAACGTCTGAAAAACAACCGCATGCCGTTGACGTGTGCTTACTGTGCCTTCTTTTTTCCGTCCCATTTGTCTCTCTGTCTTATCGCCTTGAGCTGTAAGAGGTAAGAGCTGCCAGTGCTCTAATTCAATTGCAAATATATTGTAATGTTATTTTTCTGTTACTTTAATTGCCCGCCATATATTAAAAACAAAAATTGTATCATTTAAATCAAAACTCGTTAAAGAATATATTTCGATCTCTGCCGCAGGAGGGTATTTCCAAATAAAGTGAATCGTGCAACCTTCCATCTACCCAAAATCACAAATTCATGCATTCGTTAGGACACGAAAGCATAACAAACAAACATTCAGTCATACATCATTTCACATATAAGCCTATCCCACAGGAACCGAACATTTTTTTCCGGGATAAAAAGCCTATGTATGAGATAAGTAGCCTATGTCTCAAATTTCATCTAAATCCGTTAAGCCGTTAACAAGCATTCACATTTATAATATAAATAGGATGTAAGGATATATAATGTTTTTGAATATATATATATTTATATATGTATGGACATATATTATGTAATTAATACATTTTTTCCCCCCATACCGTACCTATTTTACTTAAAACTAGTAATACCAAGAAGGTATGTGGACCGCACAAGGCTTTACACAACCCAACCAGATTAACCATCTTACTTACTTACTTAGGTGGCGCTACAGTTCGGGACGAACCTGGGCCTCAACCAACATGCCTCTCCAGCCAACTCGGTCTTTGGCTAGCTGCCTCCAGTTTTGCACTCCAAGTTGGTTGAGGTCGTCCTCCACTTGAGCGCGCCACCTAAGGCGAGGTCTTCCTTGACTGCGTCTACCCTCTGGGATGGAATCGAAGATCCTGCGAGCCGGAGCATTGTTGTCCATTCGCTCTACATGACCTAGCCACCTTAAACGTGATATGCGTATTTTTGTGACCAGGTCAATGTCGCTGTACAGCTCGTATAGTTCTTGGTTGAACCTTCTCCTCCAAAGCCCGTTAACGCAGATAGGGCCAAAAATCTTCCGAAGAATCTTACGCTCGAAACGACTAAGGATATCTTCATCCGCTTTAGATAGAGTCCATGCCTCGGCGCCATAGAGCAGGACTGGGATGATTAGGGTCTTATAAAGAGTCTCCTTTGTCTTTCGAGAGAGGGCTTTGCTACTCAATTGCCTTCCTAGCTCATAGAAACAGCGATTGGCAAGAGTAATTCTTCGCTTTATTTCTGACGAGATGTTGTTGTCAGATGTTATAGCGGATCCGAGGTACACAAAGTCCCTAACTACCTCAAAGTTGTACCTGTCTATTGTGATGTTTTGTCCAATCCGCCGGTGTTGTGTGTCCCTTTTTGTGGACAACAGGTACTTCGTTTTGGCCTCATTGACTGCTAGTCCCATCTTAGCCGCTTCAGCTTCAATGCTAGCAAACGTTCCAGTGACAGCTCGCCGAGTTCTGCCAATGATGTCTATGTCGTCAGCGTATGCTAGCAATTGCACAGACTTGAAAAAAATTGTCCCACTACAATTGACTTGCGAGTTTCTTATAATTTTTTCAAGTATTAAGTTGAAGAAATCGCACGATAGCGCATCACCTTGTCGGAATCCTTTTTTGACGTCAAAAGCTTCTGTGAGGTCGGAACCAACCTTGACGGAGCAGCGAGAGTTCTCCATCGTCATCCTGCACAGTCGGACGAGTTTTGTGGGAATGCCAAAACCTGACATGGCTCTGTATAGCTCGTCTCTATAAATGCTATCGTACGCGGCCTTAAAATCGATAAAGAGGTGGTGGGTATCGATTTGGAATTCTTGGGTGGTTTCCAGGATCTGCCGTAGCGTGAACATTTGATCGATTGTGGACTTTCCTGGTCTGAAACCACACTGATAGGGGCCAATCAGGTTGCTGACGAAAGGTTTCAGGCGTTCACATAGTACGGCAGAGAGGATCTTGTAGGCGATATTCAGGAGACTTATTCCTCTATAGTTGGCGCAGTTTAGAGGGTCTCCTTTCTTGTGAATCGGGCAAACGATGCTGAGGTTCCATTCATCAGGCATACTTTCTTCTGACCAAACTTTAGAGATGAGTTGGTGTATGCACTCCACCAGGTCATCTCCGGCCGCTTTAAAAAGTTCGGCGGGTAATCCGTCGGGTCCAGCAGCTTTGTTGTTTTTTAGTTTAGATATTGCTATCCTTACTTCATTTTGGTCAGGTGGACGGAAGTTTTGTCTGTCATCATCCATGTTGAATGGTTCATTCTGCCTGACAGCGGGATTTTGGCCTTCATCGCCGTTTAACAGTCTGCAGAAATGGTCCTTCTATGTACTCAGCACCTACTGTGACTCTACTACGAGGTTTCCATTCCTATCTCTACAGGCTTCTGTGCGGGATTTTTTTCCTTGGCATGTTCTTTTTACCTGTTGGTAAAACTTCCGCACGTTGTTCCTGGAGTAGCATCTCTCAATATCTTCGATCGCGCGCTTCTCATGCTCTCTTTTTTTCTTTTGGAGAAGCCGGTGTTCTTCCCGTTTTTTCTGCTCGTAAAGCTCGCGAGCAGCTCTCGTCTTTCTTTGCAGCGTCGCTTTATATGCCTCTTGTTTGGCTGCATGGGCCTGCCTGCATTCGTCATCAAACCAGAGGTTTCGTGGTGGTGGTCTGGTGAAACCTAGCACATCAGTTGCGGCATCTCTGATGGCTTGTTGGCAGTGTTGCCACTGATCTTCGGCACTTGATGCTGGCGGTACTGGATTTCTTGAGAGGTTACGGGATATTCGATCGGCATAGGTTCTGGCGGTTTCTTGCGATTGCAGCTTTCCGACGTCATACTTCCTCACAGTATTACTCCGTTGTTGTGGAGTTCGGGTTATTCGCATTCTTACCTTTGCTGCAACAAGGTAGTGATCCGAGTCGATGTTAGCTGCTCGGAAGGTGCGAACATCCAAGATACTGGAGGCGTGTCTTGCATCGATCGCAACGTGATCAATCTGATTGACGGTTCTTTGATCTGGGTGTCGCCAAGTCCCTTTGTGTATATCGAGATGAGGAAACCGTGTGCTTGCAATGGTGACGTTATGTGCCGCTGCGAAGTCAATTAGCCTAAGTCCGTTTTCAGACGTTGTGTCGTGTAGGCTATGTTTTCCGACAGTCCTACCAAAGATTTCCTCTTTACCTATTTTGGCATTAAAATCGCCTAGTACGATCTTAACGTCGTATTTAGGGCATTGCTCATAGGTTTTTTCGAGGAGCTCATAGAAGTCATCCTTGGTGGCGTCATCTTTGTCCTCTGTGGGGGCATGAGCGCATATTAGGCTAATGTTGGCGAATTTAGCCTTGATACGGATTGTCACAAGTCGCTCACTTACGTGTCGAAAGCCCAAGACTTCTTGCCTAAGTCTACCGCTTATGACGAATCCGCACCCAAATAAACGCTGTGGTCTTCTTGCGCAATCACCGTAGTACACGTCACAGTTTTTCATCCTCCTTTTGCCCGGCCCATTCCATCGCACTTCCTGGATGGCAGTAATTCCTGCTCTGTAGCAGTCTAGGGCCTCCGCTAGTTGTTTGGATGCACGTGGTCTGTTAAGAGTTCTAACATTCCACGTGCAGATCCGAAGGTCGTTGTCCTTGATTCGTTTTTCCGGGTCGTCAACAGTAAATCCGTCCTTTTCCGAGGCTATTGGTCGCTTCGCAACTTTTTCTTTTTTCCGTGGCAGGGTTGTTAACCCCACGCACAACCCCCAACCTGGAGGGCCAGGTCCTTTGTTGGATTCCTTGGACAAAAGGAACCGGAGAATCCGGAGTCAGTAACCCACTTCGGGGATATGAGCGCTGCCGTTGGCCCATTAAGGGTTCATCCGCCACCATCTCTATTTCAATGCCCTGACTTGCATTGAATTGTCCTAATGACCTTATCTCCAAATACGTCGAAGTAGCTCATTAGGGCGTCTGCTTCGTTGACTGTTGACGCCACCGTTGGTCCAATTGGTTGGGCTCATCCGCCGTACGTCCTCTTTCTGAGGGGCTCGTGCAAGACTTCTGCGAATCGATCAGAACAGTCATTAAAGCAGAGCATTATAGTGTTGCTATTTTTTCTGTGTTCAACACTCGCGCTTATAAGTTTAGCAGGAATGTCCGGATGGACAGACCAGTACCCGGTGGTTACCGCGGGGAGGTAAAATAAGCACAATTGATGTGTACGATATAGTTGCAGCGACTGTGCATCACCAGTTTGATGCCTTTCAGTGCCTACCCTATTCATACAGCACCCAACCACCAGATCATCAGACCATCATCGGTCGTATAAGAGCCATGTAGCAAATTACCTTCACTCTATTGTCAAGACAACTACTATGTATAAAACAGTAGTTTTGGAGCGAAGGCTCCTCTGGCTTTGGCCAGTGAAGAACTTATAATGTCTGTCGAAATACAAATACTGATCCAACCAGATACCGAGGTACTTCACCTCACTTTTGCTCGTTTGTTGATGTCCGCGTGACCCAACAATGACCATCGTGCGCCAATTCATACGCGTGTTCCTTAAAGCCCCAGCCAAAGGGGTCCGAAACAGAATTGTTTTCGATGTCTGGAAGTTGATTTTTAACTTCCAGTCATCAGTGTCGCTGAATCTTGTCGAAGTCACGCTGCAAAAGAGCTCTTATGATTTCAACTTGCTCATATGTGCGGTCACATCGTCGAATAAATTTAAAAAAATGCACGACTGGGTCGCACGAACTTGTTCTTATGTTATATAATTGCTTAGTGGCTGCATATGTACGTATATAAAGGGTGTTTTTTTAGAGATGTGGTTTTCAAAAAGAAATAAAAAGCATATAGTTTAATGTTATGGCCAAGAATTTAGCTTTATTATAAAGATAAGGGTTCGCATTATGTTTTAAAAATGATTTCGCGAAAGTGACCGCCGCGGCTGGCTCGTATAAATTTCAGCCGAGGCCCAATTTTCGCAATTTTGTAAAAATCGGGATCGGTGGCCATCTCGTTTTGGGCCCATTTACCGAAAGTGTGACGTGCTTTATGGTCGTTCGGCTTCAATTCTTGCACGAGTTGGATTTCGTACGCCTGCAAACCAAGATCCTTCCGCAAAATTTTCCATAAAGCGGATGGGCACATCTTCATTGCGCGATGGCGAATGGACGCATTCGGGTCTTCTTCGATACTTTGCTCTACCGAAACGAACTATTATTTTGTCAATAAATTTACACAATTTGCAAACTTGTTCAGGAGTAAGTCTATTTATTATGAAATGGCAAACCGAACTGAGCATAAATCAAGTGACAGCTGTCAAAAAGACCAACTCCGAAAAAAGTATTGCCAGATTGAAAACCACACGTCTATTAAAAAAATATTTTTTTTTTAGAAAATTCTTTTTTTCTTTATAAGGAAATCTGTAGTTTTCATCTGGGAAAATTATTTTAAGAAAATTAATCCACCCATTTTCAAAATAGTTCGAAAACCAAATCTAAAAAACAAAATTTAAACAAATCGAAAAAAAGTTTTCGAAAATTTTGAAATGCGATATTAATTGAATTATAAATGACTTTCTGTGTGCAAAATTTTATTGAAATCGGGATAATAATTTACGATGAAACCGCATTTGAAAAAACCGGTTATATGAGAGGTGCCGTTAAAGACTAAATTTCGAAAAATTCATTCTAACTAAAAGATGTATTGTTGTAAGAAATTAGCAGCCTGAAAGTTTTATCTAAATCGTTAGAGCGATTTTCGAGAAAATCAAACTTTTTGTTAAAAAAATGTATGGCAGGTACCGTTATTTTTCGACTAGAATAAATGAAAAACACCCCCCGAGATACTACTAAATAAATACTAAATACCAAGTTTGAAGCAAATCGGCTCATCTGTTTAGGCTGTAGAGGCGCGAACAGACAGACAGACGGACGGAATTTCCGTACCCACTTTTTCCAACTTCTCTATTATCGTATTGTCATGTTTGATTGTTAGTTTTTTTTTGCACGAATCCATAACTTGCATTTTAGTACCTATAATCGTTAGTAAAAACCGCTGACAATATTCCATATCTTTCCTTGCATAACTATAGCTTCAGAGATATCAAACATGCTAGAAACGGACTAATTTTCCAGTCTTTCGTCATTTTGTTTTCTTGGAAGCACAAGCTCTTTTATAGATTTAAGATATTTCACTTTTTTAAAAAATTACAGTAGTTTTTCACTTGTACCTATTTTAAAAAATGCTAAGAATACAATCAATCCAAGGATGAGGAATCGGGCTTCGTGGCGAGATTAATAGAAATAAAAAATATACGGCTTTGCCTAAATTTATGTATTTCTATCGTCAAGTAACGAAGTAAAACAAATATGTACCAACCATAAACAGAGGATGGAACGTTACTTCAAAAAAAAAAAAACTGCAGTAGAAGATAAATTTGCGTATCCAAACAAACCGAACTTCCACCGTGCGGTAGACAAGGAACCTGGAACCATTTCATCTTCAGTTTGTTTGCCTAATTAATTACATATTCAACAAAGAGAAAACAAGAAGCGGCAAAAGTTCTTACATAAAAATAAAATATTTATGTAAAGCATTGTTTAATAATGATTTCCCTAAGTTAATAACAACAGTTAACAAAAAACGCTAAATAAGGGAAGCCTTTATATAAAATTCGCATTCAAATTTAAGTGAAAAGGATTCAAATAAATGTAAGCCTTTTAGAAACGAATGCATTTGGAAAGCTCTAGCCATTTATCATTCCTAAAGGAAAGTCGTCCTTGAAAATGATTTATGTATGTATATACATAATGTACATATATAGGTATTCATTTATTTGAAAGGACCAACTTTATAAAATTATTCTGTAAGTCCTCCTTTCAATAGTAAATCAGTGATGTAAAGCCGCAAAGGATTTACGTTATAAAATACAGCCCATAGACATCAATTAGATGATTGAGTGAAAAGCATTTCAATAGCTTTTGGAATCTTGAACTCATTTATTTCTACCTTTTTCTTACCACAAACGAAATAGACCTTCTATTTAATGCCTTTTCATTAGATGGCTGTTTTTTAAGTAACAAATACATATATCATGAAATAATAAAAAACAATTTTTTTAGAACAACTTACTCCCACATTGCTCAATGTTTTACGGTTAATGAGGAAATACCTTCATAGCTGTTAGATTCATTTAAGTTATGAGCAATTCTCTGAGCAGCACTCGTTATCCCTAATATCAACAGCCAACACTTGGAATTTTTAGAATTCGGAGTTTTTGCCAACGCTTCACGAAATCCTATTTATCAATATCCTGCGTAACAAAATCCCGAGGTACCGAATCCACACACACAATCCAATTACATAATCCAGCGTAGTTATAATAAAAATGGGACAGCTCTGCAAAGTTTTGTATTATTATAAATTTAGTTACACTAATTGATGAGAATCAACGAGAACAAAATTTACTAAAAGGTGTTTTTTTTTTAGAGTTATAGAACTTTGAAGTGGAATAAAATAATTATGATTTTATATTGATATGAAATTTACTTTATTCGAAAGATAATCTTCTGGCATTATAATATAAATATGATTTCTGATATGACCGCCACAGAAATGGGAAATTATGTTGAAATTTCAACGCGCTCTAACGGGCTAACGGTACGTCTGAGAAATAAACAATATGCATGAATTTTGTAGAAAATTTAATTTTCTTTCATTTTGTTTGGGGTAAAATTTCAGCAGTTAAGACGCATAGCTTCCGAGATGTATGCAAAAAACCGAAAAAAGTGCGAAAATTCCGCGGTTTTTCGCAGTTATCTAAAAACGCATCAGGAAATTTTGTTGGATTTCTTCAGATTCGGATTCAGCGACTCAAAAAACATAGAATCCATTTGTATATTTCTTGTAACATGAGGGCGATTTTAACTACGCTTTGACTGGACTAGATGGCGGATAGACTGATTCGGGTCTTCCTCTACGCTATGCTCTACACTTCAAAACCAAACCAAACTAAAAATAAATCAGTTGACAGCTGACAAAATGGCCGCCAGTTAAAAAAGTGTTGCCAACTTAAAGTTCTATACCTCTAAAAAAACACCCTTTACTTTTTTAATGTTTAGAAAAATAATGTAATTTTTCATTTTTTTTATATACCAAATGCATCAACATGATTTGAGGATTTTTTTTTTGAATTTACCGTAAGCCTAGTATTTATTTTCATCACCGCATGGATATTTTTGTTGGTTACTTAAAAATGAGATTCAGGAAAAAATTAGAAAAAAATCTGATTTTTTCTTAAAAATTAAATTTCTGGTCGGCTAAAACGTAATTTATATAGGTATATGTAGCGCATGATGTCCTCTGCAATCCACCGTTTTTGGCATCACTAAAGGATTTAAAGTAGTTGCGTGGTTGATTAAGGTAAATGCTAAGTTTTCTTTTGTATTTAAGGATTTAGAATTGAAATTATGTATTTGAATTCTTACTCGGATGAATAGTTTTTTTTAATACTTTGTATTTTTTTAAAAATGCAAAATTAATTCACTCATTCATTCTTAGACCAAAAAAAATGGGCACGACTGGATCGCACGAACTTGCTCGTGCCTAATTACATTGTATCCCTAGATCTTTAAAAGAAACGAGTAACATTTACGTAGAAAAATAACACGATCTGAACTTATAAAAAGGGTTTAAACCACAACACTTAAACACTTATTTAACACTTCACACGTCTTAAATAACAAGGAATTTTTGAAAAAAGTATTTTTGTTTTTGATTAGTTTTAAAAATATTAAATTTTCATATTTATAAATGTACAAAAAAATATTATAAATTTTGGTATGCAGAATTAATTTGGCTGTCTGGATTATTTAATTATTAAATTTTATAGAAATCTAATAAGCCGTTACCGAAAAATTCGAGAATTAAAAAAAACGTTATATGAAAGGTACCGTTAATAGACTTTTCCGGTAAATTAAAATTAAAATTTAAAAAAATTAAAATTAAATTTAATAAATACAAAAAAACATCAAAAGTTTTCATTAAAATCGTTAGAGCCATCCGTATATGGAAGGTACCGTTATTTTTGGCCCTAAAAATAAAATTAAAAATTTAAATAAAAATAAAAATTCTCGTGGAATGCCAAAAGAATCACACATACCAAATTAGAAGGTAATCGCTTCAGCCGTTTAGGCTACAGTTCGTTATACATTATAGACGGACAGACAGACAGACAGAGAAATGTTGTCACTTACTTTTTTAGGCTTCTCTATGATCATAATGTCATGTTTGATTCTTATCTCGATTTTTACTTGCGATTATAAGGACTATAAGGCAAGTTTAGAATTCGTGAATATAAAAAAAAATTAGATAACAATGAAACATGACATTACGAGCTGCAGCCTAAACCGCTTAAGCGATTATCTTCAAACTTGGTGTGTGCGTTTATTTTGGTATTCTCCAGAGGAGAAATTGAAATTTTATTTTTAGGCCTAAAAATAACAGTACCTGCCATATTACAGTTTAGGAAAAGCTTATTTTTCTCGAAAACGGCTCCAACGATTTTGATGAACATTTTTGAGAATTGGTATTGGCTATCATCTGATTAGAACCAAATTTACAGGAAGTAAATAAATAACAGCGTTATTAATTCTGCATATCAAAATGTTTAATAACTTTTTTTTTTGTAATAAAAATTAATTTTTGAATTTTTTTTTTCAAAAATCATTATTTTTAAAACTAAGGAAAGAAAATGATTGTAAATTTTATAATCACATGTATATTAAAAAACTCTAAAAAACTGCACACCAAAATTAAAAAAAAAAATAAAATAAAAAACAGGATTTTATCAAAACCGGTCCTACAATTTTCGAAATAATTTTTTATAAATCCTTTGTTATTTAAGACGTATGAAGGCGTACTTCATTTTTACTAGAAACCGTTTTGTATTGTGGTGTTGATACTTTTTATAAAAACTGTGTTATTTTCAACGTAAATGTAACTTGTTCCTGTCTTACCTTGCTTTCCAATGTAATTAAGCACATTTGAGCAAGTACGTGCGACCCAGTCGTACCCATTTTTTTATATGCACGAATCCTAAACTTGCCTTATAGTACCTATATAATCGCAAGTAAAAAGTCTGAAATGGAAAAAAATTAATTCGTATAATTGTCTTTTACAGTTCGTTGGGGAAGGTCATTAGTGGTATAAATGTTGGTTTTTCTTTATTTGGTATTATCTCGGGGTTTTTTTTTTCATTTTTGATCTAGGTCGAAAAATAACGGTACCTGCCATACAATTTTTAAAACAAATTTATTTTCTCGAAAACGGCTCTAACGATTTTGATAAAACTTTCAGGGTGCTATTTTTTTTACAAAAAATACATCTTTCAGTTAGAATGAATTTTTTGAAATTTGTTCTATGACGGTACTTCTTATAGAACCGGTTTTTTCAAATGCGGGTTACGATAAAAAACGCGTAAGTGATATTTTTAGAATTTTCTTTTTTAAATGAAAGTTATTTTTGTGCTAAAGTTTTCATTCTTTAATTAGGTATTTTTTTTTATTTTTAACAAAAGTCGTTAAATAAGAACCTTTTCATATAAAAAAACGTTCCTACGATTTTGAAAAAACTTTATACGGTTTCACTTTTTTTTATAGAAATAAAATGGCATTTAAATTTTCCCACTGAAAACTCTTTTACGTCTTTTTTCAAACAATCAAAAGTCCCAAAAACCGAAAACAAACTTTGAAGTTCTTTTTATATCTATCAAACTTTATTCGACGCTGTGACCGCACATAAGAGCAAGTACGTACAATCCAGTCGTGCAACTTAGTTCCAGTTCAAATGCTTAAACCGACTGGCCTATTAATCAAATTGGCATGATTTGGCATCTGTAAGTAGGATACACATTGCCGTTTCTTGGATGACATTCCAAAACCGTAATTTTTGAAAGTTTCATTTTAATGAAGTCATTTTTTCAATATTTTTTGTGTATCCCACTTAACTGAATAATATACGATCCTTTTTGGCATATGTCACCAAAACGAAATTGTCGCCACAAGCCGCCAAAATCATTTCAAAAATGTTTCTTTGTTTCAGAAATGTTTTAAAATGTTTCTGAAATGTTTATTTGTGTCTGGACGCTTCGCGAAACAATTCTGAAATGTTTATGAAAATGTTTCTCTGTTTCCCATTCCGAACGGAAAACTTTCTTTATTTTTTTGTTTAGACGACAGGTTTTTTGTTCTTATTTGTTTGTTTTTTTTTCATGATGATAAATCACAACGCTATGATTGCTACTTCTTTACAATCCATTTTGAAGTATAAAACTGAATACATAAAATGGGAAACAAATAAACATTTTAGAAATGTTTCTGCAAGCTGCGACACCAAAAAAAAAATTCATAAACATTTCAAAAATGTTTATGTTTATTAAACAAATGGGGAACATTTCAGAGTGTGGAGTTTAATGCTTCGAAAACTTGCTGTCTTCTGTCGTTAAAGCTAAACATACCCCCAATGCCATTGTCCATGAATGACACTTACATCGAAGAAACCGAAAAGCTCTCAGTACTCGGTATGTGTGTCAACGACGACCTCCGTTGGAACGACCATCTATTTGAAATCGCTAAGAATGCTGCTAAATGCTTAGGTTTTCTGTATCGGTGTAAGAAGTATTTTTTCCCCATCTGATCTGGCTACAATTTATAAAGCGTTTATACGCCCTAAACTCGAGTATAACTCCCACCTCTGGGCAGGTGCTTCACAAACATCGCTTCAGCTGCTTGATAGAATACAAAATAGAGCGTTAAGATTGATAGGAAATAGAACTGCCACTGAATCAATTGCCCCTCTCGAACACCGACGCAATGTTTCATGTCTTTCCTTATTTTATCGTTTCTTTTACAAAAAATGTTCACTCGAAGTAGCCAGTTGCATTCCTCCCCTTAAAAGTTTCGTCCGTAATACTCGTCTCGCAAGGAATGCTCATCAGTTCACCCTTGAGCCAATTTCGGACGTACCGTGAAATATAGGGATTCTTTTTTTAGCCGAACGACACGAATTTGGAATAGTTTACTCGGCGAGATTTTCCCTTACCATTTTGATCTGCAAACATTCAAAACCAAAAAAAAAAAAAAAAAAAAAAAAAAAAATTATTGACAATTAGTTTTTTAAACTTTTAAAAAATAATAAAAAAAATATATATATACTTAGTTCATACGCTGAAAGGCATTAGCTTTAAGAAAATTAATACAGAATAACTTAGAGCACCCGTCCGGAGCCTGTAAGTTAGATTTAAGATTAAGTTAAATATGCTAGTTTTTTTTATGAATTTTTGTCTAGCTTTAAGTTTAGTTATAAGAGTGAATTCAATAAAAATTATAAAAAAAAAAAAAACATTCAAAACCAATGTTAATCGACACCTCCTATCTCTCCCCTCCCAATCTTCCGAATGCCCGCGCAGTGTGTTACATTAAAAGGGAAACAAGTCCCTTGTGCGCGCGTTAATTAAAAAAAAAAAAAAAAGGTTTCTTTGGTATAGAAACACCTTAATTAATGATTATGCTTGATTTTACTTTAAGGAATGAATTTACGTTCCCAGTAAAAGAAAAATAAATTTCACGTACTTGCTCTTATTTACTGACGAATAAAATTTGAAAAAAAAATAAGGGAAATTCAAAGTTTTATTCGATTTTTGTGACTGTTGATTGTTCATAAAAAGGACGAAAAATAATTTTCACCGGAATAATCTAAACGCCACTTTATTTCTTTAAAAAAAACCTAAAAACCTGAACGGTTTTGAATGAAACGTTGTTTTAATAATTTGAATAGCCCGCTATTTGGGCAATTGTCACTTTTGAAGTTACCATCTTTTGACATTTGACAAGTAAAAACTACCCCATTACTTAAAATGGAACGATGTTCGCTTCTACAACGCATTGAAATTGTTAAAATTCACTACAAAATGGTGAAAATGTTTGCAGTCCCAGTTTGCAAAACTAGAGCATTTTTTGGGTCGTGCTGAAGCACTTTCTCGGCCAGCAATAGTAAAATTATTGGACAAATTTGAGCTGTTGGAATTGGAATAAGTTAGTGATGAGAAGAATCGAAACCGTGTGCGTCGCTCAAGAACAACTAAGGGTATTGCTGCTGTAGCCCGTACTTTTAAGAAAACCCCAGTTTTGTGGATTCCTCGTCAATCTTTGGAATTAGGTATTCCACAAACGACATTACACCGTATTGTGCATAAGCGGAATTGGCGCTACCCAGCTATGATCAATGATTTTTATGGCCGGAGGTATTGATGTGAAGACATTTATTTTTAACAAGACTACGGTTGCGTGTGATTAAAACCTTGGCAGCATTTGCATTGTGGAATCAGTGGAATCGTCTTTAACAGGACTGTAAGAATGAACTAACAATGATGGTACAAAATACAAAAAAATATATTCTATCAAAACTGTTTCTATAAATTTTGAAATACATATGTATTTTTTTATAATCTTATATATTTTAAAGATACATAAACTCCCTTATACTTATATATATATATATAACTTTCAAATAATTTTTTAATTGCTTTCAGATTATTATTAATTTCCATGTGCTTTGGACTCGCCTCAACCTTAATGATTGCAGGATCGTACAAAAGAGTCGCTTGCCACTTACAGGATCCGCTCAAAGGAACTGCCTTAGCCTTTTCGTTACTTTTTTATTTCTTCTTTTGTACGCGATGTAAGTTTTATATTCGAATTTCGAATATCAACTAATTTGAAAATATATAAATAATTTTCTTTTTATCCTCCCAATACAGTAATGGGTTTACAGAAAATTTTCTCAGCTACAACAAGTGTTATCGGCCTATTTATATCGGTGGACTATGGCCTATGCGATGAATTCCACTGTCATGGAAATGCAATCTCATTCAAAGAGAAAATGCCACACACCGGTTGGCAAGGACGTGCGTTTTGGGCACTAATTTATACTATCGGCATATTACTGTGGTCGCTACATATAGCTCTACTTGAAGGATGTTTCGTTGACGTCGTAAGTATACCAAAAAGATCTCCTCAAGACAATTTGCTTTCAAATTGGTTTCAATTGTAATATTTTATAGGATGAAACATCTTCGAAGCAGACAACTTTCCTTAAGACAATATCTAAATTTGTATCCAGCTATGACGATCAAAAGATTTTACATGATTCCCCAGTCGAAAAGGACATGGATTATTATGCATATAAGAAAAACATGCATCCAATGCATGTAGCCATGTGGGTGCATATTATTGGAACAATGTTTGCCTTGATTTTTGGTTTTGTTGATGTTTTTCCAGTCACAGGTACTCAAGTAAGTGATAGCCCTTAGTCCACATTCTGAATGAAGTTTTCTCTGAAAAGTTTGATCTTGATTTGTTTTTAGATCAAAACATTCACTCAACATTGGTTCGAAACAAAACATACGTTTCAATGTCATTTAAATATTTCCTCGCACAACACTGTCAATTTCGAATTTAATTCCAATACTTCGAAACAAGCGACAATAATGAACTCCATTTCACAAACGCGACAACACAACGTTGACACTATGCTGACGACGAACGTCCTTAAGGGTATAAGCATTCATCCTAATAGAACATCAAGATCATCTCTGGTTGATGAAAATAAGCATCAGCATAAAATTTCACACTTGGTAAGTAACGAGTCCAAGGAGTTTTATCTATTCAAGCGACATCATACCGTTCTTGACGTTGCAATTTTTTCTTAATCAGTCATTAAAGGCTTGTTTTTGAAAAAAGCGTGAAATTGGACAAATGGATACGTATAGACTGAAGTACGTAGTTAATTTATTATACAAATTTATATCGGGTATCCAAGAATGGTATATTTGCTTTGAATCGACTGAGGCGTTTTTTTAATTTTTGATTTTGTTTTCGTTTTATTTCAATATTTCGGAGACTCGTTTTGTAAAACTGCTCAAAAACGGTCTGGGTGTAGAACGTGAAATAGAGGCTTAAACTAGATAAAATATATACATATGTCGTTAGGGTAATAAATAGATCTGTAAATCACCTGGAGCAGATTTTTTTATTTTTCATATAATTTTTTTGAATAAACCGGCTTTGATGTTTTTTACATAATTTTTGTTTATTTTTCTAATGTTTTTTTTACCTTTAATTACAACCCGATATACCTGTCTTAACTCCAACATATTTGAAATTCGAGAAAAGAAGCTGGCTATGAGTGGGACTCGAACCCAGGCTTAGCAGTCCTACACACTAACCACTAAGCCACGGGGCACCAAATCTTTACATGACCAAAAATTACGGCAAAAAATTCTGCAATGTCATAAAAGCAGTACAAATTTTTGGTCATTTGTAAAAAATATTAAAAACTCCTCAATATGTTCATTTCTAACGCTCATCGCTAATGACAAACCTATTGTCTACTTTTTAGAGAAGGCAAACTTGCTCGCAGGCCATTTCGTTACCAGCTCTATCCTGCCTCACAGCATCGATGCCCCTCCCGTACTTGAGCATCTTCTATCTGCCTACTCACCTCTCCATACTTATTATGGCTTCAACGAACCTATGTATTGATCGTATGCTGCAGAGGGTTGATTCGAATGTTAACCTGTTAATTCTGATTCAAGTTAGCCCTAACTCCCACAGTCTTAACCTATTTTAAGATATGAAGCTTGTATTAAGCTAAATTAATTATTATATTTTAATAGGTACTTCTATGTATAAATCAAATGAGTTCCTTGAACAGAATTAAAAAGGACCATTGTAAATGATAGGTAACGAATAATAACAGAAACACATACATCTCTTGAGCATCCTCGTAATGTTTCCCTCTTTTCAATATTTTATCGCATTTCTGCTAATAATGCTCTGCTGTTTGGATTATTCAGCGGCTTTGCGTTTATTTTCTTCTAACAGGGTTCTCTTCGACGAATTGAAATTGAGCAAGCAAATCAAAAAAAATATATTAGGATTCATTTTTTGACAGCAAAGTTGGGATTTTTTTTCTGAGAAATCGTGGTCAAGTTTTTAAGGAGACGGAGATCTCAGAGGGATCTGAAAGTTGAACTGTATAAATTCTTCAAAACTTTACTTTATTTAAGTTTTTAATAAACATTTTTTTACAATTTCAGAATGCCTTTCTAAAGTACAAAAACACGACCTCGAATCATCTGCCTTCAATGTCTGGCAATCTCAAAACTGTTGGACACAAAAACATTAACGTAGACTGTAGCCATAAAAGTGGTTTTTATGCTCTCATATTAATCTGTACTTATGTGGGCTTTGTAGCGTGCCTATTCAACATTTTAAGTATTTCACAATCTGCAGTTTTCACTGTAGCAATGGCAACAGGGACACTTCCCTTTACTGGACTCTTTTGGTCCTTCTATAAATTGGATACCCAAAATGGCCTTAGTAAGTAATACAAAAGTGAATTCCTTATCCTATTCGATTTTTTATTCCAGATGCAGAAATCGTCTGGTCACCATCTGTGTCAGGGGAACTCATATGTTCTCTGCTTGGAACGCCGATTGTTTATTTAGGAATCGTTTTCCTGCTCAAAGCGCACTACAGTGATATGCTGAAACAATCACATCGCTCCCATCAACAGGAATTAGTTACATAGAATCTGGAAAATATGCAAGAAATGCACATTTCGAATAAGTGTGACAACCATCCTCGCGAGGTCTTGAAGATGGGTTTGTGAATCAAATTTTTAAAATACTCCTCCCCTTACTATGTATGTGTAACAATAAATCTTTAAAGTGTATGTAAGATAAAAAAATATAAAAAAAATGTGAACGTTTTATATGTTATTTAAAAAATATTATATAAAATTTTATACATGAGGAGTCCTGTTGCGTCTCATATATTTACTGATAACGATATAAGAAGTCCAGATACACTTATGTATTCTAAAGTGTTATAAATGTTAAATGGTCATTGTTAAAAAATACTTTGTAAGCATATATGTAATACGGAAATAAAGTTTGTGTTATACAAAATACATACTTAATGTACTGTTTCTATCTGAATTAAAGTATGCTGCAGATCAGAGCAGAGCCTGAATTGTTATAAAAACAAAATTGTGTTTCTTTAATTTAGTTCTGAGCGTTCGGAGCTTCAAATTGGTGTTTATTTTTTAAACCTGTGTATATAATTAGAGCGCGTTCTCAGAATAAAAAAAAAAGAATATACGGAGTAAAATGCTGAACACTATTTGACAGGTGGAAAATTTAAAAACAAATTCTCAAAACAATTTAAAATTGCGAATGAGATTGGCCGATCTGGGCCAGAGAATCTTCACACCGCATAATTAAATTATTGGCGGGAAGGTGTTTCGAAACTACTATAATTTTTTTTTACTTTCTCTTACATTTGACATTTCTATTAATGGCAGTTCAGTGTTGAAAAATGTTCATTACTATATCGAGAGCTCTGAGTATTCTCTGTCAGAACTTTAATCTGTTTACTCAGACCCTATATGTAACTTTTTTTTATATCCAACAAGCCTGTTGACAGTTCGACAATTCAGAACTTGCTCTGATAATTCTGGAATATGCAATATGGTCAGTTTTAATTTTGAAATACGTGTCAGAATTTGGCTGTCCTTAAATGACATTTTTCATAGAGCCTTAGAAGAGCATAAAACATTACTCTCCATTACATGTGAACCTAGACAACGGGTACAGTATAATATGAAATTTGCCGGAACCGGAATGAAGGGAAACGTCAACAATCATCTATTCAGTTCAGGAGGGATGTTGGAAATGGAAAAATATATCGATATATATCAATAAAAATATCAATATTGATATATCAAACTAGAAAAATATCGATATATTTTTTAAATGAAATTTGCGACCTTAAAAATGAGAACAAAATAATTAAAAAAAGTATTAAGAAGAACAAGAGGTATTCTTCCACACTGTCAAAGTCACTGCGTAAGCTTTTCCATCGCTCCTACTCTTTTGGAATCTTTCCTAGAAGATGGAAAACAGCATTTGTCCAGCCTGTCCCTAAGAAAGGTGACCCATCCTCCCCCTCCGACTCATAGCACTAACATCCCTTCTTTCTAAGGTCATGGAAACGCTGATTAACCGTCAGCTTAAGGAATATCTCGAAGATCGTAAGCTTATCCATGACCGTCAGTTGTTCCGCAGCAACCGTTCCACTGTGATCTGATGGCATATCTCATCGAACAGCTTACATCGCTTTGGTGAAAGTAAGATTTTTGCCGATTTATACAACATTGTCAAATAGGGTAATAGGAATCGTGTGGAGTTTAATGCTTTGAAAACTCAATGCTGTCTTCTTAAAGCTAAACATACCAATGCCATTGTCCATGAATGACACTTACGAAGAAACCGAAAAGCTCTCAGGACTCGGTATGTGTTTCAACGACGACCTTTGTTGGAACGACCATATATTTCAGATCGCTAAGAATGCTGCTAAGTGCTTAGGTTTTCTGTATCGGCTTAAGAAGTATTTTTCCCCCAACTGATCTGGCTACAATTTATAAAGCGTTTATACGCCCTAAACTCGAGTATAACTCCCACCTCTGAGCAGGTGCTTCACAAATGTCACTTCATCTGCTTGATAGAATACAAAATCGAGCGTTAAGATTGATATGAAATAGAACTGCCGCTGAAACAGTTGCTCTTCTCGAACAACGACGCAATGTTTAATGTCTTTCCTTATTTTATCGTTTCTTTTATAAAAAATGTATGAAGTAATGAAGTAGCCAGCTGCGTTCCTCCCCTTAAAAGTTTCTCCCGTAATACTCGTCTCGCAAAGAAGGCCCATCAATTTCGGACGTACTGTGAAATATAGGGATTCTTTTTTTTAGCTGAACAACACGAATTTGAAATGGTTTACCCGGCGAGATTTTCCCTTGCCATTTTGATCTGCAAACATTCAAAACCAATGTTAGTCGACACCTCCTATCTTTCCCCTCCCTATCTTCCAAATGCCCGCACAGTGTGTTCCACATTAAAAGGCAAACAAATAGTCCCTTGTGCGCGCGTTAATTATAAAAAAAAAGCTGTGTGCTGACTTCTATTGTTGGGCACTGTGAGATTTACAGCAGAAGCAACCCTCTCTGATGATACTGAAGACGCAGCTGGTGTCAAATACTTTAGTGATATTTCTGATAGAACTGGGGTAAAACAAAAACAGTCAAACCAGAATACTGTGGGTTTTCTCTTTTCAGTCTAGTTTCTAGTACCTGAAAGAATATCGTTTTTTACACCTTCTAGATACACGTTCCTCGTTCCTCGTTAAAAATTAATCTTAATGCGATTTTCGAGCAAACAGCAAAACAGAACTATTTTTTTATTTCCTTCTAACAGTTACACTTGACTTTGTATATACTGTCAGCCTTATTTATAAACTCATATTAACGATTGAATAAGGTTACGCAGCCTTTAATATGCCTCTAATCAAGAAATACTTATTTATAAAAAAAAATACGTTGATTAGAGGCTGAGTAAGTTAAAATGAGTGTATAGGTTGATTAGAGCCTGCGTAAGGACATATTAGCATCTAAATGTCAGTCAGTCAGACAATCAAAACATCTTTTGAAATAAAAATTTCAAAACATTTACAAGAGTTCTTTTGCTTTAAAACGAAATTCCTTTAAATTATTCATATTTTTTAAATGACTTAAATGGTATAAAAGAGTTAAAGCACAAGAAGACTGAAGCATTACAAAAATCGTTTTGATCATATAACGCTCAGAAATGAAGATTTTTTTATTTTTCCTTTTGTCGAATTTGTTTGATTTTGCCAGAATGATTTACAATAATTGATGTTTATCATAACCAGAGTTTTGGATAAAACGTTTTTTTTAGATTTTGCGTTACGTTGCATTACATGAGCTCTAAGTAACTAATATGGGTTAAAAATTCTTTAAAAATAAGGATTTACTCAACGTTGAGTAAAGGCTGAGTAAATGATTTAACGTTGCGTAACTAATCAACCGTTCAAGGGCATTTCAACGAAATCTAATAAATAAGGCAGTGTGCCTATAGTACTCTCAAGAATCATCATTTTTTAAGTGCTGCACGGCCCACAAGAGTGGCGCTAAAACATCATTTGGTGTGAATATAGAATAAGAACATGGCACAAAAGTGTATTAAATGTCGGTAAATGTTCTCGTCTCCACTTTTAAGAGTTAGTTACTGCATACCCCTGAAGATGGCCACAACCCAATTGACATCCATAAAAGTACTATATATATATATATATATAGGTACAATGCCCTTGACAACTAAAATAAAGCAAGCAAATCATAAAAAAAATATAAGAATTAATTGTTTGACATTAAAATTGAGATTTTTTAGAGAAATCGTGTTTAAGTCTCTTAGAAAACGAAAATCTATGAGGGCTTACCTTATTTAAAAACGTGAAGGTGACTCATAATTGAGTAAAATTTCAGAAAGCGAGCAAAAGTTCCGTCAATTCGAATTTTTTTTGTTTTTTTTACGTATATACGACAATATTGGTAATCTTCAAACATTTGAACTTTTTTTAAATTGTCAAAATGGGTTGTAAAGTGTGTTCGTGTTTCTGCTTTTCTTCATTTGATAAAAAAAAAAAACTTATGAGTTTTGACCAGTTTTATATTTTTTCCTCACTGTAAAAATAAACTACCTAGCCGATGCAAAAATCTATAAGACTGCACTACCCTGATTAACATCCCTGCTGACAGTTCACAATTAACACAAAAACACAGAACCATTTCGATATACAAAAACCTTTATGACCATTGTGAACATGGTACTAAAAAAAAAAGAGCTCGTTCTTACCGACATTTTGGGTAAACTCTGAAAATTCTATCGTCAGAGGACAAACACTTATTTTCTAATTCAAATCTTTATTAAAACAAGTCAAATTCATAATGGTTAATATAAAAAACGCGTAAACAAACTATTTAATCTTTTGCAATGCACCTAAATCGCCCCGCGAGGGAGAAAGTGTGTGAAAAATCTCGCATCATGGATACCTAAGTTGATGGTGTTTTAGTATTAGGGTGGATATCTCGAAAAGTATTTTTTTTTGCTTTTTTGCTTGAATCGCTGCTGCTGGCTGCTTTCTTTGTGTTTCATCCAAAATATACACATACCTTTTCAACAATATTATTTTTCTAATAAGATGTCCTTTCTCTTAAAGTTTTATTCCCATAAAGTGGTGTGCCATGTGAAAAAATACAAAATCCAAATAAAATGTGATTTTCCTGAAAACGCGTACAAAGTTTTTTCCTTTTGTATGTGAAATTTTGTTCCTAGAAATAAAAAAAGAGTCCTTCAAAGAAAAACAAATTGAAGGAGCGCTAAAGAGGAGAATTGAGACTGTTTCATCTGTATAATCTTTAAATGGACAGGTAAGTTGTTTTTCTTTTTATTTTGATGTTTTGGTTCGTTTTTTAAATCTGTTTACCTCGCCAGATTGTTTAAGCAACTTCAGTCTGGGACGGGAGTAGAGAGGGTTGCATTTTTAACACACATTTAACATAAAAAATCAATTGAAAGTGATGAACCTGCCTCCTCCCACCCACCGCAGAGTGGGAGTGTGTTGTTGATTTGCATGCTAAAAAAATTTGAACTTTTTTTTGGAATAAATTTGTCTATTTGTCCAATTAAAAATAAAGTACACTCCTTGGAGTTTTGGAACGCTTCTTTAAAGATATATAGACAAAATGCAACCCCTGCGCGATAGAATTTTGATTACACTTCTCAAATCAATGTTGGTTGAGTAGCATCCGCGGGAACGGGAGTTAGGGCCAACCGCCATTTGCGGGGATTTATGTTTTTTGTTTGTTGGTAGTTTTAACAATATGCTTTTGTATGCTTGATGATCTTGATATTTAAGAAAAATAGGTAATATTAAGTGGGGGTAAATTCACTGTAATTAACGAGTTAAGAATCAACTGATTGGGGATGAAATTTTGGGATTCTTTACCATCGAAACATTAAGGGAAGTTCAAAGCCTCCATTTATTATAAAAAAGTGTAAAATGCGGTTGATCAGAGTGCCTTTTTGTAAACACTCAAGTTTCGGATCCGTATGTAAGTACTGGTAAGACCAGGTTTCTGGATTAAAAGAGCCTAGACAGACTATAGTAGGTTCTGTTGTTGTGATTTTATTCCTAAAAGAGTAAAATGCATAAAACTAAAAAAAAATACTGGTTTAACTCTGAGTTTAAAGAAGCTATCAGGCTCAAAAAAGTAAGTTTTTCGATCCTACAAAGCCAACCCCACAGGAAAATCGGAAAAAGCACAAACAAGCAAGGAACTCATGCAACTCCCTTATTGAAAGAACCAAATTTTTGCATGACCAAAAATTACGGCAAAAAAATCTACAATGTCCCGAAGGCATTAAAAATGTTTGGTCGTTTGTACAAAATATTAAAACTCCTCAACATCTTCGGTTCCAACGCTCATCGCTAATGACAAACCTATTGTCTACTCTTCAGAGATGGCAAACTGGTTCGCAGCCCATTTCGCTGCCAGCTCTACGCTGCCTATCAGCAATGTTGTCGTCCTGTACTTGACAATGTAAATTTTTCAATGGGACAGATTTTTTTCCGCACTCGTACAGTAGCAAGAGTTCTCAAAGATCTCGATATACACAAATCCGTTAGCCCGGATGGTGCAACCCCGATTCTTCTGAAGAGCTGTTCTTCCACACTTGCAAAGCCACTGCGTAAGCTTTTCCATCGCTCCTACTCTTCTGGAATCTTTTCTAGAAGAATAGGAGACGGAAAACAGCATTTGTCCAGCCTGTCCCTAAAAAAGATGACCCATCCTCCCGTTCTCCTACCGAACCGTAGCACTTACGTCCCTTCTTTCTAAGCTCAAGGAAACGCTGATAAACCGTTAGCTAAAGGAATATCTCGAAGACCGAAAGCTTCTCAATTACCGTCAATATGGCTCTCGCAGTTATCCTTCCACTGGTAATTTGATGGCATATCTCACCGAACAATGGAACAAATCTTTACATCGCTTTGGTGAAAGTAAGATTATTGCTTTTGATATCTCCAAAGCATTTGGTAGAGTTTGGCGTTAAGCTCTCTTATTGAGAATGCGTGCTTTGGGATCGATGATACTCTTGTTCGTTGGATTAGAAGCTTTCTTCTGGACCGATCAATACAACTTCAAGTCTGATTCCCACAAAATAAAGGCTGGTGTGTCCCAGGGCTCCGTTATGTCTCTGACTCTTTTCTTCATTTTTACATGCGATTATAGGGACTAAGGCAAGTTAAGGCTTCGTGAATGTACCTAAACAAAATTGAGATAACAATAAAACATAACGTTACGATCATAGAGAAGTCTAAAAATATTTGTGGCTAAAAATGTCTGTCTGACTGTCAGTATGTATAACGAGCTGCACCCTAAACGGCTTAAGCGATCATCTTCAAATTTGGTGTGTTTGACTCTTTTCCCAGAGGGAAAATTGAAATTTCATTTTTAGGCCTACAAATAACGGTACCTGGGATATGACCGTTTAGGAAAAGCTTATTTATCTCGAAAACGGCTCCAACGATTTTGATGAACATTTTTGAGAATAACATTTGGCGTTAATTTCTTAACGGAAAGTCTGGTTCCGTTGCATAGCTTTGGTGGATCCAAATTTCGAAGAAGCATTATTGGTGAGCCTAATTAGAGAACACGAAATAATTGTGCACGAAAACGATACTTCTGTATTCTTCTATTATATCAAATCACATGAAATGACAAATCTGTACGCGCACTGACTGCATGGTTGATTTTTTCTCAGAAAACTACTTTGCACCGAATCAATAATAACACACAATAACAACTGTGTGTGTAAATAACAGCAACGCAAGTCAATTTTATCGAATCAAACAATCATCACAGTATATCTATGTACGTTGCGTGTGTGTGTAAAGTTCAACGAACACTGTTGCTTCATTGTTCATAAAAAATCATGCAAATATTGCGAATTACGCTTATGATCTTCTTTTCCTTTCGATTTTTCTTCTTATTATTTCACTTATGTTTATACAAAAATTGATAAAATACCAGCGCCAGGGGTTCGGACCGCTCTATAAATCTTCCTTATGACTTGTAGAATAAATTGCTTTTAGCACTCAAGAGGGTTGTGTGCATAGTTTTTTTTTAAGCGTACACACACAAATTTTGAATTTTATATATGTATATAGATGTATATTTATATGTATAAAAAAGTAAATACCAACATTTCAAAAAAAATTGTTTTCGAAAAACTAAAAAATTAAAATGCGCACGACTGGGTCGGACTACTTGCTCTTATGTGCCTAATTACATTGGAAAGCAAGATCTTTGACAAAAACAAGTAACATTTACGTTGAAAATAATGCAGTTTGAACTTACAAAAAGTATCAAAACCACAATACTTAACAATTTTTACTAAAAACGAAGTACGCCATCACACGTCTTAAATAACAAAAAATTTATGAAAAATGTATTTCGAAAATTGTAGGATCGGTTTTAATAAAATCCTGTTTTTTATTTTTAGTTTTTTGAAAAAAAAATTTTGGAAATTTTGGTATGCAGTTTTTTAGAGTTTATTAATATATGTATATGTAATTATAAAATTTAAAATAATTTTTTTTTATTAGTTTTAAAAATATTGGTTTTTCAAAAACAAATTCAAAAAAAAATTTTTTATTAGAAAAAAAAAAGTTATTAAAAATGTTGATATGCAGAATTATTAAAATTACCTAGATCTCCTCAAATATAATATTTGACAGAAATCCAAAGAGCCGTTACCGAGAAAGTCCAAAATTAATAAAACCGTTATATTATTATTATTATTTTATTTCAAAGGAAAATTTAAAAAAAAAAATTAAACAATAATTTATGGACATGACAATATTGCCGTCTGCCTGAAAATAACATTTATTTCCAAGATGATAAAATAAACAATGGGTAGTTTAACATTTTAACACATAATTATATATATAAAACAAAAATAAAAGTTGATAAATTTGATTTGATTTTAAGATAATAATATATGGCTTTGTACAGAAATTATAAGTTTTTTGTTTACATTTATGTAGGCATTCAAATATTTGTAAAAGAGAAACAAAAACTGATTAAAAGGTTGGAAAGCTTTTTCGGTAATTTAAAGCGTAATCACAGTACATATAAAGATTTGTCCATCCAACGAACCCGTTCAACACATCATTCTTCCAGTATCGGACAAACAGCTACGAAATGGTAAACATCGTCCCGCTCATTTCCATTGCAAAAATTGCAAAGAAAAGGTAGATCTGACGGATGCGAAACATAGTTCAGATTCAACATTTCTACACTAGCTCTAAAAATTGTACTTATAGCTTTCGCAGAAAGTCCGTTGGAACGCCTACACGACGCCATTGTCAGTAGTCATAGAGCAGTTGTCGCCTGAGCAACGCTAGTTTGTTATCGAGGCGTATGTTCAAAGCAGCAGCTTTTTGACGGGCGGGCCTACGAGGACTGTTTTCCACAGCAGCACGAACTCTATTGATGTTCTCTGGCGTCCGACCTGACCTTGGACGGCCTGTCGGCTTCTTTTTCAACGCAGAACCTGTTGTTCTAAAGTTAGTAACCCACCGCATAATTGTACTACGCGACGGAACTTCACCATGTCGACCTAATTGAAAGAATGCACGGAACTGCCGCTGAGTAGCAATGATTGAATCACCACTTTTAAAATACGCCTCGATAACAAACGCGCGTTGCTCAGGCGACCACTGCTCCATGACTACTGACAATGGCGTCGTGTAGGCGTTCCAACGAGTCTACCCCCACCACCCTCAGACGTCCTGTCGCTGAATGGCGCGCGGCAGAAAATAGGCAGGTTTTTTTGCCGCACCCTGTATTTTGATCATAAATCTAAGAAAGTTGGCCACATAACATTTAGAGCTACTTTTGCTTTTTTACTTTTATGCTGAACATGCCTTGTGAAGGTAACATTAGTAGACAACAGCACTCTTAGATATTTAAATTCATGTACAATCTCAATAGGTTGACTATTCAGGAACCATCTTTCCTCCGTCAACCTTTTACATATCTGAGCCTCAAATACCATAATTTTGCAGTAGTTCTGGAGTTTATTTACTTGAAGTTGAAGAGAAGAAGGATTATCCGCCAACATAACAAGGTCGTCCGCGTAAAGCAGCACTTTTATAAGAATATTTGAAAAAACAACACCACCAGGTAAATTTTGCAAAACATCATCAATATAAAGAGCAAACAAGATTGGGCTAAGAATAAATCCTTGAGGGACCCTGCAGTCGTTTGAAACCAACTTGAAGTTTCTGATCCGTTCCAAACTGTCGCATTGAATTGACGTAGGAATTTTTCGTAGATAGACAGAAACTTTCTGGAAATTCCAAGAGAAGACATTTTATAGATAAGAGCTTGTCGATTGACCGTGTCAAATGCAGCTTTTAGATCGACGAAGCAAGCATACAGCTTCTTTTTCTTTTGGATGTATTTGTTAGCTATACTCGATAAAGCAAAAATGTGGTCAACAGTTGAAAAACCCTCACGGTATCCAGCTTGAAACATACTTAAGCAATTGTTTGACTCTACAAAGCTAATTAGTCTGTTGTACAGAATTCCAGCAAAGACTTTTCTAATTGAGTTTAGTAATGAAATGCCTCTATAATTTTCGGGTAAACTATCGTCACCTTTCTTTAAGACTGGGAATATTACAACTTTATTAAAACTTGTGGGAATGCAGGAGTTGTCAAATAAAGTGTTAAACAAAGAAACAAGATAACTTTTGTATTCTAAAGACGAGTTTTTTAGAAACTCAGCGGGAATGCCATCAACATCTGGAGACTTATTATTTTTCATTTCAAAAAGAGCAAGTTCGTCCCTGTATTCCCTGTCAGGAAAAGCATAATGGAAAGATTGCAAATCGTCTCCACGTTTCAACAGGGATCCTAAATGGGAAGCTAAAATTTCAGCTTGTAATGGACTTGAAGACAGACGATTGTTTCCACCTAACTCCCGTACATTATACCAGAAACTTTTAGAGACCTTACACCTTTCTAGACTAGTTGCTAAATTCGCTATATAATTGAATTTTTTAAACCCGCAGACTTGCTTGTATATCTTGTTTGCTTCCAAATATGCAGACTTAAAGTAATCTAAATTGAATTTTCTAAATAAGTTAAGAAAGGCAAAAGATTTTTTACGGAGTCTTATACATTCGGAATCAAACCATTGGCAAACGGGTTGCTGCTATTTACGACTATTGATACGAGAAGCAGATGATTTTACAATTTCTCTTATTTTTTCTTCTAATTGATCAATTAGATTGGAGCTTGGGGGTGGCAGTGAGTCAACATTACGATTTAATTTTTCACGGAATCTATCTCCCTCCTGAGGTATCCAAGACTCAAGGAAGTTTTTCTGAGCTTAATCGAGGTGTTTCTTGAAAAAAGTTTGCACAAACTAGAATTGGTAAATGTGATGTAAAAGTTGCTACTAGCACTTCGAAACTATCAATAGCCTGATGCCAATCACCATTTACCACACATACAAGAAAGGTCAGTTCCCCACAAGCGTCACTTCTCGATGCACCATTCAAAATCCAAAAACCAAAACTTTCAAGTAATTTGATTAGCATTCTACAGTTTCTATTAAAGTGTTGCATCTTTAGAATTCCTGAAAAAATAAAAAAAATAAATTCGTTTGAGTGTTAAACTCCTTCACGCATGGATTTTGGAAAAGCCCAATTCTGGCATTCAAATCACCGATCAACATAATATTTGTTGATGTGAAATTATTTAAAAAACCGTACAATTCTTCATATTCATTCAACCAATTATTACAGTTTAAGTGTAAAGGTATAAAGTGACTTTTATAAATTGTATCGCCATCTATCTGATAACTAATTTATCATTAATTAGTCTAAACTGTACAAAATTAATGATTGTACTTTTTTTAATACCCACACAATATTCCCTCACTAGCTCTACCATGAATATTATTTCTAACTGCAGGAATATAGCTGGTATTAAAATCTTTAAAATATTTACAAATTTCATTTTGACTTTCTTTTTCTAAAAATGTTTCAATCGATATGATTATATCGTATTTTAGAATTAAGTTAAAAAAATCAGCTAGCATTAATTTATTTTAAATACCTGCTATATTGTAGCTTAAAATAGTTAATTTTATAAATCTACTACTAGTACTTATTGTTTGGCAGACGGCACTGTATTCCTATTCATTATTCATAAAAAGCAGGTTGCGGTGCCGCTTAGGCCGTTTAGGCTGCAGCTCGTTATACATACTGACAGACAGACAGACATTTTTTCTCGATCACTTTTTAAGACTTCTCTATGATCGTAATGTCATGTTTCATTGTTATCTCATTTTTTTTTTAAACACGAATCCTATACTTGCCTTTACAGTCCCTATAATCGCAAGTAAAAAACAGGATTTTATCAAAATCCGTTTTACAATTTTCGAAATACTTTTTTCATACTTCATTTTTACTAAAAACCGTTAGGGGTTGTGGTTGTAGCGATCATTTAAAATCCATCATTAAAAGTTGAAACAGCTGGAAACTGGAATTTTTTACGTGCGGGTAGTTATAGCGATCAGTAAAGTTATGTCAGAATTTAAAGGCCAACCACATCAGCCATAACCTCAAATTTGTTTTAATGATGCAAAATGCTTCAGTAAACTTTTTACTGATAGGTTGGAACATTAAAAAATGAACCATTGTATATAAACTGCCTATAGTACTATCATGAGACGAGAAAAAATCTTTTTCCCTAGAGCCGCTTGGAGTGCTAGTGTAGGCATATTTTATTTGAGAAAGAGAGAAATAAGAGCATGTTTTTAAGTGTTAGGCTCTGTGCTTTTTGGTTAGCTGCATCAATCTGCCTGATGAACATGCATGTTGTTGGAAAAATGTGTGGTTTACTTACATTCTTGGTGAATTTTAAGAGGAAATCTCTTTGAATTATACAATTTTGTTGACTTATAAGCAATTTAAAAAAAGATGCTTAAGAAGGTGAGATGAATTAACTTGATGTTGATGATGTTGCTTACATTTTTTGTAATACATTTGTATATACATTGTTTTGTATATCATTGACCAGACTTTTGAAGTGATTTTCATTGTATATAGACTTTTGCTAGGATTCATACACGATCCAACATTTTCGTTGCTTACATTTTTTTTATATGCAATACATGTACAAGTACATATGTCATTGACCAGCCTTTTGAAGTGTTTTTTTTTAAGATATTCAATTTGGGTTTATCTGCTACCTATAAATTGAACGTTGTCGTTTTCAAAAAATGTACTCATACATTCTTGAAAATTTGACACAAGCTTAATTCTTGCTGGATTTTTTGAATGGATTTTGGTATGAATTTTGCTTTCAATGCTGATAGGTACACAAATTTAGTGAAAACTATGCATGGAGATACATTCAAATTTTTTTTTTTGGAAATTGATTGTAGATTTGTATCCATTGTATATAGACTGCAGGTAGTAATGATTTTTGTTTTTTGAGGCTTTGTATGAAATAACTGACCTACCCTTTGGTCGCGGGTAGGAAATTCATAGTTAAAGCAAATCTTATTTTTATATAGCGGTGGGTTTTTTGGCTGTAGAAAATTAAAAACTGGGCCGATTTTCGTGATTCTTTTTTTTAAATGTTCGTCTGCGGCGGGTTTTCGATAAAAAAAATGTTTAAACTATCCCAGATGTCGGATTTCAATTATGACAGATTTCAGATGATTTTTTACTTACGATTATAGGTACCTATAATAATAATCAAACATGATATTACGATGATAGAGAAGTCGAAAAAAGTTGGTTCGAAAAACGTCTGGCTGTTCGCTGCTCTACAGCCTAAACGGATGGGCCGATTTGCTTCAAACTTGGTATTTAGTATTTATTAGGTAGTATTTCGGGGGGTGTTTCATATTTTTGCTTTAGGTCAAAAATGAACTTTATTTGCAGTTTAACAAATAGTTTGATTTTCTCGAAAATGGTTCCAACGATTTTGATAAAACTTTCAGGATGCTATTTTTTTACAACAATACATCTTTCAGTAAGAATGAATTTTTCGAAATTTGTTCTATAACGGTACCTACCTATCATAGAACCGGTTTTTTCAAATGCAGTTTTATCGTTAACCAATATCCTGATTTCAATAAAATTTTGCACACAGGAAGTTATTTATAATTCAATTAACATTGCATTTTAAAATTTTCGGAAACTTTTTTTTTCACTTTTTAAAAAAAAAATTGTATTTTGAAATATTTTGAAAACGGGTTGATTTAATTTTTGTCAAATAAGTATCCCAGATGAAAACTGTATACTTCCTTATAATGACATACTTAAAAAAAAAAAATGTATTTATTCGAATTTAATGAAAAGTGATTATTAAAAATAATTACCAAAAAACCGCCAAAACTCACAAAACACCATTTTTACAACCTTCGTGTCCGAAATCAGATACAAAGTGCTTTACCTATACCAAATTATTGGATTATTCATACATACACATACTTACTTTATCATCTGCTACTGTATTTTCTTTTTAGCTATTAGCATTGCATATAAACTGAACAACTGTCCACATGTCACCAGGATAGTACTATAGCAATTCAGATACAATGCTTATTAGCAGTGTATTTCTTATAAGCAAGGCAGTTTATATACAATGCATACAATCGATACAATGATGATCAGCTGGAAAATATCGTTTGAACATGCATATATAGAACTAACCAAACCTACTTCCGTGGAGTAATGTATATGCAATGCATGTATAATGCAACCTACCCAAAAAAAAAAACAAAAAAAAACATCGTTCATCTGCCCAAAGAATATAGGGCAGAACATTGTATATAATAATGTACGAAAGGCAGTTTATATACAATGTCCAACATCAGATATATTCATGTCAACATTGTAAATGAACTGCATATCAACAAATTTTGTCTTAACTCTTAACTTAAACTCATTGTATATAGACTGCTTAATCTATGCTTAATCTACCTCTTTTATAAATTACTCATAAATTACTAATGAATAAAGTACAATTCAGCGAGTTTCTCTGAGAATTCTCTTTGTAAATGAACCGCCATTGTATATGAACTCTTTGTTCGCCTCTTAAATTCACCGAGTAATCTTTTTCCCTAGAGCCGCTTGGAACGCCACCGTCCACCGGTCGTCATGATAGTACTATAGCAGTCTATATACAATGAAATGAACCACAAACACTGGAACGAAATGTTCGAATATTCTGTCAAATGACAATCAGCTGTTCAGTAAAACCAATTTTCATCATTAAAATAAATAAATGCCTTTTTTCTCAAAATAAATTATTTCAATTGATTTGCCATCGATTGGCATAAGTTTCATGTTTTAAATCTTTTTCTAACACACAAAAATATCCAACTGACATTTTTTAATGATGGTTTTTAATGATCGCTATAACTGGCCCCTTAATGTTACTTATTTTTAAAATTGTATTCGATGGTGTGACCGCACATATGAGCAAGAACGTGCGATACAGTCCTGCAATTTATTTACTATGAGATGGGGGGTCTATCACCTCCCGTTTAGACTTTACCACTGTCAATCAACAAGCCACTCTCCGATAAATGTTAGTTTTTATACTAACAGTATTATTTTAATCATGTCGACCTACAACCTTCTGTAAATATTGGTCATTCAATGAAAGAAGTGCATATGAAGTGTGGTGTAACTTTGCTTATAATATAAAGACAAATTGACGGGTTTGTTTATAACGGGTGATTTTTTTGAGGTTAGGATTTTCATGCATTAGTATTTGACAGATCACGCGGGATTTCAGACATGGTGTCAAAGAGAAAGATGCTCAGTATGCTTTGACATTTCATCATGAATAGACTTACTAACGAGCAACGCTTGCAAATCATTGAATTTTATTACCAAAATCAGTGTTCGGTTCATTCACCGTAACGTTGCGTCCAACAGCATCTTTGAAAAAATACGGTCCAATGATTCCACCAGCGTACAAACCACACCAAACAGTGCATTTTTCGGGATGCATGGGCAGTTCTTGAACGGCTTCTGGTTGCTCTTCACTCCAAATGCGGCAATTTTGCTTATTTACGTAGCCATTCAACCAGAAATGAGCTTCATCACTGAACAAAATTTGTCGATAAAAAAGCGGATTTTCTGCCAACTTTTCTAGGGCACTGATTTTGGTAATAAAATTCAATGATTTGCAAGCGTTGCTCGTTAGTAAGTCTATTCATGATGAAATGTCAAAGCATACTGAGCATCTTTCTCTTTGACACCATGTCTGAAATCCCGCGTGATCTGTCAAATACTAATGCATAAAAATCCTAACCTCAAAAAAATCACCCGTTAGTTAATAAAAGATTAAAAAGATATTTATATCGGTGGCCTGCGATGTGAAAGTAAAATCCAATTATGTTGCAAAAGGCGCTTAAACAATTTTCACGAAAAAAATATTACGTTTTGTATAGAGAACTTAGAAAAAAAACTTTTTTTTATTTATATTCCTTTTCTACTGAATTTTGAATGAAAGTCGACATTTTTACCGACAACTTTTTTTATTGCTGATCAAACAGATTAAAAATTTTAAGATAACGATCAAACATGACATTACGATGATAGAGAAACATATTTGAGTTACTGGCAAAATTTTGTCCGTCTGTCTGTCTGTACGGATGTATTTTGGACTGTAGCCTAAGCAGATTATTTTGACATTCTGCAGAGTGTTTTCAAGTTTTTTGGCTAAAAAATAACGGTACCTGTTATATAACCGTTATGTAAAAGCTTATTTTTCTCGAAAACGGCTCCAAGAAGTTTTATCAAAAAAATCAGTGTATTTATATTTTATTTTTTTTAATGAAGATTACTTTTTTGCTTAAGTTTGCATTCTTAAATTATTTTTTTTTTATTTTTGAAAAAAAGTTATTAAAATAAAATTATTTTATTTAAAAACCGCTCCTACGATTTGAAAAAAAAATTCACACTTTTTCACATTTTTAAAAGAAATAAAATGGCGTTTACATTTTTCCGCTGAAAACTTTTTACGTACTTTTTTTAAACAATCAAAATGTCAGAAAAATCAATTAAAAAAATTGAAGTTCCCCCCTTAATATTTTTCAAATTTATTCCAAGCTGTGGCCGCACATAAGAGCAAGTACGTAGGTTCATCAATGTGTCAAAACCAATAAAAAAATTATTACATACTTAATTATGAGGGTTAAATATGACAAAATCGATCCCTGCTCATCTCGAAGGTCGAACTCCATACTCCAAAAAGAAGTCAGCAGGAGTCGATGGTATACCCAATATTGTACTACGACATCTCCCTGAGGAAGCAATAGACATATACACAACACTGTTCAACAGCGCGCTGAATAATGCATATTATCCAGTGAGTTGGAAGACAGCTGTTGTTGTACCGAAAAAGGGAAAGGACAATTCCAATCCGGCAAATATCGGTCGAGAAGTTTTCTTCCGAGTATCAGAAAAGTATTCGAAAAAGTTATCAATAGAGCTCTGTCCAAGTGGTCCGAGGACAAAAATATAATTCCAGACACCCAGTTCGGCTTTAAGGCGGGACATGACACAATTCATGCCGCGTCTAAGCTAGTATCTGCTGTTTAATGGAACAATTCTAAGAATCAATGCACTGGTGCCTGTCTGGTTGATTTGGAGAAGGCTTTCGACACCGTATGGTTAGAAGGTCTTTATCTGAATTGATGATTTAATTGCGTACAGAACAGGTCCAAAAGTTGAAGTCATAAGTATTCTCTTGCAACGTGATTTCGATAAAATTCAAAAAATATTTTAGTGATTGGAAGCTGAAAATTAACTTCCTGAAATGTGAAACTATCCTGTTTGGAACCCCTGTGTCTAGGGCTTCTAGGGATTCAAGAAAGAACTGGCGCAAGCTAGTGATCGCTGGGCCACATGGACATCCTCTGGCGAGTAAAAGTGTGGTAAAGTACCTTGTTATCTGGCTGGATCAGTTTCTATATTTCAATCGACATGTAGAGGCTCCACTTGTTTTACGGCATCCGCCTTAATAGCAGGGTGAAAGTGATTTGCTACATGGCCCTTATCAGGCCGATGATTGCCTACGGATGCCCTGTGTGGTTCAATGTTGCACCATCTCTCACGGAAAAGATTCGTTGTTCGACAGACAGTGCCTTCGCACTTGTCTCGGACTTTATAGAACACCAGAGTCGGAGTACAAACACTATTATTCCAACGAGGTTCTACAACGGAACAAATACAAACAGGATAGATAACTTTCTAATTAATCTCATTCGCGGACATATTGCAAGGGCGATGACCTCAGCTAATGGACAAATCTTCGGGGCTTACTACCCCCAAGATGAATATTTTGAAAGTACACGTTCGAGTGGTTTTATCCCGCCCGAGGCTTTCCTATATTTTGATAGTCGAGGGATGATTCAGGATAGATCGGCGATTCCGTTGATCTACTACGTCGGCCGCAGAACAGTCGATAGGCGGCTCCTCTACGACCGAGAAATAGTCGCCGGGAGCGCCTCCGTTTCAGTAGGGCCGTGCCCGACCGGGATCGGAAGGAAGCCCTGAATCAGGTCCACAAATTTTGGTGACTTAGTTAAAACTCGATATTTTTAGTCGACATAGACGAAATATCGCCTATGGCCGACCTACATTTATCTTAGGTATCTTTAAGATAGGAAAAACAGTTTCGGCGGCACAAAAAAAATATATATATATATATACATATATATAAAATTTATAAAAAGCTTGCTGTGGCTGTTTTAGATTTAAGTATTTTAAGGTTTGTTTTAAGTAATTTTAAGTTTATTTTTAGTTAACTGTAAGTTAGTTTTTAAGTAGTTTAAGATAGATTAAACCGATAGAGTAAACTCAGTTTTTTTTTAATTTTCTGGGTGAAAAATAAAACCCATGATAAGATAAGATAAATTTAAGTTATTCTTTAGGCCGAAAGGCAATTAAAATTAAGTTAGAGATTAATTTAGAGCGCACGCATAGGGCCAGTAAATTAATTAAAATGATATTTGTAGCTAGTTGTAAGATATTTGTCTACCATTTAAGTAGATATAAGTTAAAATAAAATAAAAAATCATAAAAAAATGACAAAATCGATAAATTAAAAAAAAAACAAAATTTTAAAAATGTTATCAAAATGTTCAATTATGATTTTATATAAATTTAAAATATTATAATTATTAGTGTAGTTATTGTTAAATTATTATTTATGAGCTAGTCATGTTCATTCACAGAATTTATCGATTAACACGAAAGAAAAGTTTCATTGTTATAAATTTTTATGTTGATTTTATTTTGGTTTTTGTGAATTGTGTGGAACATTTAAACAAACTATCTTTAGCAAACTACACCAAAAATAATGTGAATAACAATAACTTTCTTTTGCGAACGAATTGAAGGTTTTAATACAAATTCTATAAACTACATTGTAAAAAAATAAAATTGAAAAACAACTAAGTTGAAGACTCAGCATAGTTATTTAGACTTTTTTGAATTATTGATTCAAAATAGCTTTTTACGGCCTTTAAGTCCACCAAACTTAGTCTGCCCTGGACTAAACCTCGTTTTTCTAATTTAATGATTACAAATTTAATCTTGTTGGATATGGTTCACATTAGGTTTTAGTCAAAAACTTCATATACATATGTTGAACTGAGTAAGTTGAAAGTTGCGTCTTGACAAAGGTACTCACTGTCAACTGAACAGTCCAAAGTGTGACCAATTCTATTTTGAAAAACATGCATGAAACACACATGAAAAATATTTTTTTTATATTAAAATGTGCTTAAAATCATGCTAATTTTTTTTTTACATCAAAACCTGTTTAAAATCCTAAAATAGCAAAAAAGAATATTATTTAAATCAAAAGGTGTTAAAGAAAGATTTCTCCCACAAGAATCGTGTATTTTTTCGGAATAAAAGGAGCTTTGATACCAACCTTCACAAATGCTTTCAGTCGTTGACGCATGGAAACAATACAAACAAAGTTCCAGCAATACATCATTTCAGATTTAAGCCTCTCCCACAGAAACCATGCATTTTTCCTGGATAAGAAGTAGCGTATTTTTTAATCCAGCAGCTCATACATCTACCTACCAAATTTCATCCAAATCGGTCATGCCTTTGAGGCGTGATTGCGGAACAAACATTCAAAGATACAAACATTCACATTTATAATATAAGTAGGATATTTATTTCATTTTAAAGTAACTTATTATATGAAGACAAAGAATATCACGTTTTGTTTGGTCATTATTTATGTTGGTAGATTAAATATTAAATATTTAAATAAGTTAAAAACTTTGAGTTTCGTTTAAAAACTTAAAAATAATGTAAATAAAATCAAATTTGTGTGAATTTTGAATTTAAAGAATAAAAAAAATTGATTTTTAAGTATCGTATTAATGTATGTAAGTGGATGAAAAACATAACATTACCATAAAAACTATGATGAAGTTTTTTTTTAAAAGTGGTGGCAAAAGTGTCACAGCGGTAACGCTGATTAATAAGCCAAGTATATATCAGTAATGCCAGATACCTTTTATTTACAATTTTTTACTTGCGATTTAGGATTTTAGTACCTAAGTAAGTACCTTTGCAAGTTATGGATTCGTGCAATAAAAAATCTAACAATCCAACATGACATTACGATAATAGAGAAGACGGAAATTCCGTCCGTCTGTCTGTCTGTCTGTTCGCGCCTCTACAGCCTAAGCGGATGGGCCGATTTGCTTCAAACTTGGTGTTTAGTATTTATTAGGTAGTATCTCGGGGGGTGTTTTTCATTTTTGCTCTAGGTCGAAAAATAACGGTACCTGCCATACAATTTTGAACAACAAATTAGATTTTCTCGAAAACGGCTCTAACGATTTTGATAAAACTTTCAGGGCGCTAATTTTTTTATAATAATACATCTTTTAGATAGAAGACATTTTTCGAAATTTGTTCTATAACGGTACCTCTCATATAAGATATAACCGGTTTTTTTTTCAAATGCGGTTTTATCGTAAACTATTATCCCGATTTCAATAAAATTTTACACACAGGAAGTCATTTATAATTCAATTAATATCACATTTCACAATTTCTCGAAAACTTTTTTTTCGATTTTTTAAATTAAAAAAAAAAATTGGTTTTCGAAATATTATGATTGGATTGATTTTTTTAAATAATTTTCCCAGATGAAAACTACAGATTGCCTTATAATGACATACTAGAAAAAAATTGAAATATTTGTTCGAAAAGTTTTTCAAAAAAAAAATACTTAAAAAAAAAAAAAATGGTCGAACGATTTTCAAATTTTTTTTCTTCGATAGACATTTAGTTTTCAAATTTTATTACATACTTAGTTTTTCCAAGAAAACTGTGAAACTAATTAAAAAAAAATTAAGAATTTTCTAAAAAAAAATATTTTTTTATTTTAATAGACGTATGGTTTTCAATCTGGCAATACTTTTTTCGGAGTTGGTCTTTTGACAGCTGTCTCTTGATTTATGCTAAGTTTGGTTTGCGATTTCATAATGAATAGACTTACTCCTGAACAAAGTTTGCAAATTATGCAAATTTATTACCAAAATAATGGTTCGTTTCGGTGGAGCAGAGTATCGAAGAAGACCCAAATGAGTCCATCAGCCATCATGCGCGGAAGGATCTTGGTTTGCAGGCTTACAAAATCCAACTCGTTCAAGAATTGAAGCCGAACGCCTATCAAGACGAATTCACTGACACGAACCCTGCAAACAAAATAAGGACAACGAATTTCGGATATGTACTGGGAATATAAGGTCCCTTAATAGACCACGTGGAGCCGAACAACTAGTTATATACAAAAACAGCGCTTATTTGGAATGTAGATTTGTCGTTGGAAGCAGACTGCCGCAAGAGGTTTTGAGCTACAAATGTGTCAACGAGCGACTCATGACAATTCGCATCAAGTTACATGTGACAATATAAGCCTTTTATACGCGCATGCCACCACAGGAGAAAAAGATGATGACACCAAAGAAATATTTTTTGAGCTCCTGGACAAAACATGAGCAGTGCCTTAGCTATGACATTAAAATTTTTCTAGGCGACTTTAACGCTAAGCTAGGGAGAGAAGATGTGTTTGGTGGTACAATGGGAAAACACAGCTTGCACTACACTACTTCCAATAACGGATTCAGGCTAATTGACTTTGCTGTGCGGCGAAATATTGTAAAAGCTATTGCCCAAGAAGAGCCAGAACTGCCCGTGCGCTCTAAAGAGGAAAGAAGAACAACGGCTTCTCAGAAAGAAAAAAAGGGATCATGAGAAGCGTGCGATCGAGGAAATAGAGAGCAGGAATGAAGCTCGAAAGTTTTACCAAAAGGTAAAAACAAACCTGTGAAAGGTACAGAGCTTGAACTGAAGCTTGCAAAGATGAACCAGGGAACATCGTAGTGGAATCGCAGTCGATGCTGAGAAAATGGAAAAACCATTTCTGCAGACATAAGCAAGATATGGTTAGAAGAAAGCATGCCCGATGAATGGAATCGCAGCATGATTGGCCCGATCTTAAAAAAGGAGACCCTCAGAACTGCACCAACTACAGGGGTATTAATCTCCTCAACATCGGCTATAAGATATTTTCTGCTGTATTGTGTAAACGCCTAAAGCTATTCTACGACAACTTGATAGGGCCATATCAGCGCGGTTTTAGGTCAGGAAAGTCCACTAGCGACCAAATTTTCACATTACGGCAGATCTTGGAAAAACCCAAGAACTTCAAATCGATACCCACCGACATCAATTCGACTTGTAACGAGTTTGATGCGCTGTCTGATTTCATCTCGAAAATTGTTTCCCTTTGTCCTAGCACTGAAATCGTTATTGCGGGCGATTTCAATGTACACAATTCCAATTGGCTCCGCTATTCTGGTCAGACAACACCCGAAGGAAGGTATGTCGAGCTCTTTGCCGGGTTACATCACATTACCCAACTGATCGATGTGCCAACGCGTATACCGGAATGCTGCTAAATGCTTAGGTTTTCTGTATCGGTGTAAGAAGTACTTTTCCCCATCTGATCTGGCTACAATCTATAAAGCGTTTATACGCCCTAAACTCGAGTATAACTCCCACCTCTGGGCAGGTGCTTCACAAACATCGCTTCACCTGCTTGATAGAATTCAAAATCGAGCGTTAAAATTGATAGGAAATAGAACTGCCGCTGAAACAATTGCCCCTCTCGAACACCGACGCAATGTTTCATGTCTTTCCTTATTTAATCGTTTCTTTTATAAAAAATGTTCACTCGAGGTAGCCAGCTGCATTCCTCCCCTTAAAAGTTTCGCCCGTAATACTCGTCTCGCAAGGAATGCTCATCAGTTCACCCTTGAGCCCAATTTCGTACATACCGTGAAATATAGAGTTTCTTTTTTTAGCCGAACAACACGCCTGGAATGGTTTACCCGGCGAGATTTTCCCTTGCCATTTCAATTTGCAAGCATTCAAAACCAATGTTAATCGACACCTCCTATCTAATGCCCGCGCAGTGTGTTACATTAAAAGGGAAACAAATAGTCCCTTGTGCGCGCGTTAATTATATAAAAAAAAAAAAAAAAACACCTTTTCATTGATTTCAAAGTCGCGTACGACAGCATTTATAGAGATGAGTTATATAGAGCAATGTGCAGTTTTAACATTACTGCCAAACTCGTTCGCCTGTGTAAACTGACAATGGAAAACGCACGCTGTTTCGTCAAGGTCGGTAAAGACCTCACCGACACCTTTGAGTCCGTCCAATTACCGACGATATAATTGACATAATGGGACGAACACAGCCATCACCATCGCTTTTGTTAGTATTGAGACGAAAGCGGCGAGAGGCAAGAGTAGGAGTTGATAGGCAGAGGTGGGTTTTAAGAAAGAAAAAAAAACTATGGGTATGGGTAACTATTCTTCCCTCTTGTGGACACATATTCACCCTTTGAACATCCGACTTTTTCGTTTGCCAAATCTATTTCTAATTCATTTATTTTTTATAAGAGGACTTTGAAGTTCCATTTATAAAATTTCTGCAACTGGTCCATTTCCAATATTAATTACGTCTTGATCGTGCCTTAAGCTCTTTACTTTCTTTACTTTTCAAGTCTCTCAAGAATCAAAAAAAAAAAAAACTTGAGTAAGCAAGTCGTTTCGTTGTTTTTATTCTTCATTTTGAGTTTTCTTCTCTCTAAAGGTTTGCGACGTTATTCGTTTTACTACTCTTCCTAATATCTGTCTTTGTTCCTTTTCAGATTTTTTGAGTAAATTTGTCGGATGGTCACTTTTACAGTTAACGTTATAAGCTCGAGACTGTTTGTCAACCTGCGCTTTTGACGCAACGTAAATCCTTTCGACAGTATGTTTGCGTGTGATTAAAACCTTGATAGCATTTGCACTGCGGGATCAGTCCGTGCTTTTTCGCAGAGAATCAATTTTAATGACCATATTTTTTATGACAATAAACATTTTTTTTATTGGCGCGACAGCTCCTTAAGGAGCCAAGGCCTAGTAACTTATACTCTCAACCATTCCTGTGTGTGTTGTTAATCTGCAAGAATGGAAGGGACCTACAGTTTACCGCCGAGTCCGAACGGCTAGATGAGATGCACTTTTTCGAGACAAATTTTACTCTTGTACTTTTACTCTTTACTCAGTTCCTCGTAAAAAGAAGGTGGCTATGAGCGGGATTTGAACCCAGGCTCATTCGCTTAGCAGTCCAACACACTAACCACTAAGCCACGGGGCACTACTTATTTATGACATAGATATAGATATATACGGTTAACCTGGTTGATAATTAATTATTCAGCAAATCTGCATCTCCTTGAAGAGTTTGAAGAAAAAAAAAACAATTTTATGAATTTCCAGCCATCCGGAGACGTTTATAAATTTTAAAAATCTGTTTGTCGACGTAAACTACTTACTGTCCATTCAGATCCCTAGCTAGCTGCCTCTAGTTTTGCACGAAAAGTTTGTATGGATACTGTTCCACTTAAGTTTGAAACCATAGTCTCAGACTCCTTTTACTGCGTTGTTCCTCCGAGTTAGAATCGAAGATGTTCCGTACCGGAGCTGTCCATCCGCTCTATATGATCCAGCCATATGATTATATACCCTCAAAACATTCGATATTTATAATCAAGATGCGTTTGTTAATTGCCTTGACTAATACAATGTGGCTTGAACAAAATGTCACAGTCGAATTTTTATGGAGCTATTTGAAATTATTAAATTTGAATCAATGAATTTAACACTAAAGATTCGATTTAAGAACAATATTTCTTTGAACTTCCCTGAGAGCTTCAGTTCGAACTCTGTTGCCTTGACAATATTTTAAACTATTCGAAACATGTTCTTGCTAATTCTAAACTCTAATTATTTAGTTGCACCTTCATTGGTTAGGTTCAAACAACATTTTTCTTTTAGAAAATGTGTAGATACATACCTATTTTCAAAGTGTATAACCGTATACTAAATACTAACGTTTTTATTAACCTTTTTGAAAACATGTATTATTTATCATAACATTAACATGTCGTTGTTTAATTTTGCAGATTAAAATGGTTCACCGCGGAGTGTTAGAGACCAGTACAGAGAAAAACAAAAAAGACGATTTCAACTCGTGTATTGCAGTCTCAGACACCTTTTACTGCGTTGTTCCTCCGAGTTAGAATCGAAGATGTTCCGTACCGGAGCTGTCCATCCGCTCTATATGATCCAGCCATATGATTATATACCCTCAAAACATTCGATATTTATAATCAAGATGCGTTTGTTAATTGCCTTGACTAATACAATGTGGCTTGAACAAAATGTCACAGTCGAATTTTTATGGAGCTATTTGAAATTATTAAATTTGAATCAATGAATTTAACACTAAAGATTCGATTTAAGAACAATATTTCTTTGAACTTCCCTGAGAGCTTCAGTTCGAACTCTGTTGCCTTGACAATATTTTAAACTATTCGAAACATGTTCTTGCTAATTCTAAACTCTAATTATTTAGTTGCACCTTCATTGGTTAGGTTCAAACAACATTTTTCTTTTAGAAAATGTGTAGATACATACCTATTTTCAAAGTGTATAACCGTATACTAAATACTAACGTTTTTATTAACCTTTTTGAAAACATGTATTATTTATCATAACATTAACATGTCGTTGTTTAATTTTGCAGATTAAAATGGTTCACCGCGGAGTGTTAGAGACCAGTACAGAGAAAAACAAAAAAGACGATTTCAACTCGTGTATTGCAGAAAATGCCAAAACCGCTGATGATAAAACTTCCAACGATAAAATCGAGCAATCGACACCAAAAGCAAAACAAATAAAGAAAGCCGCAAAAAAAGCGTCATCCAAGAGCACAACACTGCCGTTAGCCGATCATTCCATTCCACAGACTGTTGTACGATTAGAAAGATCGCGTTTCATCAAAACAAAAAATAATCCTAATTCCAAGGCAGCTGATACTAGTAGTGGTGCCAAATCCAAGCGTATTTCGCCTGTTCGTGCAGGATTAAGAAGCAGCAGCTTGGAAAGCCATACCAGTACCAATAGCAACAACAATAATGCCAAAGGCAAAAAGAAAAAAGTTGCCGTAAGCAAAGGCAAAGATGCCGACCACCCCATCGAAAGTCCGCCAAAGCATACAGGCGACAAGGGTTCAAAAAACGCACAACAGCCCAAGTTGTCAAAGCAACTGCCACTCTCTTTCATATGCAGCCTTCCTTTAAACAGACTCTCTGGCATACTCGAAAAACTACAAGCCGACAAAACAAAATGCTCACCAGGCGTAAAAGAAGGCACGTCATCTGAAGACAAGTCAAATGTCGATAAGAATTCAAGTCAATGCAAAACTCTTTGCCTCTATTGTGATAAACGCATGTCGACAGTGAAAGTACGAACTAGACATATCGAACGTTTTCACACGATATCCAAAGAACGAAGATCTAGCTCAAGAAATCCTGTCACACCATCTTCTCAAGACTCTAAAGACCTTACAGGCTCGTCACCAGTATGTTCATCTTCATCAGCACCATCAACGCCCATGTCATCGACCACCAGTCTATATTTCAGTGGTTGTTCATTCTGTTGCAAATCACCCAAATTACAAGCGGTAGCTTTAGAACATGATCTCAGTGCTCTCTTTTTCCATTTAGTCGATTTTCATTCGGACAAATACTTTGGCTGCAAGCTATGTGCAACAAGGTTTCAAACAGCCTCAAAACTAAGCGACCATGTTCAACATGTTCACTCATCTTCAAATAAAAGCTCAAATTCTGATGCTGAAAATGGGAATCTTAATTTGGTGAAGCTTGAAGATGAGGGCACTAAAAATGATATCGAAAAATCCACACCCACGAAAACACGTCGACAAATAAAGCAATCGGGAATAGATATTCCTTCGCCGAATATTAACCAGGCAACATCTTCTTCGTCTTCAACCATGAATCGAAATGGATCAATGTTCTCAAACGATGAACCGATCTTATCGCGTCTTGGACTGACCCAGAATAGGCTGCCACGTGGACGAAAAGGGATTCGCAGTCGTCGTTCAACAAATGTTGACAGTGTCAAGTCAGATACTACTCTTATAACTGTTAAAACAAGGAGCAAACTTGGGAGATTCAACACCTCAAATGAACCTGTTGAAACAGTTTTTCGAACCCCAATCAATACTCGCATCGAACCCTTATCGTGCACATTTGATGAAGATTTTTACGAAAAGGTATTTAATAACGTACGAACCAATCTGAGCTGCCATTTAGATGGAAAACTTGACAGCGAATTGAACTCCAACCGCCCCCAAAGCCCACCCCCTCTAATGCCTGCCATAAGTAGTACAGTTGTTAAGAGCCCCCAAGTTCTCGAGAGTGAAGTTCACACGGCGACTAGCTTGGCAGCTCTAACAGCTTTTCCCACCTTACTCACTGCCGAGCAATATGGCTGTGACTTTGGCACAGCGAAAATAAAACGACCCATTACCAGGCATTCTTGGAAATGGAAATGGGACAGCGTTAAGAAATACAAGTACGTCAATGAAGGCGGCAAAATAGTAAAGAAAATTAAGCAACCCATGCTTGGTTTAAGGGATTTATCCAAATTGGATATGTGGACGCAACTTACAATGCGTCAAAAACACGAAGTTGTACGAAAACAATCTGAGATGACTAAGACACGCAATCTGAGAGAGTTTTCCGAAAACAGCCGCGAAGAAAAGCAAAAGCAAGTCGATCAGTTGAACACTATTTTAGATAGCCGTCGATTGCCACAAATAATTTTGGAGCAAAACGAACAGACTATCATTAAGCTCGAAATAACCGATGAGGGATTTCGTTACTTGGCAGGTGAGGTTTCACCATCTGAGAATTGCAAAAATACAGAACCAAGCACTAGCCTTGCCATTGATCGCATTATTCCAGCTAACTTAAATTTAATTCCCAATCATCCGCAAGACGAATCTGTTCGTCACTCAGTGGTGCTAAGTGGAGAATGGGCCAGGCCTCGTTGCTACGTATGTTTTGGTTGTGGTGCTAGATTTGATAAACTTAAAGCGCTCGAAGAACACAAAATGTTCCGGCATCCGCATGTTTATTCAACACATTATGAAATTGTGGGAAGAGAATTAATAGAAGGCAATCTTTTCAAGCATTTCTTTATCCCACTAAAAGCACTCAGTCGTCATAAGGAATACGCGCAACGGATACTTGTTAATAAAAAGACTGAATATACCGTGTCGAAATCATCAAGTAATTCTGGCAATGAAGACGAGTCCTTGGACAGCCTTCATTCGGTAACAGCTAGTTTCACGACACTAAGCAGTAGCAAACTGAGTGATGATTGTGATACGGACACAAAAACTGCAATTGAAAATGTACCATTATTTGCAGAACCTTCATCAATGCTTATGTCTAAGAACGAGACCAGCAATTTAGCTGCAGGTGGTAGCAGCTCTTCAATGGATTGCACAAAGTGCAATAGAAATTGCCATGGAATGTTGGAGCTTTATCGGCATATGTTGGATTGTTCTGGTGACTATGCGTGGATTTTGGCTAAAAAGAAGAAGTACCGTTATTATGGAACTCGTAAAAGGCGACAATTCAACAGGCAAAACATATCGTCATTGCATTTACATCGACGGAAGTTGAAGTTATCGAAGGATGAAAACGAAGGTGACGAGACGCCTAAGAAGAAGTCGATCAATATGTCACCGTCAACACCTCGTCCGAGAGCAAGTGATGGTGAGTTTATTATTAAATTTGATGAATTTTATTTATTTTTTGCAGAATATTCTTTGCAAGTTTATACGGGGCTTATTCCGATTTTATCGATAAAGTGATTCATATTTAGCACAAGAACATTCAAGCACTATCCTATATTCAGACCGGGAATATGTTCCAAAATGCACTGCAAAAAAATAAGTTATTTGGAAAAGAAGCTTTTTGTCCAAAGAAAGTCAAATACAGGCGGCACAAAAGTCGTGACAAGACGCAGCATCCAAAGCTTAATAACAATACTATATATGGATGTATGTATGTATATTTATGCGGCACAGATGAAACGCAACTTCTCGAAACTGGACGCTTATCCCCAATGTTGGTACATTGTTTTACAAAATGTAGCAGCATTGTCAGGATGCTGCATTCTTCCATTATGTTGCTTGTGGTGCGTTTTCCCAATCTTGAATCATCATCATCATCGGGGCAACAACCTGGTTGTTTCAACAAAATCTTCCATAGAACCCGATTGCTGGCCGACGCCATCCGATTGTGCACCCAAAGGCTTTGGGCGTCCTGGTCCACGCCATCTTTTCATCGTAATCAAGGTCTACCATGTTGTATTTTACGCTAAAAAATAACTGAAATAGACTTTTCGATGAGGACACTTTAGGCTGTTTCGAGAGAAAGATTCTCCGGGTGATTTTTGGTACCATATGCATAAACGGAGAGTGGAGAAGAAGATACAATGAAGAACTTTACCGGCTGTACAGCGACACAGATCTTGCCAAAAGAGTAAAAATTCAACGTCTCAGATGGCTGGGTCATATAGAGCGGATGGACATCAATGCTCCGGCCCGGGAAATTTTCGATTCCACCCTAGAGGGACGGCACAGTAGAGGAAGACCGAGACTCAGGTGGTGCACACAAGTGGAAGAAGACCTCAACCGACTCCACGTGCGAAACTGGAGACAGCTAGCTAGGGACCGAGCTGGCTGGAGAAGCTTGTTGGTTGAGGCCCAGGTCCACCCCGGACTATAGCGCCACCTAAGAAGAAGGAGATCCTTTTCGCTCATGCGAGCTAGGTCCCCAGGCCACCGGAGTCTTACCTTACCTTACCTTAGGTGGCGCTACAGTCCGGGGTGGACCTGGGCCTCATCCAACAAGCTTCTCCAGCCAGCTCGGTGCCTAGCTAGTTTCCCACGTAGAGTCGTTTGAGGTCCTCTTCCACTTCTGTGCGCCACCTGATTCTCGGTCTTCCTCTACTGCGCCGTTCCTCTTGGGTGGAATCTAAGATTGTCGCTGTACAGCCCGTACAGTTCTTTATTTTATCTTTTTCTCCACTTCTCCTTATCCGTTTTTGACAAAGTCCATACGTCTGCACCATAGAGCAGGGCTGGGATGATGAGGGTCGTATAAAGGGACAATTTAGTTGCTCGATAGAGGGCTTTGCTACTCAATTGCCTTCTAAGCCCGAAGAAGCAACGATTGGCAGAGTGATTCTTCGTTTGATTTCAGCGCTGATGTTGTCTGAGTTAATAACTGAGCCCAGATAGACAAAGTCCCTTACTACCTCAAAGTTATAGCTGTCTATGGTGATGTTTTGTCCAAGGTAGAGAAGTCCACCTAGCTTTATTTTTTCCACAACATCTGCTTCGAGTTAGACGATTGTATCCGGAATCATCCTCCCTCGCACACGGGGCCAATTCTCCGTAAGACTTTCCTCCCGAACGCAGATAAGACAACCGAGTCGGATCTGTATGTAAGTACTACTTACTAAGGCCATATTCTTGTTCAGCAGCAGCATAGTTTTTATGAGGTCTCTAAAGTTGGAATGACCGTATTGAGCTGGACTAAAAATATAATTTGCCGTAAATTATCCGTGAAAAAAAAAAATTGCCGCGCAGTCGGCAAATCTTAAGCCCAAGTAGAGCTTTGGAAGTACTATATTAGTGAAATACGCCTAATGGTCGTGCTTATATCGACTAAGTGAACAAAACTAAAAAAAAAATCCTAAAAATAAATTGAATTGACAATCTTTCTAAAGTTAATTTACGGCCATCATTAATATGCAGCCCCAGGTTTTGTTCCATCAAGGTAAAGGAGTCTTGTACAGTTTGTCAGTCGCGGATTGCTTTCTCCAATGCCAGTTAGAAGACGGTACAAAAGAGATGGTATGTTGAAATGATAAATTCCAGACTTTTTTCGATCACCTGCTTAAGGGTAAAGATCTGATCAATTTATTGATTTGCCTGGTATGAAACCACATTGTTAGTTGCCGATTATGGTTTTCGCGTTCTTGCAGAATAGAGGAGAATATCTTATAGCATATACTAAACAATGTTATACCCACATAATTGTTGCACTTTGTGATATCTCCCTTCTTATGTATGGGACACATGCTGCCTTTTCGCAAGTCTCCTGCCATTTCTTCGTGTTCCCATAGATGTCCTATGATTTCATGAATTGCTTGATGATTGTTGGCACTTCATTCTTGATCAGTTCGGCTAGTATGCCATCGGCTCCCGAGGCCTTGTTATTTTTGACCATATTAAATGCCTTTTGTATCTTCTCAATTCCTAGTGGTTTTACCATGAGGTCTTCCCCTTGAAATAGTGGAGTCTCCACTGCCCCTACTCTTAATATTTCACTCTACCCATTCTTTCCAGTCCTAACTTCTTAGGTACTCTGCACCTACCACATCATTTTATTCTCAGGTTCCTACCTATTCGAAAACTTTGGATATTCTCGGTCGTATCTTTAGTTCAACATATAGAATTAAGCTGTTCTAGGCAATTTATTTGTGTAATTTTTTTATCATATAAAGTGGTCCTTGTTTGAATTTTCTAAAGTAAGCTGTGATTCCTAGTTCTGTTTTCACTCATTTGTTGGTTTCATGAGTTTTCTGGCCTATATAAACGGTCTTTCATTAAGCCCTTCCTAACCTTAAGTGTGATAGATATTATCGAAATTTTGTATTCGTTTGAAAGGCCTATCGATGCCATTATGTGTGTGGAATATAACATCGTTTAAATATCTGCCGCGGTAGCACGCATCTGAAGTGTCCAATTTTCCATGACTGTAGCGCCCTGTGACTTAAAAAATACCCACAAGAAAAAGTCACACGATCTCAGTGGCCAGTTCATATCACCTCCACGTGAAATGACCATGCCCTCAAATCGCTCATGCAAAATGTCCAATGTGGCATGAGCTTTGTTGGTGTCCATATAATAGCGCTAGTGTTGACGGTGCATAAATCGTTCTTAAAGATCGTTCTCAAAGAAATATGACCGATGCCGCCCTTGGGCCTGGCCCCCAAAATCACACCAAAAAGTGACTTTATTGGGATGCATTGGACGTTCTTGGATCTGATGTGAATTGGTATCGTCCCAAATTCGGATTGTTTGTTGTTCACGTACTCGTTCATCCAAAAATGGGTATCATCGCTGAAGATGATTTTTCGATGAAATCACGCGGAACGTTGCCTGAACAAAACAACCATTTTGTTAAAACAATTTTATCATTTGCACGTGTTGTTGAACGCTTTATCCGTCCATGTTGATTTGGGAAAACAGACTGAATAAATGAATAAATAAAAAGTTGTCAAAATTCGGAAGTCCCTATTGGAAAACCCTATATGTCTATGTTGGTCTCTTCCGACATGCAGTGATCAAGAGTTGATTTAGGGTTTACTTCTCTCTCACTCTCCGAGAGTCTTTAAAAGCTACCCGGCAGTGATAAGTTATTATGGGAATCATTGTGTGTACTTTCTTTTAAACTTTTCGTTTCAAGGGTCAAAAAATTGAATTTCACAGTTCCTCTGAATTCCGTCCTCCGGTGACTATTGACATCGATGTGATTCTCTTCAAAATTTGTGGGTCTGGAAATTTGCCCACATAGAATTGTTCTTGTCTTTTTTGGGAATATTCATTTCGAGTTAGATTCATCAGATCACTCAGACTTCGTTGTATTTGTATCCTGATTGACAGCATCAATAATCCGTTCTTCGACTTCCATGCTGTCGTTGGCGGTGTAATGTTTGACCTTTTTAACCTCGCTATTAATCCTCTTCCAATTCGTTTTTATTCTCAATCACTTCTTGTCTACTTTCTTTGGCATTTTTATATCTTCGTCATTAAGCTCCTGAGAAGTCAAAGTTATGTCTTGTTCACTATCGATGAATCAGATTCTTTTTCTTTGGAGCTAGCAATGTTATCATCATCTTCTGTATCATCTTTATCATCATCTTTTCTATTCGAATTCATATTTTTCAAATACTCATGGGTTCCGTTGGTTTATTTTGTTTAGTTTGTCGTTTCTTATTGCCGTGCCCATTCATTTAAGCTCTCAGTTTTCCGATCATGAGCACCACCTCTTGATTTTGATTATTGCTTTTGATTCGAAGAGAGAGGTACTGACTCTTAATTTCTACATCCCCTAATTTTAGTTAAAATATATAACTAATTGTATTTTTTTTTCATTGCAGCTGATTCAATAAGAAAAATGCTTGAGAACCTTCCTCCGAAACGAGTATGCCGAGAAATAATACCAAATGCAACTAAACCACGATGCAGAAAATTCAAAACAAATGCTGGTTGCAGAAAAATTCAAAAAAATCCAATCACCAAATGCATGACATCAAACACAGCACTAACCGCTATATCGAAAAAAATATTGCGAAACCACAAACTTCGTGCCATTTCGGAAAAAGATAAAATCACTCGAAATAAAAAAATATTACAAACCAAACGAAAATCTACGCGAGTCAACAGCCGCATTACAAATAAAAATGTTTATTCGCAGAAAAATAAAACAAATAAAAAGACTGAAACGGGAAAGAGTGGAATTGTTCGGAAAATTGGTGCACAAACACAGAGTTTTGTCAAAAATGTTAAGAAGCGTGAAATTGAAAAAACTGTCGCCGTTTCCGTAGAAGAAAATGTAGAAAAAATAGTAGAACGAAAAGAAAAACCTCCAAAAACTTCAGCCGTTCGAAAACTAACTTTTGATAAAGAACAGGTCGCTGGTAAAGCTGAAGACATTTCCAATCAAGACAAACCACCTGTTAATAATATCTTAAAATCCGAAGGAAAAGATGAATATGACGGAAAAATAGTTGAAAAAGCAGAATCATCCTTAATCGGAAACCTAACCCCGATACCAATTATCACAATTGAAACCGATTTTGAAAACAAAAAATTGCATGGTACTAGCTTAGATGAAACTTTAAGTGTAAGCTTACGATCCGACGGTTCAACGGAAAATCTACACGAACACCAAAATGAGTTTTCAGCAAGTACAGAAGATCTGCACAGACTTCATCCTGGATTAATGCAAAATCAAGTAAGTCCAACAACGAAACGAAGAAGTAAAAAAATAAACGATTGTATTGCAATGCTGACTGGAAAAATTCAAGAAAAACTGGGAAAGCCATTTCTGGAATGTAAAGAGACGCAACAAGCTGAGAGTGTTGAGCCTAAATGCAACACGGAAATTAGAACTGTGCTGCCAAGTCCTGAGATTAAAGACGGTAAGCCGCCAAAACGAAAGGCATTCACCCGAAGGATTTTTAAATGTGATCAACCCTCTGAAGCTGTAATAAGTTCGCCGGTTTCATCAGTCGATAAACTATCTCTAGTCCCTGATCTACCACCCCAAATAGAAACTCCAATTGAAGATACTTTAAAGAAGCATTCTAAAAAAGAAGAAGTTTTATCGCCACCTACTAAAAACACACCACCATCAAGTGATGCTTTCTTTAAACAACCTTTAGTAGAAAAGCTTTCAACAAAAGGACCAGCTCCAAAAGGGCCAACAGTTGTATCGCCAAAGGAGACGCCGCCCTCAGAAGCTGTTAAAATAATAGCTCCGAAAATAAAAGAACAACAACTAATGATGCCTCTATTGAACAATCCACCATTTAAGGATACCCTCTTGAATAAACCAATATTAATAGAGTCATTATTGAAAGAGCAATTTTTAGAAAAAAAATCTAAAGAAGATACTCAAAATGATCTATTAAAAGAGACTCCTCTTCTAAAAGAAATATCATTGAAACCATTCAAAGAATTGCCTTTTCAGAAGCCTCTTAAACCAGTGCAACATCTTAAAGAACCTATTCCAGTAAAGGATCTCGATGTAAAAAAAGAAACTTCTTTGCCTGCAAATTCACCTAAAGATATAATTTTTTCAAATTCTCAGATTTTGTCTCCCTTAAAAACTGCCATAAGAAAAACTCAAGAGGTTTTACCCATATGCAATCATTTTAAACCGACTTCAAGCAATAAAGACCCCCCACCACCAGTCACTATTGAAATTGTAACACCACCTCCAGTTTTAATAAATGAAGCTGTTCCTAGAAAAGTTTCTAATCCACCTCAAATAAATCAGCGTTCTATAAATGCTGATACCATACGCGTTCCATGCATTAAGCCGCCACAACAACTATCAATTCCGCAGTTTATGCCGTTGCAACAGCAGGAGCCAACACCCAGAGGAATGATCACAAAACGCCGCCAAACTATAGCGTGCGCACCCAACGAATTCTTGTTCGAGATCAATTCCCTAAGTAATGTTAATACTTACAACAATTTGCCATTTGAATTAGAAGTGCCATTGGATTTGTCAAAAAAATCTAAACGTGCATCGCCAAAGGCAAAACAAAACGAAACAACTCCAAGGATGCCTGTGCATTTCCCACAGATTTCTGTCAAATCAAATGCTGTTCTCATGCCACCAGTTCCATATCAATTACCTTCTCTACCGCAAACCCAGATCATACCAATATTACGTGAATCTCTGCCTACCAATTTAACACAAAATCCTATGCAAAATCTTCAGTTTGTTCTACCTAAGGACATTAACTCAAAACCAACACCATGCACTCCAAGAAAAAGGGCAACAAATAACAAAAAACAAGATTCTCTTTTGAAAATTAGTTCTCCATCGCTTAATTTGTCAGTAGACGCTCCTCCACCCAAAAAAATTACCAGGAAAACATCTACTCAAGTGGCAGATGAAAAATTTAAACCAGTTTCTACTCTTTTGCAAGCTGAAAATAAAAATTTGAGCATTGAGCCAGTTATAACATTAACTGTTCAAGCTAATACAGAAACAAGAGCAAAAGAAAAAACAAAGGAATTCGAATTAAACAAAAGTAATACGACAAAAACAATTGCGGATCTGCCAAAACCATCTACTTCTCAAGATAAGCCCGGTATTGTTCAATCGACAAAAATTATGTTGTCTTCCGACAGCCAACCATCATTTATTTCAACAAAATCACTACCGGAAACAACTAAGTCCGAATCAATGCAAAACCTTATAACCAAAGCCGATGTCAAGGAAGGCAATGCACCAGCTAAAACAAACTTAGTTCTTATTGCGGTTTCTGCAAAAGAAGTTTCTCCTTTATCAACCGGTGTCTTGACAACTAATCAAGTGACCAAATCTGCTGATTCTTTGGATACAAATGGAAACAAAAACGAATCGGTGCCGAAAAGTCAAACAAGGTTATCAATACAAGCAACGCCAAATAGTCAACCATCACCTAGCAGACAACCCCCAAAAAGTCAAACATCGCCCAAAAGTCAAACATCGCCTAAAAAGCAAATATCGACTAAAAATCAGACATCGTCTAAAAGTCAAACATCGCCTAAAACTCAAAATTCGGCTAAAGTTCAAACATCGCCTAAAACGAAAAATTTGTCTAAAACCAAAACACCGCTTGAAAGTCAAACATCGCCTAAAATGAAAACTTTGTCTAAAACCCAAACATCGCCGGAAAGTAAAATATCACCTGAAAGTGAAATATCGCCTAATGGTCAAACATCTCCTGAAATTCAAACATCGCCGGAAAGTCAAACATTGCCTGAAAGCCAGATATCGCCAGCTGAAGGCGGGATATCTCCTAAGAGTCAAACATCGCCTAAAATTAAAACTTTGTCTAAAACGAAAAAATCGTCTGAAATTCAAACATCGACTAACAGTCAAACATCGTTCCCAACTCGCCGACGAAGTAGAAGGATTAAAGAAACTGAACAAAACGAACTGATTATACCAGCCATGACGAACGATGCTTCACCAACTTCAGCACTCAAAGAGGTCCTAGAGATTGCAGCTAGTTTCATAAGCGATGATGAGCCAGAACATGATAAATCTGATGTTGCGGAATATAAAAAATCACAAAAAGAAGAAACTAAGGTATTAGAAACGCCAACCAAAGCACCTACCGAACAAGACAATAAATCGAAAGCTGATAACGAGACTATTGTCGATAATAAGCTTGAAACAACGAAAAACTCTGAAATCGATGAAAGCATGGAACCAGCAGAAAGCAATGAAGTAGCGTCAGCAATTATAAATAAAACATACGAAACAGTAACGAGCAAACACGATGCCAGTAAAAAGCCCAGGAGGCGTAGAAAGAACGAACTTGCTTCCATTGTTGCCGATCAACTTTTGGAGAGTTTTAAAGAAACTGATAAGTCTCGAATCGACGACTTGAAACGGCTCGAAGAATTAGCCTATGAGAAAAGTGAAGATCTACTGCTTACTGGAATGCGTCTGATGCCAACAACTAAAAGGAAGAATGTTTTAGAAAACAAAAAGGACATAAATGCTGATCTCGAATCAAAACTTGTTAATTCAATTAAAGAATCAAAGAAACATAAAGCAGAAACCACAAAAGATAAACCGTTAAGTGTTCAAAAAGAAGATACATTATCGAAGCCAAAACCAGAAATGACAAAAGAAAAAGAAAAGACTCCAAATGCCCAAAAGGACAAACTTACTAGGGATCTCCAAGATGTGAAACAAAAGAGTCTAAACGAACTACCAGCTTTAAATAACTTGCCCATACCGATATGCAAAGATGATCTAAAAACCAATACGTTGCCTGTTGATTTTGGAAACTATCGGTCAAATTCAGTTGATAGTTGGTCATATCGAGGCTCTAAGCCTCTTAATTCAGAGCAAGTATCAACATTAAATGATAAATCTCCATTGAGTGACTCAGTGGCATTAGGGAGCAAAGACAAAAAGAGCAAGAAGAAGCAAATGAAGAAACGTGACAAAAAAATCGAGATAGAAAATATTAACGAATTGCGAACAGGGTTGGAATCATTCACCTTCAATAAAGAAGTTGCAGAAAATGTAACCGATAGTGCGTTAGCTTCAGCATCGGCAACACGTCTTCCAGAAGAATCACATTCTATACTTGGTTTGTTTACACCAACAGCAACCCAACAAACTTCGGCAGGAGCGTCCGTCGTTGGTAACGATGTTTGTGTATTTGGAAATTTCGCCAACGTTAAAACAAGTTCTTCTATTCTGCGTCCAAGTATACTTGCAGCATCGTTGGATCCTGTTGAAACAGTTAAAGAGAATACACCGCAAACTACGGATCGTAAATCGAATATATCAAGTCGGGATCCTCGATTGAATAAAAATATTCATTCTGAGGATGGTGATCAAGTAAGCGTTACACCAGAGACCACATCCCGATTGGCAACACTACGAACAAGAAGAAAGTCATTTGCCGATGCAGCTCCGCCGACTTATAGTAGTCGTGCAAGTTCTCGTCCTACTCCTAGCAAACGTACTAATGCTGGCAGTCGTCGCAATTCCTTGGCATTCGATGACGATGATGATGATAATTATCTGACAGCAATTGCAAAAAGAGTTAACGATAAAATTATGTCAGCCGAAGATAAGGACTTTAATTTGGCCAATGATGGTTTTGAGTTAGCAAATTCGTTTATAGACCAGGACGATCCATTTGGTCGCCCATCGACTTCCATGAGTGTCCGAAGTGCGCCGAATTTTAATGAGGATCGTTCAAATATGGACACTATGGATGCAACTAATACAGATCTTATAGACATGGATGTGGACGATGATATGAGTGTTTATACGACGTTCTCACAGGATACTACTCGAAGTAAGGGAGGAAGACGTAGACGTCGCCGAAGAAGTATTTTACTGACGCGAAAGCCCAAAAAGACAAATATAAATATGTTGGATCCAATGGAAACGTTTGATTGCCTGTTGTGCAACAAGAAATTTGCAAAGGCAGCAGCTTTAAATAAACATCAATTGACAATAGCACACGTGTCGAAAGTTTCTGAACAAGAATACTTGAATGCTACAAGAAAACAGGAAGAAGAAAAGGCTGAGTCTAAGGCACAAACACCGCCCAAGGATGTACCTTCTCTTGCTAAGGCAACAGGTGTATCTACCATTACTACAACAGACGTTGCTGAATGTCCCAAACAGTACTTTAATGCCATTCAAAGCATTAAAGACAAAAATATTGTTTCACCAAAAGTGACACAAGCTCCTGAGAAACCAGCAGTGGAAAAAGTGCAAAAGCCTAATCAACCGAAAGTTCCATTTATCCCACCAAATAGTATTCTCAACCAATCGGGTATCGAGCCAATTTCATCACCAGAACAAAACTATGAGCGATACTCAACGAAAACTTCGTCAAGACTTACACTAAATCCTGATGAACGACTGTTCTATGAGTGTTGTAACATCCTGAAAGGATCTGAAACACCATTAGTGGAGAGAACTTATCCGATTGTACCACCTACAACGTATGCGTATGATTTACAGGTTAAACCCGTAACACCAAAATCTCCAAATGAAAGATTTTCCTACATTAAGCAGTCAACCGCAGAAACCAACGGAAGTCGGAGGGAGTCAGGAGGCTACCCAAGACTCGATGTTAATCAATTTAGTGATATTTCATCAGATTCAAACCCTGCCTGTGCTCAGCCACCTCCAGTTTTACCAGTAAATTACGCTCAAATGCACGTTATGTCGGGAGCTAAGAATCAAGCAATTTTGCCCAATGAAGAGGTTGGCGGTGGATTAAGAACTAATTTACCAAAAGAGAGTTCTATACTGCAGATGGGTGCTATGTCCATGCCCAATCCAGTGCCTGTCCCTTTGACAGCTAGGACTTTTGTTAATCAGCCGTCACAAATCGGAACACATCACCACGGAATAGATACAGGTGGCATCGGTCAAAAACAGTGAGTACGATTTTGACAAATTTCTTTTTTATAGTTTAAAAACTTTTATTAGGTCTATTCTGCAATTTGCGTTGAATACGGGCCCTGATCGGTTTCTAGTAGTAAAGATTTTAACAGAAAGCTTGTTGAGGTCCTCGTCTGTTAATTTGCATATGGCACCTTAGTCTCGGTTTGTTTCTAGAGCGCGGTTTTTCACAGTTGGATTCTAATTTTTTTTTTCAACCTAAGTTTAGGTACATAAATACATAACAACTCCCATGAACATTTTGAAAAAATGGTCCATTTATGTAGCAGGGTAAACATTAGATTTATTTCACTTTTAGATATTTTAACAGGTCATAAAAACCTCTGTTTTTAATACCAATAATGTCTCGAACAAGTGCTTCTCTCATGTAACCGTTCGGACTCGGCGGTAAATTGTAGGTTCCTTCCATTCTTGCAGACTAACAACACACACACAGGAATGGTTGAGAGTATAAGTCACTAGTCCTAGGCTCCTTAAGGAGCTGTCGCGCCAATAAATTTAAAATTTATAATTGCACCTCGTTTGCGAAGAACCGTTCATTCATTCAAATTTACTGTTTTATGGTTATCGCTGAGTGCCGATAAATATCAGCCATCATTACCGCAATCTAAAGATCGTCACCAAAATCTTAATATTAATTTTGGCTAATCAATTAGATTTGGACTTGCTCACTGATTGATTCGAGTCATCATCATCGGGGCAACAACCGGGGCTCCTTCAACAAGTTCTTCCATATATCCCAAAACATTTAATTGCGCACCAACGCGCTTCCAACCCAAGCAAGCTCTGCCACGTTGCCTTTTACCATAAAAAGAACTGCAAAAGACTCCGAGCTGTCTCCCCTTTGTTTATGCCAGCTAGGTGATCAGCCCAATGGAGTCTACCGAGCTTTATTTTTTCCACAAAATCTGCTTTGATGTATATTTCATAAAACTCATGATTGCATCTTCTCCGAAATCGTCCTCCCTAGCAGGGAGGGCCAAAAATTCTCCGTAAGACATTCCTCTCGAAGGAGGATAAAAGATCAGAGTACCTATTAGTAAGCACCCAAGTCTCGGATCCGTATGTGAGTACTCGTAAGACCATAGTCCTACAGCAACAGCTTTGTTTTTATGTCTAGGTTTCTGGATTTAAAGAGCCTTGATAGACTATGGTAGGTTCTGTTGGATTTTAGCAGCGACACGCGTATTTCATCCTCCATATTATTATCGGCTGCCACTTTTGAACCAAGGTAGTTAAAGGGCTTCACTAGTTCAAATTCATGCTGCACTACCTGATAGTTAGACAAACACTCCTCGAAGACGTAGCCAACATTTACTTGGTTGTCCCTTCAAAAATATGCAGCCCCAGGTTTTGTGCCGCCTGCTCGATCTGGGTAATGGAGTCTTGTACAGCTTGTAGTCTTCTGCCGGTGACGTCGATGTCGTCTGCGTGAGCTAATATCTGGCTGGACTAAGTGACGGATTGCTTTTTCCATCACCTGCCTAAGGGTAAAGATCAATTGTTGATTTGCCTGGTATGAAACCAGGTTTTCGTTTATTATTTTCGCGTATGGGGCTATCAGTTTTTACAGGATAGAGAAGAATATCTTATAGGATGTACCCAACAATGTCATCCCCTTATAATTGCTGCACTTTTTGATATATCCCTTCTTATGCATGGGACATATGCCTTTTTGCTAGTCCTCTGGCAATTCTTCGTGTTGCTATACGGGTACTATGATTTCTTAAATTGCTGGACGTAGTGTGGTCTTCCATGTTTGATCAACTCGGCAGGTATGCCATCGGCTCCGGAGGTCTTGTTATTGCTGAGCCGATTAATCGCCTTTTGTATCTTCTCAATGCTTGGTGGCTGCAGCATGAGGTCTTGCTCTGAAATGTTGGAGTCTCCAATTCTTCCGTGAGCTGACCATGCAACAATTCATTAAAGTAAACCACCGCTCCAGAAAGCCTTCAGGATCGGTGATCAGAATTCCATCCCCGTCTTTACAGTATGTGCAGCGTGGTGTATATTGCGACATGTTTCTGACAGATTGGCAGAACTTCCGCGCCTGGTGCGGTACTCGCTCTCTATTTCTTTCCATTTTTACAGATAATGTTTTTTCTCCCAGGCTGCTTTTTTTTGTCTGTGAAGTTTTTTTTTGTATTCTTCTGAGCTCTTTATATTCATCTTCGCGTGCCCGCGGTCTATGAACCTGAGCGGCGGATGCAATACTTCTCTGCAGAACAATGCGCTCAAGGAACACCATACAAACAAGATAGTGATCCAGGTCAATATTGGTACTTCGATACGTTCGTATCGCCATCAGGCTCTAGTAGTGGCGAACATCTATCACCACGTCGTCAAATTGGTTACGTATGACTACATCAGGTGATACCCAGGTGGCTTTGTAGATATCTTTACGCGGGAGACTGCTACTCGCAACGACAAATTTCGTTGTTGTTGCCATTTCCATGACTCCTAGTTCATTGTCATTAGTGTTCTCATGCAAACTATGGGATCCTATGTACTGCCTGAATACTGGCTCCTACCTTAATTTTCTTTTTCTGTAAGGCACAATGCCTTTCAGAATGCAACCAATGTTGCACGACACTAGTTAGAAGAATTAGAGATATGAAAGAATTTCTTGCAGTAGATCGAGAACTAGGTGACTATTTTCTCACTTAAAACCCACGGACGGCTCTAACTTGCAATAGGAGTTAGAAAAATTGCTTCCCAAACTGTGAGTCGAACTTAGGGTCTCTCGCTTAACAAGCAATCATCTTATCTACTGCACCACTGCCGCCCGCGTTGAAATCGCCAAGGATGATTTTAACGTCATACCTTAGGCAGGCATTGAGGGCCCTGTCTTCTTCGGACTTCTTACTAGGTGTGTGAACGAGGCTGATGTTATTATATTTTTATTTATCCGGCCACCTCGTTTAAGTGATGTTATGTCACCTTTATATGTGGCTAGCTAGCTGATGTGCAGCTCGAGCTCTATAGAGCGATCTTACGTTTCATGAGAAAATTCATAAATCGTTTAGCCGTTATCGTTGCTTAGTTCGTCGTCGTGAATCAGATTATTTCCGAGGCTTGTTGTAGGATTTTGAGTGGATTTTTTTTATGGAAGAGGTTACCAGCCACTCACCAAAGCTTGGGGACTATGGCCATCAACCTTCATAGCCGATGGTAAATTCATATAGGTCTTTCAATTATATATTCATGTATTATGTTGGGTAAAAACCACGTTTGCCGTGATCTTTTTTCGCTTTATCATATTCCTTTACAGACTAAGATAAGCTACGCTGCACCAATTTGAATTTTAAAAATACTCATTCAAACGAATTTTTATTTTCAGAAACTTTATCTCACCTCTACACTCGGCCTCATCTCAAAGTTCTACAATCACCACCACAACGTGTCGTCTCAAAACCAAAGCTGCAATGAAGGGCTATGATAATTTAAAAGTTTCCATCCCAACATTAGGATTGGATATAGAACACGCCCTAGAACGCAGCCCACGACCAGGTTGCAGGTTAACAACATTGGCCGATATAGCACTAGGAAATGAAACACCTCTGACGACTTTCACACCTTCGCTGCAAATGCAAAATGACCAAAAACTTAAAGGCAAACAAAAACTTACAAAAAATGAAATTGCTGGACATTTTCCCGCCTTAATTCAAAGTCAACCGAAAGAAAATCAATTGCCACCAATTAAAACAGTAAACACTCCGCCCGTTAAAGAATCATCCGTAGTAATATCTGTTCACGATACCGAAAGCTGCATGCCAATCGGCCTAAATTCGCCCAAAAAACCAGAAAGTATTCCTAAAGATATTTACGAGTTCGATGACTCTGAAAATGCACCTATTTCTAAAGCTATTCAGTCTCCATTTAAGACAGCTGAAGAAAATGACGGAGGAGGACCTAAAAAAGCTATCATCATTCCTGAGAGGCCATTCAAAAACATTGGAATGGAAGAAAAAGAAGGTATTAAATTCCAGAAACCAGAAACACCTGCAATCAATGACGAAAACACAACATCAACAGTAACATACTCGGATCGAGATGATTTTGTTTATGGATCAATGAGCGGGGGTGACGATGACAACGAAAACAATAACGAAAACGATGACAACAAAGAAATTCACATAAATTCCGATGAAAGTAGCAATTCTAGTGCGTTTACAGCAAAAACATTTGAAAACAAATCACTAATTATGGGACGTATTTTCAAAAACGCCAAAACAAAGCCAAAAATTCCCATCGAAAAACCCGTACTACCCGCACCCGAACCACCCAAACAAATTCCAAAGCAAGAGCTTGATAGGTTGTTTGATACATTGCGGGGTATGAATGAAAACCGCCATGCATCTATTTCGTCTGCAAAGGAGGACAGACTGGAAAATGTTACAAGTTCGTCTAGAAAAAGAGGAAATCAATCGGGCAAAAGAAAAGTACCAGCTAACTCCAAAGCTTCAAGAAACAAACCGTCAACAAAAACTAAACCGAATAATAGAGCGACGAAGAAATCAGAACAACAAACTTCGAAAGAAATGTCTCAATTGCATGCAGAACTGGGAATGTCACCAGATGAAATAGCTGAATTGATTGGTGAAGGTCAGAGAAAATCGCAACGGAGATGCGCCGTCAATCGCCCAAAAAAACTTGTTGAAATATGGAGTTCTGATGAATTTGAAGAATTTCTCTCAACAAAAGATATTATTGCTCTGATTGAAGAAAAAGAACAAAAAAACAAGAAGAAGAAAAAGAACACTTCAAGTGGTACAAAAAGAACCAACTCAACGTCGGTTTTGGGTAAGACTGGTAAAAAGGATATTGAGGAACAGTCGGTTACTCAATCGGAAGATGATAAATCCGAAAGAGTTTCTGTTTCATCAGATGTTAGCCTCAAGAATAATGGTTCTGGAACTTCAAAGGCAACTACAGCAGCGCACACATCTAAAAACACTAAAACAACCAAAGGTAAGAAAAAACTTCCACCAGCGACATCAAGTGATGTCGTCACATCTAACTCAAAAGCTACAGCGAAAGCACAAAAGCAACCGAAAACTACATCTAGTAAGAGCAATTCAAATGACACTACTAAAAACAACATTTCACCTTTTAAAAAACCCACACAAAAGAATATTATTTCGAAAATAGCCGCTGACGACTCCGAAAGTGATTTCGAAGCCGAACTCAATCGGAGAAACAAATCGGTTGCCCCTATTCGCAATCGACGAAAAACAGTTTCAGGTAAACTAGAAAATGATGCTGGATCATCATCAGGTGGTGCTAAGAAAGTTTCTGGGAAATCGAAAGATGAAAAACCAGATGTTCGCAATTCTTTAAACACTAAAGCCTCTGATAGTTTGCAAGCTAGACCGCAGGCAAGGCGAAAAAGAATTGCATCTGAAATGCTGTACTATTGGTCGTCGTCAAGTGACGAAGAGTTTGGTCGCATTGAATCACCACATGACGACGAACACCACATTGACGAAGGGGAAAATTATCAGCAGCATGGATGGATTGTAGGTGATTCACACAAGAAGTTAGTGACTCTTCTCGCAATAGCTAAGGGAAATAAGAAAGTTGATGATTGTGGTGTAAAGGAGATTAGCTCTAAAAAGAAGAGCTAGACCCTTTCTAACCCAATCAGTTTTGTGCAATCTGATGTCGCACCATTTTTGGTGTGTCAAAATTAATATATATTTTCTTTTGTATCCTTAGCTCCTGACACTTCCTTCCTTTCTCCATATAAATCCAGTTGTGACAATAAAACAGTCGACAGTTACCCCATTATTCAAGCAAACCCAATCCGCAGAAAAAATTGTAAAAAAAAACTGAGTAGCGTTAAGAAGAGTCCAACATGAAAACAAATATTTTTTTTAGCAATAGTGTAGAAAATATTGAAAAAAAGATATTAAGAGGTGTAAATAATTTTTTGTATAGGTTAGAATATAGTTATTATATATTGCTATTAGCTTAAAATAAAATATTATATATTCAGAAAAGAAACAAAATATATTTCAAAAAAATGCATAATGTGTATTCGTATCTTGGCGCTATTGTGAAAAAAAATCAAAGCCACGGCCGAATGCAGCATGGAATTATGTATTTATCATATATGTGTTATTGTAAAACAAAACATCTACACTCTACAACCCCCTTCTCAGTCACTAAAGTCATTCTTATTTAAATTAAGTCATTGGAAATTTCTTTTGTACATTTTTTATCCTCATACTGCATGCTAAAAAAAATAATTGGCAAAACAAAATTACAAATAAAAGCTTTCTGTTTTGTGCTTCAGAAAATAAATTATAACGTAATTTAGATGAAATACTTAAAAATATAGATAAAAATACCTTACACGCTCACTATTCCGTAGTTTCATCATATATCCGTTAAACAAAATCAAATAAAACAAAATATTCGTTTAAAATTTAAGTATTTAATAGATGTTTAATATATATATATAAAAAAACTATAACAACAAAAATGTGCAAGTGTTTTTTGTATTTGTTTTATTTAATTTTTTTAATTTTGGCTCTTACAGAGACGTAAATCTATATACATTTTATTTGCATTCATATTTCAAGTTTCATATTTTTAGGAAATATTGAATTCGTCTAAGGAATGTTATAAGATCATTGAAAAGAAAGTTCATTTCGAACTGTATACAATGTAAAGAAAAGTAATAAAACAAATATTTTTATTAAATATGGACAATGTAATATCATTAAATTTATACATAAATAAATCAAACTTATGTCAAAAAAAGGAAGGAGTTGTTTAATTATTATGTTCTTATTTGTAGCGACGACATTAAAGGGCGGCATCCACAGGCAGGCAAGAAAGTTCAAATTGAGTTTGCGCAAAGTTTTGCGCACGTACAGATAGTACTAGGCGATTTTAATGCCAAAAAAGGTAAAGAGGAAATCTTTGGTAGGACTGTCATAAAACATACCCTACAGGACGCAACGTCTGAAAACGGACTTTGGCTAATTGACTTCGCAGCGGCACATAACGTCACCATTGCAAGCACACGGTTTCCTCATCTCGATATACACAAAGGGACTTGGCGACGCCCAGATCAAAGAACCGTCAATCAGATTGATCACGTTGCGATCGATGCAAGACACGCCTCTAGTATCTTGGCTGTTCGCACCTTCCGTGGAGCTAACATCGACTCGTATCACTACCTTGTTGCAGCAAAGGTAAAAATGCGAATAACCCGAACTCCACAACAACGGAGTAATACTGTGAGGAAGTATAACGTCGGAAAGCTGCAATCGCATGAGACCGCCAGAACCTATGCCGATCGAATATCCCGTAACCTCTCAAGAAATCCAGTACCGCCAGCATCAAGTGCCGAAGACCAGTGGCAACACTGCCAACAAGCCATCAGAGATGCCGCAACTGATGTTGATCCCTAAAGTTTGGTCAGAAGAAAGTATGCCTGATGAATGGAACCTCAGCATCGTTTGCCCGATCCACAAGAAAGGAGACCCTCTAAACTGCGCCAACTATAGAGGAATTAGTTTCCTGAATATCGCCTTCAAGATCCTCTCTGCCGTACTATGTGAACACCTGAAACCTTTCGTCAGCAACCTGATTGGCCCCTATCAGTGTGGTTTCAGACCAGGAAAGTCCACAATCGATCAAATGTTCTCGCTGCGGCAGATCCTGGAAACTACCCAAGAATTTCAAATCTATACCCACCACCTCTTTATTGATTTTAAGGCCGCGTACGATAGCATTTATAGAGACGAGCTATACAGAGCCATGTCAGGTTTTGGCATCCCCACAAAACTCGCCCGACTGTGCAGGATGACGATGGAGAACTCTCGCTGCTCCGTCAAGGTTGGTTCCGACCTCACAGAAGCTTTTGACGTCAAAAAAGGATTCCGACAAGGTGATGCGCTATCATGCGATTTCTAGAACTTAATACTTGAAAAAAAATTATAAGAGACTCGCATGTCAATTGTAGTTGGACAATTTTTTTTCAAATCTGCAATTGCTAGCATACTCTGACAACAAAGACATCATTGGCAGAACTCGTCGAGCTGTCACTGGAACGTTAGCTAGCATTGAAGCTGAAGCGGCTAAGATGGGACTAGCAGTCAATGAGGCCAAAACGAAGTACCTGCTGTCCATAAAAAGGGACACACAACACCGGCGGATTGGACAAAACATCACAATAGACAGGTACAACTTTGAGGTAGTTAGGGACTTTGTGTACCTCGGATCCGCTATAACATGTTACAACAACATCTCGTCAGAAATAAAGCGAAGAATTACTCTTGCCAATCGCTGTTTCTATGGGCTAGGAAGGCAATTGAGTAGCAAAGCCCTCTCTCGAAAGATATAGGAGACTCTGTATAAGACCCTAATCATCCCAGTCCTGCTCTATGGCGCCAAGGCATGGACTCTATCTAAAGCGGATGAAGATATCCTTAGTCGTTTCGAGCGTAAGATTCTTCGGAGGATTCGGAGAAAAAAATCACTTACACGTTTTGAAAATATTGATTTTTCAAAAAAAAATTTGTTTAAATTATTAAAAATACAAAAAAAAGTTTTCGAAAACAAAATTTATGTGAAATTACTTAGGCTACATACATCTTCCTGAATATCAATTTTGATAGTAATCGGATCACCAGTTTTCGAGAAAGTCAGAAAAAAAACCGTCCTATGGGAGGTACCGTTTTTAGCCCACCATATTAATTTTTTTTACCAAATATATATATAATGCTTACCTACAGTAGTACATTAATTTTTTTTTTCATAAAAATTTCTTGGAGCCGTTTTCGGGAAAAATAAGTTTTTACATAACCGTTATATGAGAGTTACCGTTAATTTGTGTGCTAAAAAAAAATGAAAAAACTCCTCTGTAGAATGTCAAAATAACCTGAAGTTCTAAATTTGAAAACGATTGGCCCAACCGTTTAGGCTACAGTCCAAAATACATCCGTACAGACGGATTGAATTTTGACAGTAACTCAAATATGTTTCTCTATCAATTGATTGTTATGTCATTTTTGTTTGCACGAAAGCATAACTTGTTTCGCAACGTTCGGGGTGAGTACAAAATTGCACTCATGGATTTGATAGAGTTTGGCATGAAGCTCTCTTGTTGAAAATGCGTGCTTTTGTGACCGATGGTACTCTTGTTCGTTAGACTAGAAGCTATCTTCTGGACCGTTCAATACAAGTTTTATTCGACGTGTGCCCCAGGCTCCGTTCTGTCTCCAAATCTTACTTATTTTTATAAATGATCTTCAATCTCTTACTTCTAATCCAATTAATTGTTTAACTGTTTGCTGAAGACTCAATCCTCAGCTTTTCATATTCGTTCGCTGATATACGTTCTTCGCCTTACGGTACCGTATGCTAAGCTCATTATCAAATGGGATAATAAAAATCGTGGAGTTTAATTCTCCGAAAACTCAATTCTGTCTTCGGTCGTCAAAGCTAAACATACTCCCATGCCATAGTCCATAAAAGAAACCGAAAAGATTTGTATGTCTACAACGATCTTCGTTGGAATTACCATATACTTGAAGTCGTTTAAAATGCTGCTAAGTGCTTATAAAGTGTTAATACGTCCAAGACTTGAGTATAGGTCACACCTCTGAGCAGATGCTTTTCAAGCATTTCTACTGCTCGATAGAATAAAACTAAAACAGAGCGTTAAGATTGATAGCAAATAGAACTGTTTCTGAAAAAATTGCCCCTCTAGAATACCGACGCAATGTTTCAGGTCTTTCCTTATTTTAATGCTCGTCTCGCAAATGAATGCTAATTAGTTCAATTGGAAAGCATTCAAAACCAATGTTAATCGACGCCTTCTGTCAATACTTACATTACAAAGGCAACACAACCCACTTGTGGGCGAATATACCAACTTAACATAAAAAACGATCTATAAATCCAATGAGCCGAGAATGTAAAAAAGTTTCAAGAGGTACTGTTAATACCTACCAAAATCTTTTAAAAACTTTTCAAAATCGTTTAAGCCGTGAATAATGAAAGAAATAAATAAATTTAAATTATAAAAAATTATTCAATTTATTTTTATTTTAATGATTATTTGAGCCGTTTTTTTTTTTTTTGAAAAAATAAGCTTTTCATTAATAGTCCTAAAACTAAAATTTCAAAAACCCTTTGAGGGATCCCAAAAGAACCATGCATGCTAGACTTGAAAGTAATCTCCTCCACCCGCCGCGCTGTTAGGCTACAGTGGGTTATACATACAGTCGGACAGACAGGTAGAATTTGTCCACTAACTGCATTATGTTTCTTTATCATGGTCCTTGTTGATGGTTTCCTGGATTTTTGTTAAGAATTGATATACACATATGTATAGGAGGAATTGTGCCAAGCCCACCATCTTATTTTTTTAAACCAAAACAATAACCATACCTACTATAATACTGCACTGATTTTGTACTTCCGATTACAGTTACTTATAGTACTATAAGCTATGTATTCGTGCATTTAAAAAAAATTGAGATTACGATGAAAGAGAAACATATTTAAGTTACTACCAAAATTCTGTCTGTCTGTCCATCTGTCTCTACGAATGTATATTGAACTACAGCCTGAACGGTTGAACCAATCATCGTCAAATTTGAAACAAGGTTATTTTGACATTCTACAGGGGGCTTTTTAAATATTTTTTCTTAGCTCAAATATTAACTGTACCATATAACTGTTAAGTAAAAGAATTTTTATGCAAAAAATACTGTACTATTGTATTTTTAATTATGTATTTTTTTATTTTTTTTAATCAGTTTTTTGAAAACGAGAAGGTATTTTTTTAATTTTGTTTTTAAATGTAAGTTATTTTTTTGCTTGAGTTTGCATTCTTAACTTATTTTTTTAATATAAAAAAACATTTTATTTAAAAACCGTTGACTTCGATTTTGAAAAAAAATCATACTTTTAGACATTTTTTAAGAAATAAAATGACGTTTAAATTATTTCGCTGAAAACAATTTTATGTAAAGTACTTTCAAACAATCAAAAGTCACAAAAATTGAATAAATACTTTGATGTTCCCTTAATGTTTTTTACATTTTATTCCACACTGTGATCGCACATATGAGCAAGTACGTGCGATCCAGTCGAGCAATTTATTTATACAAATTCTTGGAACCGTTCTTATTTGGTTTTTTTTATGATTAGGTGGAATTTCGAGTCTTCCTTCGGCTTTTTTTGGTCACATTAAATTTAGCAAAGAAACAAAAACAGTAACTTTGGCATGTCCCGACGTTTCGGCAAGGTTTGTTGCCTTCTTCGGGGGAACTTTATTACAAATAAAAATACAAGATATAGTTATATGCACAATAAATAACAATAGTGAGAAACTTACATTTCAAAACAAAATTTTAAAATTTACAACAGTTTTTTTTTATTTTTATATATATATATATAACATTAATATAATTTAAAGTTTTTGAATAAAAAAAAATTAAAAAAAACACTTCTACTTTTACAAAGTTGAAAGTCAAACCGGAGAAGGATAAAAGCACTGATGTTATTTATAAAAAATCAACTGCAAAGGAAAAGCGGACGAACCCTGTAACTTGTGTTACATTGGAACCACCAAACAATTCTTGCGCCAACGTTTGTCTAACCATAAATCGGACATCAACACTAACAACCCTGGTAAAACAGCCCTTGCTTCTCATTCTATTGAAAGTGGCCATCTTCCCGATTTTGAAGGAGTCCAAGTTCTCCAAACAGAAAAACATACCTCCAAGAGATACACCCTCGAGACTCTTCATATATTAAAAAACAAAAACAATATGAACCGAAAGCAAGATACACAGAGTATATCATCAGTATACTGTTCTCTTGTTTCTACATAAAAACAAAATATCTCTTTTTCTCTTTCGCCCTCAATCGAAGACTAAACTTCTTAAGTAGGTGTTTTTTTTTTTTTTAATTCTTTAAACTTTAAATTATATTAATGTTATATATAAAAAAAAAAAAAAAAAAAAAAAAAAACATTGTCATGACTTTGTTTTGAAATGTAACTTTCTCACTTTTGTTACTTATTGTGCATATAACTATATCTTGTATTTTTATGTGTAATAAAGTTCCCCTGAAGAAGGCAACAACCCTTGCCGAAACGTCGGGACATGCCAAAGTTACTGTTTTTGTTTCTTTGCTAAATTTAATGTGACCAAAAAAAGCCGAAGGAAGATTCGAAATTCCTCCTAATCATATGTAAAAAATTGGTCAATACACACATTTTAGTTTTTTTTATGTCGTCCAAAACAGTCAAGAAGCATTCCGAATGCTTCTGAAGTTGTTCGATTGGCACTCAATGACAGTTCTTGTTGTGAAAAGAACAGAAAATCGATTCTGTTTTCGTAGTCAGAATCAAAACCAGAATCACGCACACATAGACACAATTTAAAGTTCAAAATCGTGTAACGACAGTTTTTTATTTAACGTATGAAATTGTGATCGTTGATTTGATGGAGATAATAACAAAATAAAAACAAAATCTACGAAAGAAAGCAAATAAAGTGAAAGAGAATATAATTGAATTAGAAATATATTATAATACCTCCTTTTTCATTTCAAATGAAATGCAATCCTGCAAATTTGTATCCGTATCCGCCATGTTTACCAATAAATGAAATTCAAAAAAAAATTATTTGAATCGCATTTGACGTTTTACAAATAGTTACAATGAAACCCAAACTTCAGAATTAAAACTGCCTTGGCAATTTGTTCGTTTGACATTCCGGATCGGGGTGATTCTGTTACTGATTCCGGATTATCAAAAAAAAATAGAATAGGTAAGCTTTAAATTAACAATTATACGGTAGGTACCGCTGATATATTTGCCAAATAAATAAAATTAGTGCACCGTAAAATGTCAAAATACTTTACTTAAAATTTGAAGGCCATTGGCAGTAGTTATTGAACGTTCTTAAAGGTTTCCTGACTTTTCATCTTAATCAATAGACAAAACGATCGATCGCTCGAGTGCAAAAAGTCATCCAGATAATCTTACGTATTTTAGTTTTTATGAAATACTCATTCTATCAGCAAATCATCTTCAAAACTTGTGATTATTAATTCTTCTTTAAAATACGTTGTAAATAATTTGGAAGCTGGAAATTTTGGTGCTATAACCTTTGAGATTGTACATGACTTACGACAAAACCTGTACAACTGCAAAGCTATATTTAAGGATCTCAACCAGAAAACAAAATACCTCCAGTCCAGACTACCCACATTTATACATCGACTCTAATGATTATTTGGCCGAAAAGAAAAAGAAAAATTGTTTTAAAATACTCATTACTTCTTTTTAAATTCCACAATACGAAATAGTGGAAGATGTAATATATATGTTACCGGCAAAACTAGTATAGCCTACGAGCGTTCGGTAGAACTAATTTTGCCTAGGCATAACTTTCATTCTAATACACTAACTAGACTAACTTCGCAAAACTCGTGCCTACTCCAAATCTTTTCGTGACAACAAGCAGGAGATAACAGGGGGCATCATGCTTCTTCATTCATATCTTACTGTTTAACCGACTAAAATATTAACTTACGATTAAAGTCTTTTAAACAGTGAGAGAGGTATTGGGGGCATGTTGCTCTTCTGTATGCCCCTTTCATACTAGATTTTTTCGAGGTGGGACATAAGTGGCTTTTATTACTAATTTTTGTGTTCGATATAATTTTTTTAAATTAGAAAAGTGAAGATCGGGCTTATTTCCACTTCGATGGAAATAAAGTCGGTTAAGTTTGAATCGACCTTATCACTATGTTATTTCACGGCACTGGATAATACACTTACGTAGGCTAGACTAGTTTTGTCTAGATAAAACTGGTGGGGTATGCTGCCCATGCAACCCCTGCTTGTTGTCACTAAAGCATTTGAAGTAGGTGCGAGTATTTCGTAACTAGTCTAGCCTTAGTATATTAGAATTGATGCCTAGTCAAAACTAAGTCAACCAAATAGCCTATGGGCTAAACTAGTTTTGCCGGTAACATATATATTACATATTCCACTATTTCGTATTTTGGACTTTGAAAATAAGTAACAAGTATTTAAAAAGAATTTTTCGAAGAAAATTTACTATTGGTTTAAATATATGCGTTAAAAGGTTAAATTCATTTGCGTTAATTTGCTTTTGATTAAACTTATTTGCTATTGTGTTAATTAATAAATGTGCGAATGCTATATAATCATTACAATTGAATGTGAAACAAAATAATGGTTCTCTGACATCTTAATGACATTTTTGTCACCTCATTTTGTTTAATCTGTACAAATGTATAACTTCTGTTCTAGTACTCTCTAAAAGTACTGGAGGGCTCTAGGTAACGCCACTTCGGTGGCCCTAGGCTCAATAAAAGGAAAATCCCTATGTGCACCTCCTCGCGGTAGAGAGCGGGTAACGCTTACGCACAAGGGGACCGAACAGCTGCCGGAATAAGCAGCCAACCCAGCTTTGCTGGTTAGGGCACGGACTTGTCCTTGGGTTGAAGAAAATCTCCCTAAAGGCGGAAGAACTGTAGATTGCGGTCAACGGCATGTTAGTCTGGTGGCGGATGAGCCTATTTAAAGTTGGCCAACGGTAGCAGCAAGTAGCGTCTGTACCCATAGTGGGCGGCTACAAAAGGCGTCTGTTTTCCCACAGTGGGCGGCCTTGTTTTATGCATGTGTTCGACCATCCAAAGGGCTGGTGGTGCCTCTCGAACTCCTGGCTTGAGCGTGTTATTAACCTTATCCAGGAAAACACTAAGCGGCGGGACGAAAATATATTTTTGCATGAAAGATGACAACGAATGGAAATGATTCCCCAAGGGGTAACCATACTTTGGTGAATCCTCCTACGGCCCCGGCTGTAGTAAACCGCACATCGGATTTGGGGGTGCGGCAAATTTCATGTACAAATGACGATCGTGACGTCACAAATAACGAATCAGCAACAGGAATGCTGCCCTATGCTCCAGAAGGAGTTGAAGCGCTGCATTGCAGCCGGATAACATATATGTTCTAGTACCATAATTGTAAGTTAAAATCCGACCTTTGCTACAAGACTGCAAGATGAAAAACTGCAAATATTCAAATTTATAACAAAAAAGCTAACAAATTGTTTAAGTTATATTTCATGTTTATTATAAATAAATGCACTTTTAGAAACAAAACAATACCAATCCTTTACCACATAAAAGGAGCTTTTTCTCTTAATACACGAAGACCATATTTTTGCCATTCCTGTTGGCCTATCCATAACTCAGGCGCACTTTCTAGACACGACATAATAGCAGCTCCTTTCCAAGCCGTCATAGCTGGATCCATGTCTTTCGTACTTGTAACAATATCCAAATGTTCTAAGAAATTATATAATTTATTTATTAAAAACATCTTAAAATATAATTTCTCTTATTTCTTTATGATAAATTCCAAGTACTTATAACGCACCTGAGCGATGACAGACCGCTACATTTAAAGACATTTTGTTCTGCAGCCATTTACCAATTCCTGGAAACTTCATTCCTCCTCCAACAACAAGTACACAGCCATACATTTTCTTCTTCATTTCTTCAGTGGCTATTAAGTAAAATATTATTTATGTTAAGACAAATTTTAGACTAAATAATAACTTACGGCATCGCTCTATACTGAGCAAGACAGCCTGATCAATTCCAATTGTCTGGCCGTTTGGTAATACAAAGTCCTTGTCATTCTTACTATCCTTGTCATTTTCAAAAGAATCAACTACAAGATCTTCTTCTTGGTTATCTTGTTGTACAATAATACCATCAGCTTGAATTTGGTCGAGTTGTTCACGGGCGTTTCTTCGCTGTAAAGAAAATTGAAATTATGATTTTTTCTATCTGCCTAATTGGCTTACACTTGTTTCCCTTATATACTCGGCGTCGAAACAATCTTCTGAGTCCGGTTGATGAGAAGCTGATAATTGTACCTTAGCTGCTTTGTTTTTACCAGTTATCATCAGTAGTTCAGTGTGAAACAGACTTAGGGGCGCAATGATACATTCATCGCCTATTTGAATTGTATACTTCAAATTATTATCACCATAACAAGCTTCAAAGGTTTTTTCTTGAGAACCACATATATCCTTGAAATGCAATTAAATTTCTTAATAGACTTTTCTTGTTGTAAAAAAAGGGTTTTACCAAATTAACATGACAAAATTTCTCCTTCAAGTTCTTGAGCAGAAAAACATCTTTAAAGTTATTATCATTACATTCTTTATAAGGAAACGAGCATTTTTGTAATAGGCAGTGGAATACTTTTGTCACATCAGCTCCACCATATTCAAGTCTCACTCGAGTACTGGGTTGTGAGATGCCATCTTCTACGCAAGAAATTGACGTTTTTTGATCGCCAACATCAACGACACAAGCATGGCCAAGTCCAGCACCAAAAGTTGCTGCGACGTGGTCCTAATTCAGATGTAAGACACTACTTCTTATTAAAAATGCTTCAGAATTAACAAAAAATAGGGATCTATTTAAGTTTGCACTTTTCAAGATACTCTATAATCAAAAACAATTTAGCGTTAATAAATGCAAAAGAGCCTTTTGGCAGGGAGTTTCATTTCAAATCCAATTAAGAAGGACTCAAACAGTTAGCCCTTTGCTTCGGTAAAATAAAAAGTTGCAAAGTAAAAAGTAATCGTTCACCTAAGCCCGATGACTAATTCAATGTTCATACCTGAACCAAAAAACAACTCCCGAACTTCATTCGAATAAGCAGCAATGATGTTAATTCTTTTAGGTGATTTCGATTGTAAATATCGGAAACAACTAAAACCGCTTTATATTGATGAAGAATACTGCAAAGAAAGAATTAAAACTAAGCGTAGACTAGGATGATAGACAATTACCTTAAATCTATACCCATTTTCGTTTTCAAGACATGTTCCCATATGTCTTGTAAATCAGTCAAAACAGACGTTAGAGAACCACCAAGTTCGTTGTGCAAATTAAGTTCTCCACGTTTAATTGGAAAATGTATATTGTATGGATCATTAATGTTTATATTGATTATCTTGAAATAAAAGATCGAGAATAGTATAAAATTCCACATAACTCATAATCTAAAGGACGTCGCATTTACAAGTACGCGCCAGACTATTGGTTCAAAAAATTTAAATATACCTCATCTCCAATAATTGTGTCTTTTTGCAGTTTTTTCGTCTCTGCTTTCCCAACTACCTCAGGGGACGATCTTCTATTGAAAGCAGCTATTTGTTGAGGAGGTGTTGCATACCTTCGACGACCGTCAGATTGAGAACATGATTGAATAATGTGAGAAACTTGCAGGCGATGTTCTTCAAACTCAGTTTGAGATTCTTTCACCTTGAAAATATACGCTAAATAACAATTTAAAAGAATAAAATGTTTTTTTTTAACATACAACATGAGGAAGAAGATGATCTCGATATTTGTTCCCTTTGGGAGTTCTTTTTCGACCAATTGCATTTAAAATCCGAATTGGGTTAAAATCCGAAGCCCGGCCGATGCGAAGGTTAAGAGAACCAGGATGAATGATGATGATCATTTGAGCTTGCAAGTGCTAATGTAAAGTAATATTTTATTTAATTTGTTGAGAAACAAAACACTAATACCTCTGGACAACTGGATTGACTAGACATAGTTGGTGTGTACTGTTTGTTAAATATTTTAAGAAATATTTTTCTAGCTATTCTCAAAACAACTTGTTTGTGGCATTTCAAATGTTTGTTTACATATTTGACGTTTTTAATTGAAGGGTGAAAATAGCTGAGTTTGATTGGAAATTTGGTAGTGTACTAGGTCCAGTTTTACACGTACCGACATATGACGGCACGTGACGTAGAAAGTAGGTCCTCTTTTATACACATAGGCATATGACGCAGTGTGAATTAGTATTTAGGCGAAGGAGTTGAGAAGTGTAGTAGGGATCACAATCACGCAGGGACCGAGAGTTTGTTGCGATTCTCTCATTCTCGTTTGTTATTTCCATTGCTTGTTTTGTTGTTATCTTTTTCAGTTTGTGGTCAGATGTATGTTTTGCTATAAGTAAGAGCGAGAGCATTCAAATAAACAAACGCAAAATTATGGTCATTTAACTCAGCACTAAAACTTATTTAGTGTGAGACTAGTTTGAAAATCGTATGAAAATATCAGCTAATTTTACACTAAGCTTTTGATAATGTCGACTTTAACTGTCTATAATTTTGCGCCATAGTAACGTCTTTGTCACACAGTGTCGTGTAACGCTGATTCAACGTGTGAAAGCTACAGGCGCACAGTGGGACGAATGTATGGATATAAGGGCGAAATTAATATCTCTTGTTTTAATGACAGAAACTAAATTATTTTGCATGTTATCACTAATTACGTCAAATATCTATATAATAAAATTAAAAGTACATGCATAAACCAGCAATAAACACCCCGCCCAGCACCCCTCGAAGTAAAAGAGTTGAGCAGCGAACTTTATTTTAGAATTGAAACTTTATTTTTAAGATTTTCTATATATTTTTTTAACTTTATTTATATTTTTAGTAACAAATGTTAAAGCTTAATAAATTTAAATCCTTATGGGACTAATAAGTGTGATAAATTAATTATAATAATTAATTAATCGCTATCGCTTGCTGATGTTCCATCAATATCGTTCAAGTCTATATTGACTGGCAATGCTACGACTTCCAAATTTTTGCTGAGTAGATATTGCTCAATATCTGGGTCAACCTTAGACATATGAGAATTTTTAGAGCGTATATTTGAAATCAGTGGGTCTGAAGTAATTAATAAATGATTAATTAAATCAGTCATTGTCCTCGTTCTAGAACGCGCTTGGAGGTTGAATAGAGCTTGTATACAATTATACTTGGTGCCCGCCATTTTAATATAAGCTAGAATACTTTCCCTAGAGTTTGTGGCATAAAACTGAAATAGATTTCGTTTTCTAATACTATATTAGACACAAAGTTTGTATAGACGGGGACGGGGGTTTTTATATAAGAATTTATGCAATGTTGCATAGACTCCTTATGCACTGTATAACTATTCAGCTACTATTCAGTTTGAAAAATTGCAACCCAACTGAGATTGGAATTCACGATCTCTGGGATCACAAGCAAACATCTTACATACTGCCTCATTGCCGCCCGTTTGACATTGTTTAAAGACAAAAAATAGAGGCACAGACTGAACAAAAAAATATTTAAGTACGTGCTTCCTAAAGAAGAAGAAAGCTCTTCTAGAATTCTTGTTTTCTTTTTTCTATGGGTGGAACGGACACATTTAAAGGACTATTCACATGGGAGGGAACAACGAACGACGAATAAATAATGTTATTTAACGCAACGTTTAAACCTAAATCCTTCACAAACTCAACACTAAATGGTGAAAACATAATTTATGTTAATGTTTAGATACTAAAATTTGTTTTTTAATTTGTAAAATAAGTTACATTTGATAAAACAAATTGGTCGTCGCGAATAACAATCTAATTGTTACAAACTGCACATGCGATTGACGCATCGACGAACAAATTTTTCGCTCTCAAATAATCTCAAAACCACCCTTGTATTTGTTTCCTTGATAGCGACGAATAAGAAAATGCCATGTGAAAGAAAAGTCAAAAAAGACAAAAACTCGTACTTCCTTGGTCGCTCTCATGTGATTAGTACTTAAACGTTCGCATTTTAAAACTTCCTTTTTGCCAAAGTACCAAACCATCCCTGTACTGGACCCGAATTCAAAATTTTGACATTTTCCTTTTTTTATTTTCTAAACAACACGATTTTTTCATAACAATTGTTTTCCTATAGAAACAAAATACCAAATTCTTAAATACAATTTTTAGAATATAAATAATGGATTTACTAAATTCAATTTTAAATTCAATGGACAAACCTCCGCCAGTAAACGAAAAAGACCGAGAACTTATTAAAAGTGATGAAATAGTCCACCTGCAAGAATTTTTTTCCGAATAAATCTTTCGTTTTGTTTTTTCTTAGAACAAAAGGAGCACGTCGAACAAATGAAGATCAGAGAAAAAGAGGAAATCAATCGCTTTCGGAAGTATGCTCAAGAAAGAATAGATCGATTTTCCAAAGATGAAAGACGTTACATAGAATTTCAGCCTTTAGACAAGGTCTACAGAGGCATAATGTAATAGTTGATTAAATGTATATTGAATAATCTTGCATAGAAACCCAATTTGTTCCATTGTTTTTTTTAGACATGAAGTAGCCGAAGTTGGAGGACTTGTAGCTATCAGTTTTGGAATAGAAGGCCACGATAGGTACTCTGTTGTCTACAAAAGAGAGCACATACCTACAGAAGATGAAGTTAAAGCAAGACGAAATGGTGAACATTGGAACGAAAAAACAGCTAAGGAATATGCGAAAAAGGTTTATAAATCTGCAGACTTAATTATATAAATACCACGAGATAAAAATAAATATTTTCATTTTTCAGAGATTAGAACAAAAACAGATTGAAATAGAAAGGAGACAATCGCCAGAAAAGATAAATCCTACTACAAATTACAAAGATAAATACGTTCACTTAATTGGTCAAGATGCTGCATTGGAAGCCGCCCGTAAAACTGAGACAAATGAATCATATGGATTTGGTGAGTGATCATTGCTTGTACATATATTAACGTTTATGTTAATGGTGACATTCACCCGCCTTCCTTCCAAGTTTCCTGATGCATGATCTATTTCGGGTGTTCTCTTTTTATTCAATTTGATTATTTCCAACAACTTTCAATTCAATGTATAATATCTATAGATCTTTACTTTAGTGATACTCTTGCTAAAAGTCAACTCCGGTTCTTATAGGCCACTTTCCATTCAATTTAGTGTAACCGCTACCAAAGTAGTAATTAAAGTTTAATTGGGTTAGTTCTTCCTTAAGAGAATCAATGTATGCGTTGTAAACGAGTGTCCTTGCGGTTTACTATTTTTAACCTAAACAATTTGAGAATAGTGTTCATTTACATTTACACAAAAACTTCATTATCATCATGATCATTAACGCAACAAGCGGGATCCGCTCCGGGCCTTCCGTTCTTCTTCCATTCATCCCGATTGCGGTCTTTCACATTGTCTTCATCCAGAAAAGAACTGCAAGACTTTCCAAACTAGTTCCTTTTCGCTCATGCTAGCTAAGTGCCGAGCCATCGGAGTCTACCGAGCTTTATTTTTTCCACAACATTTGCTTTGAGGTAGATTTCATTCAATTCATGATTGTATCTTATCTGGAAAAAAAATCAGTGAAAACAAGCAGTATTGAAATGACGCGGTATTCGTCGTACTTGTTAGAGGAAGTCGTTTTTTTAGGAATCGGTTTATCAGTCTCCAGTCGTACGAAAAGGTCCTAGTGCTTATGGTTTGGTTTTTATAATGATATGTTCTCAATAAATTTTCGTTATAAAAGAAAGTATAAAATCGAGTTCCAAAGATTTATGTTGTTGAAATTGAAGCTATACCTATTTCTTATCAGCCATTTGTCTTGGATATGTCTCTGCTGTAAGATTTCCTTGCAGCATATGTATTGGTAATACATCTGTTTCCGTGCTTTTTGGAGCATAAGTTGTGAAAAATGTTGGCACGATCCTTTTGATGTTGTTTTTTGTAATTTTCTGTCCGAGCTTAAAAGATATATATTTTCTGTGTGAATCGATTTTCTGAGGAGGGGATGCGACACGGTTTTCCATGTTAATTTTGTATTTTAACTATTTTTCAATATCCTTAGTAAACCAAGTAAGTGTGTGTGGCTGATGTGGTTTTTTATTCTAGATAGTTTTTATTTTTTTTTTTAATTTTGTGATATACCAAATATGTAATATTTTTTGTCTATTTTAGTGCCCAGCAAAAATAAAAAAGACTTAAGATCAATAGAGCAAACAATGGCAGATATACAAGCGAAAAAACGGCTTAAGATAGACGCTGAGAATGGTTCTAAATAAACCTGCAAACTACTCGAAAATTATTGAACACAAAATAACAAAACGTTCAGTAAAAGCAATAGCATAACTATCGTATACAAAACAGCGTATAATTAATATAATATATCACATCATTGGTAGGTACAAATGTTAAAATATACATAAATTATAAGTAATAATAAATAAGTAATAAATTGAACATGAGCTGAAAATCAACTTAGATTTTTACTTCAGTGATTGTAGGTAGGTATAGGTACTACTCGTATAAGGCAAGTTATGCATTAGTGCATATTAAAGAAAATGAGAATATGAGTCAAACATGACATTACAGAGAGTGAGAAACGTATTTGGGTTAGTGGAAAAATTCTGTCCGTCTGTCTCTTTCGATGTATTTTGAACTACAGCCGGGAACGGTTGGGAAAATCATCTTTAAATTAGAACATAGGGTTATTTTGACATTATACAAAGGACTTTTTTTTAAAGTTTTGTTTAAATCAATTTTTTATCAAATTTTAACGCTATCTCTGTCATACAACTTATTTCTTCTCGTTACGGGTTCCAAAAGTTAAAAAAAAAAACATTGTACTATTGTAGGTGTGGATGAAGAACCTAATAGGTATGGACTGCTAGAACGCAACTTAACGTTGGTTACAATTAGAGCCAAAGCAAACACACCGTCAAATATGGAAACAAAATGTTCTATAGTGGCAAGGCGTACATTGGTAGAGGCGGTAATTAGGCCCTCTTAACCATAAAAATATATATACAGACAAAATAGAATAAATGATAACTAAAGTATACTTTTGCAAAATTGTTTGTTTTTTAGTTTTTTTATTCATTAAAACTTCATACATTTTCTTATAATAGTCCAGTAGGGTTATTCCAGAAAGCGAATCGGATCATATTGAAAGCGATACCTCAATTTTGACCGTCTTCGCTATTGGGTATTCTCAAATGCGACTGGGGCGAAAATGATCATTCCAATTTTCCCATATCCATTTCCACTTTTTCCAATCTGTCTCTCAATTTTTCCAGTCTAACTCTCAATTTTTCCAGTATGACTCTCAATTTTTCCATGCTCATTTCCAATTTTCCAATTATTTTTCTAAAATTCCATTATTTACCAAGCATTTGACAGCTGTTTATCATTTACAAAAGGTTTGTTCGATGTCCCCCCCCCCCAGTCCGCACTGAGGAATGTCAATGCATTTCATTTAGCTGTCAAAAACCACCAATCGACTCGCCATTTGTCGATTGTGTCGATTAGGTTGTGTGTTTGGTATTGTGGACCACGATCGACGAAATGATATGTTATTGTGAATAATGTAAAATTATATTGTGAATATATAACGATTTTGACAGTTCATTAGTGTGTTTACAAATAAATTATCGCATATGTAGTTTTGGTTTGCGTTTTTTATAATTCAATTTAATTAAAAATGAGTCAAATCGTAATCTGAAAAAAATCCAAAGAAATTTTTTCCCATTTTATCTTTGCCTGGGACTTTGCACCGAGGCCTTTTACTATGTCCTGATTTTTTTCCATTAACCTTACCAAAATGCTCATTTGTTTTTTTGTATGCAATTTCTTTTGACCTATGAAGCATGTTATTTTGTTTATTTTACAATAAAATGGCAATTTCAATAAAAAAATAAAATTTTAACCAAAAGAAGACATCCAAATTCTGCTGTCGATCAGAAAATTATGCACGACAACTGTCGATCGTCAAACCGAAGAATGTCTATCGTAATCGACATTCACAATACAAAAAACAGTAATCGACCGCCGGTAATCGAAAAGTGTCGATTATCGATTAACTAATCGACAACCGCAATCGGGGCCTGTGTTTCTGCTCGGGGTTTGATTTAACATCGAACAGCTCAGTGCAACAGTTTTAATTTTTTGACATTTCATTCATGTATTAATTTTCTTTACAAAGTCTACAGTTTTTCCATTTCCATCAGATAGAGTATATCTCGGCATTTTATCTAAAATCACAATAATAACTTAATAATTGCAAAATAATCTACAAAATATCTTATATTTACCAGATATTGCACTCAGGTTTGTAAAATAAAATTTGTTTTAAACTTCTACCACCAAGCACCAACAGCTGATTTGAATTTTGACAGCACTGAATTCTTACGCCGACCAAAACCTGGGACGTGAGAGTGTGCACTCAGTGCGTGCTCGGGGTTGACATCGAACACAGTCCTTGTATATACACTGCATATAGTACTATTATGGAGCATCATTTTTTAATTCTGAATCAAGTCGCAATGAGGCGTGCTAAAATTGCCAATTGGTGTGAATATAGAATAAGTACAGACAACAAAAGTTTATTAAATACTGGTAAAATATCGGTAAAGGTTCTCGTCTCGCCAGACGAAAAATGACCACCATGAGAGTACTATAGAAAATGTATATACAATGACACAGTGCAAAAACTCTGGGGCGAAAAGTGTCACATAAAAATAAAACACCTCAGTGCGAATCCAGTGCACACCAGTGCGCCCCAGGGCAGACATCGAACAAAGCTAATTTTTGTATCCTTTGTTAGAGTTAAATGTTAATGCTTGAAATGTGTTCATTTTACAATAAAAAGTAATTAAGTAATTAAATGGAATCAAAAAATGTGTGCCGAAAATGAAGTAGGAAAGCAAGAAAATGTAAAACAAATTTAAATACGTAGGGAAGTGGTTCTTCTCCGCTCGATATCCCTAACAGCTAACAAAGATTAGTGCTATGCTGTAGCTGTAGGGTTATTCCAGAAAGCGCGGCGGATCGTATTGAAAGCGATACCTCAATTTCGACCATCTTCGCTTTTGGGTATTCTCAAATGCGAATGGGGCGAAAGTGATCATTCCAATTTTCCCATATCCATTTCCACTTTTTCCTATCTGTCTCTCAATTTTTCCAGTCTGACTCTCAATTTTTCCAGTATGACTCTCAATTTTTCCATGCTCATTTCCAATTTTCCAATTATTTTCCCAAAATTCCATTAATATTTTCGAAGCATTTGACAGCTGTTTATCGAAATTTACAATTTTTTGTATCCTTTGTTAGAGTTAATTGTTGATATTTGAAACTAGTTCATTTTATAATAAAAAGTAATTAAATGGATTCAAAAAAGTGTGTTTTTAATGCCGAAAATGAAGTAGGAAGGCAAGAAAAATGTAAAAGTTTAAATACGTAGAGAAGTGGTTATGCTCCGCTCGATATCCCTACCAAAGTGTGAGTGCTGTGGTGAATCTTTGAATTTAAACAAAAAATTAAAATTATAAATTCTATTAAAGAGGCATTATAAATACAAAATTGAAGTTTTAACCAATTTTAGTATTCTTAGTTTTATTAAAAAAATAAGAATTTTTGAAGATCCATAAGGTAATCCGCCAGCAATCCATCATCAAATACCTATCGCTTTCAATTTCAATAGAAAAATTACATTGAAAAGTGCTTTCGCCTTACTTTTGGTCGAATGAAAACGATTTGTATTTGGGAATACCAAAATAACAATGCGCCTTCCAAAGCGATCCGCCGTGCATTTAGGAATATAATTTCCAGATATTTAGTCATTAATAAATGGCAAATTACATAAAATGTACAAAACCGCTGGTCGGACAAACTTTCTTATCCCTTTGGCCGTAAAATGGCCACTTCCGGTTTAGTGTTGGCCTACTTCATCGGGTCAAATAACAAATGGGGTATCAAATTAAGGCTTAGACCATCTATATTAAGAATCTGCTGGTCAGACAAACTTAACATGGGCAGCAAACATGCGTCCAAAGGCTTGACTGAATAAATGACAGCCAATTTGACAGATGCATCTTCAATAAAATGGCCGTTACCAACTGTCAAAGTTCGGAAGTCCGTATTGGACATTGAATAAGAAGTACAGGAAGACGTGTTGTGTATATATACAGTGTACGTGAGTGAAGCCAATCAGTTATACATGTAGTAGTAAATTCCAGCTCTTCCTTTCATTTTGGTAAAGCGGTAAATAAAAAAAAGTCATTCGAATTTAGATAATCCAGAGATATAAAGCTTTATAAGTTTTAATAAACAAGTGATTTAGTGAGCGGTGTTGAGTGGTGTTTTGAATATATTTTAAATATTGTAGAACAATTTAGAACAGTTTTTTTGTGGTATTAAACAATGAAAATAATAAATTAGTTGAAAATAAACATGTACATCTTCAATGGATACAATTCACTTACTATCTGTCAAATGAGAGAGTTGAAGTCAGGAACGCATTCGTTTTCATTGTTTTTTGGTAAGGCGCTTCAATACGTTGAGTGCATGTAGAATGAATTTATGTTTGAAAACATTTTACATTTGTGAATCTTGAATATTTTTTGGTAAAAATGTGTTTTTTTAAGGTATTTGTCATTTTGTGAAAATGTTAGTATCGTCTTATCTGTATTAAAATTTTTTTTAAAGATTTCCGAGAGCAGAGTGGAAAAGAGAAATATGGTTAGAAATACTTCAGTTGAATACAGATGAAGTCAAAACTTGGTCACTTGTGTGCTCAAAACACTTTCAAGATGGTGATTTTATATACAATGCCACCAATGTTAGGAGACTTTTCCACTCCGCGATGCCGTATTTGCCTGACGATTTTGTAGAATACCAGTAAGTTAACAATCTTAAAATTAACAAATAGTATTTTTTTTTAGTTTTCTTAACAAACAATACATTTCAAGGGAATGTTGCTAATAAAATTGATAAAATCTAAATAAAACAAACCTAACTTTAAAATTATTATTTATTTATATTATTTTTTCAGATTTTTGTAACAGGTAAGTTTTATTAATAAAACAAATCTTAATCTATTTTACAGTAATTATTTATTTCTATTACACGCTTTATAACATTTTAGTTGGCGCCCCACGATGTTTTTTAATCTTATGCACTCCGCCTCAGTGTTAATACTTGTGTGTATGTGTTAACTCACACTATTAAGAAAGAGGCTTCATTTATTTTCAAAAACACGTCTTCCTGTACTTCTTATTCAATGCTATTGGAAGATCATTTATAATTTCAACTCAAAAAACTTTGAAAAAATCAATATAGTGAAGTGCGGCTGCACCCTGCACCCACTTGCTCATATTCTAGATGCGCTATAAAAATGAAGTCACATTGAATTTACTTTTGAATAACGGTTTTTCGTACTTTTGTTTTTTTTTTATTAAATTTTGGTTTTAAATGTAGAAGGTAGAAGTTTATTTGCTCAAGTTTGCATTTTGTACTTTTTTTCAACTTTGAAAAAAAAACATTTAAAAAAAGGTTTTTTAAAAACGTCTAAAATTTTGAAAAAAAAATGCATAATTATTCACATTTCTTAAGCAAAATTCACAAAAATCGAATAAAAACTTGTTGCAAACAACATTAGGCCCCATGTTGGGCGCCATTGTTGCGTAGCGGGTTCCGACAGGGAACTTCTTTTGGGCAGCAGAAAGGCGGCTTATCGTTGAACGGCTAAGCTCGACGGATTGGACATGGTTCTTTCAATTTGGTCCCTCCTGTTGGATAAACAGAATTCTCGTGCCTAAGCGGAAAAAATAAGGATTAGAAAAGGAATGATATATAAAGGATAACTACTCTAAAAGGTTAAAAAATTGACACATAAATCAAGGATTTCGATGCTGCGCAGGAGAAAACGTAGTACAGGGTGGGCCAAATACAAGTTTTTTTTAAATGCAATAAAATGAACTAAATTAATTTTTTTTACAGGTACAGGTCGTTCAAGCTACCTCGGCTTGCTTCGCTGTAGCGCATTCTGTCATTTCAATTTTTCAAGACCTTGTTGATGGTTTCGGGCTGTAGCTCACGAAATGCTTGGATGACATTGGGCTTATATCGTTTGCGGATTGTTTGCATAACATCGGTCCTTCACGGCTCTCCACAAAAAAAACTCTAAGGCGGCCAATTCACGTCGCCAAGACGGTAAATGATCGATTGTAACATAGGCTATGTATGTACATGGCGCGCCATCCTGCAAGAACCAGAGTTCGTCCAAATCCATTTGTTCAGTTTCAGTAAAAAAAGTCGGTTAACATGGCTCCATAACGCCCACCGTTGGCCGAAACATTGTTCCCAGCTTCAATGGTCCAATGATAATCATAAATGATGAATAATCAATAAAAATACCTAAAATATCACCAATAACAATATTTACAAGTATTGTTTTGACAGTTTGCTGATTTTGTTTTCGCTGAATTGTAAAACAGATGTCAGATACGTAATTAAAAATAAAACTTGCTTAAGTCGTGTAATATAAATATTGAAAATGTATGGTAAATCACATTATTACCTATACGATTTATCTAAATCAAGAAAATTAAATCACGTCAGTGGGAACATGGTTTTACTGGCCGAACACAATAGTGAAGTTGAAGCTGAAGTATGAAGCGCTGTCAAAGTTAAATATACACGAACCCTATATTATTTATAGTGCTGGCTAAAAAAGAGAATATACGATACCAAAGTATACCAAAAATAAAGGGCTAGCTTGGTTTCGATTTGGAAATCATATGTTTTGTTCGTTGTACTGGTCGTCAGCTGTTATTTAACACGCATTACAAAAACAACGAACAAAGCAAAGCTATGAGACACCGAACGTCCCTATAGGGTTCGCGTGTATTTAACTTTGACAGCGTTCATACTACAGCTTGAGCTTTAGTAGTTTGGTGGTTCCAAGTTCCAATATATAACATAGGTTTACATAGCTGAAATTGCCCTGCTATGAGCTGTACAAAATTGTTGGTAGAATTTTCAATGTGTGACTTATAATTCGTAGTACACTGTACAAAATTCTTATGAATTTCTTAAAAAGACAAAAAAGTAGATTTAAAATAAAATTATTTTTCTTTTAATGCTGTATGACTTTTAATTAACATTCCAAGCAATAATATAATCAAACAAAATAAGGTGTAGTATACTAAAATAAGTCAAATCAAATTCTGTAAAAAATCTGAAATCTGAGATCAAATCTGAAAATAAACAACAAATATTACATAAAATAATTAATTTAGAAAATCGTTTGCAAGGTATAAAAAAATTGAAAATTTTAAATCAAATTAGCATAAGAAATGCTAAAGCAAAAAAAAAGCATTGACGTTTATTTTTTAAATATTCTTTTTTCTCATCTTTAATGCTGTATCTTCAGCAAGTAAAGGCACACAACTATTATTGTTATGACTTACGATCACCTCTCGTTCTTGGTTTCTCTCTGATTCAAAGTCAAAATAAACTCGCTGTCAAATAAACGTGGAATTAAAAGTAAAATGGGCAAGAAAAATAAGTCGAATTTAGGTAGGTCTTTGATAAAAGATCGTTTTGGACACACAAATAACAAAAAAAAAGTTGACAATGATTCCATGGTAAAAATAATTTTTAATTTGTTCCCTTAAATCGATGATTAAATAAATACTCTGTTAGCTACACACCACTGAAGTGCAGGATGGATATGACTGGGGACGTCTTAATCTTCAATCTGTTACTGAAGAATCGTCATTTCAGGAGTTTCTTCGCACCGCCGAACTAGCAGGTACAGAATTTCAAGCTGAAAAACTAAATATTGCTTTCGTTAATCCCAAGAGCAATATTGGATTATTATCCAAGACCGAACAAAAGGTCTTAGAGAAAAAACATTTTGATAAAAAGGATTTATTGAAAATTCCACGTCGTCCAAAATGGACCAAATCGACAACTGCAGAAGACTTACAGAAAGCTGAAAGTGATTCTTTCTTAGAATGGAGGCGAAATCTAGCCCTTTTACAAGAGGATGACCAGATTATCCTAACACCTTATGAAAAGAATTTAGAATTCTGGCGGCAATTGTGGCGTGTTGTTGAAAAAAGTGATGTTGTCGCTCAAATTGTTGATGCTAGAAACCCTTTATTGTTTCGCAGTGAAGATCTCGAAAAGTATGTCAAAGAGGTCAAAGAAACTAAAATGAATATGATTTTGATAAACAAATCAGACTTGCTTACTCATGAACAAAGAATAACCTGGGCAAAGTATTTCGATGAGCAAAATATCAAAGTAGCATTTTTCTCTGCTGTTTTGGCAGAGGAAGAAGTAAAAAATGCAAAACAAGAAGACGAGGCATCAAATGAAAGTGACGAACACTCCCATGAAACAGTATGTGATGATGATTCAAAAGCCCTTTCTATAAAAGAGCTTAAAAAAGCAGCTGACGCCATAATAAAAGGTTTAGATAAAACCGAAGAACAATTGAGAATAATTGAGAATAAAATTGCCGGCGTTGGAAACCCCCAGCAAAACAGTCCGAAACTGCTTAACAGAGCGGAACTGATTGAATTGTTTAGAAATGTCTATTCGGGACCCACTCATACGAAGGACATTGTAACAATTGGACTAGTTGGGTATCCAAATGTGGGAAAAAGTAGTACTATCAACGCCTTGTTGACAGAGAAAAAAGTATCGGTTTCAGCAACCCCCGGAAAGACAAAGCATTTCCAAACGATCTTTCTCGAAAAGGATATAATGCTGTGCGATTGTCCTGGGCTAGTTATGCCAAGTTTTGTATTATCTAAAGCTGATATGATATTGAACGGAATTTTACCAATTGATCAGGTATGTGAAATGTATATAGCATATTATTTCTTAGTATTATAAACTAATAAATTTAAACCGCAGCTTTGCTCGCATTTACATAGCTAGTTAGTTAAGAACACTATTTGAATTCATATAGTTAAAAGTAATTATACAATTTCTTAGTTTTGTCAACTTAAGTTAAATTTTGGTTTGGCCGAAGGCCGTCTACTAGACTGACATTATACTAGCTTAATACTGTTTTTATTTTGTATAATAATTAATTCTTTAAAAGTCTCCTTCAATAATATTCGAGTTCTATATCTCAGTGCGGTGGATGCATATTTATATAAATATTTCCACTCAAGGCTACCATTCAAAATGCATAATACTTCGGTCATATCCATTGAGTTTTTCCCAAGAAATCTCACACGGAACTCTCTTAATATGGGGCATCGAGCAATAAAATGGTCATCTTCTCTTTCTCTTAGGTTATAGAGGTCACACAGAATTAGAAGGTCTGGTCTATGTGGTATGAAGTTTAAATTATTAATTTAAATATTAAATAAAATTTATCACGTGGAGAGGCAGACGGTTAAGAAGGTACGTGTTCTCTTGAAGATTAAGATTCAGCTGACTATAAATCATTCGATATTGTGAAGATTTTGAGAAATTGTGATCCGCAAAGCTGTGGTATATCCAAGTAATTGAAGGGAATAATAATATCTTTGTTTTCAATAAATATACAAATAGGTTTTAATAGGAACAAGATCAGAAACAGACTAACAATAAAATAATAATTTGTACAATGATGTTTTCAGAACTATTACTATGTATAAATATAATAAATTATTATTAGAGTATTTTACAGCAAGTAGATTTCATATTAAATTATTCTAATTAACACCACCTCTTAATTTTATAAGAATACATTTGTGTAAAATAATGTGTGATATCTACTCAGTATGAAAATGAATTAACGAACAAAATTGAACTCTATGTTAAATTTAAATATGCTCGTAGTTTTTGAAATTGAATACTTCCAAGTCCTTTTGTCATTATATCTGCAGCTTGTTCATTTGTGGGAATATATCTTAATTCTACAAGTCCTTTTTCAATTGTATCACGAACGACGTGATATTTAACTGCTACGTGCTTCAACCGTTTATGATTCTTTGGTTTTTCTGCTGCATTGATACATGATTGGTTATCTTCATAAATAATAGTTGGCTTATTCGGTTCTACGCCCAATTCACGAAGTAATTGTTTGATCCATTCAGCTTCATTCATGGCTTCCACGACAGCGGCATATTCGGCTTCAGTTGATGATTGACTGATTGTACTTTGCTTGTGAGTCGACCATGTTACTGTGTTGTTAAATACTTTAAAAACAAATCCTGACGTAGATTTACAATCATTTTTGTCACCAGCCCAATCTGAATCAGCATATCCTATTAACGTATCAGCATTATTATTTTTGCGATATTCCAATTTTAATTTCAACGTTCCTTGGATATAACGTAAAATCCGTTTTGCGTGTGTAAAATGTTCATGTGTGTAACAACTCTGAAATCTGCTAAAGTAATTTGTTGCTGCACATAAATCCGGTCTTGTTGTCAATGTCGCATATGTTAGACAACCTATTAATTCACGGTAAGGTATCCTTGAATCACCACTGATGTTGCTTGTTTCCAATTGTAAACCTTTCTCGATCGGTGTTGACACTGCCTTGCAATCATTCATACCAAATTTTCGAATGACATTTTTTAAATATTGCTCTTGACTTAATTTGATGATTCCATTTTCTCGATCGTGTTCAATGTTTATTCCAAGAAATGATTCAACTTTTCCAACATCTGTCATTTCAAATTCTTTTGTAAGTAATCCTTTCACAATACCAATCATTTCGATATTTTCAGATACAATCAACAAGTCATCAACATAAAGAAGTATGTAAGAGTGAAAACCCTTATCGAATTTCGTATACAAACAATAATCGGATGCACAACGCTTGAATCCGATACGAGTAATAAACTGATTAAATTTCTCATTCCACATATACGATGCTTGCTTAAGTCCGTAAATTGATTTATTCAGTTTGCACACTCTTGAGTCTTTCGTAAAACCATCTGGTTGTTTCATGTAAATTTCTTCGTTAAGGTCGCCGTTTAGAAATGCTCCTTTTACATCCATCTGATGAATGTGCATATCGAACTGTACAGCCAAAGCAAATAAAATCCGTACGGTTGACAATTTAGCCACTGGTGCGTACGTTTCATTATAGTCAAAACCTTCTTTCTGGGAGCACCCTTTAGCCACTAACCTGGCTTTGAATTTGTCAACTTCACCGTTAGCTTTATGCTTGAGCTTAAAAACCCATTTGTTCGATATAGCTTTCCGATTTTTTGGTAATTCACATAAAGTCCATGTATTGTTCTTAATTAACGATTCGTACTCACATTTCATTGCCAATTGCCATTCTTTCCAGTCATTATGTTTTCTTGCTTCTTCAATTGATGTTGGATCGTTTTCAACATATTCTTGTGCCGTTAATGCAAATTTCTCTTGGACATTTATTGAATCTGCAATCAAATTCAACCTATTTGGTTTCTTACGGTCACGTTTACTCCGCCGAATCGGTGTCTCTGTAACTCCAATGTTATTAATAACTTCGCAACTGCCGGTACATTTTTCAGTGTCTTCGTCGTCATTGACACTAGGCTCCAATTTGATGATATGGTTCGGAGATTCTCCCATCGATGAAGATAGCCCATTACAATCTTCAAATTCGATTACCGCCTCTGAATTTGAATAAGTCTTGATCTTAGCCCTATTCAAAATTGGTTTTTCGTTAAATGTCACATTTCGGCCGATAATTAACTTTTCATTGTCAATATCCCAAAGTCGATATGAATTATTAGATGCATAGCCTATCAAAACACATTTCTTTGCCTTTGGTTCCAATTTCTTTCGTTTTTCTTGCGGAACATGGTTAAAGCATATTGAACCGAAAATGCGTATGTTTGAAATGTTCGGTCTTTTTCCATACCAGAGTTCAGCTGGTGTCTTTTTAATAAATTGCTTTCCAAATGCGCTCGTCGGACAGCGATTTCTTATATAATTTGCCGCAAGAATCGCTTCATTCCAAAACTTACGATGCACGCCACTTGCAGTCAACATTGCGAGTGCTTTCTCTTGAAGGTTTCGGTTCAAGCGCTCAGCAATACCATTCATTTCAGGGTTGTAAGGAACTGTGTATAAAATCCGGATTCCTTTCAATTTACAATAATCCTTAAAGTCTATTGCAACGTATTCACCACCATTATCCGCACAAACTTTGGAAACTTTGCAATTGTGCATTGCCTCTGCCATTTTGATATATTCTCTAAATTTATTGAAAACCTCACTTTTATTCTTGATCATATGAACCATTGATGCTCTTGTATAATCATCAGTAAATGTCACAAAATAAAGTGAACCGTCGTATGCCGGTTCCGAAATAGGCCCACACACGTCAGTGTGTATTAATTCTAATACTCGGGACGATCTTGTATTACCTCGTTTGTCGAATGGTAATCTTGTTTGTTTACTTAACACACAAGTTTCACAGAATTTATCGTCTGTATTCACATTAATCTTGTCAATACCATCAACCATAGATTTATTGACTAATTTTTTCATATCGAAAACGTTTAAATGACTTAATCGAAAATGCCACAAATCTTGGGAAACATTCTTCAAATTGTCTTCACCTGCAATACCAGCGAACGTATCACGTTCCACATGAAATTTTACTTCATACAATTGCCCATTTGAATGTGCTACAAATTGTACTTTTCCATTTTTTGATGCGTATGCATAATCTCCTTTAAAAACAATTGTGTACCCTCTTTTGGTGAGTTTTCGAATCGACAGAAGATTACATTTTAAATCCCGAACATACAAAACATTTGGTATTTTCTTAACCGAACCATCACCTTTATAGAACGTTTTAATTGAAATATCACCTTGTTGGGTAGCTGTGATTTGTTCATTCTTCTTCGCAACGGATATATTCAGTTTTTCGATATCTACCAAATTATCAAAATATTGTTTATCATTACATAAATCATCCGTTGCTCCTGAGTCTAATGTGAAAGTGATTTCTAATGGTTCATTCCGTTTTGCCGACAACACTTCGTTTTGTTTCTTTGCAAAATCCTTCTTCAGGTAGCCCTCGTTGTCAATTTGAACATCTTCTATTGCACATAAAATTGTATTTCTGGTATAATTGTTTTGGGTTGAATAATTGGCGCTAGGTTCAAATTTCGATGCGTTTCCTTTCGAATACCTATCTTTGGCTCGACACTTAGATTTGATATGACCCTTCTTACCACATTTAAAACAAATAATGTTCACATTCTTTGCTTGCATTGCGCATACATCATTCGATTTGCTTTGTTTTGAACTATTATTTTGTTTCGCAAACATGTCCAGTAGTCGACTTTTTGCATAGTCTAAGGTTAGTTTTGACTCATCCATTCCATTCAAAGATTCAATCAATGCATCATATTTTTCATTTAATGTTAGAAACAAGCTAACAATAAGATCTTGTTCTTCAGGTCTGGCTCCTGCCAAACGTAAGTCCCGAACAATGTTGTCAAATCTTGCAAAATGTTTCTGCATGTTATCACCGTCAAATTTCATACAAATAAGTTGTTTGCGCAACACCAATTGACTTGTGATACTTCTTCGTTGAAACATACTCATAAGTCCGTCATACATTTTCTTTGCAGTCGGTTTATCCATAATGTATGTGAGCTGTTCATCGTTGATCGTTTGTGCAATCAAGCTTTTGCATTTTGCGTCTCTGACCACCAATGTACCCTTTTCGGTTTCAGTTTCGGCTACTTCTTTTAATGTATCCAAGTCAGTTTCAACAAACTGTTTTAAAGATTTTTCTTCCAACAATAAATCAAGTCGAAATTTCCATTGACTAAAATTGTTTCCATCGAACTTCGGTATGCTAACCTTTTCACCGTCTGCCATTCTGAGAAATTCAAGAAAAATATTATTCACCTTCAACACAAATTACTGAATTCTTATTTGCTTTCTTCTGGGCCCATAACCTGAGAAATTGTGATCCGCAAAGCTGTGGTATATCCAAGTAATTGAAGGGAATAATAATATCTTTGTTTTCAATAAATATACAAATAGGTTTTAATAGGAACAAGATCAGAAACAGACAAACAATAAAAAAATAATTTGTACAATGATGTTTTCAGAACTATTACTATGTATAAATATAATAAATTATTATTAGAGTATTTTACAGCAAGTAGATTTCATATTAAATTATTCTAATTAACAGATTGCGCTTCCATCATACAACCTTCCCACGTTGCTCGGCTCACTTTCTTCAGAAAGTTGTTTCACCGAAACTATTCTCCAGCTCCTCCCACCTTTTGACAAGTTTTCCTTTTGACACTATTATTCTCTAGCACATATTTGGGTAATCTTCCCTCTTCCATCTCCATGATTTTCTATATATATTCAAAATGTAGTTTAAGAGTGTCTAAGAACAATGGGGGTACTGAAGTTTCCAGATAGAGCATATAGTTCGATGTACAAACGACTCTTCAAAAATTACGTCAGGAATGTTTCCACCTCTTCAAATTTGGCATAACCTCAAATTTATGCCCCTTACAACAATGGAGGTTGAAGTCGCACGAAATATTTTTATCTTTGCACTGTGTTCTATATACCTACTATCCATGCACCGTCCCCAAACTGATGAAATAGCACTTTTTGCCTCAGCCAGCTTCAACTTGAAATGTTTTTTCATGTTGAGATTAGAAGTGATCAAAACACCTAGATACTTATACTCCCGCACAATTGCAAGGTTTTCAACTTTGTAAGTCCATTTCTCATTCCGAGCATATCTACCTCCTCCATCTCTGATGAACATAATTTTTGACTTTTCTAGATTAAAGGTCAGGTTCCAGAGATCACAGTAGCTTTCTAGACGATTAATTATTCTCTGCATTCCCTCTACAGATTCCGCAAGAAAAACTATGTCATCGGCAAAAATGAGACCTGGCACCTGCATTCCTCCAAACTGTATCCCTCCTCCAGTTGCTTCCACGACATCGTTTATAAAATAAAATGAAAAATGGGGTACCCAATACACATCCCTGCTTGACTCCCATTTGCGTTTCAAAGTCTTTCGAAATGTGCTCTCCGTCCCACACATATGACACGTTGTTCTCATACATCGCCTTTAATATATTAATTATTTTACTTGATATTCCAATCTTATAAAGCTTATAAAAAAGGGCTTCTCATGCAATGGAATCAAAAGCGGCACGGAAATCCACAAAGAAAGTATAAAGCTTCTTGTGCCTTCTTTTGAAACTATCCGCAATGTTGACAAAAGTAAATATCTGGTCCAAAGTTGAGTGGTTTTTTCTGAAACCGGCTTGAAACCCATTTAACATTCCTCTGTTGTCAACCCACTGCATCAGCCTATTATAAATCAGGGTACTAAATAACTTAACCGAAGTATTCAAAAAGAAATACCGCGGTAGTTCTCTGGGTTGCTTAAAGCACCGTTTTTGTGTAGCAGATATATTATTGCTTTTTTGAAGCTATCTGGCATATTTGCTGTCTCGAATATTCTATTGCAGTCAAAATCTCAATCGAACAATTTTTGTAAAATTCGCATTTACATATACACATATACGACACAGGAAAATAACAGGCAATTTAAATTTTGTATTTGAATGTTGCATACTTCTAGGAGCCAAACCATACATTCCCATTTAAGGGTATAAGTGCATTGCCACAGCTATTTACAGACGATTGTCAGGTCTGCAAATATTGTCAGGCCCTGGCAATGACCTCTGCAAATGAGCTACAATTGCAAAATTTTTACAATGCTAAATTGCCAGTTTACACGGTTGGCATGTTTCCCCCTCTAACTTGCATTGCTTTGTCAGCAAATTTGCTTTGCACATAAAACACAAGATATATACATATCCTGACAATGAAACAATTGTCAGATGTTATTGCATAGTACATTTTTTATTGAGCCTGACTGTTTCTTAAATGGCTAAAAATGACCTGACAATAGTTCAATTGTGTGCTCAGACAGGTCAGGTACAATTTGATTGTCATACATGTTGTCTTAATAATAGGGGTGTTAAATTTACACGGTTGTAAGATTTTTCTGAAAAAAAAATTCATTCACAGATCTGACAACATTTGCAGACCTTACCTCGGTCTGTACCGACCTTACGGCTTTTCTTTCCTTCGGGAACAGTATTTTGGAAGATAAAAAGTCGTCCTATTACATTTTCTATACCCTGGCTATGTTAGTAAAGTAGTAGGTTGGGTTGTTGAAGCGTGAAAGCCTTACTAAAATATAGGTTTGCCAATTTTCACTTCACTTACCTACCCATTTAGCTGCTAGCTCTACGTTGCCACACAGCAACGTTGCCCCTCCTTGAGAATGTACATTTTTCCATGGGACAGATTTTTTTCGCACTCGTATTGTAGGAAGAGTTCTCAAAGATCTCGATATACACAAATTCGGTGGCCCGGATGGTATACCCCTCATTCATCTAAGGTGTTCTTTCACACTGGCAAAGCCAAAGCTTTTTCTTTGCTTCGACTCCTCTGGAATCTTTCTTTAAAAATGGAAAACAGCATTTGTTCAGCCTGTCCGCATACCCTCATTCTCTCTTCCTACCGACCCATAGTACTTACGTTTCTTCTTTCTAAGGTCATGGAACAGTGGAACAAATCCTTATTCACTTTGGCCAAAGCTTTGTACACATATACACTTCATATAGTATATAGGTTCTAAAATGCAAGTTATGCATTCGTGCAAAAAAAATGAGATATCAATCAAACATGACCTTACTATGATAGAGAAATATATTTGAGTTACTGGCAAAATTCTGTCCGTCTGTCTGGACTGTAGCCTAAACGGTTGGGCCAATCGTCCTCAAATTTAGAACTTAAGGTTATTTTGATATTCTACAGATGAGTTTTTTCAATTTTCAATTTTTTAGCTCAAAAATTAACGGTAACTGTTATGTAGAAACTTATTTTTCTCGAAAACGACTCCAAGAATTTGTATGAACAAAAATCAGTGTGTCTGTAGGTGAGGGTTATATTTTGGTGAAAAAAAATAATATTAAATTTAAATGGTAGATACCTCCCATCGGACCGGTTTCGACTTTCTCGAAAACTGGTGATCCGATTACTATCAAAATTGATATTCAAGAAGATGTAGGTAGCATAAGAAATTTGGCATTATTTTTTTACAAAAAACTTTTTTTTTTGTGTTTTTAATATTTTTGTGTAATTTTTTTTCCTGAAAAATCAATAGGGTACCTAGGTAATTTTTTTTTATTTTTTTTTTAAATGTATGTTATTTTTGTGCTTAAGTTTGTATTCTTTACAACATTTTATTTAAAAACCGTTCCTACGATTTGAAAACAAATTCACACTTAACATTTCTTAAAAAAATAAAATGGCGTTTAAATTATTTCACTCAATACAATTTAACGTATTTTATTCAAATAATAAACGAAAATATTTTTTAACGTGGAAAGAAGGAAAGATTTTGTCAAGATTTGGAAAGATTCTGTGCAAAATAAAAATAAAAATAAAAAATTGTTGTTGTGTTGTGCGAAATAAAAGTAGTATTTGTTTTCTGGGAACCACTGCGCTGACTATACAGCTACGGAAACTTCATGGTGGCATTAAATAGGTTTGTTCGATGTTCCCCGCCCTAGTGCGCACTGGGGAATGACAGTGCATCAAGTCAAACTGCCAAAAAACTGCATATCTGCTCCGGTGTTGATTTAACATCGAACAGCTCAGTGCAACATCTCTATTTTTTGACATTTCTTTTATTTAAATTTAATAAAATGACCCACGAAAACAATATTTTGTCTATACACACATTAAAAACATAAAACCTACAAAATAATCAACGAAATATTTCATATCATAAAATAACACACCAAATTTCCAAATAAATTCCTCCATTCTCTGAAAACGAACTTCTGCCAACAGCTGATTTGAATTTAAATTTTGAATTTTGACAGCTCCGATATCTTACACCAAGAAAATACCTGGGGCGCATGAGGGTGCACTCAGTGCGTGCCCGGTGTTCACATCGAACGCAGTGCAAAAACACTGGGGCGAAAAAAGTATCACATAAAACACTTCAGTGCGATTTCAGGGTACACCAGTGCGCCCCAGTGCTGACATCGAAAAAAGCTAATGTGTCCACTTAAAGTCAGCCAAGAGCCTCTGATTGGTCAATTGGCCCTAAAAGTTTGTTGACTTTTAGTTGACATTTAGACTAATAGCGAGTTTCATTCAAGAAAAGATTAGCTCTCTTTGTCAAAAGATTTAATCTTTTTAAATTTTGAGAGTTTCATTGCAAGAAAAAGAGCAAGATTTTATATGAATGCACACACATGTAAATAATCTTTTCTGTCAATGACACAGATATCATCCAAATGAAATTTAGGAATGGAAGAGATACAGCGATGTTTTAAAAATCGATGTATCGTTCATAAACATTGATGTTGAAACTCATTTAAATATCGATAGATTGTCGTTGGTGAACGATATTTAATAACAGTGCCATGTGTGTCAAAAGAAACTATCTCTGAAAAGGAAAACGTAGTGATCTCAAATTCAATGTTTGTTTGTGAAATTTCATGCAACACCAGTTAAGCAATGGATGACAGTTTTTTGTCTAAAAAGAAGAGAAAATCGATTCCTTTCTCAAAGAATCGAAATGCACGTAGAAGCAGTTTTAAATTAAAAAATAATGAAATGTCATTTCTTTATTAAATTGCGATTGCTTATTTTCGGAAGATAATAACAAAATAAACACAAATTCTAAGAAATAAAGAAAATATAATTGAAACAGAATTGATTATGGAATTTTCAAGCTACTCCAGGGTAAATTTCTTTAAAAGAAAATTTGTTACAGGATGGCAATAGTCGAAATCGCCGTTGAAAAGTATTAGAAAAGGGGAAAAAGGGGTTTGTGGGTGTGGCTAGTTATTGTTTTTTTTTTTTTTTTTTTTTATTGCTATTCGTATTTTAACTTAAGAAGTAACCGTTTATTGAGTATCAAAAATCAGTTTATAAGCATTTTCTTAAACATCGCGAAAATATCGATATCATCATCATAACATCTATGTTCAAACATCGATGTTTTTATGAGCGACTAATTCCCTAATTCCCTAAATGCAAATGACAAAGGAAGAGTGGCATTCCTTCACCAATACTACAATTTATTAATAAGAGAAGTTTCATTGAAAAGATCAGATCTCGATTTTTAGATCAAATCTTTAAAATTTGAATGAAACTCGCTATAAAACTTAGTAAAGATTTCTTGACTAACTTCCAACTGATAGTTGGAACCAACAACAATGTATTGTTGTTGGTTTGTCGTTCAATAAGTTCATTTTAACTAATAGTTAGTTGATTAAAAGTCAGTGTACACAATGAACGCCCCCAATGCTGTCTTCTGTCATTAAAGCGAAACATACCCACCATGCCACTGTCTATTAAAATCACTTGCATAGAAGAAACCGAAAAGCTTTCAGTATGTGTGTGTCAACGACGCCGACGGCCTCCGTTGGAACTATCATATACTTGAGATTGCTAAAAATGCTGCCAAGTGCTTTGGTTTTCTGTATGGATGTAAGAAGTTTTTTCCCCTTCTGATTTGGCTACAATTTATAAAGCATTTATACGTCCAACACTTTATTATAACTCACACTTCTGGGCAAGAGCTTCTAAACACCGCTATATCTGCTAGATCAAATTACAAAACAGAGCGTTAAGATGGATAGGAGATAGAACTGTTTTTGAAACAATTGCTCCTCTCAAACATCGACACAAGTTTCATGCCTTTCCTTATGTTATCGTTTCTTTTATACAAAAAAATATTCAATCGAAGTAGCCAGCTCCATTAATCCCCTTAAAAGTTTCACCCGTAAATACACCGAGCCCAGGAATATGGAATAGTTTACCCGACCTTGATGAATAACTTGCATTTTCCATTTTCATTCTCACACAGACGGACGAATTTGGCAAAGGTGCCAAAACTCGACGTCGCTCTATCTAGAAAGGTATGAGCTCTTAACATTAAGCATCGTAATTTTAAGCATCTCCTTATCCTGCGGCCTGGCCAAATAACGTCTAAAATTCTATAGATATATAAAGGAGAAAGATTGGCAAGAAAAAGAAAATAACTTTGCACTTTTGTCAAATTCTTATTTGTATATACCGTTACGTAGTTAAAAAATAACATATGTATATAGAAACATTATTGCTTTGTTAAAGCATCTAAATATGAAATTAATTTTTTTTTCAGATGAGAGATTTTGTTCCGCCAGTCAACCAGTTGTGCGTACGGATTCCAAGGCATATCTTAGAAGACAAATACGGAATTATAATTGCCAAACCTATAGAAGGTGAAGATCCCAACAGACCTCCCAATGCAGAAGAACTACTACTAGCTTATGGATGTAAGTTTTACTACCGCACAATATTGATATTTATTTTTGTGTCTTCTTTCAATTGTCGATGGTTATCATTACGACTGGGACCAAAACTCCCACTTCGATGCTCCATCTTAAAGTGTTTTCTTTTTATATTTGATCATTCTTTAAGGACTCCGGTGATCTCCACATCTGTAGAAAAGTTTTAAGATGTTTTCACTGTGTTTTAACTTAAATAATTATTTTTTTTAGATAACCGAGGATTTATGACTTCCAATGGCCAACCAGATCAATCAAGATCAGCACGATATGTATTGAAAGACTTTGTAAATGGAAAACTTCTCTTTTGTCATGCCCCGCCTGGTCTGGATCAAGAATCATTTCATACTTATCCAAGCCGCACAAAGAAAGAAGTCCCTGAAGAATCCCTACCTAAAAGGCAACAAAGAGTTATGCGAGTTAGTACTAATAACTGTTATTTATGTTTCACACAACAAGAATTAAATATATTCTTTCTCCCATAGATAAATAAAAATACATCGGCTAGTGAAATAAATGATCAATTCTTTAAAACAAACAATTGCGCTCCACATGCCAAAGGTCGGGCTAGTTTCCCACATATCGGTAACAGTGCCGCAGGAAGTATTGAGGGACACGCAACAAATAAACCTTGGAGGCGATCGAAAAAGGAAAAACGAGAGAAACTAAGAAAGAAGTTCAGTCACTTAGATCAGCATTAATATGTTCCATTTTTTTCTAATACATTATGTACATACATATAACAATTTTTTTTATTTTTCTTGTTTTATATGGTTTATAACCGTCGTTTTGTCTCTGTGAATTTGTTTGTGAACCATCAGTGTACTCCGCCTATTAAAAGTTTTCTTACAGGTTTCACAGGAGTAAGGCCTTTCTCCGGAGTGAATCAACAGATGTCGCTTCAGCTGTTCGCCACTTGAAAACTTTTTTTCACATTCCTACATAGACACGAGTTAGTTTTTTTTTTTTTTGTTATCTACAAAGAAAGACCAAACTTACCTTGCACTCGTATGGCTTTTGACCAGTGTGTGATCTCTTATGGGTTATAAGGTTGCTAGAGTATCGAAATTCCTTGTCACAAACATCACAACTGAAAGGTTTTTCACCTGTGTGAACCAGCATATGTTTCTGAAAGTAAGTAGTAGATAGTCACATTATTAATAACTTATCATTTGACATACCTTAAATCCAGATTTTTGTGTCAATCCTTTACCACATATCCCACACAAATATGGTTTTTCTCCCGTATGCGTTAAAATATGAGTGCGCAGTGAACTTGGTTGTCTATATACTTTTCCACATATTGAGCACATGTTTGGGTTTTTAGAATCATGGGTTGTCATGTGTCCGTCGTATGCATTTCTCGTTTTGAATTTCTCTCCACATTGACTGCAGAGAAATGGTGTTGCATCGGAGTGCAATTGCATGTGATATTTATATGAACTATGATTACTCAGATTCTTGCCGCAGATTTCACACTTGAATGGTGGTCCTGGTATGGATTTCCTTCGTCGACTACGTATTTTCATTGGCATTTTAAGGACACCATCTTCACCAAGTTGTAGTTTTTCTTCTTTGTAAGAACCCGTTTGGCTGGAATCATCAATTACTTCTTCATTTCGCTCGACCATCATTTGGTTTTCACAATTCAACATTGTAAATTCGTAATGATTTGGTTCGTTTATATTATGTTCAGTTTTGATGCTATTGATGTTGAGGGCGGCATTTTCTATATCTTCACAAACTTGATCCCCTTCTACTTCTATTACCACTCTTTCGTCTTCTTCGTCGTCCTCTATGATTTCTTGTACTTGCTCTTCATTGTCGTCCATTGGTTCGCCTTGATCAGTTGGCTCGTAGTAGTAGAAAGTTTCAAGAACTTCTTCTTCTGTTTTCATGTTGAAATGTTGTTCTCTGAGGGTTGCGTTTACTTTGATTACATTTTGGCGAAAGAGGTAGGACTTTGTGAGTTGATTTACACATTTATTACATATAAATCGAGGCAAGTCTTCTTCTTGGGAAAACTGAAATCAAAAAAGTAAACTTTACTCAAACATGGGACAATAATAATTTAAAAGTGGTAGGGTTGTGGACTCAATGGAGGTCCTTTAAAGAAAGAGCATATTATATAGACGGAGAACTACTCTTTTCCTAAAGTTACCTATACCAAAAGCATTATGCCGGGCGTTGTCACAAATTTATATAAAGAACCCAATTTTTTTTATATACACTATTTCAAATTCCATGTTTTTACTCTTAAAACTTGTAGTGGCAATTTTGTGTTCATTTAAATAAGAATGTAAAACTGCTTCGCTTTATTTGAAAGTGTTTAACCGGAAATGACCTAAAGGTTGATCTTCAAAAAACAAAATACATAACGATATTTTTGAAACGTTGCAATAGAGATCTTTATTGTGCTGAATTCACAGAAGGAACATCAACAAAATGTATTTTCTGTTACCTCAATAGATGTGCAATCATTAAGCATTGCTGAAAATGTTGTTATCTCTCCACATATCATGCCGATTTTATAAATGCTCTTAAATGCATTAGTTTCGCTTAAGCAAGTTCGGCAAATAACTTCAAGTTCGTTTTCATTTGCCATTTTGAACTTACGAAAACTTAAAATGCAAAATAAATTTTTATTGAATTTCACTGTTTGTTCACAATTATATTAGCCTACTGTAACTTAAATGACAAATGTCATTTGTGTGACATTTTTGACAAGCTTGGTTGCAATTCCATAATGTTTCCATTCGAAAATGTTGCTAGGTTTGCATAGTAGAGTTATTTTGAAGAAAATCATCATCAAAATAAATTGTTCGCAAAGGCAATGCCAAATGATGGATTATAACTTATGTATTAATGTTAGACACTTTTATTATTATTTTTTTGTATTTCTATAATATGACATATTTGAGAACACATAATATACACTGTTGCGAATTGCAATCTAATTGCTACGAGTTCCTCATAAAATCCACACTTCGAACAAATTGTTCACGCGTACATAAAATTAAAAACGTGGTGGTTAAAAGCGGGGAAAAGGAAAATGCCATGTGAAAGAAATGTCAAAATGCCCCTTGGTTATTTTCATGTGAAAAGTCCCTAACTCCCCATAGTTTTGGGCAGATGTTCCTATAACGCACTTGAATTTTTTTAATCATATCATTATAAATTAATTTATATTCTATAGTACTATCACGAGGCAGCATTTTGTAAAGCATTGATAGACCTCAATATGTGGCGCTATTTGGTATGAATATAGAATAAATCCTGGTACGCAGATCATGCCAAAATTTAGCTCCTATACAAAATTCTCCCCGAAATTTAGCCTAGTTGAAATTTACCTAAGGATTTTAGCCGAATTGTACGCAGCTTTTATATTTTTGTTTTCCATCAATGTACTGTGAAAATTTAGCTGACAGATAAACTGATCGGCACATTTATTCGAGCTAATTTTTAGAAGACCGTAGCTAAAAAGATGAGTTGTCGGGGTTTAATCCCTACCAAAGAATATTGAAAGGGCTTATATTTTTTTATACACAGATATATGAAATATAATATTGTGATGTGGCGAGATAGATATTGCGAGGATACATTTTGTTTATAAATTAACAATATCTGTGGGATTCATTGTGTACACCAACCAACATTTATTGTGCACAACAACCATGCTCCTAAAACTTTGCTACATGTTTGCTATATGTTTTTGACTGAGTACTAATTCGAGCTCGAAGTACTAATTCGAACTCTAAACATCTATGGTGTTCCTGCAAAATTGATAGGTGACAGAAAAGTTACATCTCTCTAGCTACGTCTTTGCTAAAAAATGCCTTCAAAACACACAACAATAAAAACATTAATAAAGATGAGCACCATTCATGAAATGTCAAATTTATTTCTCCAATTATTTCTTCTACTGTGTTAAGAAATAAATTGAGGCATGTATGTATGTCTGAAAATATAAGAAATCCAGACAAAAGAAATTCTAGCTACTTGACACATATCTTTTATTACATTTTTGAGGAAAATGATGAACATCCCTGATAGGCAATATTCCAATTCAATTTCATTCCGCTTGCTAAAACCTCATGACACCTGTCAATAAAATTATACTTCACATTTTAGTTTTCTCTCTTTGGATTTTGTCATTTGGTTGTTATTTTGCATAAAAGTAAAAACTTCCCATAGAAGTTAATAATTTATTTAAATTTCTATTTTAATTCTGCAATACAGCATGGCAAACCCATCTGATCTATCAATTGCAGTTATATGTTCCTCCAACATGAACAGATCAATGGAAGCCCATGGATTTCTTGCCAAGAAAGGATACAAAGTTCGATCATTTGGAACTGGTGAAAGAGTAAAACTTCCTGGAACTGCAGCTGATAGGCCAAATGTATATGAGTTTGGTACCCCATATGACAATATTTACAATGATTTAGTTACCAAAGACAAACAATAGTATCCTTTTCAAGAAAAAATCTATATAATGTGCAAACTTTCTTTATTTTCCATTCGTATAATTATTATTTTCCTAAATATAAGAATTTAGCTACACACAAAACGGCCTACTACACATGCTTGATAGGAACAGACGTATCAAAAAGTGCCCCGAAAGATTTCAAGATTGCGAAGATGAATTCGATATTATCGTTACTGTGGAAGAACGTGTTTATGATCAGGTTAATACTTCTTAATGCTCTACTTAATGCTTCGCTTATATATTCATTTCTTATCCGTCAACAGGTGTTGGAATACATGGCTACCAGAGATTCTATTAATAGACCCGTTCATACCCTAAACATTGACATCGAGGATAACCACGAAGAAGCTCTTTTAGGGGCGTTTCTGATTGCTGATATGATAAACATGGTAAATCTTAATTGGTGCATGCATTTGCTCATGTTTACACAACTTCTTAATAGTTATATAATTTGTGTTGAAAATAAATGCAAATATGTATCTAGACTTTGGCGAATGTTCTTACTTCCCTTCTCCCAGAGTAATGCTTTGTTAAGAAAGGTGAATATTTATTTAAATACTGGTCGATTTTTTCATGGTTTGAACTGTTAATGGTACGTATATCGGACATGATATTTTGCCAATGCTTTTGTTTACAAACGAACTCTTCCCAAAAATGTGCTGTTAATGCCATGTTTGTTTGACATTTGATATTCGTCCTCCGTCAAAGTATACTGATGTGAAGTTCTACACATGAGGCAGTCCGAATTGACTCAGTTTATTTCTTTTTTTAATTCAATATATACATACAATTCGAATTCTTAGTGGGTACTGATAAGGGCACAGATATGGATTTGATCTATGCCGTTGCTACAGATGGAAATCGATCTTCATATATCAACTCATCATTGTTCTTTCATTCCATTCATTCACTTTGTGCGTATCAAAGGCATAGTTATGCATTTCAAGCTGAATATATAAATTTCTTTTCGACTTTTCTTAACTGAGCTACATATTGAAACATTATTATTATATACAAAATAAAAACTAACATAAAAATAAAACGTAAAGTTTGTACTTTTCTTACATTCAATTTTTTTTTTTTTTAGATGACCAAATCAACAGATCTTGATAATGAAATAGATGAGCTTTTACAAGACTTTGAAACCAGGCGCGGACGAAGAGTGTTACACACGGTCCTCTTCTACTGACCTTCACCGCATCACCATTGTGATATTGCTTATAAAATAAAGCCCGCTTTCATCATGTTTCACAACATAACTAGATATATAAATGATTGTTATCACATCTATATTTTTTCTATAAATTTTAATTTTTGTATCTGTGTATAAAAGTTAACAGCTTCCTAAATAAAAATCATTGAATGTAATGCTCTAAGAAGACATATGTAGATGTTCAAGACAAAATTAAAAACAAAAAAATATACATTTATTCTTTGTTTGTGTACAAAAACAAAAAAAAACATTAAAATGGTTTAATTTTATTTTCCCAATAATATATTAATTCATAGATTATTAAGCTCAATCTGGATTTTATATTTTGCAATTAAAACCAAAGTTTCTTGCACCTTTTTGTAGGTACAAGCAGATAAAACTTAAATGTGCAATTTTATTTATTTTGTTTTTAATTTATAAGCCTAACCTTGGTTTAAGTTAAAAAAATGTAGCCTTGTTCATGGCATAGGCAATTCTGCGAATCACATCATTTAAAAGTAATTTGATTTATTAAATCATTTCATATGCTAATGAGCATAAAACAATTCTTAAATACGCTGTGATTTCTAACCTTATACAATGTTGATTATGGTGAGCTTTATTTTTAACAAAAATTCTCATTCACATATTCATACATACTTAGTTATAAAAACTCTGTTCGTTATATGAAAAACAACCTTTTTTCAGACTTGTTCAAGGATCCTTACATACAAAATCCAAATGATGTACTCGTTAGCTAGTGCAAGTGCTAGGCCTTTACTGCGACCTGTTTTTGCCTAAATAAATAATGAAAACGGCTGTTCCTCTGTATCTTACGGGTTAAACATTGGAAGCATAAGTTTAGTCCGGAATCGACCTTAGATCGACTATTTTCAACTGCGGCTTTTATTTTTATAAGATTTGGCACTACGTTGAGTCTTTTACATGCTCTTAGAAGTGTCTTCAATTAAAACAGGAACTTTGCACTTAAGTCGAGAGTAATTGTGACACTTTGATTTAGTTATCGCGTTTTCTAAAGTATAATCTCCACACTTATCCCAGCCAGAAACACCATTTAATATCCGAAATCCAAAAGCATCACATACATTTAACAATTTAGTTTTTCTTTGAAATAAACAAACGTAAAGACATAGTAACGTTTGTCACACACCGTCGCGTGACGCTGATTCAACGTATGAAGGCTACAGGCGTGCCCAAAAGGGAATTGATGAAGAATCGGCTTCATATGATTATGTGTATAAAAGAGGACTTATATACATTGTATATAGTACCCTCGTGTCATTTTTCGTCTGACCATCTTCCTGGTTGATTTGTAATTAACTGTAAATAGTGGAGACGACAACATTTACCGATATTTCACCAGTATTTCATACACTTTTGTTATTTTTTTAAATTCTATATCCACAAATTGGCGATTTCAGCCGCGCCTCATTGCGATTTACAACTAAAAAATGATGCTTCATGATAGTACTATATGCAGGGTATATACAAAGCCTCCAGTTTGATTACAATTAATTTATCTTGTACACAAACCAAACGTTACGTCGATGTCAAAATGATATTGTTGATTTGCTATATTTAAACTTGTAAACGTCAGGCGAACCGAAGCTAAGGCGGGATTGTGTTTTAGCCACATCTTATTTTCTTATATTATATATAAATTATATATTATATATAAAAAAATGTTCAAATGAAGTAGCCAGCTACATTCCTCCCCTTAAAAGTTTCACCCGTAATACTTGTCTCGAAAAGAATGCCCATCAGTTCACCCTTGAGCCCAATTTCGGACGTACCTTGAAATACAGAAGAAATACAATTGCTAAAAGGCGAACAGGACAGAAAGCAGCAGCTGTTTCTCATTTTCGATGATAATAAGAGACGTCTATTTAACAAAAATAATAAGAAATGAGTCTCAAAGAGTTATTCTTATTATAATGCATTCTTTTAAAACCTAATATTTACTAGTGACAGTGATTTGTCTTCTTTTGTTGATTAAAAATTGAAAGTAATTTAGTTCAGTAAATAAATCGATATGAACAGAGCCTTAAAGCAAACAAATCCACCACACCTTATAGATCTTTTAAACGCCAGAGGTGGCACTGCCAACGCTTAAGAGATTTTCATACATAACGGATTTTGTCAGAACTTTGTCTGGCTTTAAAAAAAAAACATTTTGTTCACCAAAAAGTTGTTATTTTTTCGCTGAAAAATAAGACCGAATTAACCGAAGATCCTGCTTCCAGACACGATTGGGCACAATTTGAAGCATCAAATTTATAAATTTACGGTGTTGTATGTAAGTATTCCTTTAAATTTTATAATTATATTTATGTATTTAAAAAAAATATACATATTATATAAAAAAGAAAACATTCCATGTCGAATTCCCATTATATGCATTGCATATGAACTGCAATGAAAGGCAATGTATATACAATGATTAAATGCTGGTGTCGTTGCATTTATTTGATCCAGGATATTTTGTGCCTGTCTATCTACCTCTCCCTCCTCGCGTTTGTTGAAAGTTGAAACCAACAACTTGTTCTAGGCTCACTTCCTTCAACATTAACTAAAACCACCCACATTGCTTGCCTGTAATCTTTTTTCTGTGTGGTTAAAAAAAATTGAGTAAAGAAAAAAAAATATCTTATAATCAGTTCATTTTCCTGGATTTATATTAACCGCAGAAACAAAACATCGAATAATTTTATAGTGTTCTCATCAGGCACGATGTCTAATAAATAAACGATAGTTAATAAACGTAGTGTTCTTGATTTGAAAGTTTTGTGTTTATTAAAGTAAAAAAGGAGCAAAAATTAACAAAATATCGAATTTTGTTGTGTTCTCATCAGGCAAGATATATACGTATCTTAATTTTAGTACTTACCTTCCTTCCAATCTTATTATAGGTACATAATATCCTAAATAAATTCAACGAAAATCTACCCACACCAAATGTTTAACGATCCATCTTCATTTGATTTAAAAAATTTAATTATTGTTATATGTACCTACACCTAGCTTAATATAAACCCGCTTTTTTAAAATCCCGCTTTTTTAAAATCCCGTTTCTTATTATCTCGCTTTTAGTTTTGATTGCAAAATAATGTCATTGACATTATGTCTGCTTCAAATAGGCACCATGTCCATGGACATTGGGGATTTTAAAAAGCGGAATTCCGATACGCTCCCAATCGGTTTCCTTCAAGCGCTATAAGGAACCAATGTGAAGTTGGCTCCTGGCAGTCCATAGGTCCATATCTATTAGGTCCATGATTGTCAACATGGTTCTTGCTTGCACTAAGAGTTAGAAAACTTAATTTCCACCCTGAGTCTTTGTAACGGGTGATTTTTTAAGAGCTTGAGAACTTTTTTTAAAAAAAAAACGGTTCTTTATTTGAAACGTTAGATTGGTCCATGACATTTACTTTTTGAAGATAATTTCATTTAAATGTTGACCGCGGCTGCGTCTTAAGTGGTCCATTCGGAAAGTCCAATTTTGGGCAACTTTTTCGAGCATTTCGGCCGGAATAGCCCGAATTTCTTCGGAAATGTTGTCTTCCAAAGCTGGAATAGTTGCTGGCTTATTTCTGTAGACTTTAGAATTGACGTAGCCCCACAAAAAATAACCTAAAGGCGTCAAATCGCATGATCTTGGTGGCCAACTTACCGGTCCATTTCTTGAGATGAATTGTTCTCCGAAGTTTTCCCTCAAAATGGCCATAGAATCGCGAGCTGTGTGGCATGTAGCGCCATCTTGTTGAAACCACATGTCAACCAAGTTCAGTTCTTCCATTTTTGGCAACAAAAAGTTGTAGCGCCATCTTGTTGAAACCACATGTCAACCAAGTTCAGTTCTTCCATTTTTGGCAACAAAAAGTTTGTTAGCATCGAACGATAGCGATCGCCATTCACCGTAACGTTGCGCCCAACAGCATCTTTGAAAAAATACGGTCCAATGATTCCACCAGCATACAAACCACACCAAACAGTGCATTTTTTCGGGATGCATGGGTAGTTCTTGAACGGCTTCTGGTTGCTCTTCACTCCAAATGCGGCAATTTTGCTTATTTACGTAGCCATTCAACCAGAAATGAGCCTCATCGCTGAACAAAATTTGTCATTTTCGTCAATTTGTCACATTTTGAACCGAACACTGATTTTGGTAATAAAATTCAATGATTTGCAAGCGTTGCTCGTTAGTAAGTCTATTCATGATGAAATGTCAAAGCATACTGAGCATCTTTCTCTTTGACACCATGTCTGAAATCCCGCGTGATCTGTCAAATACTAATGCATGAAAATCCTAACCTCAAAAAAATCACCCGTTATATACACTGCATATAGAACTATCATGAAGCATCATTTTTTAGTTGCCAATCAAGTCGCAATGAGGCGCGCTGAAATCGCTAATTGGTGTGGATATAGAATGAGAACAAATAACAAAAGTGTATGAAATACTGGGAAAATATCGACAAATGTTCACATAATTAAGTTATTTTAATTCATTTGATTTCAAAAAGTTAATTTTTGTTAAATGTAGGTACCTATAAGTACCTATACCTAGCCTTGAAACATTTTTTGTTTCAGTGAGCTTTAAATCACTATTTTCAAAACAGTTGCATGCCTTTTATTCACTTGCGGTTTACTTTTAACCATTTGCAGAATAAACGGCAAAAAAAGGAACGTGTTGCAAAGAATGACAAGTTTTTCGAGTTGCGAGAAACTCAAAGAGTCTAATGATGGCAGCAGACGGTCGTATCTCATCCAAGATATTGCAAAAACGCACGAAACGGCGATGAAAAACTGCATAACGGTACATTTATTTAAACGTATCGTGAGATATTTGTGCGAGAAATTTGCCGAAAATAAGCTTCGGACTAAATACGAATGGACGCGTATAGTTCACGAAGAACTGTTTTCGGCAGATATACAATTCGCACACTGCCAAGAAGTGGCAGAATTCCTGGAGGATTTCAAAATGGAATATTTTAAAAAATTCCTAAACTTGGATGAGCAGTGGTGGTCATTAGTACCATTCACTTTTAAGTTGGGACAATGGTTCAGCAGGACCAGCATCGAAGAAGACAAGGAAATCAACGGGACCACAACAGCAGGAGGATTATTCAGGTTATAAGTATTTCTTAGGTATTGATCCAGGCGTTGTTAACTATGTGGGCGCTTGCTTTTTGGATAAAACCAAAAAGACTGAAACGAATTTTGTTTTAAAAGCGGCCACATTTAAACAACAAATGGGAAAGGAAAGAGCCCGTCGCAGAAAAAGAAAAAAAATAGCGGGTAGACACGAAAAAGAATTGTTAGAGTATAGACAAAATAATAACATTTCTTCCAAATGTTTAATAGATTACAATAATGATTTTACAAAGTATAGGTTAAAATTTAATGAAGTGAGTCAGGGTATATACGCACAAAAAAAATATTGTCGGTTAAAATTTGATTCCTATATTTGTAATCGTCGGGCTCAGGATACTTTAGTTAATAAGTTATTGGTAAAAAATAAGTCTGGTGATAAGGTATTGGTATGTTTCGGAGATGGTTCATTGGAACAAGGGAAGAGTTACGGGCGTAATTTAAAACCAGCCGTAGAAAATTAAAAAAAAAGCTTTTTATCGACGCAAAGATATTTGTCGGTCTTGCTCAAAATGTTTTAAAGTAATGGAATTTCCGCCGAAACATCCCAAAACTCAATCACCGTAACAGGAGCATAGGAAGCGTCAGCGTCACGACCATCGGTATCAAATTTGCAAAAATTGTGGTATACCATGGAATCGTGACGTCAATGCTGCTCGCAACATGATTAATGTAGCTTTAGGTATTTATAACTTTAGGAGTAAGGTTTTAAATGGGGGGGATCGTATAACTAATTCACAAATATTTAATATGGAATTTAGTTATCCGAATGCAAAAATTACAACCCCTGTGGTAACCACCATTACCCAGAATGAGAGGTGGGAGCAACAACAACAAAGGCAACAACAGCGGATGCAGAGGCAACAACAATGGAGGCAGATTCAACAACATCAAAATCAACAAATTAGTTAGGCAGTAAGGTAGTTAAGATTGATAGTTAAGGTAGATTTTAAGATTTTTGTCTTACATTAAGTTAGTTTATTAAAAATCATTAAAAAAAAAACAAAAAAAAACAAAAAAAAATAAAAAACAAAATCAAAAAAAAAAAGTGAGAGGCATAGGGAACTCACTCTAAACAAGCACCCTTAGGTTAAGTTAATTTAATTATTTATTATCATTTATATAAGTGTATATAGACACCTTCAAAGTGAGAGGCATAGGGAACTCACTATAAACAAGCACCCTTAGTTTTAGTTTAGTTTATTTTAAATTTAAATAATTTATAGGAAAGGGAGAAAACCACCGCAGCTCGGCAGCATAAACGGCATTACGACCGTTGCTTTCAAGTTTGCCCAAACTCTGAAGTGGCAGGTCGTGATGTTGTTGCTGCGGGCTAATATAATCGTCAGATATACTGATTGTTTGACGGATAACCAAGTTTTATTCTAAAACTGGCTCTAAAGTCTTATTTTAAAATTTGGTTATCGTAAATCGCTTTTCGTGTAATGGCATTGTCGCATAATGCATTTAAATTTGAGCTTACTATAATGGTTGAATTTGAATAGAACAAATTTCTATTACAAAAAAGAGCTGATGATTGCCGTACGCCGTAAATAAACATGTTTGTTTTGTATTCCCTCTTAGCTCTTACTCAATGACTCACTATCTTACTAGTCACTTTTAACAACAACAAACAACATAACATAAATATAATATGTGCATAAACAAAAAGACTGGAAAAAAACAGACAAGAAAGACTATCATATACTCAGGTCAGCCGTCAGCTGTTGGATTTGGAACTTGTGTTGCGGCAACGACGACGGATACTTCTTTCGATTTGAGGGATTAATCATTAGTTGGCATTTGTGCGAGTGGAGATTATATTTTGTTTTTACACTCCGGCGACGTACTTACATATATTAATACTATAGTGTCATAGAGTTATTAGTATCTACCTATTATTCTGTACTATTTATTGAAGATCGGGAGTCCTCAAGCATTTGCCCATTTCCATTGTTTAATTCAAGTGTCAACAACAATACCGTGATTTCTCATCCAAATATGGATCTACGAAATAAAAATGGTGAGTGAAATATTTAAGCAATGTCCATTTTCATAGTTATTAAAAAAAAAACGTACATATAATTTAAGATTAAAAAAAACAGCTTTCACCATTATGATCTGACTTCAAATTTTCACCTTTCCATCTCTCTCTACCTGTGCTGACTAGATACTAAAAACTAGAAAATTGTTTAGTCATGTAGCCATCAATTGTTATCAGAATTAAAAACTTAAAACTAAGTGAATAGCTTCAACTCAAGCTTACAAGCACTGTAAATAATAACCTACACAGTTACACGGTCAATGTCAAATTAGAAAGAAAAAGAAACCCCTTTTCCCAGCCTTGTTCACCTATTTGTATAGAATTCGTAAGCCGCAACCTATACCTTGATATTGGGATATTGCAAGATCAGGCCATGAATGCATACATACATACATGCCGATCGTGTGTTGTCCATGAAAACAAAAAAAAACCTAAGGTACACCAATTGGTCGCATGAATTTGATTAATATAATTTTTAGCTGGAAGCTGATAACAATGTACCTATAGAAATAAAAATTATAGATTATAGGTTCTATAATGCAAGTTATGCATTCGTGCAGATTAAAAATTTTGAGATAACAATCAAACATGACATTACGATGATAAAGAAACTTATTTGAGGGGGAGAGTAAGATAACTTTGGCACTGTAAACTAATAACGGATTCTTTTAGAGGGACTAAATACAAATATTTTTTTACTATTGGATGGGGTCTATCTCCCATCGTTTAGGCAGGAGGGGTAATTTTCTTAAAAGCAATTGCATTAGAAAAAAATATATTTAAAAATAAAGGCATTACATACATTGAAGTGCTATGTCTTTTTTATTTTTTAAAATCTTTAAATATCTATTAGAACTTATTTAAAACTCAAAATTTAAGAAAAAAATTGTACATATTGATTTTTTTCAAAATTGAGATAATGTCCACTAAATTTGCTTTTAATATTTGTTACTCCTATTAATTCTTAATTGAACACTTAAAATTAGATAATGTTATGTATCAGGCGTTGTTTTCTTTTTTTTCTTTACATTTAAAATTTTATTTGACGATGTGACCGCCCATATGAGCAAGTACGTGCACACCAGTCGTGTAATGCAATGCATGTATTTAGGAGTGCGGGCGAGAAGAAAAAGAAAATTACTGAACGTATAAAAATCGGCTGAACCCCCATGAGCAAACCCTGGATCAGCCACTGATTGAAAATAACACAATTTGAACTTATAAAAACCACAATACTCAACGATTTTTAGTAAAAATGAAGTACGCCACCACACGTCTTAAGTAACAAAGAATATTTTAAAAAAGTATTTCGAAAATTGTACGACCAGTTTTGATAAAATCTTGTTTTTTATTTTTTTTTTAATTTTGGTGTGTAGTTTATATGAGTTAATTTACACCTGGTTTCAAAATTTTAAATATATTTTGTGATAAGTTTTAAAAATATTGGATTTTCAAAAAGAAATTTTAAAAAAAGAAAAAATTATTATTTAAAATTTGTGTATGCAGAAAAAAATTACTTACATAGATATTTTCAAATATAAAATTTTATTGAAATCCATTGAGCCGGTACCGTAAATAGACCATTCCGATAAATTTAGTTAGTACCAACAAAAAATTCTCAAAATTTTCTTCAAAATCGTTGGAGCCGTTTTCGAGAAAAATAACCTTTTACTTAATCGTTATATGGCAGGTAAAGTTATTTTTAGCCCTAAAAATTAAATTATATATTTTACCTCTGCCAAAAGATACACACTACACACATATCAAATTTGAAGGCAATAGCTTAACCTTTTTAGGCTTCTCTATGATCGTAATGTCATGTTTGATTGTTATCTCAAATTGTTTATGTTCACGAATCCTAAACTTGCCTTATAGTACCTATAATCTCAAGTAAAAAAGTAGATTTGGTAAATTCCAATTTTTTCGAACACTAGCACACATAAAATCATCTGGTTTTCGGCGTTCGATCAAAAATTAATAGAAATAACAAATACTCAACGCAAATTTAGCATATATTATCTCAGAAATAGACGACTGGATCGCACGTACTTGCTCATATGTGTGGTCACATTTTAGAATAAAATTTAAGAAAATTCAAGTGAACATCAAAGCATTTATTTGAATTTTGTAACTTTTGATTGTTTGAATAAATTGTATTGGGTGAAATAATTTAAACGCCATTTTATTTCTTTAAGAAAAGTAAAAAAGTGTGATTTTTTTTTCGAAATCGAAGGAGCGGTTTTTAAATAAATTAAAAAAAATAATTCAAGAATACAGTTTTGAGCACAAAAATAACATACATTTAAAAACAGAATCTAAAAAAAAATCACCTAGCCCTTTTCAAAATATTGATTTTTGAAAAAAAAAAATTAAAAAAACTATTAAAAATACAAAAAAAAGTATTCGACAAAAATTAATGCGAAACTACTTAGGCTACCTACATCTTCTTGAATATCAATTTTGATAGTAATCGGATCACCAGTTTTCGAGAAAGTCGTAGAAAAAAACGGTCCTATGGGAAGTACCGTTTTTAGCCCACCATATAAATTTTTTTTTTACCTACAGTAGTACACAAATTTTTTTTTATAAAAATTTTTGAAACCGTCTTCGAGAAAAATAAGCTTTTACATAATAATTATATGACAGGTACCGTTATTTTTAAGCTAAAAAAAAATCAGAAAACTCCTCTGTATAATGTCAAAATAACCTTAAGTACTAAGTTTGAAGATGATTATAGTATCTATAATCGCAAGTAAGAAATCGTGAATTCAATTGGGTGAGGAAAAAAAAGTTATGAAGAACTGTTAATAAAAATTGATTTTGTTCAGCAATCAAAGCTAAAAAAACCATCTGAAATCTGTCATGGGGTTAATTTTACCATTTTTTAATGAAAATCCACCGTAAACACGAACATTTAAAATAAAAAGAATCATGAAAATCGGTCCAGCCAAAAAACCAGGTAACCGCAAAAGTGTATAACTACCCAAATTTTGTTCAATTAAGTATGAAGACCAGAGCAGATGAGAGCAGCTAAGAACAGAACAAAACATTAGAGCAGAAAATTTTCCATTAAATAACAAAATCTTGCTCTTTTTTTGCTTATAGAGAAGTTTAGAGCAGGATCATTGAAAAGACGTACTGTGTTCGATGTAAGCTCACACCTCAGTATTTTCGTCGGAGAATGAAATCAGGGCTTTAAAATACTATAAGCAATTTAACTTCTAAATAAATTTCATTTATTTTACAAATATCTATGATTTTATACTATTATAAATAAATATAAATGCCAAAAATTATTAGTTTTTACAGATGTTTAAAAAATAATTATTGAGTACTACCAAAAAGGTAAAAGGTAAAAGTTGAGAAGCTTTTTTTTCCTGATATTGCAAAAAAATTTTGAAACATAAAATAAACCTTTTTTTATATGTATATATTATTGGCGAGCATTTAATTGTTTAGTATTACCCTTATTATGATTATAAATTATCACAGTGCACACATTTATTTGAGAAGAATAAGAAATATGGTAACTTTTTTCGGCGCAGTAGATCGATCTAGCTTGCTAATAATTGCTACCCAGCCTAAGTGTCTGACTCACCATCTCTGGGTTAACAAGTAAATATTTTATCTACTGCACCACAGCTGTCCGAAAATACAATTTGTTTTCATTTGACACTTTTTGAAATCGTTAAAATTTCAACTTTCAATTCTCGATTTGAAGTCAACTTTTAAATTGGTCAACTTAAGAATTTTTCAGACAAGTACTTGTGAAAAATTCTTAAGTTGACCAACTTAAGAGTTGACTTCAAATCGAGAATTGAAAGTTGAAACAAGTTGAAGTTTCTTTTTGTTTACTTATTACTTTTTACTAACTATCGAGTTAAGAATCTTTCTAATCTCTTTCTCTATTCAATAAACGTCATTTTGACATTTAAATTTATTTTCCAAACTTTGTGCACAATTAAAATTTCATACATTTTAATTTTTTAATATATTGATTGAAAATACATCTTTGATTTTTCAAATTTGTACTGTCATCTTTCAAGATACGCGAATTCCCTCATCTTTAAATTTTCCGTAAGAAGCTAATTGTCAATTTTCCAAAAAAATATTTTTTCTGACCGATGTAGTTTTTTCTGTTTTTCTGTTTTCTGATAACTAAAGAGCTCTTTTCAATAATAAAAAAAAAGAGTATTTCTATTTTAATTCTCAAGTTTGTTGTGCCAACATCTACTTTTTACTGGAGTTTGTCAAGCTGATCAAGTTGAAAACATCAACTTGATATTTTCCTTCGTCCCAAAACGTAAAAATTTCTACCAAATGCCCATTATAAATTATAATACTACAAAGCATTTTCGAAAATGATTTCGGAGTCCTTTTTTAATTTATTAGGTTAGTAGAATTTATTTCGGGTGAAATTCATTCTGAAGGAGGTTTACGATCACAAAAATGTTTCGGAATAAAATAATCCAAAAGAGGTACACGTTTCTTTTGTATCAGCAGCTTACTTATGATATCAATTTTATATATATAAATAAAGAAAAACCTTCTTTTTCTTAAACCGACGATTGTTATGATCTTTTTTTGGAATACAACTAAATTAACGCACGTTTTAATTGATAATTAAAATACTATTAAAAACAAAATTTCTAAAATTTCTTTTCAATTTTTTTTTACAAATCCAAAACTGACCCTTAATTGTACCTATGTACGCAGTTTAAAAAGTAGAAGTTAAACAAAAAATTAATGTGATTAATGACGTCATTAAGGGAGAATTAAAAAAAAAGGTTTTGCCTTAGATTCCCAGCAAAGCAGCAGCAGCAAGTTAAGTAGAAGTGCGCGCTTTGAGGTTCACACACTTGTTCGCTGAAATTTTGAGTATGGAATAATTTGAGGAAAAATATTAAAGGTTTGGTTATAGTTAAAACATTAATTATTTGAGGAATTTGACTACTGGACTATTTTAAAACAAAAAGTTAAACAACAATTTTAAAAATGTGTGCTAGATCTCAGATAAAGTCGAGTAAAAGACGTAGACAATTGTATTTAACAACAATAATATAATATGCAAGTTTTAAAAAAACATGCTGTTAGTTTTGATATTGTGGCCTGATTCTGATTCTCAGCACAGATTTTCTTTCCTTTGGCATACAGAGAATTCCTTACCAAATGTGTTTGTTAGAACAAATTTTTTTGGGACAACGTGTTGATCTTGAAGATAATGATTTAAAAAAATTAAATGGTTATGGATCCTACAAAGTATTATGGGTAATGGTTGTAAAATATTAATTGAAAAGGTTTTTTTAATAACAATAATTAACACAAAAAATATAAAAAAAAGATTAACACAGGAATATCAGATTGCAAAAGCGTTGTTTGAAGACTAACTGAACAAACAAGACAAAGTAAAAAAAAAAAATACAAAAGTTCAACTTTTTTGCTACAATTTCCAAAACACACAATTACCAGTTCACAGATAATTCACCATCATGGATATCAGGGATAATAACCTTCCTAAGTTATAGATTCGCGTGTACTTATGAAGCTACTCACATATGGATATGTACTTCAGAACACTTTGACAAGAATCCTGGTTTAGTTTGATTATTTCCTTAATTCGCATAATGGAAACCTGAGCCTAATTCTGAGATCAATTCACTACTTGTCATTCTGAATTTGTCTATTCCAGTAAATGAAGAACCTATTATCCATTAAGTTCACACCTGCTTAGAACAAATCGGCATTATTAAGGATAGGTTTTTTATAAGCATTTTTGTGGAAACAATGCTACAGAAAATAAACTGTTTAGCAAACTAAAACATCACCGTTTGAAAAAATTGTTAAGCGGCTTTAATTAAAACATATACATATGGATGTACATATATGCACGTAATTGAAAATGAAACCTCATCTGTTAGAAATGTTTGTAGGTTTAAGCGATTCTGTGCACAAATGATTTGTTCCACATACGCCCCAGTGAACCATATTGATTTACGTTTGAAAAAGAATATTTATGTGTTTTCTTGTAGATTCTTTTTATGTAAAAAAAAAATAATAAAAAAGAAAACTACAACCATTTCTTAAATAAAATCCAAATTTCTTTCACTTAATTTAAAGTAAGCTAAAGCTTATTTTGTAAATCATTGGAAAACTTCATATTTTCATTTATGCAATTAAATTGTTAACCCTTAAGATAATTCCCGATACAAATGTTAAAACATTCAAATGCAATCAGACGGTAACCCTAGATACTATTCTTTCATTAAATTTAAAGTTCATACTACGACAACCTTGTTAGAGCTTTTATTTGGATAAAGACAAAACCATATGAAAGCTTAAAGAACGCAAATGAGGTAAATATTCCCATCTTCACTGCATTGACATTCTATTATGAACAAACTAAAGAGAGAAAAGAAATTGGTTGAAAAAGTGCTGTCGCCCTGTCGCTGCACTTATTTTTTTTTTTTATAAAAATAATAAACTTATTTTTACATTGTGGAATATGCAATTTGAATCTACTTACCAACATACAGCCCTTTAACTCACACCCACAAGCCCTCTCTTTAAATCCACACACACACACACCAATATCTACTTTAATCAAACTCCGCCTATTTTCTATTTCTTTTTCTCTTGTTCATTTTGTATTTGAGCGGAATTATTTTGTAAATTTGCGCCTGTTCTTTTTCATGTTAGCCTTTTTCATGTACGATCGATTTTGGTTGAAAAAAATTCGCACAAACTCTCGTTAAATGTTCACACACACACCATTATTACATCTACTTTCTACTTTAACAAAACTCCGCCTATTCTGTATTTCTTTTTCTCTTCCTGTACTTTTAGAATTTGAGTGGAATAATTTTTGGAATTTGCGCCTGTTCTTTGGTTGAAAGAACCACAGTATCGTGGTTAGCATGAGTCTGCGTATCGAGATTTCTATTTAGGATAACTTTTGAATCGGAAAAGTTACGACACGTTCGTTTTACTTTCAATCGTTAGTTCTTGCCAAAATCTATCGATTATAGATAAAACATTAGAGTATATTAAATGTGTATTGTAAATGTGAGAATGTGAATATAATAAGGTGTTAAAATATAAAAAAAACTATAGCAAAATATATAATAACATAGGACCGATTTAAGCAGTGCCGGCAACGTAAAAAAAATATGAAAACAGGACGCCTAAGGTGTCAGTTATAGCGATCAGGAAAAACACCAGGAAAAGTTGAAACAAATGGAAAAAGGATTTTTCCTGATGAGCGTTTATAGCAATCAGTAAAAATATGTCAGTTGACTTTACAAAAAAGAAAAAAACAGAACGACTCACCTTTCTTTTTTCCTGTTGCGAAGTTCATCTGAATTGTTTTCCTGATATTTGGAACACTAAACAATTGAACGCAAATAATTGAAAGGATTTGAGTCAAATGACAATCAGCTGGCACGAAAAATGAAATTCCGTCAGGAAAATAAATAAATATGTAATTTTTTTACAAAAAATAACCGTTTAATTGAAAACTGTTTTGGCAAAACAATTTTTTTGAGTATTTTCCCTTCGATTAGTATAGTAATTGTGTTTTAAATCATATGAAAACATCCCTAAATACCCATTTGAATTGTTTTCCTAATACATTTTCCTAATCGCAATAACTGGCGCCTAACGAAATAATTATGAAAAATTCAAACAAAATCAACATAAAATGGTTTACCGCCACTTAAAAACATGCTTGGGAATGGGAATGGTTTTCAATTTTAAAAGTTCTAATACATATTTAAGAGCTAATTATAATAATAATAAAAATTATAATGGTCGAAAACAATCGGAAGCTACTGTCAAAACAGAACAAAACGTTCCAATTCGTTTGCCAAAGGGGACGTGCTCCCTCTACCCATAATTGACGGAATGGCGTGGAAGTCTCTGTGAAAGAAACACTTGTTTTGTGTATAAAATAGTTTCGTAAAGCAACCTTATGATTCAAATTTGAGGACGATTGGTCCAACCGTTCAGGCTGTAATCCAAAATATGTGCATAAAAACAGACCTACAGAATTTTGTAAATAACTGAAATATGTTTCTCTATCATCATAATGTCATGTTTGATTGTTATCTCAAAAGTTTTAATCTGCACGGATGCATAAATTGGAAGAAAAAAAAACAGATTTAGTCAGTTTTAAAATTTTCGTCCGTAAAATGTGCAGTTTACGTCTGTAAAAACTTATCGAAACTTGACGAAACGGAGCAATTTGCCTTTTAGGCAAAAAAAAATACGAATCACTTGTTCTTTCTCGTTTACGGACGGGCCCGTCCACGCCATTACAACCATTAGTTCAGCTTTTAGTCCGTTCGTTTCGTAGCATTTCTCGTGCTTGGTAATGCCTGTTATAGGGGTTTTGTAAAATGGCAGCTATGATATAATGTACATATGTAAATGATAACTTTTCTTAAACGACAGCTTAGTGCGTGTTCAAAAATATTTCAGAGCTCTGGAATTTGGTTCAGAGTATATTAGGACATTCAGAGCATGTTCAATATTTATGTATGAGCTCTGAATTTCGAATTAAAGAAGGAAAAAATGCCTATGATAATTGAAAGCGAATTTTTGACGTTTTAAACGTCAGCAACGTGTGTTAAGCAAAATGTGACTGTTGAACTTTAAGTTTTTTTTTTATTTGTATAATTCTTATGATTTTAAATCATATCATGTACAAAATATTTCTTTTACTAATTGAGAATTGTTCATGTACATATGAACATAGGTCGATAATCCGATATTTACGCACCTCCACCTCCGGTAAGTTTTCTTCAAATGTACAAACGCATTTTCACATCAGCATACATAATGCATCGAAATTGTGACTCATTTACAACTTTTGTATAATTGATTCTTAAAAAAAAAATTAAATGTAAGCCAAAGGCAATACAAACTCAATGCTTTGAAAGTACTTTTGCTTTCACAGCAATATTGACATTGACATTCGTTCATTGAAATAATGCAGAAAATAATTGCGTCCCACAGCTTTATGGTTTCGCAATGCCGTCATAGTATGAAGGTAACCGCGTGTTGCACTTATCATCGCCATCGATCACCCGATCGTGAATCAATACATCAACATTCAACACTAACTGAGCTTTAAGGGACTTACATTTTTTTTATAATATTTAAAAACAAATTGAAACTCGAGTTTTTTCACACTTGAACTCAAATTCAATATTTGATTAGATTTTTTTTTTAAACTGATAACAAGCCTTTGAGGCTTTAAAAGCAATTGTATCTGCATCAAAATGTATCTCGTTTAATTGATTTCCACAAAAATGCAACATGTGAATATTTTATGCGGTCAGATATATGACGATGCATTTTGTATGACATGTCAGTTAGCGGTTTCAATACGAATACACTGAGTAAAGGCATACTTTTAGTTTATAAATTCTAAGACTATAAGCAATTAATTCTTGAAAAGCTTTGTATTTCTTCAACTATCGGCATTTATACTCAAAAATAGGGCTGAAATGATTCGTTAAAAAATGAACACAATTCTATTACTTAGTTGTAAAAAATCACGGCCGCTGAAGGTTTAAATTAACAGCGCTACCTGGCAGAGAAAAGTCAAATACGTATGTATGTAATAATTTTCGAAATTGAAGTGTGTGTTTTTTCGAACTCATAATATTTTTGTTCTTTAAATATATTATTTATATACATTATGAGTGTTTTTTAAGAAATAATATACAAATATATGTATTTCAACTTATAATCATTTAAAGTTAAAATAATTAAATTTTTGTATACAAAAAAATGTTTCATTCGACCTTTTCGGCCTCTAATTCATTAACCATTTTTCAAACTGGAAATATATATTGAACAATGTTATTATTTATTAGTTTCGGTAGGTGATAAGTTCACATAGATACACCCAATTTAAAGTCCATGTAATTGACAGTTTAATCTTCAAACAAAATATTTATGTTCTGTTGATGGCCATTTAAATCATTAAACATTTGTACACCAATTGATAATCTAAGAAGTGAGTTATACAAATTATTTGGAAAATATTAATGGTGTGAAAAAACGTTGATCTAAATTTTAAATATAACTTTTTTAGTAAATAAATAACTTATCAATGTTTTTTAATCATTTGGAGTTTTTGATTTAAACTTATTCTACCAATTTGACGTCATAACCAACTTTGCACATCTAACTGAACAATTTCCGTGGCTGCAAAATAATTTGAATTGCATTTCATAATCTTTGCAATCGGCACTTACTATTTTAATTTATAATTTATATATAATTTATAATTTATATATTTTATAAAAAATTAACAAAAAAAAAATATTTTCCATGTATTATGGCTTTATTAGTAGGAGCAAACATTCTCATTAATATATTATGAAACAAAATACACAACGTCGTTCAATTTTGGTGCGCAAAAGATCGATGGTGGCATGGGCTGTGTGGCATAACGCGCCTTTCTAGCCTAAACTAGAGGTTTTCCAAATCCATGTTCTCAATTTCAGTAAAAAAAAAGTCAGTTAACAGGGCTCTGTAACGCCCATCGTCGACCAAAACGTTGTTCCCAGCCTCAATGGTCCAATGATGCCACCACTTCACAATCCGCACCAAACTACCATTCTCTGTGGATGCATTGGCTTCTCGACAATAAGTTGCGACAATTTCGTTTATTAACGTAGCCCCCGCATGAAAATGCACCTCGCCAAAACTTCTTTTCAAAAAACGCACTGTTTGGGTTTAGAGGCTGCTAATAATTTTATGACACCTCAAAAATTTATTTTTTAAATTTAGTTCAGTAAATAAATCGATATGAACAGAGCCTTAAAGCAAACAAATCCACCACACCTTATGTATCTTTTAAACGCCAGAGGTGGCACTGCCAACGCTTAAGAGATTTTCATACATAACGGATTTTGTTAGTGCCAGAACTTTGTCTGGCTTTAAAAAAAACCCAAACAGTTGACTGTGGCTATAAAGACAATTTTAACTTTTTTAACTATCTGCTTTAAAAAAAAATAAAAAAGAAAATAGTTTTTCATTGTTTTGCCGTTCATTTGGATTTGGAATTTCTATATAAAATTGCGACGCGTAATTTAATCAACCGAAGATCCTGCTTCCAGACACCATTGGGCAAAATTTGAAGCATCAAATTTATAAATTTACGGTGTTGTATGTAAGTATTCCTTTAAATTTTATAATTATATTTATGTATTTTAAAAAATATATATATATATTATATAAAAAAGAAAACATTCCATGTCGAATTCCCATTAAATGCATTTCATAGGAACTGCAATGAAAGTCAATGTATATACAATGTTTAAATGCTGGTGTCGTTGCATTTATTTGATCCACGATATTTTGTGCCTGTCTATCTACCTCTCCCTCCTCGCGTTTGTTGAAAGTTGAAACCAACAACTTGTTCTACGCTCACTTCCTTCAACATTAACTAAAACCACCCACATTGCTTGCCTGTAATCTAATTTCTGTCTGGTTAAAAAAAAATGTGTATCTTATAATCAGTTCATTTTCCTGGATTTATATTAACCGCAGAAACAAAACATCGAATAATTTTATAGTGTTCTCATCAGGCACGATATCTAATAAATAAACGATAGTTAATAAACGTAGTGTTCTTGATTTGAAAGTTTTGTGTTTATTAAAGTGAAAAAGGAGCAAAAATTAACAAAATATCGAATTTTGTTGTGTTCTCATCAGGCAAGATATATACGTATCTTAATTTTAGTACTTACCTTCCTTCCAATCTTATTATAGGTACATAATATCCTAAATAAATTCAACGAAAATCTACCCACACCAAATGTTTAACGATCCATCTTCATTTGGTTTAAAAAAGTTAATTATTGTTATATGTACCTATAGGTACCTATACCTAGCTTAATATAAACCCGCTTTTTTAAAATCCCGTTTCTTATTATCTCGCTTTTAGTTTTGATTGCAAAATAATGTCATGGACATTATGTCTGCTTCAAATAGGCACCATGTCCATGGACATTGGGGATTTTAAAACTTTTTTTTCGGCATTTTAAAAAGCGGAATTCCGATACGCTCCCAATCGGTTTCCTTCAAGCGCTATAAGGAACTAAAGTGAAGTTGGCTCCTGGCAGTCCATGAGTCCATATCTATTAGGTCCATGATTGTCAACATGGTTCTAGCTTGAACTAAGAGTTAGAAAACTTAATTTCCACCCTGAGTCTTTGTATATACACTGCATATAGAACTATCATGAAGCATCATTTTTTAGTTGCCAATCAAGTCGCAATGAGGCGCGCTGAAATCGCCAATTGGTGTGGATATAGAATGAGAACAAATAACAAAAGTGTATGAAATACTGGGAAAATATCGATAAATGTTCACATAATTAAGTTATTTTAATTCATTTGATTTCAAAAAGTTAATTTTTGTTAAATGTAGGTACCTATAAGTACCTATACCTGGCCTTGAAACATTGTTTGTTTCAGTGAGCTTTAAATCACTATTTTCAAAAAAGTTGAGTGCCTTTTATTCACTTGGGGTTGATTTATTTTTTAAATAACAGGTCCGTTCGTTAAACTAATGTATAAAAAGAAAACAAGTAAAGGATTATTTTCTTTGTTAATATGCACCTTGCTTCAATCCAAAACCATTTTACCAAAAACTTATTTTATTTCAAAATTGTTTTCTTTTCTCTTAACAGCGCCTAATCAGCAAGCCAGGAGCATTAAAAGTACATCTCTAGCCCAAGTGGTTTGGCAGAGGCAGTGAAAAATAGTTGGTGATTTTTTCAATTTCTTCGAATATGTCATATACGATATGAAAGTAGGAAAAATCTCTAACTATTTTTCACTGCCTCTACCAAACCACTTGCACTAGAGTTGTATTTGTAATGCTCATAGATTGATAACTAAGCGCTGTTAAGAAAAATAAAAACTTTTTTTAAATAAAATAAGTTTTTGATAAAATCGCCTTGATTGCAATTAATTTATTACCATTTCGAAGCACAAACTATATGCCCCATTCCATATTATTTAGTCACATAGAATGTAATGCTTGTCTAACTCAAGGAATCCAATCAGTGCAGTGTAAGTATATTTTATATCTTCTCCAACCATCACGCCTTACAATCCTGAAATGTCTTAAGAAAAAAAAAACAACACACGAACTATAAACATAAACATTGTAATAAATTTACACATTACATATCTAATGAACATGTCAACATTTTTATGTTGGCCATCATGTTGATGGCTTGGTATAAAGCACACTACAAGATCTCGGTTGTTGTATCTTTTTCATTTTGTTGTTGTCTTTTTGTCACTTTACATATCCAATTGTGATAGCATCACATCAAGTTCCGTCGATTTTAACCCTGTCGATTTTAAGTGCTGCTATAATTATGCATAAGAAATCTGTGAATATCTCAGGAAAGGCTTATCTCCGTGACGTAAATATAAAATTATGAACAAAAACAAAGCCTTTGATTGGATTTTGGAATAACTTCGAAATGTATCTACTGATTCGGTTCGAATAAAATAATGTTTACGTCAAGCAAATTAACTAGGTGTGATTGAAACAGGAACGAGATTCGGTTTGTGCTTTTTAGCTGTTCTGGAACTTTGAAAATGTTCTGGAAATATGGTTTGGAACCAACAGTTATGAGTGAGAGTTTTATTTTTATTTTTTTAAACAACTATAAGTTTTCGTTGATTGGAAACTAAATCCAATGAGGACATCTTTAACAATTTAAACTAAAGATTTGCCCCAATCTTTCTTTTTCACATTTTGGCCACTGGTCGACAGTACAATTTTAGGCCAAAAAACACAATGAACTTCTTGTAACTAGTACTGTAAAATATCTTGAATTAAGAATAGATCGCAAAGTTGAGAACACAGGCTAGTTGGCACATCCTTTCAGGCGAACACCGCGTGTTGTAGGTTCAACCAAGAAATGACGTACTAGTTCGTCACTTCCTGGCGACGCTGTTATACCTGGCGGAGGTTGTGCAACACGAACCACAAGTCCGTAAGCATTTTTAAATGTTGTTGAATCGCGTACAATGAAAGTTCCAGGAGTGGCTTTGCGTAGAAGTTCTATAGCTTCTTCGCGGGACAAATTGGCTTTGTACCAGAATTTCGAGGAATCGCGAACAAATCTTTAAAGTAAAATAGCAAATTTATAATGACATTTTTTAAATAAGTATTTAAGTACATTTTAAGTATTTTTTTTTTAATTTAATATACATATATAGAATTAGTTTAATTTTGGTGTTCAGGTTCATATTGGACTGTATTTAAATAAGAATCATGCCATGTAAAGCATGTAACGGCACTGACCACTCCCGTGCTTCTTCTAAAAAGTGTGTGAATTATATTCCACCTCAGAAGAAGCGTTTCCACAATACCGACGATGGTACAATTGTGGAAACATGGACGGTGAAGGTGGGCTTCAACAAATTTTGTAAAGAAAAGGAACTTGCGGGACAAATTGAAAAAGACGTGTTGGAAGTATCTGCACTTTGCGTGGAAGCCTCGATATATGTGCATTACCATTACACGCAAATTCTGCACGAAGATGGTAATAATTTTCCACAAGTGTTTACTTTCAACCATTTGCTGGATTTTTATTACCACTTGCAGAATAAACGGCAAAAAAAGGAACGTGTTGCAAAGAATGACAAGTTTTTCGAGTTGCGAGAAACTCAAAGAGTCTATGATGGCAGCAGACGGTCGTATCTCATCCAAGATATTGCAAAGAATCACGAAACGGCGATGAAAAACTGCATAACGGTACATTTATTTAAACGTATCGTGAGATATTTGTGCGAGAAATTTACCGAAAATAAGCTTCGGACTAAATACGAATGGACGCGTATAGTTCACGAAGAACTGTTTTCGGCAGATATACAGTTCGCACACTGCCAAGAAGTGGCAGAATTCCTGGAGGAATACAAAATGGAATATTTTAAAAAATTCCTAAACTTGGATGAGCAGTGGTGGTCATTAGTACCATTCACTTTTAAGTTGGGACAATGGTTCACCCATAAGAAAATGCATTCATTTAAGGTTTTCCCAACTTTCAAAAATGGCCGGAAACACGTTCGCTACAGCTGCCAAGCGCTTAGAGAACTACTTAGTGGAGCAGGAAAATTAACTGGAGTTAAACCTGCAGAGTTTTCAGCGTCGACTCCAAAATACTGGTGGAAATATTTTAATTTGGAGCATTCGCGTTATGGAAATCTGGATGAGTCAAAAAATCAGATTGAACCGAGAAACGGTAAATCGTTTGGAATGACATTTTCGACGAACGGTATAGATTGTTCAATCACCATGAACAAATACACGAAGAAAACCCCAGCAGGACCAGCATCGAAGAAGACAAAGAAATCAACGGGACCACAACAGCAGGAGGATTATTCAGGTTATAAGTATTTCTTAGGTATTGATCCAGGCGTTGTTAACTATGTGGGCGCTTGCTTTTTGGATACAACCAAAAAGACTGAAACAAATTTTGTTTTAAAAGCGGCCACATTTAAACAACAAATGGGAAAGGAAAGAGCCCGTCCAAGAAAAAGAAAAAGAATAGCGGGTAGACACGAAAAAGAATTGTTAGAGTATAGACAAAATAATAACATTTCTTCTAAATGTTTAATAGATTACAACAATGAATTTACAAAGTATAGGTTAAAATTTAATGAAGTAAGTCAGGGTATATACGCACAAAAAAAATATTGTCGGTTAAAATTTGATTCCTATATTTGTAATCGTCGGGCTCAGGATATTTTAGTTAATAAGTTATTGGTAAAAAATAAGTCTGGTGATAAGGTATTGGTATGTTTCGGAGATGGTTCATTGGAACAAGGGAAGAGTTACGGGCGTAATTTAAAACCAGCCGTAGAAAATTTAAAAAAAGCTTTTTATCGACGCAAAGATATTTGTCGGGTTATCGATGTTGATGAGTATATGACGACGCGGTCTTGCTCAAAATGTTTTAAAGTAATGGAATTTCCGCCGAAACATCCCAAAACTCAATCACCGCAACAGGAGCATAGGAAGCGTCGGCGTCACGACGATCGGTATCAAATTTGCAAAAATTGTGGAATACCATGGAATCGTGACGTCAATGCTGCTCGCAACATGTTTAATGTAGCTTTAGGTATTTATAACTTTAGGAGTAAGGTTTTAAATGGGGGGGATCGTATAACTAATTCACAAATATTTAATATGGAATTTAGTTATCCGAATTCAAAAATTACAACCCCTGTGGTAACCACCATTACCCAGAGTGAGAGGTGGGAGCAACAACAACAAAGGCAACAACAACGGACGCAGAGGCAACAACAATGGAGGCAGATTCAACAACATCAAAATCAACAAATTAGTTAGGCAGTAAGGTAGTTAAGATTGATAGTTAAGGTAGATTTTAAGATTTTTGTCTTACATTAAGTTAGTTTAGTAAAAATCATAAAAAAAAAACAAAAAAAAAACAAAAAAAAAACAAAAAAAAACAAAAAAAAAACAAAAAAAAAACAAAAAAAAAACAAAAAAAAACAAAAAAAAAACAAAAAAAATCAAAAAAAAAGTGAGAGGCATAGGGAACTCACTCTAAACCAGCACCCTTAGGTTAAGTTAATTTAATTATTTATTATCATTTATTCAAGTGTATATAGACACCTTCAAATTGAGAGGCATAGGGAACTCACTATAAACAAGCACCCTTAGTTTTAGTTTAGCTTATTTTAAATTTAAATAATTTATAGGATAGGGAGAAAACCACCGCAGCTCCGCAGCATAAACGGCATTACGACCGTTGCTTTCAAGTTTGCCCAAACTCTGAAGTGGCAGGTCGTGATGTTGTTGCTGCGGGCTAATATAATCGTCAGATATACTGATTGTTTGACGGATAACCAAGTTTTATTCTAAAACTGACTCTAAAGTCTTATTTTAAAATTTGGTTATCGTAAATCTACTTACTCTCATTGGAAAGTTCTAGGTTTAGAGGCTGTCAGTATCAAAATAACATTTGATTTAAAAAGAAACCACTTGATGGCCCAACCGTGACTTACATTGATACTTTAAAGCAAGTTTAGGGTTTGTGAAAGTAAAAAAATTGAGACACCAATCAAAAATAACATTACAATCATAGAAAAGCCTAAACAAGTTAGTCACAAAAAATGTCTGTCTGTCAGTTTCTGTTTATATGTATGTATAATGACCTGCAGCCTAAACGGCTAAAATGATTACCTTCAAATTAATTACCTACGTGTGGGTATTTTGGCTAAAAATAACGGTACCTCCATATATATATATAAAAACGACTTATTATCTGAGACTAGCTTTGTTCGTCTACTCCCTAAAACAGACTATTTTACAAAATTTTACACAAATGTTGTTGTTTATTTAAATTTTCGAGATTTTTCGTGCGAAGAGACATGTTGCGAGAGAAAAAAACATTTCATTTAAACTAAAAAAAATCTTGCGGGAGAAATGTGAGTTCTGTCAAACTCAAAAGTACATTTGAAATTTGACGTTTTGTGAAGTCGTCGTATTTGATGAATTTTAAAATAAAAAAAATTGTAAAGTTAAATCTAAATTAAATAATAAAATGACCCTACGATGGCCTAATAAAATGGTTTCCATCACAATTTTTATTTCATCTGCACTTAATTGATCCATTTCGTTTAGTTAAATTTTAATTTTTTTGACGTTTAAAAAGTTTCCCTATTTTGATCCACAATACTTTTCAGCGAATTTTATTATTTTCTGAGAGTTTTCATCCCCACTCTTCAAAGTTGGACAGTTTTCCTAAAACAACCCAAAAAGTAGACGAAGGACCTACTATTAATCCAATAAATTGTTTTGATGACGACAGCACTCTCAGCTTTTCATATTCGTATACAGATTCTCATCCATGTTCTTCGGATGTGGAACTGCAACGGAAATGGTGTTTTTCTTAGATGTGCGGTTTTCAAGAAGAAATAAAATGCATATATTTTATTGTCATGTCTAACAATTTAGCTTTATTACAAAGATAAGGGTTTGCCATTATGTTTTGAAAATTATTTCGGGCAATTGGCAACCGCCTTTGGCTCGAATAAATTCCAGCTGAGAGGCCTAATTTTCCCAATTTTGCGAAAATCGGGATCAATGGCCATCTCGTTTTGGGCTCATTCACCGAACTTGCGACGCGCTTGATGGTCGTTCGGCTTCAATTCTTAAACGAGTTGGATTTTATAAGCTCGCAAACCAATCCTTCCGCAAAATCTTTCATAAAGTGGATGGGCACAGTTCCAATTGTTGCGCGTGATGGCGGATGGACTCATTCAGTTCTTTTTCGATACTCTGCTCCACCGAACCGAACCATTATTTTGGTAATAAATTTGCACAATTTGCAAACGTTGTTCAAGAGTAAGTCTATTCATGAACATTCATATGAAATGGCAAACTAAACTGAGCATAAATCAAGTAACAGCTGTCAAAAAGACCAACTCCGAAAAAAGTATTGCCAGATTGAAAATCACACGTCTAAAAAAACACCCTTAATTTGAAAAGATCTAGGAGCCAAACTACTTCTGCATACTAACATTTTAAATATTTTTTTTTTATGTAGATTATTGTTTATTTTTTTGCAGTGCTCCTTAGCTTAGTGGTTAGTGTGTCGGACTGCTGAATGAGCCTGGGTTCGAATCCCGCTCATAGCAACCTTCTTTTCCACCTATTGCCTCTTGCAGTAAAAAAAGTAAGAAAATAAAAAACTATAGTTCAATATTAAAATTATAGATTTATTAAAATTATAAAACAACATGCGTTTCCAACCTTACGTCCATCACTTCGGGTTTGCGACAGATAATTATAATAATTGTTGTTTTATAATTTTAATAAATCTATAATTTATATATTGAACTATTGTTTTTTATTTTGTCATCAACAACAAAAAAAATTAAGTTAAAAATTAAAAACCTACATATACAGTTTTGACATCTTTAAAGGGGACATTTAACCTATAGTTTCGTCATTTTTTGGACTGAAGTTTGTATTGCTTTGCATATCTATTTAAGGTACTAACATTGGCACTACATTTCACATTTAACTAACCATTAAGGTAAATTAACATTTGCTCAAGTTTTGGACCTCGAAGGAAATTTTCGAAGCAAATGTAATCCCATGCTAAGTATTCAAGCTCAGTTAAAATAAAAGTAAACAAATCTAAATACCTACAAACATTGTAGTAGTTGGAACTTCTCCGTTCGTCTAAACAAACAGTGTTATAAATCCTGCGCAATCATTTTCTCTTAAAATCTTGACGGGTGCTTTTATCGAAATTTGAAGGGAGCTATGTAGTTGCTTTAGACGTGTTGCCTTTTCCGGCGAGTAATTTTGATTTGTTTTGTGCACTCAATAAATTTAAAATTTAACTTTTTGTTTTTGATAAGTCATTTGAATTATTGAATGCAGTTGAATTGTGTAAACGTTTTAATATTTTCGTTCAATCATCTTAACATTTCACTTAACAAATTCGTGATTTTATTGTATAAATATTTGTCTGTATGTTCAAACGTTAAAAAGCTTAAACTTGCTTTAATTTCCGGCGCAAGCAATAAGACAAACTAAATTAATTTTATTCTAACATATAACACTCACATTTGGTATTTAAAGATAAAAACAATGGCAAATGACAGCAAAATGATGGATAAAATGGATGATGATAAACTAAAAAAATCAAGTGAGCCTAATATTCTTTTACTGTTTTAGTATTTTTCAAAGATAACGAATAATTCGAGTAAAAAATTATATTTATGTAGCTCAACGAAGTAAACAATAACATGTAGACACTGCGTCATTTTAATATTCCAAATATATTAAAATGACGCATTGTCTCTGGCCAAAAGGAGTGCAGGTGATGCTATAATGGTTGGGGCTTCCCACATACCCGGCGAAACCAAGGTCATGTTCAATTTTTTTTCATGTTCGCATACATTTACTTCTTTGGAATACCTGTGTTGTAATAGATTTTTCGCACTCCACCAAAAATCTAAGAACATAATGCTTGTATGTACCTATTATGCTTTCATAAATGTGTGTAGAATGCATTAATTTCTTTGATGCAAATGACAAATATCAGAGTTTCATAAATGTAAAACGCAAATATTTGCAGCTCAAATAAAAAAAAATTCACATGCATTCCGAATTAGGGGTAAATGAAAGAGACAGTTGAAAAGCGTTCAAAATATTAAAACCGGTCGTATTCATTTTACTTGCGATATAGGTAGGTACTTACTATAAAACAAGTTTAACATTCGTGTAAATAAAAAAAATTTATATAACAATCAAACATGACATTACGATCATATAGAAGCCTAAAAAAGTTATTGAGAACAAATATCTGTTGCTTGAGTTGCAGCCTAAACGGGTTTAGCGATTGCCTTCAAATTTCGTATGTGTTTATCTCAGAGGGGAAGTTGAAATTTTATTTTAGGGCTAAAAATAACGGTACTTCCCATACGACCGTTTAGGAGAAGCTTATTTTTCTCGAAAACGGCTCCAACAATTTTGATCAAATTTTTTGAGAATTTTTTTGTTAGTCTTGGCTATCATTTGATCAGAACCACATATACGGGAAAAGTATATTAACGGGGCCTTTTATATAACGGTTTTTTTTAATTTTTGGCTTGCTCGGTAACGGCTCTATAGATTTTTGTCAAATTTTATATTTGAAGATATCTAAATAGCCAAATTAATTCTGCACATCAAAATTTTGAATAACTTTTTTCTAATAAAAATTAATTTTCCAATTTTTTTTTTTTTTTTTGAAAAATCAATATTTTTAAAACTAATCAAAAAAAATTATTTGAAATTTTATAATCACATGCATATTAATAAACTCTAAAAAACTGCATACCAAAATTAAAAAAAAAATCAAAGACTAAAAATAAAAAACAGGATTTTATCAAAATCCATCCTGCAATTTTCGAAATACTTTTTTCATAAACTGTTTGTTATTTAAGACGTGTGATGGCTTACTTCATTTTTACTAAAAACTGTTTAGTATTGTGGTTTTGATAGTTTTTATAAGTTCAAACTGTGTAATTTTCAACGTAAATGTTATTTGTTTTTGTCAAGATATTGCCGTCCAACGTAATTAGGTACATACGAACAAGTACGTGCGACCCAGTCGTGCCCATTTTTTTATATATAACGCATCAAAATGCCGACTCTGACAGGTGGGTGAAAATATGAAGTAACACAAGGTTAAATAGTTTTCATGATGTTATGGTTGTTAACAAATCAATCATTCAAATGTGAACGCACAAATTTATTTGGGTGAATGGCTATTTAATTAAATCAACAAGTTGCTGCGGAACACACTTTTAAAAGAAAATCACAATACGTAGGCATTTACAATTCGATGCTAAACTTCAACTTGCAGAATAGGTGGGATGAAAATAGAAGACAAGTGAGGCGTTCTTTTATTAACAATCTTTGACAATTGTAAACTATTTGTCGTTCAAAAATACCAATACGATTTCTAACAATTTGACGTAGAACCATCGTTCCAAAATGCATTGGTGAAGGGTCATATAGTTACGATTTGTAACTTTCTCCAACTCATCTCCATGATATGAATGGAGATTGTTGGCCTGTCAAAGTCATAGTTCGTTTAGAATTCAAATTGAAACTCTAAATCAAAAGTTTTTTGACGTCATAACGACTTATAAATCGATGACAGGCTACACGTACGAAATAACATGACTCATTCTGATAAGATTCATGCAGATAAGGCTCATGAGCATGACATGCTAACCACGATACTGTGGTTCTTTCAACCAAAATCGATCACAAGCACCAGCCGAACATGAAAAAGAACAGGCGCAAATTCCCAAAATAATTCCACTCAAATTCAAAAGAAACAAGAAGAGAAAGAGAAATAAAAAATAGGCGGAGTTTTGTTAAATTAGAAAGTAGATGTAATAATGGTGTGTGTGTGTGTGTGTGTGGATTTAACGAGAGGGTTTGTGGGTGTGAGTTAACGGGCTGTATGCTGGTGTTGCTGCCATCAATGTTTTCTTATGCCGAAGAACTACAGTATCGCGGTTAGCATGAGTCATGAGTCTTATCAGCATGTGTCATATTAATTCGTACGTGTAGCCTGTCATCGATTTATAAGACGTTATCAAGTCAAAAATTTGGAAAAAAGCCAACGAAACGTCGTTCGTCGTAAATAAAGGAATTTAATAATCTTTTTATTTGCACTCTAAAAGCTTGTCAAAAAATAAATTATCATAAAAAATAAAATTGGTTTCTTTTTTAAAACTAGCTGACCCACCCGGCGTTGCTCATGTTTACAAAAGATTTTCTGAATACCGATCAAAGCGCCACATATTGGGTCCTGTGCCGCTTACACACATATGATCGTCCATGATGTTGTTGTGTGCATACACGCGGCAACAGACAGAAACCGAAATGAAGTGTGTGTATACAAAACACATTATTTATACTACCAAAGCATTGATGACCATGTGAGTGACATTTTTGGTCATAACCCCGGTTCTAGACATCGGACAGCTAACAGATTTCTATTATGCACTCTTCATACATGTCCTAAGATTTCCTAAAAAAATTCATTCAAATCGATCTAGCCGAAAAAACATAAATTTGATTGTTTTTTTTTATCTATACATATATTTAGATACGTGATTTGTATATCCAACCCGAAATGACTGATAAGTTTCGTTCACTTTTGTTTTAATACGTAATGTACGATTTCCTTTCGTTCATGTCAGACAGGAGTATTAACTATTGCTCCGAGGGATTTTTTTTTGAAATGATTGCAGTGTTTGCCTATAGCTTGGGTTGGTACAGCCCCAATGATGTATTTGTACGTCCATACCAGTTTAAGCACTTGCTTAAAGATAAGCAATATATATTTACAATCTACTCCGGAGATAAATCTACAAACACGAGCACTTTTGTTTTATAAGATGGATTGTGCGTTTTAGAAATAAGGCTTGTGCCAATTTGTTGGCTTAACAGATATATTTTTAGACCGTCCAGTTTTGAAAAGAGATCAATGGAATTCCTTGTAAAAAAATTAAGCGAATGCTTCATTTCCATAGTTATTTACGTGTTGAAAGTTTCTTTTTATTAGTTTACTTTTTTACGGTTTTTTCTTAAAAAAAAATATTTTTTTTAGGAAACACATCTAACGAAGAAGGCACACTTTCGCGCATTATAAAAGCCCTTAAGTCCGTGGCAATGGTCTGTGAAGGAACGCATTTTGATTGTAATATTCCACACACCTTCATTATATTCGGTGCTTCAGTGAGTTTCAACTGTCAATAGTCAATTTACCTGTTCAAGAAGAAAAAAAAACTTATTAAATCTTATTTCTTTAGGGTGATCTGGCCAAGAAAAAAATCTATCCAACACTATGGTGGCTATTCAGAGACAATCTTCTCCCAAACTCTACAAAATTCTGTGGATACTCACGTTCTCATTTGACAATCAAGGACTTACGCGGGAAATGCGAACCTTATATGAATGTAAGTTTCACTTCTGATGGCAGTTGATATAATTTAACTTGTTTATTTTTATTTTGCCAGGTTCAAAATGACGAACAAGAACGCTATGAAGAATTTTGGACTCTTAACAAATATGTTGCAGGAAGCTATGATGGCAGCGCTGGTTATCAATCATTGACAAAAACAATGGAGGATATGGAAAGCAATTCAAAAGCTAATAGAATATTTTATCTTGCGTTGCCACCATCTGTGTTTTCAAATGTAACAGTTCACATCAAGGATACCTGTATGTCTAGAAAGTAGGTAAATTACAATTATATTTGAACGGCGACGTTTTAGAACATTCATTTTTAATTTTCAGTGGCTGGAATAGAGTTATCATTGAAAAACCATTCGGTAAAGATGCAGAAAGCTCCAAGGCCTTATGCGATCATTTGGCATCACTGTTCGATGAAGATCAAATCTATCGCATCGATCACTATTTGGGCAAAGAAATGGTTCAAAATCTCATGACAATTCGCTTTGCTAATAAAATTCTAAGTTCGACATGGAATCGTGAGAATATAGCATCGGTGCTGATAACATTTAAAGAGCCCTTTGGGACCCAGGGTCGTGGCGGCTATTTCGATGAATTCGGCATTATTCGTGATGTTATGCAGAATCATCTGCTACAGATTCTTACACTGGTGGCAATGGAAAAGCCTGTTTCCTGCCATCCTGATGATATTCGTGATGAAAAAGTGAAGGTTTTAAAAAATATTCGTTCCTTAACCCTGGACGACATGGTATTGGGACAATATATCGGCAATCCTAAGGGTGAAGGTGAAGCGAAACTTTCTTATCTGGATGATCCGACAGTTTCGAAGGACTCTACAACTCCAACGTATGCTCTAGCTGTGCTCGAAATAAATAATGAACGCTGGGAAGGTGTACCTTTTATCCTGCGGTGCGGGAAAGCACTAAATGAACGCAAAGCCGAGGTTCGTATTCAATATCATGATGTGGCTGGTGACATATTCGAGGGTAATTCTAAACGCAACGAACTAGTTATACGTGTGCAGCCTGGCGAAGCATTGTACTTTAAAATGATGACCAAGTCCCCTGGCATCACATTCGACATAGAAGAAACTGAAATGGATTTAACTTATGAGCAACGCTACAAAGATTCCTATCTGCCAGATGCTTACGAAAGACTAATTTTAGATGTTTTTTGTGGATCATTAATGCATTTCGTTCGTTCAGATGAATTGCACGAGGCATGGAGAATTTTCACACCAATTCTTCATAAAATTGAAAAGGAACGCATCAAGCCGATTCCTTATGTTTATGGATCTCGTGGACCTAAGGAAGCCAACAAGAAATGTGAACAAAGTAATTTCAAATACTACGGTTCGTATGTTTGGAAGAATCCTGAGAAGTGATATTGCTGTATACACGTTTTTCATGTATTGCTTAATAAGTTGAATAAGATAATTTGGTGGAAAGATTTTTGATATATCTACCTATTTTTTGTACAAAAATATAAAAGAATATTTTTTTTTGATGTATGGAGAACTTTTCAGTTTGCTTTTTTAATAACAGTTTAAAAATTGCATTTAAAGATTTAATAAATTTAATTTAACTTATCCGTTTTGACATGAGAGTGAGCAAGACAATAAGTTAAAAAAAAAAGTTCTTTGAAAGATTGTAACGGGTGATTTTTTAAGAGCTTGAGAACTTTTTTTAAAAAAAACATATAAAATTTGCAAAATCTCATCGGTTCTTTATTTGAAACGTTAGATTGGTCCATGACATTTACTTTTTAAAGATAATTTCATTTAAATGTTGACCGCGGCTGCGTCTTAGGTGGTCCATTCGGAAAGTCCAATTTTGGGCAACTTTTTCGAGCATTTCGGCCGGAATAGCCCGAATTTCTTCGGAAATGTTGTCTTCCAAAGCTGGAATAGTTGCTGGCTTATTTCTGTAGACTTAAGACTTGACGTAGCCCCACAAAAAGTAGTCTAAAGGCGTCAAATCGCATGATCTTGGTGGCCAACTTACCGGTCCATTTCTTGAGATGAATTGTTCTCCGAAGTTTTCCCTCAAAATGGCCATAGAATCGCGAGCTGTGTGGCATGTAGCGCCATCATGTTGAAACCACATGTCAACCAAGTTCAGTTCTTCCATTTTTGGGAACAAAAAGTTTGTTAGCATCGAACGATAGCGATCGCCATTCACCGTAACGTTGCGTCCAACAGCATCTTTGAAAAAATACGGTCCAATGATTCCACCAGCGTACAAACCACACCAAACAGTGCATTTTTCGGGATGCATGGGCAGTTCTTGAACGGCTTCTGGTTGCTCTTCACTCCAAATGCGGCAATTTGGCTTATTTACGTAGCCATTCAACCAGAAATGAGCCTCATCGCTGAACAAAATTTATCATTTTCGTCAATTTGTCACATTTCGAACCGAACACTGAGTTTGGTAATAAAATTCAATGATTTGCAAGCGTTGCTCGTTAGTAAGTCTATTCATGATGAAATGTCAAAGCATACTGAGCATCTTTCTCTTTGACACCATGTCTGAAATCCCGCGTGATCTGTCAAATACTAATGCATGAAAATCCTAACCTCAAAAAAATCACCCGTTACAATTGTCATGAAATTAAAACAAATCTTCGTCGTTTTTGGTTCCGTAGGGTCATCTTCGACGTTCGATGATAATGCGAAAAAAGCTCTTAAAAGAAGTCACTGTTGGCAAATCAAATTGTTTGTTGTTTATAGATGCAATCTGATTCTCTTTTCCGTAATTTTGTTTCCAGCCTGTGGAAAGCTCGTTTTGATACTGCTGATGTTGCCAGGATGGTTGTTA